>CADCWY010000005.1:655122-1310244 GCA_902806535.1 Hypoxylon rickii | reverse complement strand
AGTCGCAAGACAGCACTGAGATCTATGCGAATTACCTCGGTATCTACCTCGGTAGCTTAGTAGTAAGTACTAGCTAGGTACCTAGGTACCTAGACAATCTATCTGGAGCAGGGCCATCATTTAGGCGTTTAGATCAACGCCTAAATCCTCTTAGGGTGACTCCTTGAGTATGGTAGTGATAACTTCCTCCACGTGCGATGGCGCCAATTCTTCGTTCCGGAAGATTGCCAACAGTGTGGAGCGCTTCACGATGTTTCTAATTTCCCGACCATTCTTCTGACGCGTGACAAGTTGTTCAATATCATACTTGCTAAATCCACGGCCCTTACTCTGAGTATGTTTCAAAAAGTTCCGCCATATTTTCTTCTTAGATTCCTTATCGGTCTCTTTGTATTTGAGAGCTAGGTGTGCGTGGGAGCGGAGTGACTCATCAGTAACATACCCCCCGTTCGACGTGAAAAATAGAATGCCCCTGAAATATTCTATCATACGCACGAAAGCTTCGTTTTCGATGCCAATGTTAGTAATAGCCTTATCTTGGGAGGGCTCCCAGGAACCAATGGGGGGCGGTATGGTAGCAACCGGTTCGTGGAAGTGGCAAAACGGGCATTTGCTTACCTATTACCTGTTGACTCCTGCTAATGTCGCAGCTCGATCCATCCCATACCAACATATCTATCTCGTCTAGCAGCACAACAGCATTCCATTTCTCAGCAAGGCGGAATATTTCCTGGAGTTTTCCCTCCATCTCTGCAACGCTAGAGCCTAGCCCACTGGCTGTTACTGCGTAAAGAGGTAAATGTAGCTTTTCAGTAACTTATATGGAACCAGTTAGCTTGGTTTAGTTCAACGGTATTTAGAAGGAAAAAGGACCAAGGGACAAGATACCTGCTTCGACGGTGAAGGTCTTCCCCAAACCAGGCCCTCCGTCAAGAAATATAATTAATCCCTGACCTAGGAAGTGAATCAGTAAGTGCCCGTACTTAGAATAATTGATGGCATCTAATCAGCATACCCTTTCCTGGAATGAAGTCATGAAACGTGTCTTGGTGGGAGATCTGAGTCTCAACGTGGGAAAGAATGGTCTCTTTTCGCCGATCCGGTAGTACTAAATTGGAAAAGGCGTCTTCGTTCCAAATTATGTCCGAGACACATTCGATGTCAAGGTCCACTACGCGAAGTGCATGTCAATAATTGCCCAAAGAGCGTCACGGAAGCTTTAACTCACCCCATGCCTTGCGGTCCAAGGAAAACCCGCGCAACATGGGCGGGCAAAGGAGAAAGTCCCCTTCGGTCAAGGCCTCAGCGCCTAGATGAATACCTACTAGGTAGGTTCCTGAGTTAGTGGTGCCTCAAGTTTTTATTTTGGGACATACCTTCGAACTGACTATCCGTAGGGAGAGTTGGGTTTGAACTGTGGACCTCGTATCCGAGGGGTGCAGAAGCATTTCCTGAGCGTAGAGAGCTATTCCCAGCATCAAAAATAACTCGATTACCAATCTATGAATATTCCCAGTAATTAGTATAACCCGCTCTATGGCTTAGTGCATGGAAATTCCTACAGTGTTTGTGCGCCCTGTGGTGTTGTAGGCCTTGTGATGAATGCCAACGGCCAATGAACAGAACTTCCTCCCTCTCGATATAAGCCGCTCCTGGATTTGAGGGAGGCTATCGACAAAGCGCTCGGGACATAGAAGCAGGTCCGTGATCTTCTTCGGCTGGCTAAATTCGGTAATGTTCCACTCTTCGATGGCTTTCTCGAACTTATTTTCTTGTCCCAATACCCGTGTAACGGATGAATATTGGACAGTCAAAAATTTCTCGCCCTTTACATCTCCACTAGAAACCCCTTCTATTTGATACATTCGGGTTCTAGTTCCGTTTGGCTGAAGGGCGAGATCTCCCGGTTTGAATATGGTCCATAGGTGTTCGAACGTTACTAGTGACTTTGATTCAAGATTGCCAAACTCCCGCATGGCCTCCTTGAGCTCCCTTCGTATGACGTTAAAGAGTAGTCGAAGGTGAACGAGGGTCGATGGATCGGTTTGTTGGAGCACCAATTTTCTGAACTCGGTCCAGTTGTGGAAAAACTCTCGAAAAGGTGCTTTGAGAACGATTTTGTCGGCTGCATGGTTGAAATACGGAATTCTCTTGGTGGCCTCGTGAAGGAAAAGCTTTAGGAAAGGACTCTGCACCACAATCTCATGGATTTGTATTTTCTGCTCTTTCCCCCACCCCTTCTTGTTTCTGACAATAAGAGCACATTTCTTGTCATCATTTGACAGCTCTTGAAAATCTCCGGGGTATTGGTCAACCCAGTAACAGCCACCATATCCGTCCGAGGATTCTTCGTATACACTTTTGATACGACTCTCAATGCCTATGTCGAGCTGTTCGTTGGTATCTTTGATATGCTCCAGCGGCGCGAAAGCTATCCCATAGGCTGCCAGCCTATCTTCAGTTGCATATTCGTTTATCTGTGCATTCATATTGATCTCTGGTACTGGTGTCGTGTTTATCGAGTAGTTGATGATGTTTGTCCAGTTAGGGGAGAAGTATAAGAGACGCGCGAAGCTCTGGATTATATATTAACTTTAATTACCTACCTACCTACCTAGAGGTATGTTATCTTATAGAACAGGCGCGGAGATTAGTCGTAGCCTAACGCTTACATGATGCTAAAGAGGTTTTGATCTACTATAAAGAGATGCTCTTTAGCAAAGCCTTTCTAAGCACACCAATGCCTGAGGAAAACATTGAAGCTTTCATCACTTCATTTGGCGCCTTCAATCTACGTAACTGCTCCTGCTCTGTCAATGCAGAAGTCAACTGAAAGAAATGCCAGCTTCTGTCTTAATCCAAAATTTCTATCTGGCCGATAATGGATGTCACCTCCACAGGCACCAGAAGCAGGTATCCTCGCTCATAGCTAGACGTTTTTAAGACAGCTTTCCCTTATAGCCGATTTCTTGACTATTGTTTTGCGAATTAATACTTAGGGACAACTTTGTTGCTGGTAATGGATTTAAAATACCCTAATTGGTGCCTGGAACTACGCCACACATCCCCTATAAAGACTTGCTGAGACTCATGAAACAAGGAGCCTATATGCACCTATTGCCTCCCATAGTCTCAGCTGAGGTCAAAACTCATGCGACAGCGATGCTGTTTCTGTGCCTTCTATGCTCACCACGCGGCAACGCACGGAATCCCTGTATTCCACTTCGTGCATAAACCCCTGATGCTTCCTTCGAGTTTAAGGGGAGACCTGTTGGAGGGAATCAATGACTAAGGTACTTAGGAAGATATTAAGCCGTGCCCCCCTTTCAGTCCCTTCGCGAACTGCGTCGCATCATCAGAAACACCACCATCCAGATATGAGCATGGAATCGTCTGGAATTATATGCGGTTTAGACTCCTTTGATCGTACCAGAGTCTTCAGCGAGCTAGATTTAAACATTTACAGGAACGGGACTCATATTCCAGAGGATTAACAGTACTTTTGTCGAAAGGGTGAAGTGGCTGTGATCTAACTACCGAACACTGTAACGTAGGACCCTTGGACCTTGGTTTGATAACTTTCATAAATATACAGTAAGAACAGCCCGACATAATTCTGACTTTGGTACGGTTAGCGATATGGTTATCTCTCAGATGCATAATGCAGTATGTCCATCACTAGATCCAGTGAAAGTTGAGGCCGCACTGCTGTTAGTTGTATCGTCACTAGCCGTCTCTCTGTTGGTTGGCAATTTCCGAAAATACGACGAGGAGGAGTTGATGGGGATGAGCTGGAAGGATCCGCGATGTAACACAACCTTACTTTAAAGACTAGCTCGCCCCTTATCCCGTAGCGCGATGACGCACGTCGACCATAGGACATCCCGCATTTGAACCTATAGGAACGATAGGAGATTACCGGAAGCCAACTTGGGATCACACACTCTTGGTAATACTCCTCATTCGTGCATAATACGCGTACCTGAAAATGGAAGGGCGACGTAGGATACCGAAATGGAGAACGTGGTAACACTAAGTGTTTAAACCACAGATCAGATATCTCTGTTACCTTACACTAGATGTATGGAAGGCAACCTTGGAACTGAGTATCGGATGCCGAGCGACGAATATTCTGAATCTTGGCGCAATGGAACGGCAAAGACATACATGAAACGCCATGAGTCTTCATTCGGGCATGATAAGATGTGACACACAAGAAGTTATCATGACTCGACTTAAGAGACGCTTTACAAGACAACTTGATGCAACAGTATTGATTTCTTTTTCGAGTAACTCTTCTATCGCGATTCTACGTGACAATATTAGTTGGTGAGATCATTTCTGAGTAGGACTGGTGCAGACTTCGCATACGCCTCTCACATTGATATTGGCTAGGTACCGAGGCGCCTACCCAAGGGGGAAGGAGGAAGACAACGCCAAGTGCATACTAAATGTGATATTCATTCTGCCATTCGCACAATTACTGGCCCCTTTCCGCAGCTTACGCCAGCAGCTCCTCAATGACGATCTTTTGCATCTCCTCCAAATAGGTTTGGATATTGCTCGGGTCCTCGAACCCATCATTGAAGCTGTACACCAACCTAAGCTGGTCGTTGAAACTGTACAGGAAGAACATGCTCATGCCCATAACCACATCGACACCCATCTTGAGATCCTTAACCTTGACTCCGTTGCCGTACTCACGTTCTATGTAGCGCTCCGCGATTCCAAGACTGCTGATCAGCGCGTCTTTGGAGACTGGATTGGCGAGGAACTCGGGCGTCTGCACGGCGCTGGCCAGTGTGCGAGTGAAGTACCCATTGAGCTCGAGCAACTCAGTGTTGCCCTTGAACGAGGTTTGGTAGTAATCGTTCAGTGACTTGGCGATGTCCCAAAACGAAGCCGGAAGTTTGATCTTGTAGGGATGCGGGGTGTAGTAAACAGATACCGCGTACTTGCTCGAGTTATACGGCTCTGGTAGGTATGGACGGAGGTTGAACTGGTTCGCCGTCACGTACTCTCCAAGCTTAGAGTCAGGGTCCGCATATTTGGCAATGGCAGCAACGTATGCGGCGTGCACGGCAGAAGTCACAGTGACGCCCCGGGCCTTACACGCTTTGACTAGGGCCTCAGTAGTCTTGGTGGGAAATACTAGCTCTTTGTTGTGGCATTTGCCCGACGGTGCCGCGCCAACCTTCGAGACAGGACCGATCCCCGGGACGCTGCCTGCCCAGCTCATGAAAAGTTCGGCTGCCTTTTGGCTCTGCTCCGGTGTGGGCTGCTCGGGGAACCCAAGCGCCTCTTCAATAGTAGGGGCAAGCCTGGCCGGCTCGTCGCCAAACTTGATTTCCTCCAAGGGGGATGCTAGGGCGCTCAGATAACTGTGCCAGAACAGCAAGGTGCCGGTTCCGTCGATGTTGTAATGATGGCCACGAAAGACGAGCTCGGAGGACTTTGGGAGGTAGTATAACGTCGCTTGCTTGATAGGTCCGACGGACTGCTGAAGTTCCTCGGCGTCGGATGCTTGCGAGACAATGAAGGTAGAAGCCAGCCACTCCTCCAATGCCTTTTCGTCCGGGACCTCATACACCTTTGTCATACCTTCAACTGTTGTAGCTATTAGGGGCTGCTCATAGCGGATCTGTTTCCAGGCTTGCTTGAGCCTCGCTTCCACATCCGAGAAGTTGGTGTCCACCTTGAGCTTTGAGAACAAGATGTAGTGCTCTCGACCATCACATAAACTAGCAGTCAAGCTTCCGGTAAAAATAAAATAGCTCTCTAAGCCATTTGCCGGGCGTTCCCAGCGAGTATCCGACACCTTCGTCCACGGCATTTTTCTGGGTCAAACGGGCTAGTCGAGAGGTTAAAGACAGTCTAGTAGATTCTCAGGTAAGTATATCAGAGACTTTGCAATCCTAGCCTGTAAGATTCAGCACAAGGTATAATCGAAAGTGTTAAAAGCTTGATAAATCGAAACGAATCGTACAATCCTGTCAGCTTTAAATCAGGGTCAGATGTCACATATTCTGGCCCCCTAAACTCAGTGAAGCAAGGGGGATATTTGGGGCATTTTGTACGGCAAGTGAGCAGACAGGATCGAAACCCACCAGTTCTTCGTACTTCATTCCTCTAGTTACACAGTAAACTGTTACAAATTTCTGTCATCCGTTGGCCGACCGTTCGGCCGGACGTACTATGTAGTATGTATTGATTCTCATAGGTAGGTACCTAGTGGTGTGGCTATACAAGGTATAAGCTTAGCCCACCTAGCCCACCTAGTTGTGGATACAACTGCGGGTTTCCAGGTTGGTTCGTGATCCGATGCAAAACGATCATTAGCGACGTCACATCGAACTTGAAGAATACTAACTTGCAGGATACCCAGTAGTTACCTACCAAGTACCTAGATTCCAGCACGATTAAATTCGAGGGTCCCTGTTTGGCGTTGGCTTTAAAAATATCTTCTACGGAAATATGCCTTAGGTAGGGACACATGAATCTATGAACTCGTGCTTCGTATGCCCTTCGTACTAGAGATGCACATAGGGAGCATGGTTTCCTAAGACCACTGAGTCATTACTTCTGAAATAACCAATGGATAAGCAAGATCCGATATAGTTGGTATGGTGTGGTTGCATTGCATCCATCTCATCACAAGCAATTATAACGACGTGCAAACCATTTTGTCCAAAATTGTTCTGGAAAATGTGTTCGGCGAGCGTCGCCACACATCTAGTGCTTGTCCTTCTGCGACTTCTGTCACTACATCCTGTAGGATTATGCGAAATCCATGCCTGTTTCCTATTCCAGCAGTGTTCATGAAGACCCAATCCTACACGATTGCGTTCCGTAACCGCGAGGATTTCCAGCGGCGTAGCAGAAGCGTTGCATGTCTTCGGACCCGTCGCGATCTTTTTGGTAAAGACTCTCCGTGAAGCAAGTAATATTTTCGTAGCGCGGCGACGTCTCACGTCAGGAGCGTACAGCATGCCTATACCATGAGCCCACCTGGCATAATCCCACAATTAGCCAGCAACGATGGTTGCTCTTATACTTAACTCAATCTGAGAGGTCAATTCCAGAGTCCTAGAATTCTAGATTACCTACCTATCAATTTATTTACTTTTTCTTGTTGGTCTTTGAAATTCTGTGTCACTCACTGCATCTTTCTAGAATATTTTCCTGCATGCAACCCTCTTCGGACGAAGTGTATTGATACCGATTTTCCTTCCTTCTTTTTGGCCCCCTCCACCCACCGTATTCGACGACCCCTATAACCTCTCGGTCTGGTTTGGAAGTATGGCACTCGAGGTGCCGGAGGGCACTCCTGATCGGAGACCCGCGCTTATGGCAGTATGCGTGCTGTTAATGGTTCTCGTGACGATTGCCACCATAACCCGTATTGCGTCGAAGTTGGTGGTGAAGCAGCCTTGGTGGTGGGATGACTTCTTTGCGATAATCTCTCTGGTGGGTCGAAGTCTGTGCGACCCGACATGTGGAGCACAACCCCGCGATGCCCTCTCTTCTTGCGCTGACAATGGAAACAAACAGCCCATACAATACGCTCTACTTATAATATTATTCGTTTGGATGAACATAGGACTTGGGTTACACGCCGAGGTTGTGGCTGCTGTCAACCCGGAGTATCTTCAGCGCGGTGCCAAGTTACTCTACATCGCTATCTTCTTTTTCGATGCCTCCATATCTTTCCCGAAGCTATCCGCCATCTTCTTCTACGCGCGAGTTTTCCGTTCCAACAACAGGGCTTTCCGAATGAATCTCTGGGTCGTTGGCTGCCTCGTGTCAGGCTGGCTGATCTCGGCCCTCATATCCACCATCTTCCAGTGCTCTCCGGTTGAGAAGGCGTGGATGCCAATGTTACCAGGTACCTGCATCGACACGTTCGCCTGGTACCTCTCCACGGCCGCCATTTCGGTCGCAATTGACCTCTACATTCTACTGCTCCCGGTTCCTATGATCTGGGCATTGAAAATAAGTTTAAGACGCCGAATCTATCTATTGTGCGCCTTTTTCCTGGCCTACTCCGTTATTGTGCTCTCTGTCGGCCGAATGATTTCGACAATCAATCTGATACCCAACCTGGACAAGGACCTAACATGGAACATGCCTGCATATCTCCACTGGGCGTGCTTCGAAGGCGCTGTCTCCCTCATCAGCGTGAGCGTGCCCAACATAGCTGGACTCGTCAAGTCAATGATGGGAAGCCGATGGCCCGGGAGCACGGTCAGAAGTAGCAAGAAGCAAACTGATCCGATGTCTACGGGTCGTGGCATGTCAAAGGGGATGCACGGCAGCCAGTCCACGGGCGACAAGCGCGACGGCTTCGAGCGACTTGTCACCAGCGATAGTTCCTACTTCTCTGACACAAACGCGCAAACCGGAATAGAGCCGACAGGGGACAATGAAAGTGGCATTGCTATGGGGAGGATACATGTGCAAACGAAAATTAGTGTTTCCAAATCAACACCGACGACGGCGGCGGCGGAATGGCCGATGCGAAATGCAACTGACTGACTACTAGTTCTTAATACCCACTCTAATACTATAGATCGCAAAAGGCGAATGGATGTACAAAGTCATCAATATGTGTATTTTATTTCGATTTTAGCTTACTGTACATACAAGATATCGAATACCATGGTAGCCATGGCAGAACAAGAACAACGCAGCGTGCATGGTGGATCAATCATGTGTCTCTTTTACAGATGCCTTGTAAGGATCCGACGATTACTACTGGACCCAACTTGGCAGCCTAGGACCAAATCTGGAACCATCATAGATGGATGAATCGACATGCGCATCCTTCCTATCCTTCCTAGTAACCCGTGGCCGTCGTGGCTTGGCTCGTCGATCGACGGAAACCTAATCTATTACCTTGTAGCGCAGTGTATTTTTGTAACTTTTCCGCCCCCGCTGCAGCGTCGTCCTGTTCTCTCTTCCAGGATCTCTTGCTCGTCCCCCCTTTTTTTCTTTTTTTTTTATTCCCTACGTAGTATAACTCGTCTTACCTAATAATACGTGAGCTTCATGGTTACACTGGATTTCTGACTAGGTAAACAAGGTTCACAGATACTCGATTTGGCGGCCCGTAGCTAAAAACGGCGTAAAGAGCCACAAACTGCCCTACCCCACCATGCCGCCGCCCCTCTCCTTTCTGGGAAGTTGTCCCATCATAGGGCTTATTGAAACAGTGACATTCAACTGATTCCAATTCCAATCCCATCTTCCAAGGTATCAACCTTGTACCACCAGTGTATACTACACAGTAACGACACAACCTAGTTGTGGAAGCGGAATTTGGAATTGCACCGTTAAATATGACACCCTGCCGACGATTGACTTACCTAACCCCCCATTTGGATCAACTGCGCACCTAGCCCCAACGAGGGCTTGACTTTACCCAGGTAATGATATATCAATAGATGCCTAGATTCTACGCTATTCCCATCTCCAGTCTTGTGGCCTTTCTAAGTGTCTTTTAAGTGTCCTTTTTAATTCTATACATAGCATCCATGGATATAATATCTTAGCGTTGCGACAACAGCCCCTCACAAGGTCTTACCTAAGAGGGCGATCCACCGAAGCCGCAACACCAATGCAGACTAAATAGTCCTACTCCCACCACCAAGTACCCACCTCATCCAGACTTACGAGCGACGTACTGCGTTGCGAACAAGTCCGGAACCGGGATGTCGTAACACCTTTAGCACTCCTACCAAGAAGGAGAATCGCTATGTCTGGGCCCTCTATTAGCTGCATGAGGTCACCGTTTGATGCGCGCGGCATCAGGGATACGCATCCTCTCAGAGAGCATGCTCGTAGTAAGGCAAGAGTTTATATCCGCCTCCGTGGATGTGAAGTGAGAGAAGCCATGTCTAAACCACCTGCAACCCCGCGACCGCTCAGTTGGGACCTATGACCGTCCCGGTGGCATCTAAGCTGGGTATTAGCAAGCCGAAATTACCGGGAAACGAGACTGAAGGCTCCAACGCCATGTCCAGAGCCACGGATACAGCACGGTTCAGTCCAATTGCCATAATAGGCATAGGTGAGCAGCAATGCCGATGACGCGATGTACGGACTTGGAGGCTGATATGCGCAACGTAGGTTGTCGGCTGCCCGGTGGCATCTCTCACCCTTCGCAGCTATGGGAGTTGCTGGATCAAGGGCGCTCTACGGGCGGGAAGCTGCCAAAGACGCGCTTCAACATTGACAGCTACCATGGCGATAAAGACCAACCGTCTACCACGGAGGCGACAGGGGGGTACTTTATCCGAGAAGATATCCGGAATTTTGACAACCACTTCTTCGGCATCAACAACAAGCAGGCTTGTGTGATGGACCCACAGCAACGCAAGTTGCTCGAGGTGGTTTTTGAAAGTTTCGAGAGTGCTGGAGTCTCTCTAGACGACGTCTCGGGTGCCAACGTCGGCTGTTACGGTATGTGATATTGATGATAACTGCTTGTACGGGGACTTGATGTTGAGTGTTCGAGTTTAAACAGTTGCTTCCTTCACCCCTGACTTTATCGCCATGCAAACGAAGGATGTGGAAAGCTTAACCAGATACAGCCAAACTGGTATGGGAACTACCATATTGGCAAACAGGGTCAGCCATGTTTTCAACTTGAAGGGTCCGAGCTGCGTACTCGATACCGCCTGCTCATCTTCACTATACGCGCTCCACGCTGCCTGCTCAGCGTTATTGGCAGATGAATGTGACTCTGCCGTTGTCGCGGGCGTGAACCTTGTCCAAACACCCGAGTTGCATGTGGCGATCTCACAAGCTGGTGTCATCTCCCCATCATCAACGTGCCACACATTTGACGCTGATGCCGATGGGTAAGCTAAATATTTCAACGATATTGAAATATAGCATCCGATAAGACGCTAACTTGTGGCCAGATATGGCCGGGCTGATGGTGTCAATGCAATACTAATCAAGCGCTTAGACGATGCTATCCGGGACGGTGACCCAATTCGGTCCGTCATCCGTGCCGTCGCGGTGAATAGCAACGGGAACACGCCTGGCATCACGCAGCCGAGCATTGACGGGCAAGAAGCTGTCATTCGCAAAGCTTACACACGGGCCAAGCTGAACCCAGCAGATACTTCATATGTTGAAACCCATGGAACGGGCACGGTCGTCGGCGATCCGATGGAAGTTGAGGCTCTCTCGCGTGTTTTCCAGAAGAGTGGGAGAAACCACCCTCTCCTCCTTGGGTCCGTCAAAACAAACTTGGGACACAGCGAGGCGGCGAGCGGCTTAACGAGCATCATCAAGGCGACTCTCGCGCTGGAGAGAGGCCAGATCCCAGGGACCATTGGGATTAAGGAGCTGAACCCAAAACTGAAAACCATCGACTGGGGAGTGCAAATTGTGACGAGTGCAATTCCATTCCCCGCTAGAGATCAAAGCACCCGCCGCATCAGTGTCAACTCTTTTGGCTATGGTGGTGCTAACGCACATTGTATTCTTGAATCTTCAGATCTAGTCAGTAGCAGGGTCTCCGTCAATGGCGTAAATGGCGTCAGTGGCAATACAACCCGAGACCATCACAGTGGCCAAATTAACGGTAATGGCAATGCGCACAGAATTGCTTCGGATCAAACTTACCTCCTTCCATTCTCTGCGAATAAACTACCCTCACTGCATAGTCGGGTCGAAAATTTGCTGGACTTAGATCCGTCATCCCTTTCCATCGCAGACCTAGCCTACACCCTTGGACAGCGTCGAACACACCTACCCGTTCGAGGGTACATCGTTGCGAAGGAGAGTAGCATATCCCAGGAAATCTGCCTGGAGAACTTCCGTCTCCCAAGTACGGAGGACGCCCGCGCAAGTGGGGGGCTCGCATTCGTGTTCACCGGACAAGGGGCGCAATATAAAGGTATGAGTCGGGAGTTGATGCAGTTTGCCACATTTGCCCGTACAATCCGGCAATTGGATGAATGGTTATCATCCCTCCCACATGCTCCAGCTTGGAAGATATATGATGTTTTGAAGGACGTCTCTGAGACGAGCCGGATCGACCAGGCAGAGTGCGCCCAACCCATCACGACGGCTGTGCAGATTGGCGTTGTGAACTTGCTGCGAGACTGGTCGATATTTCCTCGCGCAACAGTTGGCCATTCCTCGGGCGAGATTGCTGCGGCGTATGCTGCAGGTCTACTGAGTGCTCGGGAGGCAATTTCCATTGCCTATTACAGAGGCCATGTGGTCACGCAGTTACCCTCTATGGGGTCTATGGCGGCGGTCGGTCTCAGTTCTGAAAACACCGAAGACTACATTATCAAGTTAGGCCTCGACCATAAGGTAAAGGTGGCGTGCGTCAATTCACCCGAAAGCGTCACTATCAGCGGCGATAGCGATGGTGTCCACGCCGTTTCTGCTACGCTAGAAGGAGAGGGGGTCTTCGTCCGGAAGCTGAGAACAGGCGGCAAGGCGTATCACTCTCATCATATGGCCGCTGTCGGCCGTGCATATGAACAACTCTTGTATGACATCTGGGAAGTAGATGACGAGTCTGCTCGAGACATACTTCCCAGCCAGGTGCAGATGTTCTCAACAGTGACATGCCAAGAGGTTGGCAGGAAGCATATTCGCACACCCTCGTATTGGCGGAGGAATCTGGAGTCGCCCGTCCTGTTCAGTGAAGGCCTCACAAGTCTATCCAAGACGAGTGAGCGTATGACATTCGTCGAGGTAGGCCCTCACGCGACACTGAAGATGCCAATATTGCATACCTTGGGCAAAGCCACTCCATACTCCGCGTCGCTTTACAGGGGCAGAGATTCGTCCAAATCACTCCTTGAGTTAGTCGGTACCCTGTTTATGCAGGGATTCCCCATTGACTTTGCCGCGCTTAATAACGCCCATACAAAGCATGCTTCAAGGCCCAAGGTATTATACCATCTACCCACATATCCGTGGCATTATGAGGAGCCGCTATGGAATGAGTCTCGTGTCAGCCGGGAGGGGCGCTTCCGTAGGCATCCGCGACACGAGCTTCTGGGCAGTGAAGTGCCAGGGGGCAATAAGACGACATTAAATTGGCGCAACAAACTACAGCTAGACAGTGTCCCATGGCTTCGGGACCATAAGCTTGGGGAGACAATCGTCTTCCCCGCTGCCGGGTACATGGCTATGGCCGTGGAAGCGCTCATGCAGACAATATCGGATAACACACCCGTGACGGCCTCGTCAGTTATGCTTCGTCATGTGGACTTGCTCAAGGCCTTGCCCTTGACCAACGAAGAGTCCATTGAATTATACACCGAGTTGCGACCTCTCGCCCTTTCGAATGTTAATACGTCCAAGGACTGGTGGGAGTTTCAAATATCCTCTATCTCGGGCGATATCGCCACGGTCCGCGCTAGGGGGTCTATTAGGTTCGAGCCAGGGGACTTGGCGACGGCCTTGCGATTGCCCTCGTTCGGTGGTCGTGTTGCGCCCCAGTCTACTCGTCTCTGGTATGAAAGCATGATAAGGTCCGGCCTTGGGTTTGGCCCAACTTTTCAGCAGATAGACGAGGTCTATGTGCCAGATCCCAAGGGACCAACATATGCGGAAGCAAAGACGCGGACGCTGACCCCGGCAAACCAGGGAGCTCAGTTGAAGCCTCGGTATCTTCTCCACCCTGCTCTCCTAGATAGTCTGTTCCAAGTCGGCCTCGTTTCTTGCACTGGTGGGTTCATACAGTCAATGGTCTCAAAAGTGCCAACAAGGATTCGGCGAGCCAGAATCGCCTTGCGCCTTCAGGCAGACAATGCAGGACTAATCCGTTCTACATCCGGGATCATCGGTCCGTCCGCGAATCGGTTCGACTCCATATTGCTTGATGATGAACGGCGAACGGTAGCTCATTTCGAGGGCGTTGATATCACCGCATACACCGGCAGCGAGAAGATGGAACCGCGTCATCCTCTCCTCAGGGTTAACTGGAAACCTGATGTGGGGCAGATCAAGGACGATGCTGCTTTTTCGTTGGCACTCGACCACATCTTGTCCATCTCGGAGCTGAGTTGGTTAGGCCCGAGAGCATATGTGCTGGCTGTCCTTGATCTCATAACGCACAAGAATCCTGACACCCACATTTTGTGCCTCTCCAAAGACCGCGTATTGGTAATCCTGGCTCTACTCGAGGTTCTGAAGGCGACATCGCATCATCGGCGTTTCCACACCTTTTCGCTTGGGCGCTTGACGTGTAAAGGCGAGCTCGAAGTCGCCGAGGTCCGCAATTTCACTGTGCCACTCGGTCTGGAGTCATTGGCATATAGAAAAGCTTCCTCGGCTGACCAGTACGGGCTCGTAATCCTCCCCAAGGATCAATCCGCCCTCGGACATCTCAAGAAAAACACGACGACTCACACACTATTTATCCGAGCTATTGCATCTAGTATCGACGACGACCATTTAGTTGATGGGTTTTCCATAGTCTCCTCAGCGACGAAGTCGCATCGTATCCAACTTATTCGGCCATCGCGTGGACTGGCCGATACTGCTCACCATTCCCGTCACATCATCCACGTCTGCGGCTCTTCAACGCATTCCGTAGATACGAAGCTAAGAGACGAACTCAGCAAGACCCTCAGTACACCTATACAACAGATAGCACTAACAGATCTGCTTACATCTACCATACCGTCTGACACATTAGTTATCTCCACAATCGAATTAGAAAGGGCCGTCCTTGTTACGGCTACTCTGGAGGAGTTCGACGGAATCAAGCAAATTATCGACCAGGCGGCACGTATTATCTGGGTGACGGGATGCGGAGCCCATCAAGGCCTCGACCCAAACCATTCTCTGTTTCCCGGTCTCGCACGTGCCATAATGATTGAACAGCCTTCAACGAAGATCTTCTCGCTGGAGTTGACTTCGCCACCAGACCCTACATCATTAGCCCGTGAAATCACGGAGATCATCGGCCAGGAGAACAAGCCGATAGTCGATTATGAATATATCAAAGGCGATGCCGGGCTCATGATTAGCCGGACCGTGCCCGACGAGCCTATGAACCAAGAGTTCCGCGATCGGCAAAACGCCGTTGCGACACCGCTGCCGCTTATCAGTGCTGGCAACGCTGCGCTGTCGCTACAAAAGCCAGGACAGCTCAACACGGCGCAGTTTGTCAAGAAACCCCATCATGACCTCGCTACTCTACCCGCAGACCACGTGATAGTGAAGGTATACTGCGTCGGCCTTAACGCGAAAGATGTGTACGCTCTTGCCGGGCGCGTCCATACGACCGGAGGCTCATGCAGTCTGGAGTATACGGGGTTGGTGGTTGCGACCGGCTCCGCAGTGCATGAAGTAGCAGTCGGCGACAAAGTAGCGGTCATGTACCCAAGCCACTTCAGCACGTTCGAGGTGGTGCCTTCGTGGAGCTGCATCAAGTTGCGAGAGGGAGAGGACCTACGCGTGATGGCGTCTGTCTTAGTGGTCTTCGCCACTGCCATCTATGCGCTTAATCACCGTGCCCAGCTGCAGCCGGGGGAGACCATACTGATCCACTCGGCGGCGGGCGGGGTGGGCATTGCGACAATACAGATAGCGAAGTTGATCGGTGCGGAGATATTCGCTACGGTCGGGACGAACGAGAAGAAGCAATATCTTATCGACAATCTTGGCCTGCGAGAGGACCATATCTTCAACTCTCGCAATGCAAGCTTCGTCCCTGGAGTCCTTGCAGCCACAGGGGGTCGGGGTGTCGACGTGATCCTGAATTCATTAGTTGGTCAGCTTCTCCATGAGAGCTGGGAATGTCTGGCAGACTTCGGTCGGTTCGTCGAGATCGGCAAACGCGATATTCTTGACGGTGGACGTTTGAATATGGAAATGCTATCTCGCGGCACCACCTTTACGGCTTTTGATCTCAGCATGCTGGCTGAGTCGGAGTCGCCAGCGCATCACTTCATCCACAAGACCTTGTTGAAACGTGTGATGGAGCTTCTACGCAGTGGTCACGTCCAACCCGTATCACCTTTGTCCGCGTTCAACGCCTCGGAGGTAGCATCCGCCTTCAACTATTTCAATAGCTCGAAGCGGATGGGCAAGATCGTTATCTCGTTTGAAGACCAAACTCAATTGGTCCCGGTCGTCCCTGAGAAGTTCTCAACCGTCCTAGATTCAAATAAAAGCTACCTGCTCATCGGATGCCTGGGCGGTCTGGGTCGTAGCCTTTCGACGTGGATGTTAAGCCGCGGTGCACGTCAATTTGTCTTCCTCGGTCGCACGGGCACACGAAAACCGGCAGCTGAGCGTCTCATCGACGATTTAGAAAAAGCTGGCGCTCGTTGCGTAGTAGTGGAGGGCGATGTAACCAATGAAGACGATGTCATAAAGGCTATTGCGGCAGCGCCGACTCGTCTAGGCGGTGTTATCCAAGCCGCCATGGGCCTAAACGAGGCAATCTTCAAATACATGTCTCAACAAGCATGGCTCAATGGCACCGAAGCAAAGGTTAAGGGGACCTGGAATGTGCACAATGCACTTTCAAAGCTTGGTAAAGAAAAGGAGCTCGACTTTTTCATCATGACCAGCTCCATAAATGGCAAGGTTGGCACGGCCACGGAGGGGAATTACTGCGCTGCAAACAACTTCCTGGACACGTTTGCTCGGTACCGCCGGAGTCTCGGTCTACATGCCATCTCGCTGGGGCTCGGCATGATCTCAGAAGTCGGCTACTTGCACGAGAACCCACATATAGAAGATCTGCTCCTCCGCAAAGGCATCCGTCCCATCACCGAGGCGGAGATGCTGCAAATCTTTGATTTCGCGCTTTCTCAGCCGCCCACCTCAGCACACCCAGACGACCTACTCTCGCATCCGCATATCCTCACGGGCCTGGAAGTGACTGGCATTCAAGACAAGCACAAACAAGGATACAACGGGTACTGGAAGTTCCTGGACGACGCGCGCTTCTCCGTGCTGACGTGCGCGCTTAAGCGGAGTAGCACGAATCAAACAGCGCATGGGTCGGGCTCGCAATGGTCGGCAATCAGCGAAGCACTCGATTCTAAGGACAACGAGGTTCTCATAGCCGTCATCAGGAACGTGCTGGCCAAGGAGATGTCCAATTTAATCATGCTTCCCGTGGACAAGTTAAACGTCGAGACGCCTCTGTCGGACTTTGGGATGGACTCAATGCTGGCGGCGGAGCTGCGACAGTTCATTTTCGCCGCCACGGGCGTGGACGTCCCATCCCTGACGTTGATGGACAAGGGCGTAAACGTGCTGATTCTAGCAAGGATGGTGGTGGACCAGCTGCCGGTGTGAAGTAGCACGGTACCTATTTGATTAATCATGCAGCGGCGTTTATTTTGTCTTGGGGCGTTTATAGCACTGCGTCTAGCGGCTCGCCGCCGTTGTCTACGTCGCAATAAGCAATTAGTTCAGTAGAGGTCCGCTATACGCTCCCTAGCAAATACTCGATATACATAGTAAATACCACCTAACGAGTATAGTTAAGTCCAGAGCACACCAGGGTTCGCCTTGTTATATCTTTTTTAGAATCTTGGATCTACTTAGTATCCTATTTTGTAGTATAAACACGCAACGCTGAGTTAACACACGGTAATACCGATCGTCCGGTAGAAAAGGCAATCCCCCTCGTCGGAATTACCCAGGACGAGAAGTTCAGTTTGGACCTTATACAGTGTTGGCGGTGTTGACATTTCATTATAGCATAGTATGTACCTACACCTCGGCTAATACTCTTTTCGAAGGCCACTACTACATTCATCTACCTATACACCATTTCATATGATATGTGCCTGGCAATCCACCTTCCCCATACGTAATAACAAGCGAATACTGGCCTACTGCATGTAGTATATCCAAAACCGGTTCCTCCATCGATATCAATTGCTATACGAGTGGGAGCCTACCTTGGCTGCTACCTCAGGGGCACATCCAATGCCTTCAACCATTACTTGCCATTGTGAGTACCTACCTAGGTAGGTACATATAGGTAAGGAGGTGTTAGGTAATGGACGGACTGCGCATTATTGCGATGGATTGATCTGAACCATCTGCTGAACCATCTGCTGAACCATCTATTCCGCCATGGGGCGATTGATCAACCCAGACGCTCGAACGGGGGTCCCCAAGACCCGGGGGACAGTGCGCTTTTAAGGTTATACCCTAGCGCGATCTTCAGACCTCGTGCTATTTGTCCCATCGTCCCTGCCCTATTTTTAGATCTTACCTTGCTAGACCCAAGTTGAAGAATACCAGGTGCCTTTGCCTACTACATACTAAGTACCTGAGTAATGCTTCGAAGAACATACCAGTTAAATAGACGTTAGGACTGCCACTACCATAATAAGTCCAGAGGGAGGACTGACAGGTAGAGAATAATCACAAATATTAATACTCATATCTTCTGACCCGTCTGATCCTTTCTTTACACCGAGATGATACCTATGAGCTACCGAAGTAGGTACCTGTTTAGTCAGACCAGTCTAGCCTCAGCAAGAAAGTGCATAAGCAGGGCCGCACACCACGCCGCGATCATATTATTTACCTGTTAGGGACCTGCTATAAAGGAAGAGAAAAAATATACAACGCAGTAGGTCCATTGATACCCTAAACTATAAAAAGAGCCTACATTTCCTAACGTGGTTTTTTTCTCATGATTTTAGGTAGGTAGCTAGATGGCACAGTTGCGGAGTGGCCAGAAGTTCTGAACATCCATGATGGGCAACGTTTGCAAGGATTCAGGTGCCTGTCGGGGACAAGGCGCTAGATCGGAAGTCTTAGATAAATGCGGTATAGCGGATTGCGTACCAATCTGACATGACTGCAGCATTTCTCATTTCTGGACAGACCATAACTGATAATACCGCAGTCTCATGATTTGAAATGCTGCGAGGAGGGGGAGAAGTTCTTTAAGAAAATGATGATCTACGAGGCCGTTCTTCGACCGACCTTCCGCTAGACAAAAGAGAAAGAGTAAAAATAAATACGTGAATAAAAAGAAAACTTACAACGCCTATCCAGGTACTCAGATGGATCGAAAGTCAAACCGGGCCGTTGTACCATGTGGATAGGTAGCTGCCTTGATACCTATGTAGTATGCAAGTTCCGCGTGGTGATGGTTCACTCGAATACCTATACGCTGTGAGAGCGTTTGGGGGTGCTGATAATGCTACCCATCTTCTCTCATCCCGTCATCCAACCCAGGTAGGTAGGAATTTATGGGAATTAATGGGAATTTATTAGACGCCATACTACGGCACTTGACCAATCTAGCCCCACAGCTAAATAGTCGAATCCTTCGCGATTTTTTCTAAACCGATTACCTACATGCATGTAGTATTGTATCACCCCATTTGCAATGCTCGCCTACCATCAGCACATGGCTTCTCAAACTTGTCGCGGCGGTATCAGGCCGATTACACCCTCCAACTGCAACCCTCCCGTAGCAGCCAGTGACAAACCTGAGGATAATCTGAAATTAATGCAAAGGCCTGGCCAATATGATCGAATCGCCATGCCATTTCCATGCCATTATTTATCTTGGCGGCCCAGTAAGCCCCCTCGGTGTGGGAGGATTCTATTACGAAGGCACAGCCAGCCGATGGTACTGCATGATGTCACCCAACTAACTTGCATTTTCAGCTTCGCCGTAGCGTAGCGCTGAGTCAAGGAGATGCGTTCGTCTATCCCCAGCACCGAGGCTGTCTTACCCACCTATCCACCTACCCTTCTACGCCATAGGCTTCCAACGTTCCATCCACTTGCCGTGCTACCCTTCTATGCATGTAAGATGGTTGCCACGCATTCTATTATGGATAGAGCCACGCCGGGTAAAAGCAAGGCAAGGGAATATTGGGTATAGATAGAGTTCTCACCCAGTGAGTCGCGACCATGTGTTGGTTTGGAGGGATTCCCTTTCTTTCAAACCAACTGCATCCCGCTGCGATACGCTGCTACGAACCCGCCGACAGTGATCCGTCAATTCATATCCGCTCCGGTCTAAACAATCGAGAGAGAAAGAGAGAGAACGGTGGAGGGGCAGACTACGGCAGGAACGAAGTCGTATAATGGCGGACCTTTCGTCGTTGACGCCGGAGCAGCTGGCGCAGGTTCCCGCCCTCGATCCGCCGGCCGGTGTCATACCCAACTTCGACAATCCGCCCAATGAGACAGACATAGCCTCGGTGGTGACACCGATATGTCTAGCAGCCACATCTATCGCATTCCTTCTCCGGGCGTATGCGAGGATATTCTGTATCAAGAAGATTGAACTTCCCGATGGTGAGCGCCTCATGTAGCGATATCTAAATCAAATATTTTGTGCTAACGGTGGATATAGTATTGATGACCTTGGCCTTCGGCTGCTATATCGCAGCCGTTTATATCGGCTACCTTATACAGGACAAGCCGGGTATTTTTGTGCACCAGTGGGATGTCCGCCTCGTCGACATGCCCCACATTCTATTCCTGATGTTCCTCACCAACATCTTCTACATCGTGGTGGTTTTATCCATCAAAGCGGCCATCATTCTCGAATGGGTGCGAATATTCATCCCATACGGTGTCCGAAACCGTTTCTTCTGGTTCAGCTACATCGTCCTGGGCGTGAACACCGTCTTCTACATCATCACGCTCTTCGTGATGATCTTCCCATGCATCCCGGTCAAGAAGAGCTGGGACGTCCTCTACACCGGCGGCTACTGCACCATTAACACGCAGGCTGTCAATATCGCATCAGCCGTGATTAATCTTTGCTTGGATATTTTCATCCTTATTCTGCCGCAGCGTATTATCTGGGGATTGAAAATGTCCACCAGAACGAAGAGTGGCGTTTCTATCATTTTCGCCATTGGTGTAATGTACGTACAAATCAATCCGCCCCCAACTACCCTTTCTTTTCCATTACGGCCCCCTTCACTCCGTTATCACGATTAATCTTAAAAATATCTGCTAACGCTTTATGGCAATACAGATGTTGTGTGGCAGCTGGCTTCCGCTTGGGCGCAGAAGTCACGTTCACACAATCGGACGATGCTCTTTACTACACGTCCTCAATCATGCTCTGGGCGCTCGCGGAGATGACGTGCATGTTCCTAGTCTTCGGAGTTCCCAGCGTCGCGAAGATTCTGTCAGACTCTCACCTCCCCAGCCGCCTAGTGTCGTCGTTCCGATCCATCAGGAGCCGGCTCCCCAACCGCTCCACGCGTAGGGAAAGCGGGAGCGCTGGGCAATCATGGCCCGGTTCCAGTCTGGCGGACAAGTCGCAAGCGCATTCGTCGCGCACGTTCTACCGGAAAATAGACGGTGGCAACGGCGGTATGCTCCTCACGACGATTGACTCGACGCGAGGCCCGGCAGCATCGTCCGAGTCCATGGAGCACTTGAAGGAAAACGCGGGCATCGCATCGCCTGAGACTGGGAGGATATTACGAACGACGCAATTTGTAACGCGGGAGGACTACGCTAACTACGAACACGAAGTGGCGTCGAGCTACGACCGGCAACATCCATGGGCGAAGGATCGAGTGTAAAATACCTGGGTTTGCCGGGGGTTGTCATGTACTACCACAGGTAGATGTAAAGCGAAACCGACTTAATGATGAACATTTCTTCCCTATCCGTGTAAATAGCACTTCCTTTTTAAGATACCAATGCATTATAAGGTGTTAATTACTGCCTTGAATGAGCCCTGGTGTGCTTGAATTGACCGATGACACCACAACAGCCCCGGTATCGATGGTCGATGAGCAAGGCTTGATCCAGTTCAGGAGACTGGGCAGCAGATTTCTGCGGTAGGGAATTACCAGCAAGTCCATGCAAGTATGATCGACAAGGCTTTTGGGAAAGTGATTCCAATAGCCCCTGATATTGCATTTCTCGCTGCCTACATCAATACTAGATTCCTACGCTGTTCTCTTACTAAGACCGCCGAGTGAGGATTTTTCATCATCCATGGATGTAGTAAGGGGCGGAGGAGTCGACCAACAAAGGTCTTCATACAGCTACAGAATCCAGAAGAGCATGGGTTGAAACGCTTTTGAGGTCTTCCGAATATGCTACTGGTTCTAGAAGGTGAGTTCCTACTAGGTACTTCATCAGAATATGCCCAAGTATCAAGGAGGTAGAACCCTCCCTTTCCGCCCCCGATCCCATACCTTTCGAAAGATGGTTACGATGAAAAGCGCAACTCAACTGCCCACTAGGTAGGTACCTACTTACCTGGTAACTAGCAGTACTTGCTTCTCTTTTTGACAGTGATATAACGGGTTGGTCATAATCATTGACGGTACACATTAGCTAGAAATCACAGTGAGGCCATCTTTGATCGCCCGACGCTACCCCTAACCCCCCTGGCGGGGACTTCATGACACCCAGGGCCCGTGTATCCGTCGCGCAATTCTACATAACACTGAAAAAGGGGTTCGGCTTAACCAATCCATCTCAAAAGCTCGGTTTTTGTCAATTTTTTAGCCCTCGAGTCTTCGCTAGACTTAGAAAGAGACTTGTCTAATGCTTGTTCGCGTGCGTCAGCCAAAGACGGCTTGTTTTTAAGTGAAGTTCAACAAAACCGCTGAGCCAGGGAGGGTAGGGCTGCCCGGGCTAACGCATAACCCAGATCTATTTATGATCCCGGCCCACCCGGATTACCGCCGGAAAGCGGTTACACAGCAGTTCATGGATTAGGTAACGTAGGGCTGATAAGCTAGGGTAAGAAATGCTTTCAGACACCGCGCTAATTAGCAGGCCACTCTCAGGACGATGCGAACAACTTTGTGTACATTGACGAGAATGCTATGAGACCGCAGACGGATAGCTCGGACGAGGAGTGGAAGGAGACCGAAGAGAAAGTCGAAACCCTTTGCTTTCGGCTTATGTGAAAGCTGCCTGTATAGGTGAAGCGATCAAGCCTTGGGGAAACACGGCGTGGAAGGGCTGGTTAATATTAATTCGTTCGGGAGGTCAACTTACCCCATTTACTGTTGAACGGATATGGTATATAACTGCAATCAACCTAGGTAGGTACTTCCTAGGCACGTCTTGAGTTCCCCGCGCAGCAATGATGTCGCTTCTGCGTCTTCTAGCTTCGCCTCACGACAAGTATACAAAGCCCTCTATGTAGGGCTCCGCCGCCACTTTACATCATGATATGACAGAATCCGTTAGACGGTTGAATGCCTGCCTAGCATCGAACCGGGGAGCAAATGAGGGGTTGGTGGCTTGTAGCTCCCCCGGGGTTATGGCGCTTTTAAGCCTCGTGACCGTTTACCTGGCGGTAAATTATTCATCCACACAGAGGTTCGAACATTACGCGTATTTTGTTGTCATGCGCTATTGCTAGGACTCCGCCACCATGCAGTCGGGGCAAGCGAATAGCCTGCGAATGGCTCGGTGGTTGTGAAAGCCAGTATCCGGTGCGCAATCCTGCAGCAACCCCGAGCCAGTAGGACTTTTTAAAAGAGCCTCTTGATATTCCCAAGTTGAAGTTGAGGCTGTTATATTGTGGATCACTTGTGTGCCTCGACGGTATATAGGTGGATATACCACTACGTAGAGAATGGACCAGGTAGGTTGGTAGATACCTACCTACCTAGTATCTATCTAGACTCTACCCAACAAAGAAAGAAAGATATCTTCAGGACTTACTTCGCCAACGCTTTTCTAAACAGTGGTATGGCAGCTTGCCTCTGAAATGGCTACGAATAGGGACGTAGATATCGCAGAATCTTTCAACTGGCTGCGTCGCGATGCACGGGGTAAGTTCCTGGCGAAGTACCTCACCAGGGCGTCGCATATGCCTGATATTTTACCTAAAAAGTCTAATTAATCATTGAAATTAAACTCTTCTAGGGTCTACATATATCAGCTACTCGGAGTTCTCCGATCGTTTCGCCTCCTCGTTCGAGTTCGGCGAAAATGGCTGCACAGGTTCTTGCAATTACGGAGGGGAATTGCTGCACTTAAGCACTAAGGATAAAGACGACGGTATAATATTTGCCAGCGGTGACGTTAACCACACGTACTATTCTTCACTTGCAGCTTCGCAGTCATATCGAGACGGGCCAGCAACGTTTGGGTTGAGACTTGCACAGGATCAGCAGCAATTTGGGGATGTCGCGAACCCGACCGATCAGTGTTCGAATATCAAACTTGGACGTATGATGGAGAGGGGTTGCTTTAACTTCCGTTGGCCATTCCACGAGTACGCAGTGCTGCTGAAAGAGAACGAAAATTCTACTCCCGTGGAAGCAGGAACCGTAAGTCGAAGACCAGGATTGTGATATGTTATCCGTTCATGTAACGCTCGCCAAGTAGCCCCAAAGCTGTCTCGCAAAATCATCACTGAGAGTTATAATTGTTCATTTATAATGAGTTTGGCTAACTACCTACAATTGCGATAGTGTACGCGTGTTTCGTTTGTGAAGAATGATATTCTCTATCAAGTCGTTAGGCTTGAGCAGGGATACCGTGTTGAGACGGACTCATGTTGCCACTTTCCATGGAAAGGCGACGTGAGCTTGGTCGTAGGAGGTTCGATAAAATTCGGGGCATTTGGTACGAGAACTACCTCGTATCAAACACTTGATGAGCACATAACCGTCCAACCAGGTTCGCAAAGCATCGTGGGCGCAAAGGGCCAGTTGGATGTTCGCATACATCAGCTAAAGGGAGACAAGCACAAGACTTTGAGTCTGGACGTCTTAGGAGATGGCAAGGTAGGCGAGCACACGTCATTTTTCACCCGTACAAAACTGCCAGATATGGGATCCCAAAATCGCCAGGCTGTATTTATCGCCGAATTCCGACTACGAAAGACAGGTGCGCAAACCTCTTGGCCAAATACGCCCACTTCCACGGAAATATATCGCTATCTCGGCATAGAGCCACACAGCACGTCAGCAACAGGGATGATGTGGGAGTATATATTCCTCAAGAGAGAACAAGAAACGAATTACTTTTCTGAGCTCTCTGAGGTTAAGCTCATAGGACGATGTGTCGAGAAAATTCTCACTGTCGATCTGGTCCCAGTGGCCTTTGGCGAACCGGGTAGCCGCAAGTTTGGGAAGGAAGGGCCGCTGGCTCTTGTGAGTGACATGTTCGTCCGGCCAAGTATCAATTTCGAATCTATGTTGTGCGTTAGTTGGCTTCCCACACCCAGATACGTTGCTTACCACAATTTCAGCTGGAAAGTTCGTTGTCTTGTCAAGGCGTATCGATTTCTATTCTTCTTCAAGGACCTCCCCGAGTCGCGATCACCCTGGAATGAGACCGAGCTAATGGGAAACATTATCAACTTCCAACTTGAGCGTTTTCAGCATCATATGGGGCGAGTCGTTGCTTACCTTATCGAGGCTCTTATCAGACCAGGAACACAAGCTAGCATCCCACCATTGGCGCCGGACCTATTTCAGTCAAATTACTACTATGTGATGATGACGATATGGTACGTAGCACACAAGTGTGACGCGTTTGTGCATACTTGGGACTGGACTAATCAAATGGAAACTTGGCCTGCGGGAGAGTGCCTCTTGGAACGATGCCTCCCCCTAGATAACCAAATGCCAGAGGATGACGAGAAGGAAAAAGTACCATTCCTAAAATGGTATCACTACGCGTCAATTCAAAATCTGCGGACAAAAGCAGCCAAGCCTCTTCTTCCAAAAACCTGGCAGACCGGAAATCTCGGTAAAGATGTCAACCTCCTGGAGCGAGATGCCAGGCGGGCGGCAGCCGCCAAGCTATCATCGCGTCAAGCCTATTTGGCTAAAGATGAAATTCTAGACAGGCTAGGGTTTCTTGCAACAGCTCTGAGCGCAGAAGTATCCAAATATCGACCAGGCTCGGTCCCGTCGGTCACGATCAAGCGCATTTTAAGTCGTGATCCCACACGATTCCTAAACCCAGGTCGTCACCTGGGAGATGAAAAGAGGCATACTAGCGGACCTTGGGAAATACATGCCCTATGCCGTCATAGCCCACTCTTGGTAGAGAAGTACTTATATAAAAAGGACATGACCAGGACTCGAGAACAAAAGTTCGACGATACCGAAAGGCACCGGCGAAATATCTCTCAGTTTCTCGATTCGGAGGCTTGTCTCGTTCCTTGCTGGGAGCGAACAGACATGGCCGCATTCCAATCAGAAGCTACGAGTGTTTTAGCTTCTACTCTCTTGGGAATATGCTTCAAGGACTTCCATTTAGCTCTGAGGAACCTTCGGGGGACAAAGTTGGAACCAACTGGACAGGTTGACGCCAACGCTAAGCTATTCCCTCCTCCGCTGGACACCGACTCTCCCCTGTCACCTTCAAGATCTCGCAGCTTCCATTTCAACGCCTTCGACTACGATTCTCCTCTAGAGGCATTGCTTCTGGCCCAGGCGATCTCCTTACAATCTGAAGACTCAACGAGAACACCTAGGGTTGACTGGACGCATTATAGGCTGCCTCGCTTATATCATCACCCCAGCCTTTCCATGATCTCGAGATCTTCCAAGGCCCATGAGCCGGGCGTTTCTGCGCCATTTCTACGTTCCTGTAGAGATAATTTAGGAGCTATGTACTTCAATGGAAAGCCCATCACCCAGGCATTGAAAAAATGCCGGCTCACAATCATCGATGCCAAAGCATGCATTCTTGAGCATGGACACAGACATACTTGGCAGGGATACAGGAGTGAAATGCTAACACTAGATCGAAAGCAGGGCGATTGTGTTTCTAACCAGGAACGAGTGAGAATTGCCGACGCGGACGAAACGGAACAGAAACTATCAAACAACGTGAGTGATGAAAGCGGGTAATTAAACCTCTTTCATATGGCTGACCTTGAACCAGCTCATTAATCAGGAAGTACAACATCGAATGATAGTTTTTTCGACGTAAGTAAACCATATTCTTATTAAGGAGGCCTGCATGACTCACACCAATAAGACGATCTCGAAAAGTTCTCGACCGCCATCCCCTGGGTCTCTTCGGGTATTTCTTTCATACCGATTCCGTAAATCGTACCATGGGTTGTGTTTCTGGGTTCCCAGATTTCTCATGTCAAAGGGAAAACAACTGGATTGCCCGAATAACTTTACAGAGCTGGCACGAATGGATCCCCACCAAAGGGTCACGCCGAGAGAAGCCAAGTCCAGAGGAACAAAAGGACTCTCCAACGAGAATTAGACTGCCCCGATCATTAAGAGATTCTCTTAAGTTCATTGATAAAGAATCTTCCAAAGCCAACGGACTATGCACTGGATTATTCGAATTGAAGAAGTCCTCGATTGTGCTATCTACCAACCGGTTTGGTGACTTTAGTCAATGCCTCGTCATTTCAGAGCTTCTGGACGGAAAACCCGAAGACCTTGGAATCCAATCCAAGAGATTGTGGGAGGAGTTTATTCATCAACCGCAAACCGCTCGCTGTCTCGTTTTCCTTACTATATTAGGATGGCTGTGTGAACAAATGACAGGAGACTATCAAAAGTCCATCGACTATTTTGTCGAAACTCTGAAAATCGATGTGAGAATCCTCTAATCTAGTAGATCTACTTCACTTACTGACGATACGTAGGAGCGATCCGCTTTTGACGAGAACACCTTACTGAAAGAACCGCGCTCCTTTACACAACTCCAGCTAGGTCTTTGGAGTCTAGAATCATTGTTCAAGCTACACTACAGCCTAGCACCCTCCATAAAATGCATCGAGGAGGCTTCTGTTGAGCTCCAAGCCCAAATTAGCCACGTCAGTATCACCCCCAAGCCGCGGAACCTAAATCTCGCTAATGCATGACCTACGATAGGCCCCAGTCAGCCGAGGAGAAGCCCTGGAGGATCTGTGCCAGAAGTCTTTAGAAGACTTCAAAGAGAAGTTTGGTGAGCTGGTAGTTCGCAATGCCGAGATTGATCAAAAGATTCAGCTCAATAGCCGATATAACGACGCCGTTAGTACCTTATTACCCCAAGTACCAACGGATTAGACACTAAACACTGTTGATAGCTGTCTACCATTCTGTCCATGCGGCAAAGCAGCACGATTCAAAAGCTGACGTATCTGACCATCGGCTACCTACCACTCAGCCTCATCACAGTACGTGCCCTTGAAACGGTTTACGTATGATGGTAGTTACTAAGATACATAAAATTCCAGGCGATATTTTCGATTCCCTCGGAGCAGAATGTTACTGTGCCAGCAATGGGACTCACTGGATATCTCCTCAGTATATTCACCCTATTCCCTACAACATTTATTGTCGCGTACTTGATAGAGCCGATCCAAGTCGCACTTGGAAAGTTAGCAATATTCTCGCAACCACAGGGTCGTCAGTTGAGTTATCCCAATACCCCACAGCAGAAGCCTAAGCCGGCAAATATCGACATAGAGCAAGGACAAAACACCGCTTGAGAATGACAACGTATCACTCAGGATAAGACAGGGGTTGGAAAGTACCTAGATAGTACCTTAGTAGGCTAGAATACCGATCCGTACATCTAGAGACCTTCACTACCTATTCATCCGTTACGCATCTCCTGGAGTTTTTGTAACGCTTCTCTCTCATGAGCCTCGTAATCAATAGAATTAATGAAATCCCACCTAGGTGCGAGTGCTTGCCTCAACTTCCCCAGATCTACTCCGACCTCACTGTTCCTCCCGCAGCAAATCTCACCTGTGCCTCTGCTTGAGTGGATGATTTGTTCGCACCTAGGCCGTCTCACAATGTCAAACGCCTTGAATACCGCCGGTATGTCCTTTGGCGATGATATATCTCGGAAGAGAGACCCGAGGATCATGGCGTCCTCAATCGCCATGCCAGCACCAAACGCTTGCCAAGGCGTAGTCGCATGTGCTGCATCGCCGACAACACACACGCGGTTATTGGCGTAAGTAGGCGTAAATCTGTGCTCCCACTCGGAATAGCCGCAGGGGTCGGGTTGATCCAGTATCAGCTGCCAACTCGTTAGCTTCTACATCATCCATCGCTGTATCCAGGACCAAAGTCTTACATCTATCATACCCCTAGCAGCCGGTCCATGCATCCAATCCGTCAGCATCTCCGTCAACCCGGCCCGAGTCAGACGATGTCTCCTACCATCCTTCGGAGGCTCCGTCTCCACACCCGACACAACACACTGCACCACCGTGCGGTCCTCCAGCACGTCATGCATGAGATACGCCCCATCGCCAAGCCACGAAACCTGGCGATCGACCTCGAAGTACTCCGCGCCGAGCGCCGCCTTCGCCCTCTCGAGCGGCACCAGGACCCTCGCGTCCCAGAAGCCGGCGCGCGAAGCCGCGCACGCCTGCGCGGCGTCGCCTAGCACGTAGTCTCGGACTGTGCCGAAAACGCCGTCCGCGCCAATCACCGCGTCGAAGTGTCCCGCGGTGCCGTCCGCGAAGGCGACCTGGACGCCATTGTCGCCCGCCGCGATCGAGGTGAGCTTCTTGCTGGTGTGCAGGACGGCCCGCGGCAGCGGCGCCAGCAGCTCGCGCAGGAGCGAGGCGCGGTGGACGGTGACTTCGGGGTCGCCCGAGGCCGCGAGGTCGAGGACGACGGCGCCGGCTTGGGGGCCCGAGCCCTTCGCGGGGGTTAGCGGATTTCTAGCTTGTGGTGTGCTTTGACCTACTATGTGGACTCGCGTCGAGTTAAGAGGGACGGCTCCCGCTTTTTGGAGAAGCTCTTTTGCCGAGGGGATGGTTCGGCACAGGCAGTTTTGCGCGGCGACGCTGAGTCCTATGGAGGCGCCGCGCTCCGAGAACTCCGGCGCGGATTCGTAGACTTCGATGGACAGGTGCGGGATTTGGATGAGCGCGTTGGCGAGGGTGGCGCCGGCGAGGCCGCCGCCGATGATGGCGATCCGGATACGATGGTCTTCCATGCTCCAGGTCGACGGATAGTTGTGGCTCTTGAGCGACTGTATGTTATTTAGCGAACGAGTATCTAGGTATCTACTTGGTTACGTTTATTTGAGGGGAGCTTGGGAGGCTGCATATTATTTTCCATGTGAAAGGATCCAGGAGCGGCACAGCATTCAAAGACTCATTTAATTGGTGGCTCCCACATACATATGTGTAGGCAGTACAGTTACGAAGGCCTCTAGGTCTTTAACACATTTCGTTGATTTTGAATTCACGGCACTTTACGACGACCCTGTTCTTTCATTTCTACCTAGGGCTACTAAAGTGCGTACTGGAGCAGCCAGGCTCATATGGCCGCGAAGGAAGGATGTAATGTACATCAGCCCGCATTACAAAACACCTGGACTCAAAGTGAGCCGCCTGCCATCTTCCGAGCCCTCAGCCTAGGGAGCAGAGGCTCATCATCGGGGTCGATTGTCTCTGCGTCGATGAAATTTCCGTGTTGAGCCTTTGCGCAATGTGAACTAGCCTCCCGTTCGGTATCTGAATCCGACGATATCACCACGACTGAAGGCAGTCTGCGAGCGCCCTTTCGGTTCGAAGGTGTGGATACGGCATTGCCCATGACTCCCCCAACTTCCCCCTCCGATTGCGACTCCCAGCCGAGGCCACGAAGCTTGCTGGGTTTCCGGGGACTTGTATCTCTTCTTAGCGAGTGGAGGGGTTACTTCGTCGTCGTCGGAACTGCTGGTGATGACTCGTCGGTAATTTAGTGTGCTATGGATCTTAACTCGCGTTGGAGTCTGTATCTCAGGCAGGGGCATGGAGTCGGATTCCGATTCGGTGCGTTTTCGCTTCTGGGCAGATAGGAGAAGATCGCTCAGTGATGGCAATGAGTCATCCGAGTCGTCAGGATCGGCGGTTCTGTGTTTTGCCCAATCGAGATCGAGGTCGTCGTTGTTATCGTCGAATGCCTCTTCGCCCTCACCATCGACCCCGGAGACTACGTCTTCAGTATCCCCAAGGCCACCATCTTCATCAACTTCTTCGTCGCTTCGCACGACAAAACCACCATCCGAGTCATAGGACTCATCGTTGTCGGATGGGGGTTCGTCGTCTCGTGGGCCGAGCCGCTCTCCGGTAGGATTGAGGATGACTGCTCTTGCTCTCGGGCCAGGACGTCTCCTTCGATGTGTTTCCCTGTAGGCGATGTACCTCTTCTCGATGCTCTGAAGTTCGGCGCTCCATACGCAATTCCTGATGAGCCATTGCCACCGCCGGGGTCTGGTGTAGAGAATGTGCAATTCGTGATCTCTGTATTTCCCAAACCACACCTTGGTGGACATCGGACTTCTCACCTCATCTAGGCCTTTTAGGTAATCGTCGTGGAGCTCTTTGAATCTCACCAGCTATGCAAAGTAATCAATCAAATGCCACTCATTCGGGTTCTGGCAATGGGGTACTTACGTTCGGAGAAGGGTTTTCTCGAGAAAACCGCATCAACGTCCATCGATAGTCGTCCGGAAGTTTATCCAAGCGCGTTCCCTCAAACTTCCCGAACCACATTCTCGTTGCTCCAGGCTCTTCCTGGTCCCCGTATCCTCCATCGTCCTCGTTAGAATAACCAGCGCCACTACCACCAGGTGTGTATGCCATGGCGTTTGATTTCCGTTCAAACCAAGGTCCTGCGAATTGTTGGGGTTTGCGATGTAGGGACGTTTCACTAATTTCGGAGTAGAATGAAATACTATGGATAGAGGTATAGGTACTATGCAGGAGCCCTGGAGTTGTTGTTTTGGCAATGCTCTCTTAATAGGTACATGGTACTTGGTACCCGTAAACGGGCGCCTGGCAACAAGGAAATAGTGCTAGGTACCAGATTCGAGGTGATTTGCATGCAGCCACTATGATAGGTGCCTACGAGGTGCTCAAGTAGCAGGTCATGCTTACAACTTGTGTGTCCAGTAGTTCGGTTGCCTTTTGATTGCTATCGTAATGAGAGGAAGTCGAGGTGTCGGTGCCGACGATGTTTCAAGCCCTTGACCTCATAAGCACATTGGATGGTTTGTTATTCGTCAGACGTCTTAGACACCTGCTGGCTAAAGTCCAATATATTAATCCTCAGCATGGTTTCTCGTGGATGTAATGGAAGGAAGGGTTTCCGAGATCCAGGTGGCTTTCAAAGCACCAATCGATGAATGCTCGTGCTATACTGCGTTCCTAGTACTTGGCAGCGATGTCGGGTAGACACATCACCACCATTTTCGCTAGGTGACCTGTCACATTTCGATGAGTGGACAAGGCTCTACTAAGCGATATAGCAGTTATTGAATAATTGTCTATGAGAGAAAGGCAAAGATCATACCTAGTACTTACCGACCTAGCAGACACCGGATATGTGTCACAGGGTGATGTCTACGAAGGTACCCAGTCTATAGACGCATGGAACAGACATCGCGACGGTGGCATCAATGAATGCGGTGCCTCTTGGCTACATATACATATGCACACAAAGTTGTCTGTCTTCTTAGATCGATAGGTGTTCAGCAGACGCGGTTTTGTCATCATCGTCGAGTCGCGTTTAGCGCTTTAGATCAACAAATACTTTATCCGAAAACATGTGAATGTGCGGGGTCATGAGGGGCAGTGCGCATCGGCTAAGATTCGGCGCACAGCGGTCGAGCAGAACTGGGTATATAGGATGCAGCCGCCGCATTCAATGTCACCCAGCAATTGGTGGTCGCCTGTTTATCAGGGTGGTATAGTATAGTGGTCAGTACGACACGTTGTGGTCAATGATTTGAGAATACCGTGTAGACCTGGGTTCGATTCCCAGTACCGCCATTGCACCTTCATTTTTGCATTTTTCCAATTTTGCGTTCCCTTGTTGTACTTCGCGTTCACCAAGTGTTTCTCCTTTCTTTGGGCTCGGAATTTCGCCTTTGCGCAAGACGGCGCTGAGCTTTGTTTGCTTTTAATTCTTTTCTTGATGATTCCGACCCCGCTCTGCTGATGTTTGTTCTATTTTGTTGGTGTGGCTGACTGGCTCCATTCAGCATAGCTCCTAGCAGCCCCCTACTGTGTTGACTAACGCCTCTTACTCCACAAACATCGTCGAAATTTGTGAAGTTTTCCCCTCCGCCCTAGCTACCTGCGACCATATAAGACAGTATAACACCAAATACTTTCAGCAACCAATGAAAGGGTGGTATAGTATAGTGGATAGTACAACACGTTGTGGATGTGTGGGATTTCATGTATACTAATACCGTGTAGACCTGGGTTCGATTCCCAGTACCGCCAGCGGTTTTCTTTTTGATTGACTTTCGCTTTTTTGTCGAGATTTGTTGATGCGTTGCGGCTGTGGTTGGTGTGGCCGATTATTTTTTACCTTCGAAAATGACCAGCTAACCCTAACGTACCCACCCCTTCCTTACCCTTTAGTAGTAGCTGGGTACGGGTACAATATTCACAATCACTGTTCCTACTGCTAATCATTCAAGATAAGATGCATTGTCGATAAGAAGAACAAAGTAATCATAATCTATAGGGATATGTAGCATGGATGCCATAACATCTATCTAGATCGCTTGTAACAAAAGAGATAAATCTAATTATCATAGCTCCTAATAGACTTCTAGGACATAACGTCCGTCTTCCTTGAGGCGGTCAATTTCCTTCGTAGGGTCTGCCTTCTTCCCGCTCACCTTCGCCTCGGCGGCGATAGCTTCCTTGAGCACGTCGGTAACGTCAGGTACAGGCCACGTGGGGCCGCAAAGGTAGAAGGATCCCTCCTGTTCGATGTATGCCTGGACAATATCGCTAATGGTCTGGCGCATGCGATCCTGAATGTAGATCTTCTGGGGTTGGTCTCGGGAAAAGGCGGCACCGAGAAGGGTGATGACACCCGCGTCGAGATACGCCTCCCATTCCTCGCCGTAGAGGTACTCCTCGCGCTGGTGACGGGAACCGAGATACAAGAGAATGGCACCAATATCCTTGCCTTGCGCTTTCTGCATGGCACGGTACTGTACGAAGGCCCGGAAGGGGGCCAGTCCGGTTCCGAGACCAGCCATGATGAGGGGAGCGTCGTCACGTGTAGGTAGCTTCATTACTGAGGGCTTGACCGACGCGGTAACGGCAGTCCCGACAGGGAGACGGCTGAGATAACGAGTTGCTTGGCCGTAGCGTGTGCGTCCCTTAGAGTCAACCCAGTCCACGACGACGATCATGAGGGCAACGATGTTCGGCGACACTGCCTGGGCAGAGGCGATGGAGTACTCGCGGCGCTTGAGAGGACCAACGAGACGGACGAGTTCGGGGAAGCTGGGGTGCGCAGACTTGAACTCCTCCAGCACGTCGGCAAAAGTAACCATATCGACCTCCGAGCGACGCTTGAAGTCTTCGGCACCTTCCGGAGAGCCTAAGGATGAGAGCTTCTTCTTTTCGAAGTCGTTGGTAGCAAACTCCGCCAAGGATTCGTAGAATCGCTTGGGCGGCTTACCAAAGATGTCTATGTTTTGCACTAGCGATTGGTAAACGGTTCTCGTTTCCAATGCGCTGGGGTCCTCCCTGGACGGGACTTGAACGAGATCATCGCCATCCAAGCCGTAGGATGCGATGAACTCCCGAACCAAATCCGTATCATTATCCGCGTGGATACCGAGAGCTTCTCCAATCTTGTAAGTCAGGCCTGAGTTGCCAAGATCGAATTCGATGTGGAAAATGTTTCGGTCATAAGTCACGGGAGTAAGTCGGCGGTTTTCCTTGACGTGGATTGTGTACGTCTTGACTGCGAGATCGGGGCGCAGACTGATATCAGTGGCATATGCCTCTTTGAAGACGAGACCCTTGGCAGCGGATTCCCAGCTGCTTAGTTGTAGTTCCTGCTCCGCTTCCTGCTTCTCGAATGGCGCAAAGCTGCTTGTCTTGAGTACCTGAGGGAGGCTCCGAGGCTCCTCGTCGACGGCGTCGGCCCAAGACTCAGGCGCTTCAAATCGTCTAAGGCACTTCTCTAGCGCATCGATGCATTCATCTAAGGTTGGGGGGTTGGCCTCCAAGACAGCCAATCTCTCCAAAAATTCATGTTTGATATCGGGTTGTGCGGTCTTAAGGAAAGCCAACTCCAGAAGCAGCCGAGCAGCATTGACGTCGTGTTCAAAGGCTGGGGAAACGGCCGAATCGAGGACATAAAGTTCAATATTCCTTGCCCGAACCTCCCTACGAACCGTAGCAGGTATTCGCTTTTCCGCCTCTTCTTCTTTGAAGTTCGGCAACTTCAGAATTAATTTGCCATTGTCCTTAACGCTCTCGGCCACGGACACCTCTTTCAGTAGCTTTTCCTCGCCAACAAGAACAACGTCGGCTTCTTCTGCGGGGTAGGGGGCGTCGAGGGTCTTTTTACACGTTCTCAAGTCGGATCGAATGACACCCCCTTGCACCAAATTGTCGTGGGATTCGTTGAGGTACACATTGGTGGTAGAATCTCGAGATAAAAGTTCGCCAACGACTGTCGGAGCAAACAAAGCGACGGAATCATCCGTGTCCCAGAAGATATACTGCTCCGCGGACTTAGGCTGGGGAAGCTGAACACGAGTGACAGTCTTGTTGGTTGTCTGGGCAATTGTGGCGGCGAAGGTTGAGGGAGTAAACGCGTAAGAAGCCGGATACTTCACATCACTGACAACAGGAGCTAAGGCCCACTTGGTCGAAAATGTCACTGCGGCCAAGACATCCGAGTACAGGACGGATTGAACGGAGATGTCCGATACAGCAGACTCGTTGGCAACCTGGCCAATGACGGCAATGTTTTGAACTGACGCGGGCAAGGCTTTAAGGAAAGCTTCCTCGATAAAAGGGCGGTAAACTCTGACGTTCACGGCTCCGACCTTGGCTCCATTAGCTGCAAGTTGCGACACGACCTGTTTGGCAAGCTGGGCTTCGACACTGCCAAAGACTACGTAGACTGTCTCAGCGGCCTCATGGCCGACGTATTCGAAAGGCTCGTAGTCGGTGCCGAGCTCGTCGTTGAAAGCCTGAAGAAGCTCAAGGACCTTTCCAGCATTATCGAGGCGCTTGTTGAGAGCCTCGGCAGTCTTAGAAACCTTTTTATACAAATCGGCAACGCCAACTTGGCTTAAGACGTCGATGACTCTCAAAGTCTCACGAGACGTGCGGACGCCATCGTAGATGTGGACGGTGGGTAAGACCTTGGCCATCAGCGTAGCGAAAAGAGAGATATGTTGCGCCTCGTACGCGGAGGTGCTCGATATCAGACCTAGCCCGAGCTCTTCAGACAACTGCAGAGCAGTGCCATACTCCGCAACAAGACCGGCATCGGACACGTAGTCAGTAGCGGCTACGTGGGCGACGAAGGGGCTCGCGACACCATATAGCAGAGCTAGTTGGTCCAAGGCAGAACGCAGGTGGCGCAAACTGAGCGAAGGCGCCAACAAAGTCTGAGGGACGTGTCTCCTGCTAAGATCGAAATCTTTCGAGAAGATATAACCGAGAGCAAATGCACCAGCACCCGAGCGAGTCTGGAGGGGCAAGAGAGAGGTAGCATATCCATGAATATTCTTTTCTCCATCCTTAGCCCAGTCCTTAGCGGCGACATCGAGATCAAACGTCTCAGGCGAGCAAGAGAAGATCTTATCGGACAAGGCATAGGCAATCTGCTGAACGAGCAACTGGCCAGTGACATAGGTAGGACCGGATATCGAGGAGAGGGACACGGACTGGCCAAAGGGTAGGGTCGACGACCGTTTGGTAAACTCGGCGCGAGTGGTCTTAGATTCCGGCATCGTTATCTGATCCGCGAGAGGGCCACCACTACTTTCGGCTTGTTTCAACTGCATTATAACCGGGGTTTTCGGGCTCTTGGGAAGCGGATGCTTGTGGGCGTGGGAATCCGTGAGTTCCTCCTGGAAGCAAATACAGTGGATTAGATTCGGGCAACTCTACGCAGACTCAGATAGGGCCGAGATATGTCCAGGTGGATGGGAAGTTCCTATGTTTCGAGATGGGCAATCGGATAATATCAAAGTACTACTTGTTGACAAGGCCCACGATGCCTGCTCTGTGGGCAGATAGGCGGATAAGTAAAGAGTAGTAAAATATGCGAACTACACAAGATACCTCAAAGAGAACGGGCATCAACTTGTTTTTACAAACCAGCTCGCAGGGGAACAACTTCAAGAAAACAGAACAACCGAAAGGTTATATTACCGTTTGCCTTCGTCGGCTTAGGAAAAATACTAAGGTCAAACCTACCTCCACGCCAAAGAGGCTCCATACTTTCCTTAGATCCATCTTGCCCGCCTACGCCTACGACTTCGCCAGCGTAGCGGTTCTCGGTGGTAAACCGGGCGGCGAAGAAGGCGGGTGTCGATGGAAGAGGATGGCGTGAAGGGTTTCAAAAATCGCGTTTGAAAAGGGAAAATGCGAAGATTCGTCTTCTAAGAAAGCGATCACGCAATTGCTTGCTAAGCCATTGTGGGTTTAGCGTAAGATGTATGCTAGATTGCACCACTAAAATGCCGCGACCGGGTCCCGAAGACCCCTAAAGGGGCTAAAGGCCGCAGCAGTCAATTAGCACGCAACCAGAAGCCCGGAATTCGCTCGGTCTTCTAGAATTTCCAAAGACCAATATTCTCTTCTGCCACCGATAACCAATTGACAGTAATCCATTATGGATATCAACATGTTGGCGTTGAGGTCGTATAGTCGGACGCTAACAACCCCCCAAAAAGGACCTCAAGAGCAATACTCACAACTTTCGCCCGCCCCCGACCAGTCGATTATACCCGTAATGCCACCCTTCCTGCCTCATATCCTCTCGCACCTTGTAATTGTCCTCAGCGATTCGCAGCACATCCATATCCAACTCCACAGTTGACATGCCTTCCGAGCGCCCCATCTTCCCCAAGGAACCGATATGCGGCACGCCGACTTGACTCAGCCCCGCAAAGCTTGTCTTCTCCCCCTTCTCCGGCGGACCACCCGCATTGACAAACACCACAGCGCACGTGTTCTCGAAAGCCCGGCTGACTACCGCGCTGTTCAAGAACAAGGCTTCGCCGTCCGCGTTAAGAGCATAGCCCTCGTCAGAGACGTCTCTCAGACTCCAAAACGTAGGAACGCAGATAATTTGTGCACCGTTGGTGATGAGCTCCCGGAACGCCTCAGGAAAGGCCAGATCCCAGCAGATTAGCAACCCCACTCGTCCTAACGGGGTGTCAAAAGCTTCATGCGGCTGTTGAGCCGAGGAGACCAAATGCTCTCGCTCCGGGTGCCACAGGTTCTTTTTTTGGTACCGCCCCAGCACCTCGCCGTTTGAAGATATGAAATATGCGATGTTGTGCAGGGTATCACCGACTTTTTCAACTATTGTACCAGGCACGAGGCATATGTTTAATTTCTTTGCCAGCTCCTGGTACCTCTTCAGGTATGTAGCCGATTCCGCGCATGATTCCTTGAAATTCGGGTCATCTGGCACCCAAGAGGTAAGATGGTACTCGGGCAAGACAGCCAAATGGCACCCCTCACGAACGGCTTGTTCGATGAAGGATTTGGCCTTGGCGAAGTTCTCCGTGGGTGAGAGAGGCTATACCGAAGTAAGTATCGAATACTACAGAAAGGCGACACATCGAGATACATCATGAGCCCGTTCCAATGCCACCTCCAACACCTCGGCAAAATGCCTCGGTTCAAGCTATGATGGAACGGACCGAGTCCCACTTGTAGAAAGATTGAACGCACCTTGGGATGAAGCTGAACAAGAGCAACTTTGTGAACCGGCGCCATCTGACCAGTTATACTTTTCAATTGCCGCTGATTGCTGTTTAGGGATCGTACCCGGTATACTTTGTATGTGTGAAAATTGACGTAATAGCCAAAAACTGAACTCGGCGAAACAAGGAATCATGGATACGACCTACATAGTCTTTGATCTCCACTATTTACTTCTCAACCCCCCTCTCCTCCTCCTCCTCCTCCTCTCCCCTCGTCAAACAGACTTGGAGCTTTTGTGCAGATTTTGATGGTCACCAACCTTTAGGAGAAATTAGAGGCTACTGTTACGGAGAGTATCAGGTAGGCACCTAGGACCTATCTAGTAGGTACCTAATCAGACAAACCACCCAGTTTTCACAAGTGTTCCAACCGCAGCCTTTGTGTTTAGTTCTTCGAGCACCTAACCGCAGAACAGAGCGTTGGGAAGTAAACACGAACGAAAGAGGACAGTGACCTCTGGGGTAATGTCGTCGCTAGTAGCTCCCACGTTGCCGTCATGGTATTCCGTGTTGTGTTTTGGAGGGTTGACAGCGTTGGACTTGGGAACTTTCTGCCCAGGGTGACCAGCGACACTGATAAGCCATCTGGGTTTGGATGATACCTTTTCAAGAAATCTCGTAGTCCATTTAGGGGTTGAAGATTACGTGGACGCGGACAATGTACCACGATGTGCTACAGATGACAGAACTCGGTGGTCAATTGTAATACATGTAAGAAGCCGGCTCTATCAATGTCGCACTAAAAACGAGTCATAGTAGGGAATAAGGAAGGGAAGTAGCGAAGATGTCTTTCAAAAACCTTATGAATCAATCGACAATTCCCAATTCTCTACGAGCAGACGCATTCGAGATCAATAAGTTACCAGATACATTTTCAGTCCACAATGCAAGCCCTCACGACTGTATTCACCGCGCCTCCATGGTGCTCAACCAGATTCGCCGTGTTCATAGACGACAATCCATACCATTCTAGCACCTTATCACCTTCGAGGGGCTGGGTTGACCCGTCATTCTCGCAATGCGTCCCAAGTCAATTCACAGAGCCAGCGCAAACCCTGAGTCCCGGCATATGCCCCGATTACATGAGTATCGCGAAGACATTTTCCAATGTTGAAGACGGCAAGACCATTTGGACTGGAGGATGCTGTCAGAGGTTGTGTCGCCCATCCGGTTTTTGAGTAGTAGACAAGACTGACGATATGTGAAGCGGGTTTTCAGACATGTCCGACTACTTCTGCACCTCCACCGTCACGACACCAATGGCCTTCCTACTTTTGCCCAATATCACCACCACCGACATCTACACCACACTTTCCAACCTGTGGATAGAGCATAACCAGATAACTGTCGCGTGGCAGGAGAGTGACCTCGATCACTTCCCCAGGGAGATCGCCACGAAATACGCTGAAATAATGGGGATCACACTGCCGGTGTCGACTGAGTGTTCTACTACAACCATAACTCATACAATACCTTCGTCGGGTGAGTGTAGTTCGAGCACCAGCCCATCAAGCACGAGCGCGACCTCAACGTCGATCACAATGTCTTCCCCTGTCACGACGACTTCAGCGGAACTGACAGTGATTCCCTTGCCATATCCCACAAGCTCTACCAGCTCATCATCGACGCCGTCGACGACTTCGAACAGTGGGTCTCGGTCTTCGCTGTGCGTAGCGGCCCCATTGCTTGTATGGCTGGTGATGCTCTTCGTATTCCACTAGCTGAGGTAGTAAAGCAAGGGAGACCACAATTTCCCAAGACCAGGCATGGGTAAAGGCCTCGGGCTAAGAACACGGCAAACGGTTTTTGTAGTATCGTTCGTTGAGAGTAGAAGTCATCGCCGAGAATTACGACAATTGGTGGAATGGTTGGATTATAGGAAGAACGTCGGCTGATTTCTTGGGAGAAATCGGAAGTGAATTGAATGATAAATCAGGCTTCCCCCATAGCTACCCCGACTCTTAGCAGCCTTATCCGCAGATACCTGCCTTAAAGGTGTAGCTCTGCTATACTGATCTTGATCAAGTGTGCGGGGTGCATTAGCTTTAATATCACATCAATACGACATCAACTCTGATGGAGACCATGAATAGAGGTCTCTACTTACCTACCTAGGTACACTACTACACAATTTTTAGTCTGGGTAGGTCAGTTATCTCTAGGTTGGATGACTTCACTCTCTCTCCCTTGGATTATCATGTACCTTTGTAGGTTGTAGGTAGACCTAGTTGGCATAGATCTTCGTTATACCTCAATCCGTACCTACAAGCCCCTATTCCAGCCACAGAACCCCAATTCCAGGTACGGTGTCTTGGTTGGAGACGTCGGTTTTGCTTTGTCTACATCAACATCTAAGGCATTCTCCACATTCTCCAAGAAGCCTTTTTCGTCATTGACGCTTTCTACCCCTGCCGTTCCTCCTCTCGCGTCTCCGTACGTCGCCATCCGCGTGCGGTAGCGCCTGCATTGCCGATTCCATGGTTCGAGAGAAGGTCCGATTCGATTCAATAACCCCTCACGGGCCTCACGGGAAGAGCCGAGTCAAAGATGAACATCTCGTCTTTATTATGTCCTACCATCTCCTTTGACGTCTATCCAACCCCAATGACCTGTACAGCGTTGTCCGTCGTGCACAAGATGTTGTCAACTTCGCTATACGTCTTGACCGGCCTGGCTGCTTTGGGTGGTGGCAATGGTGCTGCTGCCCAGGATATCATCACAGATGATACATTCTTCTACGGCCAATCACCACCAGTCTATCCGTCTCGTAAGTAGATGTTCTCCATCCTAGATTTTACTCTTTAGGAAGATGTACTAACCATTCTGTAGCCGATGGCACGGGGATTGGCGACTGGGCGGATGCCTACTCCAAAGCACGAGCACTTGTGGCTGAGCTGACTTTAGAAGAAAAGGCAAGTATTCTACACTCTATGTTCGCCCGAATAATCTTTGTGTCTAACTCTATTCATATAGGTCAATCTCACTGGTGGTATCCGAGCCGACAGTTCTTGCTCTGGAATTATTCCCTCTATTGACAGGCTCAACTTCCCCGGCCTGTGTCTGAGCGATGCCGGTAATGGAGTACGGACCACCAACTTTGCATCGAGTTGGGCCTCGGGCATTTCAGTTGGTGCCAGGTTAGACCTCTCAACTTGCTTCTAAGAACAACGTCGCTAAATGAGATTAGCTGGAATCGTGATTTAGCTCATAAGAGAGCCGTTGGCATGGCCGGCGAATTCCGAGAAAAAGGTGTACACATAGCCCTAGGGCCTGTTGTAGGTCCTCTGGGCCGTGTCGCAACGAGCGGGAGAAACTGGGAGGGTAGAACAACACTGCCCCTTCGCCAATTTGCACATCCTCTAATTTTCTATTCCTAGGATTCTCGAATGACCCCTATCTCTGTGGTGTCCTAGCAGCAGACACCGTTAAGGGTATGCAGTCGGTGGGAGTCTCGACCAGCACCAAGGTATGATTTTCAGGGGAAACTATCTTCGACAATGCCTGACAAACTTCTCTCAGCATTTCATTGCGAACGAGCAAGAAAGAAATCGGAACCCCGAGGGCAACGTTACTGCTGTATCCTCTAATATCGATGACAAGACAATTCACGAACTATACCTCTGGTAAGTATGGAACAAAATCACCTGGGTCGGTCGTGGCTAATACAGGATAGGCCCTTCCAAGATGCTGTGAAAGCTGGCACCGTAAACATAATGTGTTCTTATAACCGGGTGAACAACAGTTATGGTTGTGCCAATAGCAAGACGCAAAACGGGCTTCTCAAAACTGAGCTAGGTTTCCAGGTACCGACACCATATGAACCCCCTTTTTGGAATTCGCTAACCAATGGAACAGGGCTTTATTGTCTCTGACTGGGGTGCCCAACATGCTGGCGTTGCCACAGCATTAGCGGGGATGGATATGGTGATGCCGTCTGCTTCCCCATTCTGGGGTGCCAATCTGACGCAGGCCGTTACCAATGGGTCTGTTCCGGAGTCAAGAGTAGATGATATGGCTACAAGGTGATGCTCCTATAAAATCCCACATTTTAATCCTTTATTAACGAATACCAGAATCATAGCTACGTGGTATAAAATGGGCCAGGACGAGGGATTCCCAACCATAGGTCAAGGAATGCCAGGTAACCTCGCAGGGCCGCACCAACGCGTCATCGCAAAGTCTCCAGAAAACAAGGAGGTCTTATTGCAAGGTGCAGTCGAAGGTCACGTCCTCTTAAAGAACACCAATAACGCACTCCCCCTTAAATCCCCCAAGCTACTATCCCTATTTGGATACTCCGCAAAGTCCTTTGATGGATACACCCCAGGAGCCGGTGGCTGGAACGGTGGGCAACAAGCATTGGCTCCTGCCGATGCTATTCGAGATGGCAATAACGTGCTTCACACCCAGATCGCTGCTAATGGCACGCTGATCAGTGGTGGTGGATCCGGAGCGAATATGCCATCATATGTCAGCTCACCCGCGGAGGCCCTAAGCCAACGTGCCTACGAAGACGGTACAAGCCTGTGGTGGGACTTCCACAGTGGCAACCCCCAAGTCGATCAGTCTTCCGACGCTTGTATCGTAGTGGGAAATGCTTTCGCATCGGAAGGATGGGACCGAGTTGGGCTTCACGATGACTTTACCGACGCCCTGGTCAACAACGTCGCATCGCAGTGCAACAACACTATCGTAGTATTCCACAACGCAGGCGTGAGATTAGTCGATCAATTCATCGACCACGAAAACGTAACCGCGCTCATCTTCGCACATCTTCCTGGGCAAGACTCCGGGCGGGCGCTGACATCTATCTTATACGGCGACGTGAACCCTTCAGGCAAGTTGCCGTATTCGGTGCCGCGCAACGAATCCGACTATGGTCCGATTCAAAACGAAACGTACCCTGACGGTATCTATGAACTGTTTCCCCAGTCGGACTTCACCGAAGGAATCTACATCGACTATAGGGCGTTCGACGCTCAGAACATCACTCCTCGGTATGAGTTCGGATTCGGTCTGAGCTACACCACGTTCGACTTTTCGGGCCTTGAAGTCTCTGCGGTTGAAGACGCCGATACTTCTGAGTATCCATCGAAGCCCATTGTCGAGGGTGGGCAAGAGGACCTCTGGGATGTCGTAGCAAAGGTCTCCGCGACCGTAGCCAACACGGGTTCCGTGGCAGGCGCCGAGGTGGCGCAGCTCTACGTCGGAATTCCAAATGGCCCCGTGAAACAACTACGGGGATTCTCCAAACCCGTTCTCGAGCCTAGACAGTCGGAAGTGGTAGAGTTTGAGCTGACAAGACGTGATCTGAGCACGTGGGATGTAGTTGCGCAGAAGTGGCTGTTGCAAAAAGGAGACTACGGCGTCTTCGTTGGCTCGAGCAGCCGAGATCTGCCTTTATCGGGATCACTGACGATCTAAGACTATAATCAGGAGATCTCGCTTTGTGATTGCAGCGGGTTTAGCTCCATAATGTCTAAAATATGCACAGAGGTTCGGATTCAATCAACCCCTATTGCTTCGCCGCTCCCGTACTTTAAGTTTCGTCTCGTTACCCGCCATACACCAAGCATAGAGACCCATTAATAGGGTAGTATGCAATCGTTCTTTTGATAACACTTTCCGTAGGGTTGCTACGCCAAGTAGGTATTTTCTAACCTGGATTACTACTGGTCTTTATACTCTTACGTACCCGGTATGTATGAACATGTACGAAAAGTCGATCAATCTTCTCTCCTCCCTATCGCCCAACCCGATAACTCCGGTAACGGGACACAACAATTCGGGCCCGGCCTTTCGGAGTGTGCAACGGGTCCAATTAGGCAATGAAGAGCATTCTTGATCCACATGTTCCAGAGTCATGTACGACTCTTCTCCAATCCGTCCAGCTCTCCCTTTCCATTATGACATGGTTAGCTGTATATGTAGAGGCACGTTAGTAATCCCCGCACCAACCGACAGTATAGTCGTGTCAATCAGCCCATGGTAAAAATTCTAATTCAAATGCTTGATAAACATGTAGACCGCCACCTTTTCCTCGTTTTCTCTCCCTTCCACCTGATATATACCTTCGTAGCCCCTATCTCCCCTATTAGGTACCTAGTACCTAGCATGTGTGCATGAGTCCAACCGTTATGGAGGCGCCACACTGGTACAACTTTTCAAGCACAAAGCCGGATGACGTCGGCGGCAACGGCGGCACTGTGGGCTCAGCATCCCCGCCGTGGCGCACTATTGTGCCCACCGTCATTGTAGCTTACCTAACACTGGTGCAACTGTTACGATTCCGTGCAATCCGTGCTCTGGAACACAAGTATGCGGCATATCTCGACGACCCGTACAAGCTGAACTACAAGCAGGCGGCCGAGATCATGCGCCTGCACCAGCTGTACGACACGCCGTTTCTGTTCTACTTCGGCACGCAGTGGGCGCTCATCAAGAGCTACGGCATCACCACGGGCACGCCGGTGCTCGTGCACACGCGGCAGCTGTGCGACCCGGCGCGCGTCGGCCGGCGCGCCGAGGACACCGCCATCCTGCTCGTCGAGCTGCTGGTCGGCAACATCGACTCGGAGCGCGGCCGCCGCGCCACCGCCCGTCTGAACTGGCTGCACGGCCGCTACGCCACCCGCATCGCCCGCGATGACTACCTGCACACCATGGCCCTCTTCGTGCTCGAGCCCGCCCGCTGGATCGACCGCTACGACTGGCGGCCCCTCACCCGCCTCGAGAAGGTCGCCTACTTCGTGTACTGGCGCGAGCTCGCACGCCGCATGGGCTTCCTCGAGCTCGTTCCTGATACGCTGGAGGCCCTCGAGGAGTGGAAGCTCGCCTACGAGGCGAAGCACATGTACTTCATCCCCGAGAACCGCATGGTCACCGAGTCCACGCTCAATTTGTTCCTTCGCGGCGTCCCGCGCTTCCTGCACGGCTTCGTGCGCACCTTGTTCACGTCTTTCATCGACGAGAAGCCCGTCCGCGACTCGCTGGGTTTCCCCGACCCGCCCCGCTGGGCTTCGATCTTGACCGCGAGTGGCTTCTGGCTGCGCGGGTTCGTGATTCGCTATTTCTTTCCTCCGCGCGCTGTGCCCATGAATCCGCTTCCGCGGCCCAGCAAGGACGGCCGTCTGTACCGAGACCCGGCGTACGTAGGGTTCGAGCCGTGGTATGTGGCCGACACCTGGTACAACCGGGTGATGCTCTGGCTCGGGTCTGGGGGCAAGACAATGCCCAGCAAGAAGTTCCTGGGCAGGGGGTACGTGCCGGAAGAGCTGGGGCCGGCTGGGTTCGAGAGGCTTGGCAAGGAGGATATTCTAAGAGAAGCGGAGGCCATGAAAGAATATACAGCAGACGCGGATGGGGAGGGGCCAATGGGGGCGGGTTGTCCGCTCAGCTTTGGGCTCTAGCACAGGCGTGCCCAATCCGCGAATCGTAAGAAGATCATCTGCTGACCGTCCCCGCCACCCTTTAGCCCTACAGCCCTCGCTTAAAGCTTACTGCCGAGAATCGAGATGACATCCCATGTCTATAGGAGAACGTGGGAATAGCAAAGGTTTAATAATCCCCGAAACTCGTAGGCCCACCTCAGGCGGGATATGAGTACAGTTGTTTGCGAGCTCTTGAATTGAAGGGGTTTTTGATGGAGGTCAACCGGTGAAGCTTGGGTGGTCCGATCCCGTGTAGATATCAACTCACTCGAAGCATTCGAGTGCGCTGTTTATGACAATTACATTCAGGTACCCTTAAGGCACACCTTCTCAGATCCGACCTGGATCTGTGAGCTGTTTTGACTAGCGCTGACTTCAATGTGGTTACTAAGTCTATCACTTTCTGAGCCGCGCCGGGACGGGGAAGTTTCTGTCTTTATGATTCGTTGAGTCGTATATTGAATAGACCTAAGCATGCAGATTGAACCTCATGCACGCTTCCTTGAACGTCACTATGCCGCGAAAGGGTTTGTTCCCATGTGGGATCTTCTATTGCCAGATTATTCCCCCCCTTAGACTATGCAACTACTTACTCAGCTTACCATGGTAGCTGAACCGTCAGTATACATCATGAGAAGTGGCGTCGCAAATGTATACCTCCAGACGTTGGCAGCTCGTAATTGAAATTACGTTTTGAAATACACTCCCATGGATTCCGCTCAGACTTGTCATTTTTGAGGCAGGAACCTTCACTCCGAGGTCGTCTAGGCTAACCCGTCCTTCCTCGCCCCCTGGTACTCTCAAAGGAGACAGTCAATGTATGCGATGAGAAGCTCGCCGAAAAGGTAGACGCAGTGCGGGGAGGTAAGACGGCGAAGGGGTAGCCTAGGACCTCGGAGCGTCAAGCGTAGTCCAATAGTATGATACACGGGGGGTATTCTCATGACAAACTTCTCGCGTCTGTTCTCTCTGGTTGCTGTACGAACTAGCATGCCGGATCGCATTCGGTTCATATTACGTGATGTGTAAATGAGTGGCTGCCGCACAGATCATAGTCAACTATCTTGGCCTTAGGTCAATTCGTATGTCTTCGCGAAGCACTCGATGGATCTATTGGCCCCCATGGCAATAGGCGAGGAGGCGATGGGATGGTACACAAGGTCGTTGTAAGGTAAGACGTCTTGGCCTGGATGCCGAAGGTCAATTACTCACTGCATGCAGGACGCGGGCATAGGCTATCACGGGCTGAACATTGTGACGAGAATGATCGAGAGATGGAAGGAGAACGACGGAATTAAGTAGTTTGAGGCTCGAGAAAATGTATATAAAGGCGAGGAGTAGACGCAATTTGCAAGAGAAATCACCTCACCTCAGAGACCAAGCACTCGACCAACTACCAAGGAAGTCATAAACACCATCACAGCAACTAATCCCATCATTCCTTCAAGATGAAGACCACCTCCGTTCTCAGCATCCTCGCCACCACCTCCATGGTGTCCGCCAACGGCGTGATCAACCTCTTCTCAGGAAGTGGCTGCTCTGGCTCAGTCTCCTCGGGTTCCTACCCTCCCCCAGCCAACGGCAATGGTGGCTGCGTCCGAGGCTCATGGGCCAGCGCCCGCGAGGGTTCTCATGACTCGGGCTTCATCTGTAAGTCTATCCTCAAGTCTTCCCATACACATGCGGTTTCAAGGGTAAAAAACACCCAGAAGCTAACCATAACTACCAGTCACTGTCTACACGGATGACAACTGCAGCAACGGTGCCACCGCTGTCAGGCCTGGACAGTGTGTCTCTGGCAACTGGAGATCCTTCTCGTACGACAGCGGCAGCTAGGCGACTCGCCGATACATCCTTGCATAACTTCCCAGGAAAGTTGGCGCTCTTAGGGGAGGAATGGTGGATTTAATGGTCGTATTGAGGCCAAGCACCGCTCGTTCATTTCTCAATATGTATCTCACGGCCCAAACTGTTGTCTGTTCGAACTACGGATGGAAGAATACAGGTCAAGGAAAGGGGGGCGGTGGGAATTAGCAATTTGATGGGCAGACTATCCGATATCAGTATTAGATAGTTTAACACATTCGTTTACACCAAACCATACAAGATGCTACGTAAAACCATAAGAGAGTGTGATCTTCGAAAGCCATAGCAAGCATTATGTTCTTATCAGTTATACGTTTAGGCGGTTACGCAACCTTTCATGTCAACTTAGAAACATGCGTTATTTTGACCACACCTGTGTAGATAAGGGTATTCGCGGATTATTATTAGGTATATGATCAGCATGTTCATATGGTATAAAGGTATAGCCGCGATTCATATCTCAAGTGTACAGATTAAGCGTCTGAGTAAGAATTTAATATTTCCCCTGCCCCTAGATACAAACTGAAGGTCTGGGCAAAGGCAGGTTCGGTTGACCATTTATTTGCTTGCCTATCATTGTCATATTAAGACTAGCATGAGATCGGAGTAACCAACTTAATAAGTCTTCTCGATTTTTCGTATTTCGTCCATAGGAACACTTGGGTTGAACCCTTCTCGATGCATAAATCAAGTCAAATATTCGCCTGTTCGACACATTGTATTCGCAGATACTATTAGTAAATACTCTTATAAGATACCTAGTAGGTACAGAGTGATCCACTCAGGAAACCAGTCGATCACGGGAATATGCTATTCAACACGCCGCCATATTCAGTGTACGACAGCCCCATCTTCTCTATATCATAATCATTCCAGTATCCACCACCACCCAGGCTACTTCTCGAGTTCCAACCGGAGAACCTAGATCGTGCCTGCGTGGCCGTCGTACCCTGTGATGGTTTCGAGTCATTCGTTACCCATATGAGCGGCACCACTTTCATGCCTAACGTCGTTTGCCAGCTTCCGGGGTCATTGCCCGCACCGCCGTCGTAGCACTGCAGATAAGCCCTATCTAGAAGATCGCCGAGCTCCGTCTTAAGAGAGACCCAGAAGCGCGAGTTTGTGTAAGGAGCGATGGTGTATGTGTATCCTATCTCACCGAGCATCTTCGCAAATTTGACGGTGCTCTGAACGTCGTATAGAGACTCGTCGTCATTGTTGACAGCGTCGAGGCCCCACGCCTCCTTAAGAGCCTCGAAGTTGCGGTAAAGGGGTGTCGAGGCGCCGGGGCCGGGACTGCGCATGAGATCACTCACGTGCTGTGAATTCATGGAGATCTCTACGCGGTTGATGCCAGAGCGTTCATCCGTTTTGAATGAGCTCACTTTTGCGGCTAGCTCGTCGCCCCCGACGTAGGAACCGTTCGACGCGACAACGACATCTTTGCTTCCGGGTGTATTCGAGTAGTACATGATATCACCATTTTCGAGAATCCCAACGCCGAACATGATGACGGAATTGAAGCCGGATGTCATCAGGGCCGTGGTGTCCGACTTCATCACATCCTTGAACAAGTATATTGCCCTTATGGATTCTGCCAGTCCCAATGCAGCCGAAGCACAGCAGATAAGAAGCTCGAACAGGAGAGCCCTCCCTAGTGTATGGTGCATCATCATCATCCCAGGTTGGCGATTTGGACACGGGAAGCTACCTATGAATTGTGTTTTCGTGGACCTCGAAGACGAAAATATCGGGTTAAGACGTCCCTGGAATAGCAGACATATTTCGCGCAAACCCCAAGGCAAAATTTGGTGGGTACCTAGGTATATATAATATGAATATACCTGCTATGGTGTGGATGTTTAAAAGTTCGAGACCGTAGGAGACCATTGGAGCAATTTGTTCTCTTCGTCCACCGTTACATTTGGCCCGTAACGATCAAACAGAAGCCGGGAATATTTCCCTAATTAGTCCACGGCTAAATATATACAGCCCGTATTCGAATGGTAGATTCTTGTTTTTGCAACTCAAATCTCTCCCCACTGGATTACTCGTGCCGTTGATTTCTGGGTATCGTCAGACTATAACTAGTACGATACGTTACCTGCCTAGAATAGTTGCTCACCGTCGGACGCTACAAGACGTAGATGTGAAGTTTGTTCACTCTTTTTCCATAGGTACCTACCTACACATGTAAATATCAGATGAGTACTATCGTACACGCTAGGCTGCCTGCCTGGACTGCGCAATCCCCCTCTTGCAGACATGGATCGTAGATTTGTGTATTCTAACTATCAATCCGAATGCCTTGGATCGTGTAAACGCATAGTAATTACCTAGGTATGTGACTGATCATAGGACGCCTATTTATAGACATTTTCTACAGTAATACACTAGATTCACTTTTCGCCTTGCACGTTTATAACATCGAGATGAGTGGCTATAAACTAGATCTAGGCAGCTATATAACGACCTGAAATCACATATTCCTTCCACCAAAACATATATCAAACATTAACGACGTTACTCAATCCCTTTTAATTTGGCTGAGCCCGATTGTGAAGGCTTATGTCAATCGTTAGATCATTCGAGATTAGCGAGAGATCATGCCCTCAAGTCCCGGGACTTGGAACCGAGTAGTCCATGACATATGTGGCTATGTCACTCTTACATGGGATGGCAATCCCCTCACTTTGCGTACTTCAGACGAACTCCTCAGGCTCAGCCTCTTGTTTTGAAACATTGAGCCGCCTTTCCTATGTCACGATCAGCTTACAATTTTCCTCTTTCCTTGATAACGACGAAGTTGGTCGATATGTGAACCGAAAACGCCTATGCAGGCATCCTATCTCAATGACTCACATCCAGGGAACAAGGCCTTAGTAGTATATCCATGACTTTTTCCTCCAGGGCCCAAAGTAATCGACTGAATCGGCCTGCCTATTGCCTTATCTGTGGTGTGAGGGTTCTCCTTTATGAATCCGTAGCGTACTTCCTGCCATGGCTCGAGGTAATTATGTATTTCTCCAAGCTCTAACTTCCCACTCTCGATGCGTTAGTAGGACGGAGGAAGAAATAACTGTTAGCAATGGCTAGATTACAACTGTAGGTGAGGAAAGTCCTCGAAACAGCCGGCGAGTAGATTAGGAAAAGGTTGAAATTTACCACCGGGAAGAGTAGACTTGGCGCCGCAATGCTCAACGGAATTAACATCGTATGGATCTGTCACTGTAACCACGCACTCGGGTAAGATATTGGGAAGACTACCTCCCTGGACATGGCAATCTATTCTCGATTGAAGATTACCTTGGGAGGTAGGCCACGGCGTTCTGCCCTACCAGCCGGCGATGCCATGAGGACGGGCATTTCCGACCTATTGGCGGTCATATACGACACGTGGGGTTGTAAATCCAGAGGAACAGGTAGGGTGCCATCGGCCGCAAGTAATATACCATCCTATTCCCTCAAATTTTCAGACGGGCTCTGCTTCTAGGGCTGAAACTCACCTAGGTGCCTACCCGGGTAGGGTTGGGAGGCAGGGGTTGACTACCGAAGGATGAGATTGGGTGCCATTGATGCTGGGAGGATTAATAAAGGACGATTTAAAGCGCCATGCAGGACATACCATCTCGATTCTAGCTGTGAAACATACCAGAACAGGCACCCATGAATATTGACATATAAATAATCTTTAAGTGCGAGTTGGCCTTGGCGATCTCCAGAATGGCGCGGGGAAACAAGCATTGGCATTGGCAAAATAATTAACGTGCGACTTGCTTGCCTTCCCCTATTTGCCTTTATAATCGACGTATCTTAGATTTTCCTTGTTGGTGACCTAGGCATTTTCGCAATATTCCATTCCGGACATTCCCCATATCCGAGAAGCAGGTCTAGCTTTATTGTAGTAATCGGAAGGGTTCACAGGTAAAAGTTGAGATTTCATATTTCCCTCTTCGTGATATACCCCCCCTTCTTCCCCCACCCCCAAAGGGTACCTAGATACCTCTAGGGCTACCTCTATTCGGGTCTTCGCTCTCCTAGATTCGGGGGAACCATCACCGCCGCTAATAAAAAGGCAACGTAACCAGTTATATCATTCAGGCAGCAGTATCCCCCGAGTCTTACATAAGTAATCGGGACCCGGACTCGGAATTAATTCCGAGAGGAATGGACGTGGAGAATTAGTGAGTCAGGAGACCTTCATCCGGTTGGCCAGTGACTCAAATAGGGAGTTAGTCAGGTACTGCGTCTGAGACGTGCTATTATAGCGATGGTGAGGCTAACTTAGCCTATTACTATGATTAGTATAATTCTATGTACGGTGGTTGATTTTTCACGCAGTCAATCTACCTATGGATTTTTTCTCCAGGCAATTATTCTACAATGCTACATGCCTACCTTAGTAGGTAGGTACTTAGGCATATCTGGGAGAGGCTCAGTAAGGTGACATCGCCAGCCCTAAGGAAGATATAGTAGCATTGAATTATCCAGATCGTTGAACAGCCTCGCCCAAAATGGCTAATGCTCGCTGGCATCTCGCATCTGTAATCTACATTCGTTATGATGCATGCGGCTCAGCATACGTCGTGCTGCTCACTAAGAGCTAGCCAGCTACCCGCTACGAACTACATCGAGGATCTAGCATGGCAGAACGCATATCCCGCTTCATCCCGTAGGGGGGCCGTTCACAAGTAGTGATCCCGACCCACGCCATCCCTCGGCACTCGCGGGCGATGAACAAATGGAGGCTCCGAAGATGGCGCAGGAATGACCGTGATTGACCTAGGATCCTCTATTTAACTTCAGTCTCCATCGTGCTGGGCTGCTTGGTTACCCCGAAAGGCAGAATGATATCACGGTGAACCACGAGTCAGATTACGAATCGACGGATGAATGATCGCCACTGCTCGAGATGAGAGGATATGGATGCTAAAGATAGGAGGCGTGGACGAGCATATATAAGAGAGTGAGGTCGACGGTCTGGTGTTGAACGAATACCCTCATCAACGATCAAGCACGACAACGAACAGCAACAAAAGCATATACCAACTTATCAACACACATCAACCCGAAAACATGGCCTACGGTGACTCAGGAAAATCAAGCAGTAAGTATTCGGACGACATTAGGAGGCAAGAGACTAACAAGAACAGAAGACAACTCTGGCCGCTCTAAGAAGCCATCGAAGGACAACAAGAAACGATCTAAGGTCAGTGCCTACTCTAGGGGCTTAAGCGCTTTCAAACACTAAGATATCACAGTCCGACTCGAAGGATAAGTCGTCCAACAAGAAGGACGGCTCGTCCGGCCAAGGCCAAGATGGAAGCTCTGCCTATGTGTCGCCGCCGGACTTCTTCTCCTTCAACGACCCAGGCGATGACTTCTCTACGAACTGAGCGCAACTGAGTGTCGGATGGAGGGGATGTGTTGGATTATGTACTACTATGAACACCATTTAGATTCATGTTTCCTAGTCTACCTACCCGGTAGTACGTAGGCTAGATTTATAATACTAAGAGGCGCCTTTCAATCTCACTGGTTCCCAAGTGAATTATATGGCCATTGTCCAAGTATACCAGGAGGAACTTTTATCCATGAAACTTATAGCCATCCGATGTTCATACTTGACCTGTTTCATGGTGTTATTTGTGTGAAGTGTATTAGTGGTGAAAACGAGACAAGTCGACATAGCTAGAATATTACCCTAGATATCAACAGTAGAGCAAAATGTATAAATTAAAGGTTTTTCATGTTACGGTATTAATCACTCCTCACTCAAATCTTCAGGATGCAATCTCATCGTATATCTACCCAGTACACAGAGTGGACAATACTAGTAGTGAATTTGTGGTTACGTTATTCTATTCTACAACCGAAATGAATAGCATTTGTGTATCTGGTATACTCATCAGATAAAGTTATAACTTGACGCAACGTCGCAATGATGGTACATGGTCACATTGTCACATTGAAGCCCAATATACAGTTGGCCCAGGTATTCGTGCGATTTCTCCAAGCTTCTTAACTGCAGCTAAAATTTTGGATCTATTATGTCGGTGTCAGCGAAGGTAACTGATAGCCGAGTTTACCTCGATTCTTATTGACCAACACATTCCCACAAAAAAAAGATAGAATACCTGTTTCTATCCCATAAAATAGACAGGTATTTGACATAAGACGCCGAGGGGGCACGAAGGGGGCTGCAGGTATAGGATGATTCAGGTCGCAATATATCACAACTCGCGTGCTTCTTACCTTATTCCGGCCTAATCTTCCGAGGATGACACAACATTATCCTTCGAAAATCTCCAAACGGAATTGACCACCAGGCGAACTTGATAGCACGTATTTCGGGTAGCATCAGAACACGTGGTACCCGGTACCAGGTACCAGGTACCACGGTATTTTCTCAGGCAGAAGGCAGATGGAATAGATATCAATGGACGCGTCACCGCAGTGACTCAAGAGACGAAAAACGTGGAAAGCTGAATAGACAACTATTGAATCTGCAACGTGTTTCTTATGAAGTAGATAGTGTATAAATAGTACCTAGTAGCTGTGTGACAAAGTCATACATCTCGCCTGCTCCGAACGAAAGCAATTCAGCTGAGATTGGGCCGAACACCGACAGCCAGCGTAAAGATATCGAACACACATCAAATCGAATCACTCGAATAGTTACATTGTCCAGCTTTGTATCCATGGATGTATTCTAGAAGTCGATTTATGGGACCAGTCGAATTAAAGATCGAAGTCTTTGGTTTGTCGTTGCGCACGGTCCAGCTGTGCTGCATTCAAGACCAAAGGCCAAGACGTCGTGGGACCAGAACCAAGACCAAGACTTAAGACTTAGGTACCTATACAGACCTAATGCAGAGGTATGTAATTACATGTATTGATGCAGTGACATCTATGCCCCTATGCCCGGCGGATGTGCCTTAGACCTCCAGGGACCTACTAAAAGGGGATAGGTTGTCGGCAGGTGATAGCCCCGCCGATGTCATTAATTGGGCATAGGATCAATCAATACAAATTTGTCAGATTTGTAGTTTGTAGCTCGGATAGCAAAAGGCCCCAGTCCAGCAAACCGAGCGAATCCAACGAATCTAGCAAAAAGAGAATGCGAAATACTATGCAGTAAAAAAAAACGAAAACAGCGGATCTAGCGACGCGTTAAAACAGCCCCGAACAGACTAGGACTAGCAGAGCCTGCAGAGCCTACAAAGCCTGCAAGCCTTAAGCAAGCCCCGCATAGCCCCGCGCGACTAAATAAGGCAGCTAGGAAGAATCTGGGTGGACATCTGGGTGGACATCTGGGCACCAGCGCTTATTGATTGATTGATCTCACAGTACCCGGCACCTACTGTACCTATACTATACTGCCGTACCACTACCCTAACAATTACTACCTAGTAGTAGATACGGGTACTGCTATAGGTACTATAGGTACCTAGAAATACCGGTAGTAACCATTGGAAACCCTCAAGGGCTTCAGGCCGCATTCGCAGGTGATTTGCATGGACAACCGCTTTGTAGCTCTTGAAGCCCTTGGATCCCTTGGAGGAGAGCTTGTGACGTCTGGTGGGGTCATAGGTCGTGATCTCTCTCAGTCGTCATTTACCATTTTAACTTTGAAAGGTAAAAGGGGGCGCATTTCTCATCAGCATTTTTCCAAACATTTCCGTCTGTTCTGATTTACAATACTTTGATTTATCTTTTATTACCTTTTGGGGTCCATCTGACCTTACCTTGCCTTGCCTTGTCTTGCCTTACCTTACCTAAACTTCTCAGTACCTATTCGAGGTAAAACTCGCGACGCTGCCTCTGTCTCTATCGGTATTCCGGTCTCTTTCCTTTTCCTTGTTTCGACTTCTTCCTACGGAATCACTTCCACCCGAGAGACCAAGCCGCACTACGTAATCTCACCGTGACGTTGACTCCACGACACCAAGCATACCCGACCGAACTCGTCACGCCCATATAACCCGACCGCCGAATCGGACAAACGCACCGAAGTCACCCCGTTCGTCACCACGATAACCTTACTCCATACCAAAATCTAGACCAGCCTCAGAGTCATCACAATGTTTGATCTAATTCCGAAGCTACTCTCGTACGTCGAAGACCCTTTCGAGTCTTTTGTATGCAAAACGAAGACAAAGCTTGGTCACTAATCGTTGGAACCTATCACGACAACAGTTCAGTAGCATCCTTCCTCTTCCCTCTGTTCGCGTCTTACAAGGCGCTTAAGACATCTGACCCTACACAGCTAACGCCATGGCTGATGTACTGGTCCGTCCTCTCCTGCGCCCTCCTCGCCGAGTCATGGATCGAGTTCATACTTGTCTGGGTTCCCTTCTACTCCTACATGCGACTCTTCTTCCTGCTCTACCTTGTCCTACCCCAGACCCAAGGCGCGCGCGTCCTCTACGAGACATACCTCCACCCCTACCTCGAGGAGAACGAGTCCGCGATCGAGGAGTTCATCGCCACCTCCCACGATAGGCTCCGGGCCGCGGGCATGGCCTACCTCAAGCGCGCCATCGAGATGCTCCGAACCCAGGTGCTGGGTCTGCCCCCCAGCGAGGACAAGGAGGAAGAGACGCGAGCCGCCGCAGCGCCGCAAGGCTACACCCAGGCACTGCTTGCTAGGTTCAGCGTGCCGGCGGCCCGATGGGCCTCGAACAACGCCGGCGTCGCCGGCCAGGACTTCTTCAACATGCTGGCCAACGCAGTCGGTGCTGCTGCCGGCGGCATGTCGACCTCGGCCACCGCCAACACCGCGTCGTCGACCGCGACCCTCATACCCGGGAACCTGGGCGGCGCGGACGAGAAGATGACGTTCATCGCGGCGCAGAAGGAGAAGCTCGCGCTGATGATGGGCGCGCTGGACCAGGAGGCCACCGCGGTCCAGCGGTCCGAGGAGGAGCGCAAGCTCGCGGAGCAGGCACGGCGGGACCTGCGCCCCAGCAGCATGAGCTTGGATGGGCCGGACAGCTCTGCCTCGCGGCCGCCTAGCGGCCACAGCGTCTGGAGCGGTCTGAGTAAGAGCCGGAGCGAGGTCGACTTCGAGAAGATCGACGCCGAGAGCGGCGCCGAGGAAGACAAAGGCACCCTACGCCAGAGAGGCGCTGCTGTCCCCGGCGCTGCGGGTCCCGCCGGGGCCAGGAGCGGCTGGAGCTTTTTGGGTTGGGGGACCGTCACCAGCGGGCAGCAGGGACAGCAGCCGCAAGACCCGAGTGCAGGATACAGCTCGGGTGTCCAGAACTAGGCAGTGCATACAGTGGCCCACGACAATAGATTCTATCGCACGGAGTTCACGGTTGGTGTCTCATTTTCTGGCCTAACTAGTCCGCAAACTAAGAGGGAGGGGGCGGCTAGAACTAGGTAGGGTGGACTTAGAGTTACAGGATAAGGGTTTCAGCTCTTGTCCGGAACATTAGACTTATGCGCTCTCTTTTGCGCGCGGCTTGTATCCTGAGATCCTTCGCCCTCTGTTCTGAACCCCCGCCAGTCTCTCCTGCGTGACATTGTGAGCCTGTGTTCATGTGCTAGAGCGAAGTTGTGGCCAAGACCTGGCCCTACGCCTATGCCTTCATACATAGCAGAATACCTATGTATAAGCCTCTAAAGTTAGGGTATCACCCGTTTTGTAGTATCGTACACCATCCCCTCGCCCCGCCTCGCCTCACCCTACCTTCACGATAGCAAAGAACCGAGCACGGCGTTTCTCCCAGGAGAGACCAAAGTGTCTTCTTTCTCCTTCCACCAAGGGCTCTGTCTTAGACCTTTTTGAACGGGTAGCGGACCTCATCGTCCTTGCGCAGCCAGATCTGCTTGCGCTTCTTGGTGGTGGCATGCTCGACCCACTGCTGGACGGCATTGGCCTTCATGAACTTGCGGATGAAGCGTGGATCCCACAGCTCCGACGCAATGCCCAGGTCCTTGCAGCACCGCATAAGCGCGTTCGACTTGCACCCCTCCGCCGCCGTGGACACTCCTTCCTCGGTGAAGTACTGCTGCTCGCCGCGCGCCTGCGCTACGAATCTGTTTCCCGCGCGGGGTACGGTTAGTATATGTATATCACGAGTTATCTACGGGGGAATCGATGTTTGCAAACCCCGCCAATACGAATTGGGCGAGAATGGCAATCATCACGCAACCAACAAACAGCACCTGCTCATAACGCGGGAAGGAAGAAAGAAGGGCAACACGTACCGGCCATGAACGATAAGGGCGTACTCGCGAGTGACGAGGCGCTCTTGGACGACGAGCTGGCCGCGGGGAGCAAGACCCCAGGCGCCGGGGCCGAAGGCGGCGTTGAGGATGCGGCGGTACTTGATCTCGGGCAGGTAGATGATGCCGTCGGGCTTGACCTCGACGTCGTCCGGGTTGATGGGGGCCTGCAGCACGGCGGCCGCCTCGGCCGGGAACGACGCCGACCCCAGCCCGTGGTACGACTGCGACCAGTCGATCGGCGCCCCGCCGCCGTTGCCACTCGCGTCCGTCGACGAGTTGGGCGGTGCGTCCGGCAGCGGGGTGCCTGAGACCGCGGGGATGGGCGTGCGCGAGGTGTCGCTGGGCGATGTGGAGTCAGATGTAGACGTGGTCTTGGCGTCGGAGGATGTTGACTTCGAGGCGCTTGTGGACGCGGCTCTGGAGTAGGCGTTCGTATAGGGTTTCGTTTTCGAGGCAGCGATGATGCTTCGGGTGGGTTGTTGGGTCCAGTTTGGATGCTTAACCGACATGCGTAGCGACTGAGTCATCGCTCGTACCGGTATTAAAAATCTGGAAGCCATTGCTGCGCTGAGGCAAGTAGTCCGATTTTGTTTTTGGTGCTGTCTTGTTTCTGGTGGTGGTTGTAGTAGAGATTGATATTGGACGGGGTAAATGAAGCGTTCCAAGTTGGTGGGAAATTTTTCGGTCGTTACTTTTTAATCTGCGAAGAAGCTCCAGCTCGTTTGCCCGCTGTAGAATCCACTACGCTGCAGCCAAAAACTTGGAACACCGCCGGGTCCCCGAGACCTTATCGATACTACTAGGTAGGTACATACCTAGCTGCCTTGGTACTGTAGGTACTGAACAGGCCTAGAATACGGATGTGGGACACCAATTCAATTGCTAAATCAAAATACGGCCTAAGCTGCAATCACGTCACAATTCACCCCTCCAAATCCATATACGTAGATGTAGATCCATCTGCCGGATCTTAAATAATCGATCTTTACTAGGTATCATGTCGACAGACATCTTCGGAGCGGGAATTGTTGTATTATTGTGGCATTAATGCCTCAACCTCTTAGGTTCTAGACGTAACTGACCATGTCCTCGTAAATGGCCTCGTTTTTTATTTATAAGTCATCTCAAGTCATGCATCCTTCGTTGACGTTCTCTCATCGTTATGATGCTTTTTCCAGCAGGCCCTGAAGATCTCCATCTACCCGTTGGTGAAGTCCGTTAACAAACAAAATTGTCACCTAGGTCCTTAAGGGTTGATCTATTGCTTACCTCTTTCTTACAAGCCCGCCAGTCTTTCTTGTCGAAGTAGCAGTCCGTCAATTTGGCGTTTTCATCTATTATCGCAAGAAGTCAGTATTTACTACACCCATTCGTCAAGTTTCCGCCGAGATTACGTACCTGCGCATCCGGTACTGAAGATTCTTTTGTCCCTAGAAACCAAAAAGAAGACACAAGTCAGCCAGGAGAGCAAAAACAAGAAAATAGTTTTAACAGTTTGAAGGAGCCTTACCACTCATCTGGCTCGTCATCTTCGACGACATTGCTTTGCTGAGCTGGGGTTTCGTCTTTGGACATCGTGCCCAACCTTCGGTTTTTATATTCGAAGCAATATAGGATTGCTGTGGTGGTGGTTTTCTTCAGGCAGCGTTGGCATAATTTGGGGTACAGTTTAAGAGTCTAAGTCTCGCCAGAGGGCGGTGTAGAGGTGGAAATTTGGGGGACCTGAGGCCCTGAGCAGCGCTGAATCGCCTCATTTTTAACACCCAGGCCCCTGGGTGTACCACCAGACTCATCCGTCTTACCCTACATGTAACCACCAGAACCACCAGAACTCCAGTCACACGGGTCCATATTGATACTCCCCTTCAATATGACCCCACGCAAACTCAACGTCCTGGTTTATACCGGCACGGGGTCTACGGTAGAATCCGTTAAGCACGCGATCTACTCCCTCCGTCGACTTCTGTCGCCCAATTACGCCGTCATTCCCATTACTGATAACATTCTGCTTAAGGAGCCCTGGGCGCCTACTTGTGCGTTGCTAGTCTTCCCGGGCGGTGCTGACCTTGGCTATTGTCGTGTTCTCAATGGCGAGGGAAACTCCATCATATCCCAATATGTACGTCGCGGCGGCTCGTATTTAGGCTTCTGTGCCGGCGGGTATTATGGAAGCAAAAAGTGCGAGTTTGAGGTTGGCAACAAGGCCATGGAAGTTGTCGGGTCGAGAGAGCTAGCATTCTTCCCCGGCACATGCAGAGGCGGGGCGTTTAAAGGGTTTCAATATAATAGTGAGAAAGGTGCTCGCGCAATAAGGGTGAACGTTGTGAAGGACGCATTCAAGAGTGCTGGCTTGGTGCCCGAAGTATTTACATCCTACTATAACGGTGGTGGCGTCTTCGTCGACCCTGTGAGCGGGGATGGCGACGTCGAGATACTTGCCAGCTACGCTAGCGAGCTTGACGTTGATGGCGGCCGCGATAGAGCAGCTCTTGTGTACTGTAAGGTCGGACAGGGTGCCGCAGTCCTCACAGGCCCCCACCCCGAATTTGCCGCCGCAAACTTGAGCCCTCAAAATGACGTTGAGGGCTACGATCAACTCATCGCCTCCCTTCAAGCCGACGATGATGCGCGGACAAGCTTCCTAAAGGCGTGCTTAACCAAGCTTGGGCTGGAGGTGAATCAGGAGACATCAGGTGTGCCGTCCCTATCTCGACTTCATTTGTCGTCTATTACTAGTAACGACGTGGATGACTTGCTGCACTCTTGGGAAGAGATCATCAGTAAGGAGGAGGGTGAGGAATACATCAGAGCAGAGAACGACACCTTTCATTTGCAGAAACCCGCAACCATGTGGTCGGTCACAGGGTTAAAGGAGGCGCTAACATCCGACGATAGCCCAGATCAAAAGTCTTCTGACGTAGAGGAAGAAGGCATAGTCGATTATAGTACTATAGTCAAACGCGTTGTAACACACGAGGATGCTTGGCCAGAAGCTAGGGCTACCCCCTATTTCAACCACTACGCATTTTACTCCGGCCTCCAGGAATATCGACGGTCAGAGCCTGAAGCAGAGGAATGGGGTGATTTCCTTATGTACGGAGAGGTTGTCACAAGCACCAACACACTCTTAGAGAAAAACTTCAAGCTCCTATCCAAGTTGCCGTCCGGCTTCACACTTACCGCGACGACGCAGGTCGCAGGGAGAGGGCGGGGAAACAACGTCTGGGTATCCCCTGCCGGGTCGCTTATCATGTCCACCGTCATTAACCACCCGGCCCACCTCGCGCCCAGCCGACCCATCGTTTTCATTCAATACCTGGCCGCCATCGCTATTGTCGACGCAGTGAAGTCCTACGATAGGGGATACGACGAAATCCCCGTGAAGCTCAAATGGCCCAACGACATCTACGCGCTTGACCCACGGCAACCTTCGTCTTCACCCCCGTCTTATGTCAAGATCGGTGGTATCCTGTCCAACTGCTCGTACGCCTCAGGCTCGTACCAAATCGTGCTGGGCATCGGGATCAACACTACCAACGGGCGACCCACGACATCGCTCGACGCCCTGCTCCCGTCTCACCTAGCGCCGTTCCGGATCGAGAAACTTGTGGCCGGCATCCTGGTTCGTCTCGAGGCGCTGTACAAGACCTTTGTGCGCCGCGGCTTTATGCGGGACATGGAGGGCGCGTACTACGCGCACTGGTTGCATGGGCGGCAGGTCGTGACGCTCGAGGCCGAGGGCGGGGTCCGCGCGCGGATCGTGGGCATCACGCGGGATTGGGGCATGCTGAGGGCCGAGGAGCTGGGCAGCGATGATAGGCCCACGGGGAAGATGTGGGCACTGCAGAGCGACGAGAATAGCTTTGATTTCTTTCGGGGCTTGGTGAAGCGAAAGATATAATTTGCCACTGGCGGATGCCACAGTCCTATGAGGTTGTGTTATAAATACCTAGAGTTGTCAGGGGATATACAGAAACACGTTTTCATGAATTAACGTAGAATCGACATGACGTCTATTCAATGCGGAACATGCGAAATCTCGTGGCTCCTTTTTGACTACTTGGTTTGGTAGTGGTATGCGGTATTACGGTAGTACATGCAGTGCAGCCTCGCCCCTCGATCTGATCCGTGAGTGCGTCCAAACGCCAAAATAACGCCAGGCCATGCTACATTCGAGTGAAGATGCTTTTTCCCTTGAGGTACGTCGGACGCCGGGTCTTCTTGCCGACAACTACCTCCCGTCCATTTTAATTCGTTGATTTGCGCCGAAACGGCGTCACTACCGGTCTTTGTACACCTTTGGCTTCCACCCCTCCCTGACCTCCGCCTCCTGCTGTGCCTTCTCCATGGCGGGGCGTATCTCGGCCTCTATGCGCTCGCGGGCGCGCAGAACCTTGCTCTGGAGGTAGAAGCTGCCGCCCTTCTGGGGATCGTTCTGGTCGAAGAGCTTCTTGAAGCGGGACGTGACCTCCTCCATGTTGGCCTGGCCGCCCTGCGGCGGCTTGACGTTCAGGATCTTGCAGGCCTCTTCCAGGGTCATGCCGCTCGAGAGGCTCGCGCGGGCCGACGCCGCGTTCGGGTTCAGCTTGGCTTGCGCGCGCGCGTAGTTCGACGACGCCTGCGCCTGCTTGTACGCTTCCGTGAAGGCCCGGCCGAGCACCCGGCTGCCTACTAGGACGATCTGCGTTATGATGCGGTGCGCCTGGTGGGTGGTGGTTAGTGGCGAAAGTCCAGTGGTGCATTGGCTGGTTTTCTAAGCAAGAGAGCAAGAAATTGAATTTACGGACGTACCATTTTCGCTGCTTGGGAGCCGTGAGTATGCGAGAATATGAGCGGCGCCTATGTCTGAGCGGTATGCAGGATGAAGTCTTGTGTCGAAATTGGCGATTGGAAGAAGTTCCGAGGTTCAAGGTCGAGGTCCTCACAATTCGAAAATTAACGCGATAGCGGAATGGTTAGACGATCCTGCTAGGATTGGCCCGATTTCATCAGGGTTGGTTAAGGTTCTAGCGCCTTTTTTTTCCATTGAAATTAGAACGTTGCGGAAACAATTTTCTAATAAAGGTTTATCTAATCAGGTCTGCCGGGTAAACTCGGAGTTAACTTGCCAGGTGCCAAGATTGTTTCTTTGCAGAAGCCTGAGATCTACGTAATGTGGCTTGCATGGGTATAGCTTGCCTACTGGTGAGGCGGTGCCAGCTGATCAACAGCTGTAGACGACCAGCACTTTGGCGTCTTGCTTCTGAGCTTTGCGGTGCCACATCAGTAAAGACAGATTCATATTTGGTCATCGCCCTATCAACCATACCTACCACCATTCTACTTCACACAACAAACATTTCACGGCATCCGCTCACACGCCGACCTTCTAAGTGCTGTCCTTCCCTTGTGAGATTTTCACCAACTGTCTTTACCTACAGAAAATCTCGTACTAGCATTCCTCCGTCTACCCCTTCCACCTAAGGTCGATAATTCCGATTGTGCCAAATCTAGAAGACGCTTCCAATCAGTAACGGCCCCACGAAATATGTCACAATATTACGGCGCGCCCCCTCCAAACCAATTCGTCGGCGGAGCATCGGCCGCGCAAAACCTCCAATTCTACCCTTCGTCATATTCTCCAGGAGTCCCGGCTCAAGGAGCCCCGGCGCAATCATATGGGTATGGTGCACCACCGCCAGGGCCAACTGCATATGGAGGGTTCGGCAGCGCGCCAGGCGTGAGCGGGAGGATGGGTGAGCAAGGCGGACTACGAACGGGCTGGTTGGCTGCCTTCTCGACCGAAGGATACGATGGTGAACCGCCTTTATTAGAAGAGCTGGGAGTTAATTTCGGCCATATCCAGATGAAGGTGGGTTTCCTCGATAGATGGCCAAGTCCCGCTACGTAACGGGCAGTGATACTAATTGTGCATCAGACCTTAGCAGTGCTTAACCCTTTCGGACGAATGGATCAACATATCATGGACGACTCAGATCTCGGAGGTCCCATACTCTTTTTCGTCCTTTTCGGCACGTTTTTACTCTTCAGCGGCAAGGTGCATTTCGGATACATCTACGGACTAGCACTCATAGGATCGGTTGCGCTGCACACTATTCTGTCGCTTATGTCTCCCGACGGTCCTAGTTCTCCGACACCAGCCCACGCTTCACCAGCATACGCCTCTGCCCACGGTTACCCGGGCGACCCCACCGCAGGTGGTAGAGACGATTCTAAAGGACATCTCAGCAGCACCCTAACGTTCGCGAGGAGTGCGAGTGTGCTTGGATACTGCCTACTACCGTTGGTCATGACGAGTTTGGTAGGCATTGCTATTCCGATGGATGGACCGCTCGGCTACATCCTGACCAGCGCCGCGATTATCTGGTGCACCACGAGCGCAAGCGGCATGTTTTGCGCGGTAGGCAGGATGAGACAGATGAGAGCTTTGGTCGCATACCCGCTGATGCTGTTCTATGTCGGCTTTGGTATTATGGGCATCTTTAGCAGTCGAGGATCCGGCAGCTTGGGTAAGGCGGCAGGCGTATCTTGAGACAGCAATCGAGTTGTCGCGATACCGAACTATCATCCTACCACCAAGGTCAGTGGTAGCAAGCGAACGAGACATTACCATGCCAAGAACACGTTCGACTTTGACCAAGAATTTGCACCAATACAGACAAATCAATGAATCCGTGGGTGCCGGGTTTGCTTGTTGTATTCGACGGCAATGACTAATAGGGGGTGGTTTCAAAATCATGAGCGGACGGAGTTGGTGTTTACGGGTACCAATACCCTCTGATGTGCTGTACAGTTAAAGAATAATAAGACGTCAATGGCGTGCACGATAGCTACTGTCCTCCCTCAAATGTGATGCAACCCTACTATGCATATATCAGATGCAGCAAATCAAGCTCAGACTAAAGTCAGGTAGAAGAAGTAGGTATTCCTTTCCCACCTACACATAAACGCCGCCAGATACGTATGCAGTAGGACGACAAATCCTGATCTAAACATCCATCCATAAGTATGTCCATGCAGATACACAAGGTATTAGGTAAACGCCCAATGTTGGGTATGCGAGATAAATCTATCGAGGCCGTTGCATTTAAATTGCACGTGTCCGGATTCTTCCGGGTCAAGAAACAGGCCCCGCACCCTTAGCATTTGACCCAAATTGTCAGAATTTAAATATTTGGACACTCTCCTTACCTTCGTCACCAAGTCATCAATGTGGATATACGTGATCCATTAACTTAGAATACTGAGATATTCATCACTTGCGATAATATCGTAGTCTTCTATGCAACATCCCGCACGAAATTTCATACGAACCAAATACCTTCCTACGTAGCACCATCCAACATGGTAAACAGCCCGCGTAGTGGCGCCAAGTACCGCGCATATTCAGCAGACGATATGGCGGGTGCTGAACAAGCTGTCACAAGGGGATTATCACTGCGCCAAGCTGCGATCAGATTCAATGTACCCAGAACTACTCTGTCAGAGCGTCTGAGCTATACAAGACCCGAGCATCCACCTCTCAGGTCCAATCCAGAGACCAAGGTGAGGACTCGCTATCATTGGACCGATGCCGACATGGCCAGCGCCGTCGAGGCCGTCCGAAACGGCGAGAAAGCGAGCGTTGTCGCGAAACAATTCGGCGTCCCGCCTAGCCATCTCAACGCTCACGTCCGCGGCAGAGCTCCGAAAGACTTACGTTGCGAGCTCTCACGCCTATCGTTCAAACAGGAGAGTCTCCTTGCGGACTGGGCATCCGCACAGTGCACTCTCGGTTGTCCGCCTACCAAGGATGAGCTGTATGGCCTCGCGAACAGGGTACTAAAGAACCAGGGCACGGACAAAAGGCTCGGCAAGCAATGGATCGCCCATTGGATGAAAAGGTATCCCCGGATCGAAATTCTCGAATGGGAGCCGAAGGAACCCAAATCAAAACAAACCCAATCGTTTGATTCTACTGTGACGTTTTCAACCGGCATGTTTGCACCCGTCAACATCGATTGACCGCCGTGTTCTGGTGCGAATGGGGCTAGATGTAAGGATCGCGGTACCAAGATCGCGACCAATTCTCAGAATATTCACAGGCTAGATCATACATCCATCCCATCACAGAATTATGAGTATACGTAGTCGGATGAGCCTTTTATGCGCAAGCAGCCGCACCAGCACACCTGTTATAAGATTTCGGTGCGATGCATATAACTCACCGACCGCGATCAACGCGTCACCCAAGATCGGAGCAATTCCCTTAAATCGGACTAAGACCTGGTGACGTTGAAATACGGCTTGCCTGAAGCGTACCGGCGTGATCAATTTCGCGTGCCTAATAAGCTTCTAATCTTACGGCTGGGGAACCAACTACCTAGCCTAGGCCTAGCCGGCATAACTGCCGACTATACTCCACATTCATGGGGCGGCCCGAGACAATGCAACCTTGGGATTCAGGTCATCCGTTTCAAGAAGGCGTTTGCTTGAAACATCCACCTTACATAGCTTCTCTGGCCGTCGTCGTTGCTAGGTTCTTGACGTTTATCTTGACGTTTATCTTGACAGCCCGCCATTGACAAAGGCCCCGAAAAAGACCAAATGCCGTGGGTACAACGTCGATAGCTTGCAAAAGTCCAGATTCTAGCAGATCAACGCCGGGTACAAGGGTGTGGCGAGATCGAGGTCCCTTAGATCGGAATAAAATGAACAATTACCCTTAAACCCGGGTCGGTGGTACAGCGAACTATTGGGGATGACGAACAGCTTTAAAGGGCAAACCGCGTACTGTCGCATTGTATCATACTACATACATACCTAGGTACCTAATGTTAGGGAAGTCTATAAGCTTCCCGCTATTGCTGGTATCCGACGACCTGGTAGCTAACATATCGGAGTTCGGACTTGTGCTGCGAAAGTCGGGGCGACGCAATACGAATAGTCTGTTACTACTGTCTCAGTCTTGGCTGTTACGATTTCTAAGCAATTAGTATATCACCGTACTGAAAAGACGTCGGAGCAAACAACACAGGTACCCCAGGTAATTAGCTATGGATTATTTACGAGCAAAAGTGGGGGAGATGTGACATCGTCAAAACATGTACAGACGTAAATCGCTGTGATTGTCCATCTTTACCCACTAAACTACCTAAGTGTGCTTCTTATCATGCTTCAAGAGAGCCTCCGGGCTGCCCGGGAGGGTAGGTACTGGGTGGCCATCGCGGTTGAACCACTTGAATAGTCCCTAGTAGATGACCCCTGACGTTGATAGCTCCCTCCAGCACCGAACACCGAACGCCATCTTTCTCACATTGCTTGGTATTGTCGTTACTTATACCCTATCATGTGTAGTATACGGATATAGGGCTGGTTGGCGCCCTATCATACGCCATATACTGTGTGACAAAGAGTGACCAAGAATGACCAAGCTCGAACTTCCCCGAATCCTAAAAGCCACATGCTATGGCTAGACGAGCCCGTAAAGCAGCCAGCTCCTTGCTCTGCCCCAGCAGGTAGTTAAGTACTAAATAACGCTTATCGCCGTTCGTAAGCGTAAGCCCGGCATCCCCTTTTGCTTCATTTTCTTACTCGACCATCTCTATATCGCTATTCTTACATCTCCCTCCCACGCCGATCTTCCCAGGACTGGAAGCCGGGATCATGGCGAAGTCTAGCGAGATAACAAGCGCCCCCGATCACAAGGAAGACTTCACACAAGCTTCTCTGTATGAAGGCTCCATCGAGAAAGATGTCCATCTCGCCGCCGAGGAAGGGTTTGCGGTAACAGACAAGTAAGAAACAAAGGATCCGTCTAAGACAGTCACTAAGTGGATATCGATTCTTCGTAGCCATGGTGTTCCCGTGGTCGAGTTCGACAAACAGGCCGAAAGCAAGCTTCGTACCAAGATAGACTGGATGGTCGTGCCGACAATATCTGTGCTGTACCTTTTCTGCTTCATTGACCGCGCAAACATCGGTATGTACCTAGTCTACCAACGCTGCAGCTCGCGCATATCGAATCCTTCGTCGCCCCCCTCCCCCCTCTCCCCGCGGTGCGTAGGTACCAGGTACATACTAACGAAACACTCCAGGCAATGCAAGATTAGCTGGGTTCGAGAGGGACTTGGGCATGCACGGCAACGACTACAACATGCTCCTGACCATCTTCTTCGTCAGCTACATCATCATGGAGATACCGTCCAACCTAGTGTGCAAGAAGGTCGGCCCCGGCTGGTTCATCCCGTCCGTCACTCTGGCCTTCGGCATTTGCTCGCTCGCCACGGCATTTGTCCAGGATTTACCGGCGGCTTGCGGTGTCCGCTTCCTGCTCGGCGTGTTCGAGTCCGGGGTCATGCCCGCGATGTCGTATTATCTTTCTCGTTGGTACCGCCGTTCCGAGCTGGTCTTCCGTATCTCCTTGTTCGTCGTCATGGCGCCGCTGGCCGGTGCTTTCGGGGGCCTGCTGGCCTCGGGGTATGTATGATTTCGCTCGCAGCTCTCGCTTCTTTCCCTCATTGCTACCGAGTACAGAAACTGTATACCAAGTCCGGTATCTAGTACTCTTGGCTTCTTGGCATCGTAATCGAGATTGTCAACCACTAACACCTTGGTGTCATAGTATCCTAAGTCTTCCTAATATTGGCAGTCTTCATACCTGGCGTATGATTTTCTTGGTCGAGGGGACCATAACAATGGGACTAGCAGTCATCTCGTTCTTCACGCTCACCGACCGCCCCGAGACGGCACGCTGGCTGACGGAGGAAGAGAAAGCTTTGGCTATCGCTCGAGTCAAGTCGGAGCGCCTAAGCCAATCCGCGGTTCTGGATGAGACGAATCGCAAGAAAGCGTGGTTGGGAATCTGGAACCCTGTCGTCCTGACCAATGCGTTTATCTTTCTCTGTAGCAAGTATGTGCTTCACGTTTCGCACTCCTATTACCTCAATTCCCAACTTACCCTTGCTCCCCCACCTCTCCCTTGAAGGATTATAGGGGCTCGTCCCGGTTTCGAAACGCTCTCTTGCCTGGCTATAGTCGCTAATTTGAGATCCTATAGCATCACTGTCCAGGGCATCGCCGTCTTCACACCCACCATCGTGGCGGCCATCTACCCCGGGTACTCGACGATCCAACAGCAGCTTTACACCGTGCCGCCGTACGTCCTAGGCGCGATACTCGAGATCATCGTACCGCTGCTAAGCTGGCGGATGGACAAGCGACAGATCTTCCTGATCGCATCGGCGCCCCTGACCATCATAGGATACATCATGTGTCTGGCAAGCCGCGACCCGACGGTGCGGTACGTGGCGATCTTCTTCACGGCAGCCAGCGCCTTCTGCCCGGGCGCCCTGACCAACGCGCAGGCCGCCGCCCAGGTCATCAGCGACTCGGCCCGCTCCATGTCCCTCGCCACCAACATGATGTTCGGCAACATCGGCGGCCTCGTCGCCACCTGGTCCTACATCAGCTCCGACGGCCCCGACTACCCCATCGGCAACGGCCTCAACCTCGCCGCCTCCACGCTGGGCCTCATCGTCTCCGCCGCCTCGCTCCTCTGGATGCAGGCCGACAACAGGCGCCGCGACAAGCTCGACGTGGCCAAGGAGCTGGAAGGCCTCTCGCAGGCCGAGATCGAAAGCCTCGAGTGGAAGCACCCCGGTTGGAGGTGGAACCCGTGAGGGAGGGGGTGGAGGTGCAGGAAGCTGGGCTTTGTGCTTCTAGGCACGTTTATCGTCACTGGGTGATGCTGTCTCGAGGACTGGAATCTGTGTAATTTCTTTTAGCTTCGCCGCACCTGCAAATCACGTCTTTGGACTGCCCCCGGCCGGGAGTGTATACGATGATGTCAATCATACCTAGTCGGTACAGAGTAGTAACATGAGTTCCGCACATATATATATATACCTAGAGAACAACTGTAAACGGGAGTATATGATCTTCACAGAAACGACAGAACAATGCATCATCAGAAAACCACACCCCCTCCCTCTCCCTTCCTTCACGGAAACACCTACGCAGCGGCGCGCTTGGCGCGCTTGAAGAGAATGGCCTTGGTCGGGTCGGGGAAGGCGTCGGTGCCCATCTTGAGGTTGGGGTAGCGCTCGGTGACGCCGTCGGGCATGCGCAGGTCGTAGGTTAACAGGATGCGCGCGAGGATCAGCTTGATCTCGTTGGCGGCGAAGAAGCGCCCCGGACACGCGTGCCGCCCGTACCCGAAGTGCATGAAGTCCTTCGTCACCGTCACGAATTGGTGCTGCTCCTTGTTCTTGTAGTTTAGCAGGTCCTCCGACGTCCCGTTGCGCAGGTTTAGGAAGCGGTGCGCGTCGAATTTCTGTTGCGGCCGTGTTAGTATGGACTTTGTTCATGAGGGGTCTCTGGACTGGTTTGGTGGAGGGGGGGTTGCTCTTACATCGGGGTTCTCGTACACCTCCGAGTCCCGCACCGTGAGGGCGTGCGCTGTCTCGATGAGGTAGCCGGCGGGTAGGTGGGTACCGTCACTCAGGGTGACGGGCTTGTTGACGTATCGCTGGAATCGGATGAGACTGCCCGGGTTCATTCGCTGCGACTCCTTCATGACACTATCTAGAAGCTTCATCTCGAAGAGGGCGTGAGTGGTCATGACACCGTTGTTAGCATCTAGAACTCTCCTGATTTCCTCTCGCAACTCCTCAACTACTTCGGGATAAGCCACGAGGTCGTAAAGACTATGGACGTGGGTCAGTGAGATTCTTTCATTTCAATCATGATAACTTGAGACAGCGTTCTTACATCATTGTCACCGTCAGGGTTGTGGTATGAATGGAGGCCATCGACAAGTTCAGTTGTATCTCGGCAAGATCGTTGTCGGTCAAGCCAAATTCGTCTACCTTGTTCAACATCCACTGCAGGGTATCATCGGGCATTTCTTCGCCGGCCTTCATGGCGGCGCGTCGCTTTTCGATAACGGGTGCGAGGAATTTGTGTGCCTTCTTGCGCTCCGCCCACAGCTTGTCGACTTCCGGGACGAAGTACCGGCCAAGCCAACGCAGCTTTCGGTTCCATTTCTTAAGACCGGTCACAGCACCGACGAAATCTAGCGTGTAGCCGATACTAGCTTTCAGATAGTCCTCTGATCGACACAGTTCAGGTCCGATGAAGATGGCTCCTGAAATGGTAGCTACGATGCGCAGAACCGTTTGGTAGACCACCAATGATGTCCAGTCGTCGCAAGGGCCTAGCTCCTGTTCGATTGTGCGCGCGGTCTCATCCGAGAGTCTGGGGTTGATGCGCACTTCAGGTCGGATCAGTTAAGTGAATAGGTAGACCATGTACAGAAAGATGACCTTACCTAGAGCACGGGTTAGGTCGCCTCGTATTACGTGGATGAGGAACTCGGTTCGTTTAGGATGGGACATGCCGAGGTGATGTTGCTCGTTCATCTAAGGGCGCATTAGCATTCATTGGAAGGACCAACTCGGGTGAGTAATTGGTAACATACCACGTCGAATGCCTTCTCAATGTTGATAATGTCGTCTGGAAGTTGTCTCACTTCTTCCATAAGATGTCGGGGCAGAATGATTCTGTCGCCTAAGTTGCTTCCATCAGCACGCTTCCTCGTCTCAGCATTGTCACGGGGTGGGAACCTCCGTACCATCGAGCGAGGTTACCATAAATGCCTTGGATTTGAATAGTTTGTAGCCCTTTTGGTAGAAATCTAAACCGTTCGTGATGAATGCTTTCCTCCTCTTCTCGGGACCTCCAACCTCTGCGCCCACCAAGGGTAACTTCGATGAGCCATCACCGACCAGTAGAGTCGCCACGAAGACAGTGACGAGAATGACGGCAATCGAGGCCACGATGGGCGCCCGTTGTTCGAGCACGCTCACAACTTGATCCATCTTCGTAAGTCGTACGCGTTTTGACGGAGTTCGGGATTAGGATCATGAAGTTGGAGAATGTGGGAGGGAGGATGCTATGTAGTCGACCGACGACCCAATGATATAGACCGAGTGGACTGTGATCGGCCACAGCCCTACGGAAGGGTTACATGCAAATACGAAAACGAATACCTATACATGTAGTACCTAGCATCCTCCAAGAATACCCAAGACATAAGATTTGCAATGAGTTTTGATGGGTCCTCCGAACCTCCGGGGAACCAGGTTGTATGATGGATGCCACCAACTTGAATTACATAGTATACCTATCGTTCTATACATAGTACCGGGCAGCTGGGTATGTACTACGTAGTAGCTAGTAAGCTCGTGCCACATATTTAATATCCCTTGCCTCATTCGCCCGCCCCTTTACATAGTACAAAGGAATGGGATAATGGATTGGTCCTTGGTCCTAGCATTGGAAGTATTCTGGATGCCTGTGTCGATTCTGCCACCAGAGAGGCGGGTTCAATTTGCAATTGATCATTGATCGACTGCGTGGCACCCCAGCAGACAGACAGACACACTACATAGTACGTACCGGGATACTCGTCAGGCAGTACCTACATGCGGGTGACCGACAGCCACGCCAGGCTTCCCATGCGACTGATACGTGATACTGCGGGTGGCAGGCCGAAATTATAAGACAGATGAAGTACTACTATGTTACGTGGTACTCTGTACGCGACAGCAAGGGAGGCCGAAGCCTGGACTATGCTGTATTGAGCGCTAGTGTTTGCGTGTGGGTATAAAGTGGCTGCCTATGTAGGTATTCACAGTACTGACAGTACTGAGGTATTCAGCATCGTACTCTTTTCGATAGGGGGACGTTTGAAATCAATCGATATCAACCTGGTTGGTTTATCATGTCCAGGGTCGAAGACAACACTGTACGTGATATTTGAGAGATTTAAACTAAGCCTTTGTACGCTTCTGTTAGCATGGCAAGCCATAATGGTTTCCGCTCACACGGTATTTGTTAGCTACCTGGGTCTGCTGGGTGTCGTTTGATATTTTACAGCTAATTGTATCAAAGGGTCTTTCTAAGCAGATCGTCTTAGAGGTCCATATTTATGGGGCGCTGTGGATCAGCAAAAGCCGCTATAGTATAGTATACCATCTACTATGCAGTACGTACCATGTTGGCGGAGGCGTAAGAGAGGGGACGGACTAAGTATTATTGATCTTTACCATACCCTCTGCGTACTACTAGGCATGTAGAATTCGTTTAGTAGCGTAGAACATGGGTTTCCTCTTCGTCAAATAGTCGTCAAGAAACACCGACAATGCTGCCAATACTTACGACGTATCTGCCTTTTTCGCGTAGCAACGTCGCAACACTACGAAGCTGAAAATTAGTGTGCTTGCTCTCAGCCAGGTAGCAACCAGGTATCACCTTGTATTGTCCTATCCATACCGAATCTAGAAGCCGCAGCAGCTCATGCAGTAAGCAAGCAGGTTGGGTTTCACGTCTCTCGCCATTCCCTCTACACCCCTAAGCGAGAATACCAAGGGTTCGGCGTCTGCGGTTCCGAGCGTCTGAAATCCTACCGATCCTAATGTCTGTCATCTGATTGGCCAAAACCCTTATCTACTAACAACGAACTTGGTTACCAAAGGTATTCTCAGCCCAACGGTATTTACAAGTTCCGGCAGCGACGCAACCAACAAAGCAATTCGCCATCAGACTCAACGTCATGTCTTCTCGGCCAATTAGAACTACCTCCGACAAGGAAATTCCATCGGCTTGAATGTCGCCTCGAGTGTTACCCTAACCTAGTGGCCTCTGCTAACCCGGGATGGTCTTGGCTCAGGCCCGCGAAGATATATAATTCCGCGTCCTAGAGCCGCAGCTTTAATTCAATGTCAACAATAAGCATTGCAGCAAACTCGGGTAGGACACAGAAATTCGAGGTGTCTGATGAATAGCGTCTTTGTGTTCCCATTCGCTCGATGCAGAGATCGCTGTCTGGAGGGTTAGTTGACTTGTTAAAGTTGCTATGATGCTAGAAGCGCGGGGTCCACAACCATAGAGAAAGATCACTGTTAAAGGTCGTTTGGATCCAATACTCATACACACATTCACACTTACGGAATAATGACCAGTTTTGCTGCTTGATCTCGAACGTTGGTGAACTTTGATTTCGAGGTTTAGGGAGAAACACTCGTATTCGTATTCGAGCTTGATGGGTTGGGCTCCCCACGCGTCAAGGGAGGAACAGAAGTGCAAGCAAATAGAGATTCATTAGAGTTGTACTAGGTAACCAATGTTGATGCGAATAAGGAAGGGTTTAGGAAAGAGAAATTCTCAAAATGCTCGGTGTACAGTAGTATCAGGGGTAGTTTTGGGTTACGCTCTTGGAGTATAGGACGTAGCCCCTATATCGTATATTCCCCTTTATCCCACCGCGCTGAACGCAGCTACCTAATATTCGGTGTGACGAAGCGTATGAAAAGGCGTATTCGGGTTGCTGTCCACTGGGAAGTAAGTAGAACATAAGGTGAAAGGTTCGGTCCCAGCAACAAGCAATTTCTGTTCACCATACCTACTCTATGTACCTACCTACCTGAGGGATAAGAACGTAGATAGTATGACACAGCGACTAGGTACCAACGGTATCAAATACCTGAGTCTTCGATATCTCGTGAGTGCTTAGAAAAAACTAGGAAAACACACCTCTAGCGTTCCTTGCAACAGAACAACAGAACCCACATGCCAGAAGCAAACAAACCGAATAACGAACAATTGTGAGGGGACAGTCATCCCCAGAGCTGGCAGAAATCGTTCAAGGGCCAGCTGAAACTTGCAAAACAAAAGAGCCTGCATCTACCAACGTAGGTACCTAGGTACCTAGGTAGGTATTAAACATATAGCCTCTCCTAGTCTCGACTTCGAGTTTAGGTTCCTCACATACCCACAAGGCAAGTATTTACCAGGCGCCCAGCATGTTATTTCCGCAGCTGTTGGGTTCACCTCGTCGTGCGTCCCTTACGCCGACGAAGTAAGTTTGTTTTTCGACGATGCCGAGACACAATGCAGTTGTTATGTAAGAATTGTGATTAATCCTCTGAGTATCTCACGAAAGGTCATTTCTAACTCGTTAAGGGGTATTAATAACCGAATCCATCAAAAATTGTTCGTTTAGGTACTACCTACGGAGATATCCATGCTCACAGGTGGCACCAGTATGGTATTCGACTCCACAGACATTAGTAAACTCGAATAAGCAATGATCAATCACAACCATATCACCATAGAAGGGAACTATAGATGCATCATAAAGCCCGAAAAGCTTAGCTCTACTGCTGTTGCTGATTAGGTATCCTGCCGCCCCCTCGTATACGGCACGAAAGGATAATATCCGGCAACAGTAAATATTCCCTCGGCTACTCCATATAACTCACTTCTCGGAAGTCGGCATCGTCACCTAGAAATCAGGTGCCGGGGAGCAGTTGGCTTTTGCCGGGCTTGCTATTATTAAAGAAATCCGGTACGACTGTTTTCCTTGTTTAAGACTGGCCTGTGGACTCGATTAGTGTAGATTTCAAATTCTTGGAGATATAGTGAATGCCCGTATTATTCGATGATACAGCCACGGTATCAAGGCCAAACTCACTGTTTGTGGATTCTCTGCGGCGAGGCTCTGAATATTGCGCGTTCGTGACTACCTAAATACCAGGAGGGGTTCTTCCAGAGCACCCAGCGTGTTCGATGAATTGGTAAGAATGGAAATTTGTCTGTACGAGGCAAGGCAGGCCGTGCCATAGTAAATCTATTTACCTATTCTTAGTAACGAGAGGTGCTTGGCTACCTAGTAGGCGGATGAGTTCAAGAACTTGTGATGGGTACAGTTACTTTTGGACTTGGAACCACACCAGTGAATCCCCAATGATATACTAAGGTTATGTTATTACTTTGAAAGGCGATCACATTCAAGAATGGTCAATTTCGCAACCATAAATAAGCTGCGACTCGAGGTACACTTTCTTATAGTTCCGCTGTCGCTAGCGTCCTCCTACGTCAAACCCCTATGTAGCTGTAGGCAAATAGGGGCAGATATCGATCCAAACTGGCAACCAGCAACCCAAGAGCTTAGCAGATATGGTCTTGAGGCTATCGTATCAATGCCAATTGGGGAAACCGCTGGTTTTCTATTCCAAATCGAATCGGCCCTTTCAACCTGGGATCACGTTTTGTTCTATGATCACTCGGTGGCTGCGCATACTTGCCTGAGTGCCTAGGTAGTAGTTACCAGGTACGTAGGCTCACATCCAACTAACCACCAACACTTTGACACTCTAATATTCCAAGGCCATTCCCAATATGGCTCACAGCATCGTCATATGTCATGTCCATCTTATCATATGGTCAACAAGACTCGCTTGGCGCCCGGAGTGTAGGGCTATCGTCCCGGTCAAACTCATGCGCCCCGGATTCTCTGTGCATAGTTTCCCCATACCATTTTCCAATCGGTTCCTACTTCTTCTGGGGTTTATGCTTCGGAACCATGCCATTTAGAGATCAACGGCTATGTGGCCAATCAGCGTCGGCCGAGATATGAACTCTGGCTTTACCGGCTATATTGCCCCAGGTCCACCGGGAGCGCTACGACCATACAGAGGCCTCACTCGATATTCGAAAAGAGCCCAGCAATAACCTACCTTGTCCCGGAGAATTCACATAGTGCGGCTTACTCGCTGCGAGGAGGCCTCGTGTGGTCCAATGTGTCGCGGATGTAAAGTTAAGAGGGCTGCTAGTATCGGCAACCCCTACCCTTACTCTACTATTCCGTTCGGCATATAGGGGGAGGAGTCGTGCATGGGTGATACCACATCATCTATATATACGCGCGATGGCACTCTGGCGGTTCATGCCCAACTCACTGCCTCAAGCTACCAACGGATTCTACCACACAGAAGTTTGCGGGCTAGTACAGACAAGATGAAGTTCTCCTTGATCGCGGCAGCGGCATTCGCCGTCTCAGCTGAGGCTCACTGCATCTTCCAGGTAAGACCTGCTGAGGTGTAGGACCCGAATGACAAGAGCTTACGAAGTCTGGCGTGTTTAGGAGCTCTCGGTCAACGGACAGAAGCAAGGCTCGTTAGTCGGTCTTCGCGCCCCGAACGACAATAACCCCGTTTACGATGTGACCTCGCAGGGTAAGAAGACCTACGACATTCTGAAGGCTTCGTTGAAGTCAAGTCTACCTACTCTTGGAACATGATTAACCTTAGGTATCTATCAGACATCATCTGCCAAAAGCAGGGAAGGACCTCCGACAAGGTCATCGACGTCCCGGCGGGCGCCAAGCTCGGGGCCTACTTCGGCCACGTCATCGGCGGCGCGCAGTTCGCCAACGACCCCGACAACCCAATCGCCAAGTCGCACAAGGGCCCGGTGACGGCGTGGCTGGCGAAGGTGGACAACGCGGCGACGGCGAGCAAGACGGGGCTGAAGTGGTTCAAGATCTGGGAGGACACGTTCGACACGTCGAGCAAGCAGTGGGGGGTGGACCACATGATCGCGAACCAGGGGTGGGTCAACTTCGAGCTGCCGCAGTGCATCGCGCCGGGCGACTACCTGATGCGCGTGGAGATCCTGGCGCTGCACTCGGCCCGCATGGCCAACGGCGCCCAGTTCTACATGTCGTGCGCCCAGATCCGCGTCAGCGGCAGCGGCTCCTTCGAGCCCTCCTCCACCGTCAGCTTCCCCGGCGTCTACCCCAACAACGACCCCAGCATCGTCGTCAACATCTACGGCCTCACCGGCCAGCCCGACAACGCCGGCAAGCCGTACAGCGCCCCCGGCAACGTGCCCGTCATCCAGTGCTGAGCAAAGCGGGAAGACAAGCCTCGTTCGTTGTCGAACTTGGCGCGTTGATCATACTCATGCGGAGTGCGTGGTAGTTGGGAGTTGGTGCATCTCTTTTACTGCATGTAGTCTGCAAGTTTATAGAGAAATTAAACTTGTTAAACCATTTTCGGGTATTCCGATGTGCGAACGAATACAGCGTTGTGTGAACAAGGCCGGCGGGGTCAACGGCACAGGGTATCCGATTGTGGTGATCCACAGGACTACGTAAACGCTCCAACGTCTCCAGTGTAACGTGAAATCGAAGGCATGGATGTGTGTAAACAGCTAAGTTGCGTCGTTATGCGCTCTGTGAGTTATGACAATATATTGAGTAATACTTACCAAGTCCCTGGCTATTCTGATTGCAACGTCGAGGTAAGTTTCCATTGGTTTGAAGGTGATAATAGCTTTAGCTTCAGCTTCAGCTTCAGCGCATACAAACGCAACAAGCCGGAGGGCTAAATCATTGGCAGCTGAAGCCACCGAATTCGAAAAGCGGGTTTCTTCCCCTGGATTTAATTCTTAATTCCGCGTTGCCGCCCATTTCGAGCTTCTTCAGCTTTCTCTGTGTCATGGGCTGATCTCGGGAATAGCAAATGTTTCAACTACTGCTCCCTTCAGACCTCGAATGTTTCTTTGTCTACACCTGGGCAGTTTACTGGTGTTCCAGGTTGGGTTCCCAGGTCCACCGCTGTGTGCATGTTCGTGCATGTTCGTACATATTCGTACGCAATAGGGTTAGGATTCCAAGGGATCGTCCAAGAAGAGAGGTGCGGGGCTGACAGGTTACACCGTAAGGAGTCGTCTCCACGAAACTCTAGCCATGAATGAGGATTTCGCCGGCGAGGCACTCGGGGCGTGATACATCGGGCTACGTATGCACCAGAATGCTGCATATTCAGGCCTCTGGATAGGCGCCTTTCATCCCCCTGGCTGCTCCATAGCCGTGGTGCTGTGGGGTAGAATCCTCCGTTTTTGGGACAGGGAAAGATGCGCAAGCGTGGCCCTGTTACCAATCACCGTTGCCTCTCACATCAGCAATGACTAGCAGATTAACTGATTTAGAACGGCATTGGAGGGTGCCTAGGCGAGCTGAGCTGCCCTGCATGTGGCTATGTGGCCGTCTGAAGAGCCGCTTGGGGGCCGATCTGCTTTCCTTTAAAAGATTCAGTCTCTCCGTGGCTTGGGTCGAGAAAAAGGAAATGTAGGTGTGTAATTATGAAGCTCAACCTTGAGCTTTGAAAGCCGTGAAAGCCAAGAAAGCCCATCGTTGAACGAAGGGCATATTGCACTTATCAGGGCAAAAGGTGTGTTCAAAATGGCGCCTCCGACGCTACAGACGTCGGCTAGTGCGTTGAGCACAAGCTCCACAGCTGAGAAGGCGGCGGATCTATCCGAACAAAGAGAAATCGAAGCCATCTGGAGAGAAGTCAACAACAAAGTCATCGAACTAGCCGGCGGAGACCCCAAGAAAGTTCAGAAAGCCCTCGACATCAACTCCGTTCTCAAGTACATCGATAATGTACAGGATTCGGACAAGAAGAAGTCAGATAAGTTCGGCCCGTTCAAACGCATCGTAAGCAGGACTTTGCAATGCATCAGTACCGTAGGCGGGATAGTTGCCGATGGTGTCTCAGACGTAAGTACCAGGTACCCACCAAATGCAATGCTCTTCCACATAACTTGCTAAGAAATATCATAGGTTTTTGCTCCGGCGGGCATGTGTTATAATGCGCTAACCTTTGTCATACAAGCCTGGCAAGGCTATGAAGGGATGTTTGAGAACCTCGCTGAGCTTCTCGAAAAATGCGCGGAATTCCTCGAGCGCCTGGAATCCTACGAGGGGAGGATGGATTCTAGGCTCAAGCGTGTTGCGGTGCAAAATCTTCGGCTATTCGTCGAGATATGTGACCGCACAATCAAGCTGCGAAGGAAGCACACCAGGTTCCTCGCTTTCACGAAGCAGTTATTCCTGAATGATAATGGCATCCAGGACCTTCTTAGCATGATGGACCGACTCAACGCCAAGGAATCTCTTCTGGTGAATGCCCAGACGTATAAGCTGGTGAGCGACAGTGCGGGGGACATCAAATTAATCCTTGACAGCCAGAAGGAGCAGAAGAAGGAGGATGAAGCCAAGAAGTGGCGCAGGACCATCGCAAAGGCCTTAGGCTTCCCCGGGACGACCCTCGATAGCGACGGGGAGCCTATTCCAACTTGGCAGAAGGCCTTCGACGCTCGCAAGAACACCTTGGTGAAGGATACCGGTATATGGATCCTAGAAGACAAGGTTTTCTTGGAATGGACAAAGTCAACTTCGCCGATGAAACCCATTGTTGTGTTACGTGGCGGGAACGGCTCAGGCAAGACTTCAATGATGGCCAACACTCTGAGGTATCTTCGGACGATGAACCGAGCTGGGCCTACCTCCAGAGCCGTCACTGCCTACTTCTTCATGGAGGGCGAGAAAAGGAAATCTGATGACGACGATGCCAGTAGCGTCCTAGAGTTGGTTTCACGGACGTTACTTTGGCAGATCGCGACCTCTTATGAAGCTATGACTAAGTCTGTCTTCCAAATTATCGAGCGGTCATCGTACTTCGACGGGTCGGTCGACCTATGGCAGCAGCTATTCATCAACAACAAAGAGCGCTTGAACTCAGACACGACTTTCTTCCTGTTCATCGACGGTCTCGATCCTACTCTCGTCCAGTTACTTCAAAAGCTAACCTCGGTATCTGATAACAAGGGCGCTCGTATCTTCCTGACTGCCAGGCCGCAGTTGATTTCAGAGTCGCTCGAACGAGCAGAAGGGATTAGGTTCGATGCCATCCCGATATCTGACCACAACGGTGATGATTTTCAGAAGTATATCGCCTCTCGGATGGATAGCATGCCGATCCTCAAAGATACTAAACGTTCGGGTATTTCCGATTGGCGACAGAAGATCTTAGAAACGTTGCGGATCAAGTGTGCCGGCGATTACTTCAAGCTCAACACCAGTCTCAATGCTTTGGCCAAGGTCGATCTCGTAGACGACATTAACGAGGTACTTGCAGACGCAGATAAGACTCGGACAGACCAGATCGATACCGAGATTCGACGGCTCAACAATATTCGCACGCTGAAGGAAATCCAAGAAATAAACGAGATTATACTTTGGATCGAGACTGGTCGTCGCTGGCTCCCCGTCGAAATGATGGAAGCCATCCTGTCCGTGAAGCATTGGAGTAGCTCCGTGCCTACGCAGCATCTGGCCTTGACAAGGACTAAGACAGGCTCGCCTAATATTTCAAGGACTCTCCAAGAGTCAGCACCCACGTCAATGACCATATCGCTGCTCCCTTTCAGCCAGAAGTTGGCGGATAAATATCCTATCTTCACTGTAACGGATTCAGGAGACGTTGACTGGCGATCCCCAGAAATCAAAGACCGAATTCCCTCGAAGGGCTTCGGAGACAACGCTGCTCTATCAGGCCCGCAGATCATCCAGGAATCCGAGCTGTCCATCGTTCGCCACTTTCTTAACAATGTGTGCCCGCCCGAGCTCTATCACCGATTTGAGTTCGAGCAATTCTTCGACGCGAAGCTCGGTGCTAGGCAGAAAGAGTACATCTCTCTTGATCCCGACAACGCGAGCATAAGGGTAGTGAAAACCTGCCTGGTCATCCTCACTGAAGAGGAACTGAGAGACAATGAGGGTCTTCGTCAGTATGCCATGTACTGGCTCCTGGATCATATGCAGGAGGTTGACCTTTCAGTCGCCGACCGCGATTTGAAGAGCCAAGTCGGTCCATTGCTCATCAAACTGTTCACGACCCCATGCGGCATAGATTCACTTTTCTGGCCATTTGATTTGAATGTCAGCGTAATGACCTGGGACCATGGCGAATACACGCATTTGAACATATCTCGCGGTGATTGGCTTTATTCTACTGCCGGTGTTCAGGAGATCTCCCGCTGGCTCCACGACTCTTCGGTGAACAGGCTTATTACTGATGAGCCAGGGGCTTCTATTGTTGCGGCTTCGAAAACATCGGCCAACCTGCACGAAGCCATCTTTTCTTTCGGTGCGAAACATCTGGCAGATCATCTGTTCCGCCGTGTGGAATTCACTCCGCGTCACTTCTGGTCCGCTTGTTGGTTCATCCGCGGTTACTTATCACGAGTAAGTTTTAGAGCGTTAGGGTCGCCACAGCTACGAGGATCTTACTAACAAATTTCACACAGCTTGACCCAGAGAAGTCTTCTCGAATGACAAGCGATTCGGCCCCATACTTTACAGAGGAGAAGCCCGAATGGCTGGAATTCGAGAACAGACAATTCAAACTCGACGAGGTGAGAGAGATAGAAGCCTGGGCGGCTAAGATCCTCCAGAAGGCAGATGATGATTCACTCAAGGCGTCGAGTTGGGAGATCCACGGCGCTCTCATCACTTTCCAGTTGTGCGCTTCCGAAGACGGTGCCAAGGACATCTACCAGGGGCGTGCCCGAAAAGCTATCGAGCTCAACCCGAAGAATTGGCACGCTTGTCATTTCATTGCTAAGCAATCGAACACAAGCAACGAAGAAGCCGTCGAGCTGCTCACTCGTGCTAAACAAGCCATCGACGAGCTGCGTGCAGGCGACGAGTCATGGATGAATGACCATGCCAACACGTCGTTGCTCGCACGCATCACACTGGACTTAGGTGACCGCCTATGGGATCTTGGTTTGGACAACCAACTGGCGGCACGTACCCACCGAGAAAGTCTGGAATACGATTATGTCCGCTTCGGGACTTACACCAATGTTCTTAGCCGGTATCAGAAGCGCGAGGCGTGGGTCGAGTTCATCGCCTTCATCGAGACCCTGAATAAGACAAGTGAGACGTGGGCGGCGTACTTTGACGAGCTCGTCAACCAATTTGTCGTCAACATAGTGACTGTCCGCGACTCTGACATGTTCGCGCGAGCAGCAGACGCAACCAATCGATGGGATGCGATCGAGACCTTCTTTACGCAGGCTATCGAGATTGGAATCAAGCAGGAGGCCCATGATTTGGTCTTCCTCCTTCGAGACGGCTTAGCCAAGACCCTGGCGCGCGCCAGCGGCGAAGCGCAGCAGAACAGAGTCGTCGCAATCCAAGAAACAGCGCTCGAGAGTATCAAGCTTCACCGCACTGACAGCTTATCCCGACATGCGATCGACGCCATGGCTGACTCCCTTGCTCAAACCTATCTCGACAATGCGTTCCAGCCAGGCTTGCCCGCGGAGAAGGTCGAGGCCTTCGGGGCCCTCATCGCAAACCTACTGCCAGACACGAGTGAGATGGACGTCCAGACGAACAACAGGGCGATGTGCGCCCTCATACGCTACCACCACAAGCGTCAGAGCGAGTCGGAGCTGGCGCGGGAATGCATACAGCGAATGGTGCGCTCGGGTATCGAGCTGCTCTCGGATGACGATGAGGACAACGACGACTTCGCCTACCTGCTGCTCGCCCGGCTGCTGACGGTCGCCGGGGACACGAAGAATGTCCGCATCACCTGGGCGCTGAGCAACATGATGCAGCACACGTCCCAGACGAAATGGGAGACCTGGGTGACCACGGGCCAGACACCCATCACTCCCGTAGCCAACGGCATCAACGGCACCAACGGCGACGCGAAACCGATCAGCAACGGTGCCGCCCCCGGTGGAGAGAACGGCAAGGCCGAGCCCATCTCCCGCGCCACAACGACGAGCACGACCGCAAGCAGCACCGACGGGCCGGCGAAGCCAGACACGATGGTGATCTGCGACGGCTGTGATAGGGAGTGGACGATCACAAACGAGCCGCTGCACACGTGCGCCGACTGCCTGGGCGAGGTGCAGCTGTGCCAGGCGTGCCACGGGCAGCTGCTGCGTGGCGAGCTGAAGAGGAAAGGACTCACGTGCAAGAAGGAGCACGCGGCGTCGTTCATCGAGATCCCCTGCTGGGACGCGAGCCTCGTCGAGGGCATGCCGAGGGCGTGCGTGCCGCTGCCCGATAGCACGGACAAGGCGAAGCGCTGGATGCCGCTGGATGAGTGGAAGGGCGAGTTGAGGAAGCTGTATTTGAATGGGAATACCCAGGAGGTTGCTGCGCTGGCGTGATGGGTTTGCGGGGGAAGCCTGCGGGTGGACAGCAGGGTGTTGGTTAGTTAGTTGGTTGGTTGGTTGGTTGAAGTGATGAGGGGTGGCCGACGTATGGGTTGGGTGGCATATGGCTTGAGGCGAGTTATATAATTCGTCGTGTAGATAGGTACCTACTGATCTATAGAATACATACACCCCCTTTTCTACCTACCTATTTTCTAGCGCTTACTGGCTTCATTAGAAGTGATAAATTCCAAGTCTCATTTTGAAGTCTAGATGCTGAGAGATGAATCTCACCGCTTCCGCTTCGTTATGTTACAAGGCTGGTATACTGGTATAATGAGTAGCTTGCGCCCTTCTGTTCAAGCCAAATTTCCTCCTAAACATTGCAAATTCTGTGTAAGATCCCAGGTATTATTATATTTATCTGCCTGGTGATCTTTACTTGTAAGTACTTACCTACTGGACCGATATAACAATCACCCCTTCCGCAAATCCGCCCCCGCCCCATCCACCGGCGGCACACTCACCACAACCGTCTCCTCCATCGCGCCACCACGATACGCATACGTGAACGTCCAGCCGGACGCGGCACCGCCGTGGTCGCCCCGGCTATTCACCACGACGATGCCGCTCTGCACATCCGGGTACTTGCGCACCATGCGCCGGACCGCGTCCTCGGCCGCCTCCTGCGGCCCCATCCCCCGCCGCAGGTTCTCGACCGCCTGGTAGCACGGCAGGAACCGCATCATCACGTCCCCGTCCCCCGTCGCGCCGCACCCGCCCACCTCCCCGTCCACGTACGACCCGCTCCCCGCGATCGGCCCGTCGCCCACGCGCCCCGGCACCTTGCCGCTCGCCCCGTTCGTCGAGGTGCCCGCCGCCATCCCGCCCGCCCCGCGCAGCGCGATCATCGAGATCGTGTCGTGGCCCCGCGGCCGCCGGCGCGGGAGCAGCTGCGACGCGTAGACGGCGGCGGCGCTCGCGTTGAGGGCCACGGGTGCGTACGGCCCGCACGAGCCGGTCGGGTCCGGCGTCACGTTGATGCGGTAGTTGGGCTGGCACGCGTCGGCCCGCCAGCGCGCGCACGACGCGGCCGAGCCCGGCGTGCTCAGGTCCTGCGCGACGAAGCCGTTCGCGACGGCGAAGTCGGTGGCGAAGTCCCCCGCGAGCAGCGAGTGCGTGGTGTGCTCCAGCACGGCGCGCGCCACCGAGATGGCTTCCCTGACGCGTCGGAGGGCCGCTACCGCGCCGGATTTCATGGTGCTGCCGTCCATGATCATGGCGTCGAGGGTTGTCTATGTGGGCTGGTTAGCGCTTTACGGGAACTCTCGATTAGCATGGCGTCTTACTTCGCAGTTCTCGTCCGGGGAGCCCCCGTACCCTACGCTGCCGTCACATTGGTTGGCTTCGCATGTGGAACATCCAATTTCCACGGCGTCAAGAGCTGATGTCTCGGGCTTTAATAACGATAGGTATGCTGCATCTGTTGCTGCTGTAAACGGGCCACCCCATGTGTTAATGACCATAGGCAGTCCTGGCGAGTTACTCGTATCGTTCGCGCATTGGCCGACAGTTGACGCAGAAAACCAAACGATAAGGGTGGTCAACCCGAAATTACGAAGATACGCCATGGTGCCGAGGAGAAAGAGAGTCAACGAAAGAAACTCCACCATCGGCCCAGTTCTGTTAAAAACGGTGGCTATTGACATTGGGACATATCGAATTTCATCTATTGAACATGATATCAATGTTGCAATAGCCAAGATTCTCCAATTCCTTATCGTTTGCTCCCGCCGTTGGACACCTGGTGAAGAGGTTCCAAGGTTGGAATGTTGATGGTCCGCCCTCGCTAAACCCACCCAGGAAGCTGCAAATACAATGACCTGAGCCCCCTAACAAGCCCCGCAGCCAACATATGGATGAGATACTCAATTTCCATATCGATATCAAAACCAGTGAGCTTTCGAGAATGTAAGTTTGAAAACATCATGGAGCTAAGTCAAGGATCTGGGAAGACCAATACTGGAAAAGATCTCATTGCCACAGTATGCCTCACCATGAGCTACACTCGAGTCATTGAATTTCATGGTTCTCGACTAATAGCCAGGCTTTTATAATGTACGAAAAATGCAATTGGGTATAGTTTACACGATATGCTCCAGGGCTAAGTCTAATTCTCACCCACGCTTCGCTTAGTCTAACTCGACATCGGCAATTGCTTCGTTAATAAACATGTTGTCTCCAGCTGTTGGTCTGCGCTCGCCTTGGGCGTTCGAGGACCCGGGGGTGCCTGGAATCGATTCTCGGGATTCGACGCTGGCCCAATCCACCTCTTCCCCGACGTCACTTCTGCTCGCCTCGCTATCCGTTTCGGGCGGCGTTGGGATTCCGTGATGCCGCATGTTTCGTTTGAGCATGCACATCTCCACCGAGATTCCCGGTCCAAACGCGCAGCCAACGATATACTCCCGAACCCGGCCACCGGGGGCCATCGCGTCCATGTCTTTACTCCGCAGGCGATTTAGCACGCTGAAAATGGTGGCCGAGCTCGAGTTTCCGTGATTCATATACCGGTCATAGCTGGCGCGCATGTGCTCCGGCGAAATACCCATCGCTTTCTCGGCGCCTGTTAAAATAGTCAAGCCACCCGGATGCATCGCCCAGTCGAAGTCGGGTGCTTCTCGATAATCCGCAGGAACTCCCGGTATGTTGCTGAGTAGCTCATCGAAACTTGGTTTGAGAATTTCCGTCGTTAGCTTCGGGACTCGAGGCGTGAGCACCACCTTCCAGCCGACGGCGTCCACATCGAACCCAAGATCGGATTCGGTATCAGGAATGATCTTATGTTCCCATCCAAGCAATTCGTAAATCGGTTCCGCTGTTGCATGTCCAATTCCGTTACTAAGAACGACGGCGGAGGCGCAATCCGAGAACAGACAAGCCCCAATGCGGGTTTGTTGCAGCTCGTTGATGCTGTTCAGCTCGCTGCGCACCATCGTTGTACTTATTTCGAGAGTTACACATAATATACGCGCAGGTTTCCGTCTCATCGAGTGTCCCAACGCCAAATTCGCCGCAGTACGGAGTGTCGCTAAACCACCCGAACATCCAACGCCGTGCAACAAAACCTTCTCTACTGGGTGCGTGATACCCAGACCCTTAGCAACATAGTGGTCGAACCCAGGATTAGCACTATCGGTGCATGTGGTTGAGACTATGTGGGTGATCTGGGAAAGGTCAATGCCGGATTCTGCAATGGCCTTCCTGGAAGCCTCAACAGCAAGTGGGACACCATCTGACATGAAGATGCCGTGGAGATCTGCTATTGAAGGTGCGTCCGGCTGGTTTACTATGGGGTGATCTGATGTGCCCACAGACGAACGAGTATCGATGCCTGTGAACTTGTTTATCGAGAGTACTCTTTGCATGCTGAATCATCTATCAGCACCGGACAAGTTTCCTAGGGGTGACTAGGTACCTACGCAAGAGAATCGGGGTAGAATTTAGAAGCCAGCTTGTTTACTTCGTCTGGTCTTAGGGAATTTGGGGGGTATTGCGCTCCTAGGCCTATTATGGAGAGGCCTAGCTCCCCAAAGGTGTTTTGGGATGCCATCGTTGATGTTTGTTCGATATTTCGTTTATCAGCGATTCGACCGGATCCTGCATACAACAAACGACAATTGGAAGCTCAAGATTGTAACAACCTTGTCAAGTAAGTTGGAAGTAGCCAAGAGGGCAGATACCTACTACTAGATGGATTGGACTTCGAACACCTAGTAGCCAGCTGTAGATCAAGTAATGATGGTGTAATGTGTTGCGAGTATTAATGTAAGCGCAAACCATGTGCAACGAAGGCCTAGCAGAATCGATGTGGTTGCTGGTGATGATCTTGAAGAGACCTAAACGGAGGGAAAAGATTTGATGTGTATAAAATGCCAAGAGATCTGTACAGGTACTATCCTATTGCGCCGTAGACGAAAATGTTGAGAATCGAGAGAAGAAGTCCTAGAGAGGGCGCCAATGCCTCGGCAGCTTGCGCCGAAAATCGAAAATCCCCAGGCGATTGGCGTTTCGTGCCGCGGTGCTACTGTACCTAATGCCCTAGTACGGTGCTATATATCGTCGTTGATCAGGGTATGACGCCCGAGAGCTTGAAACAATCATGATACAACTGCTAGCATCCAGACGCACCGTCATCGCCGTCGCCAAATCCAGACAGAGAGATGGTACAGTACATGTACTTGTTAATATCAATTCCGTCAGTGGGCAGCAGTGGATTGAGCAGGGACTCGGGCGGTTTGCGCTTCTATCCACTGCCCCAGGGCTCTCCACTGGTGTCAATTGGTTACCAGTAGAACCTCTTTAGGGGGTGGTAGGGGATGATCATTCCCTGTCGAGGTGAAATCAGGGCTCGTTCCACCAGCCCTACGTGTACCTAGACGGCTCGCCGAGCGTACATGTAAGGTTGCGTTAGGGGGGCGCCACCTGGACCGTTTTCCGTCAGCCCGTGCCGTCATGAATCATCAACACCCGCTGTTCATGTACCAATTTGGAAATGCCATCTGAACTTCCGCAACTCGGCACACTCCAGCCCGATTCCTTAATTACCTACTAACCTAACCTAGTACTTTTCACTCTCCCTTTCGTATTCCTTCTACACCATCCGGACGGCTTAAAGGGTGCCGAACTGGTTACCTGCCTATTGCACAGCCTGGGTGAATACTGGGTAGGTAGGTACCTAGTAGGTAGGTACTAGGTAATCAAGTACTATGTATCCAGCAGTCCAGGTACCTGAACTAATCGTCTCATGCAAGGGGCAAAAGCTCAGACTTCCATCATGACATGGATCACACGTGTATTGCTGCCAATTTTGGACAATCTGGACCCGTTTGCTTCACCCCTCGTTTTTACTATGTAAATGTTACCAGCCAGATCTCATTTGTGATGCTTGCTACTTCGACGTTCTTCACCTCATCGTAGACAAATACCGTCAAGCCCGTAGTATACATATCTACTAGGTAGTTGATGGCCAAATGCATCGACACCTATGGGCATACACTTGGAAGAGCCATCAGCAGAATACCAAGCTTTTCAACGCCATGATGCTAGCAAAGTTGCCATTCGTTGCCCACGCCCTCGTCGAGACCGCCGCAGCTTTATCGTTCATTTTCACCCCCGACAAGCAGCTTCCTGGCTGCAACGAGGCTGCGAAGCTCATCCTAAGACAGTACGGCGGCTTGCTATTTTCAACGAATTTAATCTGTCTTGCTATTCTCGCCGAGCCTGGATTCTCTCACCTGGCTAGACTCTGCGCTGCGGCCCTAGGGGTCTACCATGTTTTCCCCTGCTATCGAGCCTATGCCCGCATGCGCTACGAGATTGGGGGAGCCGCTAGAGGAATAGCTTATTTAGGTGGCCCTTCACTACACCTGAAATTGCATCTAGCTTGCTTGGCCCTGTTTGCATGGGCATTTGTGTCCCCTGAATCACATGCATATCCTTCACAAGCCCGTCGTTTTCTATACTAGTATCAAAGCCTAGACGACATCCATCTACTCTCAACAGGCCTCAATGCAGCTTAGGAACAGACTATGCTCGTGGCGGCATTGGTTCACGATAGATCCATGAGGTCCTTCCAGCAAATTTTCGGGGTGTATACCGAGGGTGCTGCTATTCATCATCGACTCTAATGCCGCTTAACACAGTCAAACCCTTCCGTCACCTAAAAAGCAAACACTTATAAGCGAACCAGTAAGGGAAATACTCGCATCCTTCACCCTACTATGTAGTAAAAAGGGCCCGCAGATTGGAAGTCCAACACGTTATCAAGATGAGTCGACAGGTGCTGAAAATAACTTCAAGGTCGGCTGCAGTATGAGCACCCTTGGCCACCCAGATCAAAATCAGGCGCCCCATGGCAGCTCATAGCCCGACTATATAATCGCATCCCGATCAAGTTGGCATCATACGAATCACAATCTATTCCTAGAGGCATTAAGCATCCTATGCTCATAATATTAAGCTCTAAAAATGGTCACGGAGCCTCTAGGGGCCTACTAAGTACCCAAAGTATGCAGGTGCTCGCCTGACCATAGATTCGGATGAGATGAGAAACCGGGAAACCCAACCCCATACCCACCAGGCCCTAGTAAGCACTTATTTAGAGAGATATAGAGGGAGTTCTTCTGTTAGCAGGGTCTAGGGTATGTTCGATATCGCGCCTGATGAAGGTCAATTTCGACAGGCCGAGCCCACGAAGCTACCTAGCTACTAGGTACCTAGGTACCTATTTCATGGAATCCCCGAGAAGTTTTGTGTTGACTTCACTAACCAAGGGACATACGCGTAGAGATAAGAGCGAAGATTGAGGCAGTACACTGGATACTAGGCGTCTCTGGTTACTAGGTATAGATATCCATATCAAAACAGTCTCGACTCTGTAGTGTCATAATCATCTCTCATACCATGCATCAATGCACATTCGGCCTCCATGTTCCTTCTACCGACCAATATCCCACTAACCCCTATTTCACTGTTTTCACCTTCCAGTTAAACATTGCAAAGAGCAGACCACATCCAGGTGATAGTGTTTCCGCGGAATCATCATGCTGTTAATTCAAAAATAGCAAACTATTAATGGGCGCCGTTGGTAGAGCCTTCTCTCTCCTTTAACACCTCGCGCACCTTGGGGAGCACGTACCGTCCGTAGTCGATAGCATCGTTCAGATTATCATAACCACGAATAGAGATCAACTCAGCGCCCAGGTTAACATAGTCGAGGAGCGAGTCGACGATGGTCTGGACCGAGCCCACCAGCGCCGTCGAAGCTCCACGCGCGCCTGTAGCCGTGACCGTCGGGTACCACAGCGCGCGGTCCTGCACCTCGCCGCGCTTCGCGATCTCCAGCAGCCGCTGCGAGCCCACGTTCTGCGGCGCCCCCGCGTTTGCCGGTACCCGGCTCTTCCCCTCGGCGCGGTTCCCCTCTAGTGCCTCCAGCGTTCGGTGCGCCTTCGCCCACGCCAGCTCCTCTGTCTCCGCTAGGATCGGCCGGAACGTAACCCAGATGCGCGGCCGGTCGGTGCGCCCGGCCTTGGCTGCCTCTGCGTAGATCCGGTCAATCTGCTCCTTGGTCTCCTTGAGCGGCTCGCCCCACAGCCCGAAGATGTCAGCCAGGCTACCCCCTACCCGGTACGCGTCGTCCGACGACCCGCCCACTGACACCGGGATGCTCGTCCCGTTGACCGGCCGCACCAGGTTTCGGAACTGCTTGAACTGGTAGTACTTGCCGTCCCAGTCGAACGGCTCCGGCGACGCCCAGGCGCGCTTCAAGATCCGGATGTACTCCTCCAGCCGCGCGTAGCGCTCCTCCTTGTTCAGGAAGTCACCCTCCCGCGCCTGCTCGACGTCGCTGCCGCCCGCGATGAAGTGCACCACAGCTCGGCCTCGGCTGAGCTGGTCCAATGTGGCGAGCGCCTTGGCTGCCACCGTGGGATACAGCGTGTTGGGGCGGAGAGCAATGATGATCTTGAGGTTCTTAGTCACAGCGGCGATGGTGGCGCCAGTGGTAAAGGGGTCAAAGTACGACGAGTCGTACGGCACCAGGGTGTAGTTGAACTCATAGTCATCCAGGTTCCGGGCGTACCGGACAAGGAAATCCGGGTCGATACCCGCGTTCGGGATCGGGTTGATCTCCGTAGACGGGTTAGGAAACGTCAAGCTGATGAATTCTGTAGGCATCTTAGTTTTTCGTACCCGGATATAACCTATTTCGAGAATTGGTGTCGGTTCTCTGCATACTCTCATGTGGTGTTTTATACGGATGTCCCGGTATGGAGATGCGATGGCGACAACTGCCCGAGAATCACGCAATAGACTTGGGCCGGTGCCGGCCGGGAGATCTCCTCATCTCAACCCCGACTTCGTATAAAATAGGTATAGGTCCAGTTGCTGTGTACCATTGATTTATAAGCTTATAGACGAGTCGACGCAGAATGAATAGCCCGGACCAGGCATGTATACTGCTGTCCGCGCCGCTTCGAGTTCTGTGAAAGACCACACTTCAAGCACTTCCACATGAAGTTTTCAACCATATACCTAAACCAAATATGTTTATGTCCCGCTCCCGGACAGGTAGTTATCTACGAAGACCGTGTTAAACCAATGAGTTTAATGAAAGAGACGGTCATACAGTAGATACCTACCCAGCTAATTTACTTCTACGTTAACAAGTAGCATCACACATTAGGCTTTTAGTTTTTGAGAAAATGTCAACACAACGTTCAGAGGCTTTAGAGCTAGGAAGGTAGGTAACCTTGAATATATGACTTGGAGTATAAAAATCCCTTGATTGTTATGTTTTAAAATGAAGCCAAAGTACCGTCCTAGTCTTTCACATCAATCCCATGGCTCTCATCAGTCTCGCCGCCTCTCTGCCAACATTGTAAGATGTCCTCCTACCTCGGGAATGTCCTCGCATCCCTAAAAACTTGGACAAGCCGCAGTCTTCCACAGAACCATCCCACGGCCATAGCGGACCAAGGCAAATCCCTTTTACTCACACAACCGCTTGATATTTTGCTAGAGATCACGGATAAACTATCCCCAGAGTCAGCTGTAGCACTGTCGTTGACATGCAAACTGGCATTCCGCAACTTCTTTCCCCCCGGCAGGAAATTGTTAAATGACCAGCGGGAGCGCTTCCTACTACTCCTAGAGAAAGACCTTAGCCACCAACTATTTTATTGCTATTCCTGCCAACGTCTACACCCGTTCTCACGTTCATGGTCACCTAGTCGTCGGCACTTTGGCCTGCTAGGGCCCCCTTGTGCTACCGACAAGCATTCCATCTTGCCCATCACCATCCTATTCCATCACGCTAAGCTTGTGATGAATGAGCATTTCTACGGCCCTGGACGAGGACTGAGTCTACGTCAGCTGCAGCTTAATCACCCGTCCCTATACGCAGGCTGGGGCGTCAACTCGACGGCAAAGGTCATTCTGGACCAGTTGTTCTTCTCCATGAAGCACGAATTGGTCCTCCGTGGAGCCCCCGCAAGGAATCGCGAAATATTAAGCTACCGCAGACAGGCCATCTGCCAACACATAGTGACGTGCAGCCGCGGTGAATTTCCGACCTGGATCGCACCACTAGCTCCAACAGCAAACGGCATCGAGGAGTGCTCCGGCGAGCCGGGGTTCTGCTCTGTCTGCCTCACGGACTTCACGGTGACCGTGAAGAAGCGCCTGGTCCCCCGTTCCAGGGCGGAGATATGGAACATCACGATCGTGTCGTACCACCAGCTGGGGGAATGCAGGACACCGGCAGACTGGAAATGGCAGAATTTCGGCGTGTGGTGGCCGTCAGGCTCTGCGTCGCGGGAGGACTACCTGGATTCGCTGCATGGACCGGGGTCGGTTCTGAGGCAGTGGGAGATGTCGCCGGAGGGGAATAATGCTGTTCTGTGTACGACGGGTGCGCGCCAAGAGGGCCACGAATTTGCGGAATCACCTGCCAACCCTCGCAAGACGGAACTGATATGAATCAACCAGTATACAGGATACCCCCTGGAGAATATTGCGGCGCTATACCCGTCGACCAGGACGTGTGGTCTCGACCTCAGCGTGGAACTCGAACCGCCATTGTCTCTTTGGCTGGCACGAGGGCCATTATCCACGGGGACAAAAACTTTTAATATTCATTACGGTACTTTATTGTAAATAATAGCGTTAGCTGTAGAACATTCTATTCAAAGGATGGGTTTTATGAATACCCAGGTACCTAGGGCCAGGGCCAGACTGAATGGGGGGGAGGGGCAGAGACCAAAGACAGTCGCGAGGGGTCATAAGAACCCAGGAGATAGTTGCTAGTTGATATATAGGAGAGCTAGCAGGAGTTGGGATGGTTTAGGCATTATTCTCGTCTCTAAGATACACCGAAATAACTCCTATAATAGGCCCGTCGAGCGTTTAAATAACCTTAGAGCAGCCTGAAGAATGAGACAGCATGACGTACCACCATAGCTAGCGCTCCTATTAGCTAATTTCTCTTCCATTTTTCTTCCCTCGATTTCTAGATTAAGGAAATCCCCCCTGTGCGCGAGTCAGGAGAGCAGACCTACGTAATCAAGCGAGGGACTAAGATCGGTTCGATGCCGGGCCTAAAAGCAACCACAGCAGGCAGTGGCGACTAGAGGACGTACCTTTAGGTGGAGGTGGGGATAGTGTATGAACGGATACTGAACGGCGGCGAGGGTTGCCCACGCCTTCGGATCCGAGACTTATTAAGGTATAGGCAGGGCCGCCGGTGCGCGTAGGCACACGTCAACTGCCAAGACTGGCAGGTCGAGGCCCGGTAATAGTTGCCTCTAGATGGGCACTACATGGAGTGCGCTATCGTCCGCAGGAGGTCAAGTAAGACATTAAGAATAATGAGAATAGTGACACCGTCCAAACGAGTGTATGCCCATATACTGGCTATCTTGGAGTGGTACGAATTGGCTTTGGCTGGGCCACCAACAAGTCTGGGCCGACCCGAACGCGGACTCCTTCATCAGTAAACTTATCTACCTATTCAAACACGTTTGTGCGAAACCTTGGCCAAGAATACTGCTTTTACACGATCCGGGTTAAGGTTATTTCTGGAACTGCATATGCAGCACATAACGGAAACTTAGTCGGCTAGCAGGGTTATCGAGTAGTCAGTTACGAGCTTCTACAGAGGATCGTATCTTTAGAGATCGGTCAATCTATACTAGAAATTTAACATGCAGATGGATTTCTACAACCCATTGGTTACCTATAGTACGTCAAATAAGGATCCCCTGAGATGTATGTAAGATTTGTAGCAGTTTTCTAAGATCTGCCATTCATCGATCCGTACTCCTTCGTTCAGAGCTATACCTCACGTGTAGGTTACCTTGCAGGTGCCTAATGACCTAAGTATCCATCTTCAAAGCCTGTTAGTAATTTGAAGAAAATATTACAAGCATTGCCCGGCTGAGAGTACTGGTTGATATTAAGCTATGAGCACGTGGACCAAAGGTGTTGATAGTAGACTTGAAAATATGTTGCTGGCTGCCGCTCAGGGGTTATACTCGACAGTTGCTCGAAATATAGGTACTAGGCATCCTAGTATGCTAGGTATGGTACTAGGTGCCTAGAAAGGATCTAGCTAGGTCAACCGAAATAAACATGATGAGTAAATACCCCATCGTTAGCTTAGATCGTCAATGATCTGAAGTGCAGCGTGTGTCCTGGCCCTGTCATACCAAGCACCACTCACCACTCGAAGCTATCGTGAACTCGCGCAACCCAGCGGAGTGGCGAATCCAGCTAGAGCTAACAGCTTGGCTTTTTTAGAGCCCGCGCACTAAAACAACTTGGGCTAACGCTCCACGTTGAAGCTCTCGAGATTTTAACCATAAGATGCTTAGTTCGGGTGGGAACTCCCTAGTGTTCGAATCTTTCCAGCCCACTGGACCTACCTAGTAGGTAAGTAGGTAAGTATCCTTTCATGTTGCCCTCGTGCCTGAACGAAGACACCACTGACGTATGAGGGGAGGCTCAAAAAGACGATCTGGTAACAGGTGCGCGATTATCAGATGCAAGCTACTGGCTGGGCTTACTAATAGTTGAATCTTGGCTCTCAAGCGAAGCAATGCCAATATTGACCGCAAACAGCCTATGAATGTATAGTCAGAACATAGCACCATTGCCAATCACGAGTTCAAGTGAGGGGGGGGCCTTGGTACTCAGCACGGTAAGTCGTGAATCTAATGTTATGAGAATCATCGAACGTGACATACGGTTGATTCAATATACGCCGGGTGGTAAACAACGGGGCTTATGACCGTGTGTTCGGGTAAGGAGGCTCAAGTAACAGGGACGAGGGAAACACAGAGGAACCTTGGGGCACGAAGGTATCTACAAAAATATACTTGATCGAGATATCGATGTTCTCTCGTTTATGTCCGTTCAAGCATGATCGGGAAGTCTAAGAGGAAACTTTTTCCATCGTGAGAGTTACGCTTACGCACCTCCAACGGTAGAAGACGCCCACCCGAATAGACTCGCCCACGTAGACAGGGGATCCAGTGATAACAATCGTAGTTCGGTTCCCCCACTGCAGAAAAAACGATTTCTAACTCGTCACCGCAGTCCGCTTCACGAGCTATGCTTTAGCGCGCCAGCATTAACTGCGATTTTTGAGCGGCCGCTAGCAGCCCCTGACTCGCGTTTTACATAGCCTCCTATTCCCACCCAGAGTGAAGAAGAACGATTACGTCGTAAGAACAATTGCAGAGCATAGCTACACGGCATAGCCGCACCCTACCCGCTTGCCCTAGGTACCTAGCTAGGTACCTACCTAGGAAAGAGTGTTCAATTCGCCCAGGATGCGTTTGACGTCGAAATGGGTCAGATAGCTGATGCTTGGGCGGCGGCGGCGGTCCAGATCGACCAAACGTCACCAACACAAGTTCCGCAAGGAACCGTCGACGTCGAAAAGTTTATATAAAGAATCCAAGGTTGCTATTCCGAGATAATGTCGATACCCCTGAACACTCACCTTAACTCACTCTAACCAACCTTCCACTCAGATACTCTTATTTAACAAGGCAATCTCCTACCTAGTGTATCCTTTGATCTTCCTCGCATATTCTAAGAAACCTACTAGACCCGCAGAGTCCAGTCATGGTTGCCTCCAGCGCCTCTTTCTGGACCAGTGTGCTCAGCGCCCTGTCGCTCCTGGCCCCAGAAACCGTGGCTCAGAACTGCCACTGCTACCTCACCAATGGCGCGTCCCCGGCGTACTACGTGAACCACAAGTTCTTCGACTTTCGGAATATCGCGAATCCTCGCACCCCGGGCACCATGACCACCCAGGCCACCGCCCTGAATGCCCCCGTGACCAACGCCTACTTCAACAGCACTAACTTCACCAACACCTGGTCCGTCCAGGCCTGGGTCGACTCCGGCGTCGAATCCACATATGAGAACATCTACTCCAAGAACGACGTCTACATCGCCCAGAACACCGACACCAACCCGTCCTCCCGCACTCTGCTCACCCTGCGGACCTTCCGCCACACCACCGACAGCAAGTTCCAGTCCTCGGCCGAGATCCAGTCCATCTCGCCCAACTACAAGTACCTGTCGATGCGGATGTACGCGCGGACGCGGGGGTCAGCGGGGGCCGTGACGGCGATGTTCACGTACCGGGCGGGGGCGACGGCGGACACGGTGCAGGAGTCTGACCTGGAGACGCTGACGCGGGACGCGAGCAACCAGGCGCACTACACGAACCAGCCGACGACGAAGGGGGGGGTGACGCAGACGAACGCGACGACGCAGGTGACGATCCCGACGTGGAGCTCGTGGCGCACGCACCGGTACGACTGGACGCCCGGCGCCAGCAACTGGTACGTCGACGGCGCCCGCGTCGCCACCCTGCGCTACCAGACCCCCGTCGACCCCGTCACCCTCCTCTTCAACGCCTGGTCCGACGGCGGCAGCTGGAGCGGCGAGATGGCCGCCGGCCAGAGCGCCACCATGCAGATCCAGTGGATCGAGCTCATCTACAACAACACCGCCGAGCCCTCCCGCTTCGCCCACTGCGCCAACGTCTGCACCCTCGATGTCGGCACCACGCCCGGCGTGCCCAGGGTCATCAGCTCCGGCCCTTAGAGGCCTCTCTTGGGATAGGTGGTGGCGGCGTTCAAAACTTCATGTATGATGGCGTGATGATGAAACGGAATCATGGATATCTTTTTTAGTAATCTACTAGGTAATTGTGAGGATTTCTTCGGTATAGCTTTAGACTCTTGTGTTTTAGCAATGAATATCCTCAGTTAGAATCAAGCAACATACGTGCTTTACAATGATACCTACCTACATTGTACTTATGCACAACATCATATCCAATGAACAACAGTACCTGAACAGTGACCCTACTCATGATAGAAGACGTGTATCCAGTACTTAATAATTAGAAATCTCAACCTAATAAACCGCTGATAGTTCCGTTAATTTCAGCATATCTAAAAGATGTTAGCAGACGCACAGCCAGATCAGCAGTGCGTTGACCAACTCACCACGCAAGACGTACATCACAGCACCACAGCACAGGCGATGGATTGAGGTCAACATATTCAATTGATCGATTCATGTACGGCTACTAGGTAGGTAGGTACCTAGGTGACAGTCTTCCTCAAGCTGTGTATAACCCTCTTTCCACCTATCCATCCATCCATCCAATCCAATCCAGCCCCCCCCCCATCAAAACATGCTCCTACTTTTTGATGATGGTATCAAACCGACCCAGTCGAACAAACGCTATCCGCGATGCAGTGAGACCCGGTACCGACACACCATATCGGGTAGCCCGATACGGCGCAAAGCAGATGATCTCTAGATAGGGTATTCCAGAAGGAAATCCAAAGGAAGAGAAAGAAAAAGCATTACAATAGAATGCCAACAGGCCCTTCAAGAACATAAATAATCCACCCCTAGGAATAGGAGTAGATACCTAGGTAATATAGTGAGAGGTCATTTTTCATGACGCGGTGATTCGTAAGATTTCGTGCCTATGGCGTGACCTTGCCTCATCCTGGTCTTTTCCATTCGTACTTCATTCATCAGGGCCCCCCCAATCTACCCAGACTCCGCAAAAAGCAAAGCAAACCCGAAAAGAAAAAGATCGCGTGCCCGCTCAGTCACCCATGGAAGCCATCCCGGCCATTGGCGCAAACGTATCGTAGTCCTCGTCGCTGCTATCGATGGGACTTTCCGGACTTTGGATGTTGCTGATATCGGCACTGCCCATACCGCTGTACGGTTCGCCTCCAGCACTGCCGATTCCCATGGAGAGGATGCTTTGACGTCTGCCAGGATCGAACTCGACGGCGCTTCCGCTACGGCTCAATTCCGGCTTTTCGGGGAGCTTCTTCAGCAGCCCCGTCGATATGTCAAGCATACCCATTGCAAAGTCCGTCAGGCCCTTGGATTCGCCGGGCTTACTGCTGACGCTTAGCGTCCAACGATATTCTCCCAGCCTACGACGATACCATTCGGCCTCCTCGCGACCCGGAGAAGTGGCCCACAGAAGCGACCCGAAGGTGCCTATCAAGGCGAAGTTCGTCTTGGACGCGAAGTACCAGAAGGCCCGGAGGTGTTGAGGCGTCAAACGATTGACAAAATCCATGGCTGATATCAGGCGAGCCTTGGCTGCACTACGACATATATGTTGAACATAGGGGTCGACGGCTTGAGCGTCCGTCTCGAGGGAGCGGATAATCCGGCGGTGGAGGGTGATCTCCGTTGCAAAATACGCTAGGTGCAGGTACCCGATGCTCGACAAACGGGTAGGCGTGGGGGTACCCGACTGGAAAGAAGAGTCCATCCGGATTATGGTCGGCAGCGCGGCGTACCACTCCTTAAGCTTGAGCTGGATAGGTTTCGCCAAACCCAGAACCAGGTGGGTGCCTTGGGGGCCGGCATTGTTAACGTTTTGCATGGCCTCGAGCGTGTAAAAAGTCTCGAGGATCTCGGCCAAAACTTGGGTAAGGTAAACCATCTGAGCGAATAGAGTCCGACCTCTTTCGGCCTCAAGTTTCTCCTCTGCGTTCTGGTCGTCTACTTCGGCTTCTGGGAAGTCGTTAGGCGCTAAGGGCTGAACGATCCAGTTGGAGCTAAAAATATGTGATGGGCGTCCATGAACAAGAGCTCCCCATTTATCTTGCATGTACAGAGCCCAGGCGAGCCTTTTCCTCAAACCCTTTTCCCAAGGCGGGATTTTCCAATGCGTGCAATCTAGGTGGAGGCCAAGCTCTTGAGCCACGGCCACGAGCTGGGCGGTCGGGGCCCATTGGTCTCCCTCGGGGCGTTGCGACAATAAAAGTCCCGCTTGCACGGTAGACAGCTTGGGGCGCCACATGGCCTCGGCCAAGGAAGACCGTATGAGCCTCTCAAGTTCTCGCACATTGGGTCGCGGGGATTTGGAAAGCTCATCCGAGTAGTCCCACCAATTGATGGCTAAGATGTAAACGGCAGCCAACAGCGGCGGAGAGAACTCCCGGTAGTTTCGTTCGTATTTTTCGTAGAAGACGTTCTTCTGGAGGATGGGGAAAGCTGGATGTACTATCTCGAAGTAGAGATCGATTAACTTGCGTGCGTGGGGTGCCACCAGTCGTTGAACCTCGTCGACGTCGTCATGTTGATGCTCGTGGCCAGGGGTGGTGTTATCAGGGAGAAGCAAAAAGGTGTCATTGTCGCTAACTTTTCTAAGGGTACCTCGAGCAAGTAGACTTTCGTCCTGAGGGTCGAAGGGAGACAAGTTGATCAGTGATGGTTCGAAGTCAGTAGTAGGGCCAATGTACTGGCTAAACCGATCCTCTTGAAGGCCAAGAGTACGTTTCAGTAAAGTTGGGCCCCCGAAATTGGCCATCTCCTCAATTAAAGAAGTGCTAGCAGTTGTACTTGACAAGCTGGCCTGGCGCTGCCGCTGCCGTCTTCTCCTGTTATCAGACCTGCCAGGCGAGCTACATTTGGCCAATGGAGTGTCAGCAATTTTTTTCTCCCAAAGCTGGTTGACTACTAGGTACGCTGCAAGGTGATAACGTAAAGATGGGGGTGGACTAAGAAAAGTATCGGTGAGCACTCACCCTCTCTTCCCGTTATTCTCCTCGGTCGAGTCACGCGCTAACTTTCTTTTACGAGGCTGAGGGCTCTGATTTAAGGAACACGGGATCCCATGGACTTGGCAAGATATGCAGCCCTCGTCGTCATCACCAACGACACACTTAAGCCGCCTTCTCAGACACGATTCACAGGGCGTTCCGCTTCCACTCACAGCAGAATCCGAGTCCGTTGATTCATTACTGTTCATGCTATTCAACAAGAAGTGTGAGTCATTGCTATGGTGACGACCAGGGAATAAGAGTGATGGTTTGGGAGCAATAGCAATAGGTGCCGTCCTAGGGACGGTACTAAGGTTAGACATGGCTGACGGAAAATCCTGGGTTCCTAAGGCTCCTAAGGCTCCTAAGCTTCTGGGCGACTGGTACCCGACACCGCTAACCTGCGTCCTCGCTGAGGTCGGCCCTGCCGTGTCACTACCGGGGGCTCCGCCTTGGACGCCAAACGATGTCTCAACCCCAGGCCCGGACTACGAGGTGATGTAATAGTCTGCTTTTTTTGGCCAGAGATGATGGGGTTTGGTTGAGCAGAGAATCTGCAATGGTCGCTTATCCAGCAGGATCTGCTGGCACAATACAACCTCGAATCGTAACAAAGGATGCTGATCTCTGTACTCCGTACCGTTTCCAGAAACTCCCGAGGTATAGTCCTGATAAGGAGGGTAGGGGGATATAGGTAGGTACTAGGTAGGTAGGTAGGTAGATAGGTATGGGGATAGAGATAGGAATGGGGAAAGGGAGATAAGGCTGCTGCTAGTGGATGCAGGAGGCGTCAAGACGGCGCAGATGAGCCCACGCGATATCTCGCGTGCCTCACCAGTCTGGTGGGATACGTTTTATCGAAATGAGGACCGGGGGAATCAGAGATATGTACCTTAAGGCTGGGTCCTGCAGGTTTCTGGTAAATGACGGTTAGAGACAGGTCGCATGCAGACCCAAATGGCGCATGCGCTCGTGATTCTTCCGGTTAGATGGCAGGCCTAGAATCGAAGCTACCGTACGATAGGCCAGACAACGTTAATATAATTGCTCCGGGTCCCGATGCTGGGAAACTAGGTGACGACAGAAGCGAGAATCAGATAAGCTTGGCTTATTCTCGTCATTGGAGTAGGTAGGTACCCGTTGCGCAAGACGCTGATAGGGGGGGTGTTAGTTAGACGAATGGATAGATAAGTATCTACAAGAATAACTGATGTGAAGTCATAGAGCCCATGTAGGTAGGTTGGTATCTTGGGTTTTTTAGTTTAGATACAAACAGGGCTCAAGAGGCTCAGGTTTTTGAAGAGAGGGAAGCCTTGTTTCGTCGTTGAAGCTTCTTTTTTTTTTCTTACCCCGGACTTCGCCTTGCTTCGCCTTGCTAGGTCCCAGGGTTCCGAAGTCCTAAGGTTACCAAGGTTACGCCAATTGAAATTGTAAAGTCGTACAGAAACATCCGTTATGCGTGATGTTTCTTCAAAATGGGTGAAGAGCCAAGGAGACAACGTTTGAGGAGGACAAATGACATGTCATTTGGCTTGCGAACAGAAACCCAACGAGCGAATTATATTGGAGCAATTGATAACCACTGGGCTGGAAAGATAATCTTATCTTTGATAAAATGATAAAATGACAGAAAACAAATTGTAATCGTTGAAAAAAGTGTCGGGATACACTTTTGATGAAGTTAGATCGAGACAGTGCCCCGGCGTTATGCACCTTACCCGTGTTAGCACCAAGTAGTTCTTGTTCCCAGGGTTGAAGGGCCCAGGTTGGAGGTAACGAATACATGACGTAGACTTGATTGACCTGGGATGGGTCAGAGACAGCCTCAACTGGAGATGGGGTCGTCGCTAACGTGGCTAATGGGGTAAGGCGGCCAGCGAACATTGTCGACGTATTCCGTGCGACGAAGATGACAAAGCTAGATGAGATCCGAAACTCAGCATACCAAAACTGTACCGTGAAGGTATCGGGTACATATGCGGGCTGATCTAATCTTTCAAGGTTTCCTCTACCAACCCAGCACCGACACCTCCAGAGCCGGCGATCTCTCTAATCTCTATGGTTTACGGCTGGGAGTAAAGAAGTAGCTAGATAGATTAGGGGGTTCAGGGACAGGCTTTGGCCTTGCTCGAGACAACTATCATTACCAAATAGAAAAGACATCTTTGGCGGAATACGGCTAGTAGCGCGAATATGTTTAACGTAATCGTTCGACCATCCCGAGTCTTGCAGGGTTCCTTGGGCGAGAAAAAGCGAGAGAGAAGGACAGATAAAGCAGAGAAAGTGGGACAATGACAATTAGGGTACGGGAATAGGATTTAGGGATTATGGATAATGGATAATGGATAATGGATTCATGGAATAGGCTTTTTTTTTGCTGGGCATTTCTGGGCTTTGCTGGAAGTGCCAGAGCTGCTGGAACGGCTGGGACTTTGCTGGGTACCATCCACCTAGACACATAGAAAGTCGGCCTAGTAATAGTTCACCTACTACTAGTAGACAGTCTACAATAGGTACTATTAATGATGAGCAAGCATCAAAATGTGAGTTGAAGCCATCCAGTTCCGAACCGGAGGCTTGTGATATTGCCCAGAAGCTTGTCGCATCTACTACATAGTACACTACTACTGTACTACTTGCATATTCCGTAGATACGACGTATACGATCATGATATAGTAGTCGTAATTTTGATCAAATTACAAATCATCTTCCCCGGGCTATATAAAAGTTTCCAAAAGCTGAATACTTCTCTTTTTTTTTTCTTATCTATTATGCTTACCTATAACCAAAGTTCCAGGGTTATATAAGAGCCTTGGAGGGGCAGGAGGATTAAAATGGTGGGATAGGAATGTGTTATCGAACAGGTGGGTAAGGGTTAGATCAGTTTTTTGATCCCCTCAAACTACGACCAATCCTTTTCTGTTGTTCTCATACCACAACATCAATTATGTGCCCATGTATTAGGCCAACATGAAATAAGACGGTATGGTACAAAGAGGCACCAATTCTTAGATATTATAATCAACCCATTGGTAGCTTCATTGGAGACACCAGGTACCTAAGTACTCGGTACTAGGTACCTAGATAAGTGCCTGGTACTAGGTACTAGGTACTACTAAGGTAGGCGCTCATAAAAAACATCAAAAAACCAACTGGAAACGCCTCCGATAAATCCCCGTGACGATACCCCTGGACTCCCTTCTTCCCTTGCTCTTTTCCTACGCACCACGAGTTTTCCTCGGCTGCAAGTCAGCAACGTCAATTCCGGAGGATTCGGTTACATCTATCGGAACAGCCAATGAGCCTAATGCTAGCGTCTGACAAGCAGCAGGAATTATGTCACCGTCTCGGGCCTAATAGGGCATGGCATTTCTTGGGACGTCACCGCATCGTCGGTAAAAAAAAGAAGAAGGAAGAAAAAGAAACCACCGGAACACCAAAATACCAAAGAAAAAAAAAGGGCCAAGAAGCCAAGGGCCAAGCAAGCCCTAGCATCTTGCCTTAGAGCCAGCCCCGGACCCTACACCTGCTAGGTAAGCCCGCATACATGGACATACATGGACGTACATGGACATATATGGGCATCCGTGGCTACTATGTACATGATGGAGGGCCTCTATTTCTGGGTCCCCCACGATCCACTATCAGCCACCCATCTATCTCCCGCCTATGATCTCTCTCCCCGCGTGTCAACCCGGTCTGTCCAGCGCGCCGAGCGTGCGATCCCGCCGTGGCTTACGAGGGGCCGATGCAGAAATCTCTTTTAACCCATCCCTGTTACGGACCCTCCAAAACCCTCCCTGGCATGCGACCTAGATACCCAAAAGAGCTGCCAACTCCATCACCCTGCCTTCGCTAATGGCATACCTGGCAGCTGGCTATGCGCTGTCCCGTGATGACACTCTTGAAAAGCTTTTGCAGTGTACCTAGGTAGGTAGACAGCTAGGTGAGGTATGAATGTATGACTTGCGTTGATGAATAAAAAAAGCCACACACACACAGCCCGGCAGACTTTATCCTCAACCCATGCCCGTTGAGCCTCTTGGCGCCAGGACGCTGGTCGGGACGGCCGCGCGGTTCGACGCACGAGGCCCGGCTGTGATTTGTTCAACGCAATAGGGACAACTTGCACGTGCGATAATACCGCAAGCTGTGGGTTGGCATCGGACAGCTGTGGTGCTATGTCATCGACCTATAGGAACCTCGGCCGGCCCTGTAGTGCCCGCTTTGGCAGACGCGGGCCCTTCGTGAGTAAGCTGTGTTCCTCGCCGTCACTTCTCACAATGTGTTGGTGCGTCCACTATCGAACCATGACTGAACACTGGTGATCGCGCTTTCGTGGGGTACATATTCGCGTTGGCCCACGCCAGCCTATAACGTCCCGGAGCATCTGTATCTCCAAGTCATCCGATCACCACTTATCTCGCTCTGAAAATATATTCAACAACACGCTTATTGCCGATTTCTGCACGAAATTGGCTGGGCCATCTCTTGGGTTTCTTGGCCTCCCTCCATCTTACTCGGCAGTGAGATTCTAAAAGGGATAGCTGCCTTTCGACCCCAGACCCTGCACCTATCTCCGGACGTCAGAAATGTGTCGTAACTCGGCATCTTATCGCTGTTGATTCCAGGGGGCCAACCTGGCTTCGGATCACGTTTTCTCGCGGCAGCCATATCCTAGTCGGGTAATACTCAACGTCACGATCCAAACCAAGAGGCAACCTTTTCTAACAACCAGAGGTTCTCAATAATCGATAGCTGTCGCTTGGGATAAGGTTGAGAGTGTGTCGTAGTCGGGTGTCGGGACATGCTGAGCCTTGTATGTATTACCGTAAGCAGGGAGATTCCATGGTGAAATTTAGTGTTGAAGAATCCAAAGTGCCCATATCTGCTGGGTAGCACGCTTGAGGTTATAATAACATAGCCCTCACTGAGATCTTATACTGGAGACAGTTTCCCTATACTCCCCTATACTCAATACAGTCTCCAAAGGCCATATGTGGGATGAGTTCGTTCGTTCCATCAAGGGGGGCATTCCTCACTTAGTTCTTCACCCTGAAGGTTGACATGTCCTTCGCTAAACGAAAACAAGTCATAACCCAGAGATAGAGGGTAACCACCAGATTACCATATTCCAAGTGCCTTGCAACAAGTTCCGCAATGCCATATCCCAGGCTACGAAGTAATCACGATCGTATACTGCCTTATGAAGACATGTGCTGCCCATATATAGTACATAATGACTCTTCGCTTCGCCTTGTTTAACTCCATAAGCGCAAGCCTTTTGGGCTGCAGTCTCCAGAGAGTAGCGGACGTCTACATCTTTGACAAACCCTCACGGAATCCAAGAGCATCAAAGTCTTCTAGTAGATGCTCTTATGCCCTGCTATTACGACGTCAAAATGAGTTAGAGGATGACATGCTTGGGCCCAGAGTTCAGCCCCTTCCCCCCTTTCTCTCGCCCCAGAGATACCAGCCCGTCCCTCAAAGAAGTTACCTCTTAGTATCATGCTGTTCTCTAACCCTCCCAATCCCCGGTGAGCCCGGAGTCAAGTGTTCGCCATAGAGCCTTCTTCGCCAGCCTCAAAGCCATGTTCATCATATCCATCAATACCACGACATCCTCTTTGCACAACTATGCCTCAAAGCAATGAGCTCAGCTATGGTTGTCTTAATGAGGCCTCGCCGTAATGCCTGCGGTGTACATTTGTCAGCGAAACACTCGACGGGAAGGCCTAGAGACCCATAGAGGGGCTTTAGAGTTTGCTAGGGTACCTAGGGGTAGCCAAGAGGGTGGCCTGCCAGCAGTATATAAAGGAGGCGACCCTCCCCGTAGGAATTATAAGGTGGTCAAGCGTTATTATCGTATCCAACGGATACACCCAACCTAGGTACGTGATAATCACCTACTTTCCTTCACTTCAAGGCCTGCTTTATATACGTGTGCTTTAGCCACTGACAACATAAGTTCCGGCCTGGTTTGATTCATTCCCAACACAATGTTGTAGACCTGACTAGTGAAAAACCAGAGCTCAGGCAGCCTAGCCAATTCCCAAAAGGTCACACCTCTTCCGTTGTGGTATCCTACAAGGCCCTGTCCTAAGCAGGCTTCAACAGCATCTCTACAGATAGGGGCGGCTGCGTTCTCAGTGCCCACAAAGGTTTCCTAGGTACCTATCATCCTTTGAGAGTTTATAGGTGCACATAACCTTGGATAGGGTACCTAGTACCCGGGTAATCATAGGCCTGATTGATATCATAGAATCGCGTCTTCATTACTATTCTGGCAGGAGTAGTAGCTGGTTGACTCCATCTATATCCCCATGTCTCTGGATGGGCCGACCACCTCCTTGCCCCTGACGCAAGCCACGGGCCCAGAATGATAGCCACCCCACTGCCACTGCCATGGTATCCGTGCCAAAGCCCGTCGATAAATACCAGCGCCGCGCACCTCAGGGGCATCTCCTACCGCCGCCCTGGCCATCTTCGTAAAGACATATTGATCTAGGCACGTGGATTTGCCCGGGTCGTAAGTCGTAGATATGGGCACCCAGGTAGCAATACCACAAAGGCGACATGTGATCCACCCATTCATCTACACATATTATCCCGGATTAAGCCTCATTGCAGCACGAACGTAACGTCCCGCCCACGGCAACAGAGACCAGTGTTCATACCACGTAGTGTAATAGAAACCCGTTGCCCCATGACACTCGAGGACCATAGTGATGACCATAGTGATGTTAAAATCCGTACCCGGCGCCGAGGTGCCGCGTGACTGATATTCCTGGTAGTAGGGCTCAACCAGCCCACGCTGTCTAGTAAGAATGATCCTCCGATGAAAACATTACAATTACAAATCGCTTTCGTCTACCTGTACCGCCGGTATGTGATAATGGTCTTTTCGAGCCCTCCCAACCCGCTCGAAGATATGCGCCAACAAGAAACGCCGCCCAGAGGATCTAAGTTCAATCCTGACTTGCACCAAGGTCCATGTTCTTGTCCCAGAGATTCCGCAAGACCACCGAAATGCCATCGCCATCACCGTCGACATAGCTGGACCCGCTCATCCGATCGTGAAGTCTTTCTTCCTCGCCTTCGAAGCTGGAGTTGCCGCCATTCGCTCGTACCGTCGTCCCTTGTCGAGGTGTCGGAGGTCTAGATCTCGTTCTATCCGTAAGGCTTTGGCTCAAAGGAGGACGACTCGCGCCGTTTAAGACCGACGCTCTCTTCCCATTCACCGTGCCGTTACTTCCGTTCTGAGTAGGTATGTGTCGTTTCCTACTTGCGCCGGGAAGTTGCGACAACCTTGTTATTGAACGAGCAATGGGGTTCTGGTACCGTCGGACTACAAGATATTCCATGCCTGTGCGCTCAAGCAATTTGCCTATGCGCGGATCTCGATTGTCGTAACCGCTACCGCCAACCAAGGGGCTCACGCCTACAACTCCGACGCCGCCAACCGGCTGGGTAGGTTCGATAGAAGAGCTCGCGCGTTGAAGGTTGAGCTTCTGCTGTGTCCGCGACTTTTCTGCGGGCGCGGCTCTATACACCGATTTCCTCATCCGGGGAGCTAAGGCGCTGTCGCTTTCGTCTTCACTCAATGAGGTTCGGTAGTTCTGATGTAGGTTACTAAGTGATTGGGGTCGTCGCACACCCTCACGCCGGCCTTGCACTCCGGCAGGTGCATAGAAGCTATCAGGAACACCGCCAGAGCTAGGACCGTTAACAAAGCGGGAGGTCAAGTCATCCTGTCCACTGCCAACTAGAGCACCATTCTTGGGAGTCCCAAATAGACTCGACTGACCACGGCTCACTTGGGATTCAGGCGAACCCGAATGGTGACGCACTGACACAGTCTCAGTAGTCATCTGGGGTGGTGCGCTATGCGAGGGTGTACGTTGTAACAACCGCGATGTCAAATATTGGTTGTGTTGGGCCGTTTCGCGATCCGGCGAGGAATCTTGTTTGCGATTTGGCTGCTCTTCGTAGGGAGTCTGGGGACGTGAATTATCCCGGCTATGCGACGGTTTTGCTGAAGACGGTTCGCTACTGACGGCTGAACCTCTTCTTGATAGGTAAGGCGAGGCGGATGCGCTTGCGTCGACCCACTCGTCTTCTTCTTGTTCGCTACCGAGATCGAAATGAACGGAGCCCTTTGCGCCTTTTAACTTGTTAACCTCCTTGTGAGACGAAGATCGCTTGATATTCGTGCCGGATTTGGGCCGCTTTCCTATCTCAGCATGAGAGCGATTGCGTTTCAGGCTCGATTGGGAAGAGTTCTTTTGAAGATTGGAATTGGATAAATCGCGCTGTAGCTTTACGTCGGAAGTGGCGCGACGATGTTGTGATTGGGCGACCATAGGTGTGCGCTCAGGTGAGGGAGAAGGGGGTCGTCGTGTCAGCTTGGTTGTGGACGTAGCAGGATGATGTTTGTGTAAGCCTTTGGAAGACGGTACGCGACCATGAAAACGAGTGCCGGCCCCTCCGCCCACAACGTGTTTCTGGGTCTTGCGGTGTTGGTGGGCTGGGTCGCTAACTTGGGAGTCGCTGTACAGGCGGTTGACGGCCGGTCGTTTTGATTGGGTAGCATTCGCGGTAGAATTCTCCATCTCCTTGGCCATAGTACCCAGGAATTACTTTTTCTCACGCCTATGGGCAGATTCCGACTGTCAGCCAGACCAGTTTCAGCTGCCCGGATGGGCGTGGGCTTTGGGTGTGGGCGTAGGCGTGGACGTAGACGCAGACGCAGACGCAGACGCAGGCGTCTCTGTTCGGTGTACAGGCCAGGAGGTAGGCTGGGGAGGAGGGAATATAGGGGGAGGGGTCCCCGGGGATAAGATCTCGGAGGTCAAGAATTTGGGGGAACTTTTGGGGGAGATTGGGGGGAGAAGGATGGGTAGGATGGGCTGGATGGGTATGAGGGAGAAAGATGAACCTGGATGATGTGGCGTGGTATGTATTATCCCGCAGTATCCTGGGGGTGTTGTACATACAATACAACACCAACGACGTATGTGTACAACGTCTTGAATCGCCGCGCACCTTGGATCTCGGATGTTGAACGAATGCTTGAACTTTGGGTACCGCCGTACTGCCACCGCCGTACTACCGTACTACCTACCAGGTTACGACCACCCCGTTTACCCCGTACTGTAAGCCGGGTATAATTGTATGACGGTATACAGAATAGTGTACGACTGAGCAATGTGTCGGCGGGGGAATGGTTGAGTGGCTTGAACAAGTGTCTTAGATCCTTTTTGACTGGCGGCTTGATGATCCCAGCCCGGTTAGATGAGGGTTGCGAGGGTATGGGAATAGCTATTACGAAATGGGAGTATTAATATGTGGAAAGGGAAGGTCAAAAGTAACGAGGTAACGCGCAGCAGTATGCACAGTACTCCTGAATTTGTGTAGCGGAAATCGGATCGAATCGCAATCGGTGGGAAGGTGAGGAGATTCCCGAGTACAAATCAGGGTATCGTGGTATTTTTGGTGATATTGAGATTGGCGAAAGCAACTGTGATGGACAAAAAAGAAATGAAAAATAATGACTTACATAAGGTTGATGTATACGAGACGCACCGGAGACGCACTGGAGACGCACTGTTCGCGTCGACGATTAAGTTTAAGGTTTAGTCTTATTTCTCTTTTCAGAGCAAAAATGCTACTACTTGAGATACTTGGGTACTTGACTCTGCTATCCGTACATAGTAGATCTCTTCATCAAGATGCCAGTCCAGTCCAGTCCAGTCCAGCATCGGCGCCTACAGACTACCTACCTAGTAGTAAAGGTATAAATCAAGATATCTTCAGGGCTATCTAGTTGTGTTACCCCTCTCTCCCAACCGGTCGTCGCATATGGAATAGCGCACAACACAAGCTCAACTGCGAAGCAATTGTTTGTCAGTATATCAATACCATCAATACCAATGGATGTCCATATCAATATCTGATGGAGCGATTGCAGTGTGACACCACCTAAAATAATACCTCAAACCGTACTAGATAGGTATCGTCGCTCTCCGCAAGTAGCGGTGAGGTATCAAAATTTGTTTAAAATCTTTGATCGGGCTTATCACGTGTGGCATGGAGATACACAAGAGACTGGATCATCCATTGCTGTTTGTAAGCGACAATCGCTTTCGACTGCCTTGCCTTTACCCCTTGGGGGAACCTCCAAGGTCACAAACATACACGGTCACAAACATACACGATGGATGTAGCGCCTCAAAACGTTTCTAATGTTCTATGCTACCTCTAATACAGCGTAGTTACAGGGTTCTTCGGTTCCCTCAGCTGCTAAACATAGAGTGGAGCACCTCCCTAGACTCACTGCCGTAGTTGGTTTCTAGAGCACTTCCCCGTGTTTCCTATTTTGGCTCTTCGTCCAATCTCCAAAGCTGCCATTTGAGCTTCCAAGCTTCCTCCCTCACCACCTCCGGGCCTCTCTAATGCTCATGAAAAGCATTCAAGTACAAATACCTCACAGCCGGCTGAATATAAGGCCTCAATTCATCTACGATCTTCAGGGCCATGCTAATCAGATCATGGGTGTACTATATTGCCTGTAACCTTGGACCAGCGTTCTCCTTCAACATGGGGCAGTCTTTCGCGGTTTTCGAACATGTTTCGTCGCAGCCGTCGCGCTCGACCCTCAATATCCGGGTAATATCAAACAAACGACAAGTGTCAATTTCGTCACTGTTTCTCTGTTCGTAGTATCTTTAATAGAGCTCTTGAAGTTGCCATCTTTCATCATTCCGTATATGTTGCCTGCTGCCTACGCTCTAAGACCTATGCATTCCAAGTGAACGTCAAGTTGCAGTCAACGATTGCGCAATTGATCGCGAGATCGCCAAGATCCATCTACATATCTATCCCTGATATCATTGACAGGGTAGCGTCGGCATGGGCTACTATCAATCATGTTTTTACGGGTTGCTTGCCGTCTGCGCAGGCTTGCTCGTCTCCCAGCCTACGCGGCGAGCGCAGCTGAAGAAGCTGGCCGACACGGGCAAACAGCTTTCCAGAGACGAGAGCCACCCCGAGGAATACTGGTACAAGGTCTATGCCCTCGTTATGGGCGCTGACTGGATTCAAGTAAGAGAATTGTGCCTTGTAAAATACCGTAGCAGCCCAACTAATGAGGGAACTCGCAGGGTCCCTACTTGTATTCTCTCTATCGCGATGAGCATGGGCTTTCCGAGCAACTAGTATCTACCCTCTTCGCGACTGGTTTCCTGTCCGGAGCCATAAGCGCCTACTTCATTGGAGCTTTGGCGGATACACAGGGCCGTAAAGCCGTCTGCATGACCTTTTGTCTCCTCTACGCCATGTCTTGCTTCTTCACCGTTATCCCAATTCTTCCTCTCCTTTTCTTGGGTCGAATCCTCGGTGGCATCAGCACAAGCATCCTCTTCAGTGTTTTCGATAGTTGGATGGTGACCAACTTCCGCGAACGCAAGTTGGTCGAGAATGGATGCGACCTCTCTAGGACTTACGCGACTACCAGTATCATCAATAGCCTCGCAGCCATCGTGAGTGGGGTGGTGAGCGAGTATCTCGTCAGCATCACCGGCACCAAAAAGGCACCGTTTTTTCTGAGCTCTTGTCTGCTGTGGTCCGCTCTCCAGCTTATCTGGGCTCATTGGGTACGTAGTACTTCCTTCTAACAGCCAAAGGGTGAAGATTAACAGATGGATAGGTTGAGAACTACGGTGAAAAGACCTCTGCGTCTCCGGATGCATCTAAGAAGCAATCTGACCTCTGGCAAACCTTGAAGAGACCATCGATTCTGGCACTCGGGTTTGCATCTACTATGTTCGAAGGGTCCATGTACCTGTTCGTCTTCTTCTGGACGCCTGCCCTTAAATCCATTCAGAAGTCGGCCGGAGAGCTCCCTTACGGATTCATCTTCTCTAGTTTCATGGCATCCTCCATGGCGGCCGCGTTGATCTTCAACATCGTGATGCAGAAGCGGCCAGTCAAATACAACAGGCTCCTGATTGGCATCCTGCTGGTTGCTAACTTTTGCTTCGTCAAACTGGCGGGGCCCAAGACCGAAGATGCTGCTTTCTGGCTCTTCTGTCTTTTCGAGGCTTGTGTCGGTATGTACTGGCCCTGCACCGGTTACTTGAAAGGACGCCTGGTGGAAGACGACGTTCGAGCGAAGGTTTACAGCATCTTACGAATCCCTCTGAACATTTTCGTCGTGTTGGCACTCTTCATTGCCGGGGATAGCAAGAAGTTTACCAAAGTCTTTTCGGCGTGTTCCATGCTGTTGACGGCATCGTTTGGGGCGGTCTGGGCGGCAAGTTTGAAGGAGACTATGCCCTAGAGGTGGTAATAGTCCTCCCAGTGCTTTTAATGTGAGAGAAAAACAGGGCTGTCAGGATTTAAAAGAGGTAATGAATGATTTTAGGGTTCGAGCTCTGGTGGTTTATATTAGGTACCTAACAATCCAAAAACGAGTATTGAATGTGAGGTAATTTCACCCCTTTTTAGTTCCATGGGTATCATCGACGCTGGAAATAGCCGAACGGAGGTGAGGCTTTGCGTTCGTGGCATTGCTCTAATACGCGGATCCGGTTCGTGAGATCAAGGCGTGATTATACCCACTGGATATGTGGTAAGATACGCCATGAAGCCGACGAGCAGAAGCAAGGCCCAAAGCTAAAAATAAAGCGGGCAGCTACCTAAAACATTCAACGTGAAGGACGTATACACGTACTACCTATCGATCAGTAGGCACAGGCACCGGCAGCCGCTCGAAGCTCGGGGGGTCACGAGGGACAGACGAGCGTCGTAACATTGTTGTGCTGCTTTACGGCCATAGTTGTTCTAGCAACCAATTACTCCTTGGTCCTAATAGTCTTGGTTTGATATCTGGGTTGCAAGGCCGACCGCGTCTGGGCAATGCTTCGAGACGACCACGACAGCAGACGAATGTTCCTTGTGGGAGCTGTGCTGAATATATCAAGCACAGCATCTCTCTAGAGCTAGAAGTTAAGACTTCCAATAGCTTATAGTTATACCCTGTAGTCTCTACCACATCTGACCGATGTAGATCTGGGCAAATCAACCATCGCTGAAAGAACCTACATCGACAACACCCATCTCTTCATAGCTTTGACCAGGATATCTTGAAAGGCGGGTAGCCAATGATACGGGGGCAGGGATCATGTTCGATGATCTTTAAGCTTCTATCCATTGATAGAGATTAGTCTAAGAACACGGCGTGGAAGAAAGGGCTTATATGACCTTTCCAACAGGCATACCTACCCGATACGGCTGCCCCAAACCGCCTCACGCGTAGATCGTTACCGCGATCTCCAGGAAGATCGATTCTGGAACAGGACGCCCACGACAAACAGGTTTCCCACCCCTAAATCGAAAATCCCAGACCAAGCACGATCAAGATCCATCGCCCATCATACAGCCCCTGAGCACACGCCCACCCTTCAGGCATCTTGACCAGCCGATCTTCCAAGCAAGTCCGGGATGTCTCGCAGCAGAGGAGGAAAATCATCATCTTCCATGACGATTCCCCATGACGTAGCCGAGCACCGCTCGAGCGCGAATTCTAGCTTTTTGGCAGGCGAGCCCTACCCACGTGGCAAATAACGATCAGCCATCCCTACTATTGTACATAGTGTGCTCGCACTATGGCACCCCCGGATTTTGCGTACCTGCACAAAGCGAGGCAGGCCGGAGCCCGGACCCCGTGGGGCGGCATGGCATAGCGAAGTCAATACAACGGGGATAGCACAAGCACAAGCACAAGCACGCGCATACGATGTGTGCTATGTACACACCGTCACAACGATGGGGGCGGCAACGGGACCAGCAACCGACCACCGCGCCCGCGCTTCGACCACCAGCTCGGCGGGCGACCCCTGAGCTCCAAGCGTCCAGACTCCTGTGACCCCATGCACACCTATAGGGCATGGTTATGTAAGTGTAGGGCCCCGATGGCCGTCAACCCAGCTGTTCCAGCTGGCTGCCTATACAGTGCCGCATTATCTCCATCATATCGCCTACTAGCCCCAAAGCAGGGGGGGAATCCGCGAGCTGGGCCGGAGCCAACCGACGAGGTTCGCTAGTGTGCGTTGAGGGGGCCCGCAGCAATCAATAAACCCACTCCTGTCTTATTAGCCAAGCTATGCCTGTCGCGCCAGTGCGTCTAGCTAGGCAAGACCTGCCTCAAATACTAGCAAAACGGGACGAGTCGAGACGCGCGCCCAGACGCCGAGGCTAGAGCTTCTTCTTAGGGTGGTAAGCAGCCCCCTTTTTCTCTGAGATCCTGTTAGGTTGAGCTGAATGTAGCTGAAAGATGCCTCTGGGTTGCCTTGCCGTGGCCATGTTGTATATCTTGCTGAATATCGTAGGTAGGACGTTCCAAAATACCTATCCAATACTCACTCAACTTGGGTGCCCTAGTAGGAATACATGACATCAAAACCAGAGTCCAGTTTCTGCATTGTCAGATTAAAGTGTACATTATCACCAAAACGTCGAGTAGAATCAAGCTGCAAAACCGCAAAACTGTAATATTTTTTCTCTACCTGTTGGTATCATGCATTGGATGGCAGAGCCATAAAGGTTACAAAATCCACCTCACGATCCTATGTATATGTCACTCATGCTCCAACTTTCGTTCAGGTTCTCTTCCGCTTCCTGTACATGCAATTAATCGTTCAGATGACTGTCCCATCTCGTTCGTCAAAGTTGGCAGGCTGTCGGACTTCAAGCCCCAAACGCGACCGGGGAATCCATATGAACCGTAATTATAAGCAATAATAAGGATATAAAGACGCGAATCGACGTTTCTGGCGTCCTCGGAGCAGACGGTCGTGAAATATCGAGTTCTATTTATATACGAAGGATGGTCAAGAAGAAGTGAATTGCCGGTTCATCGAAGTGGAAACCACGGATCACCGATTCGCCAATGCCGAAAAACGTGGCGCTAACAGATATAAAACAAGAAGTGCTGGATTCGTTTGCTTTATAGCATGAAAGCAGCCAACAGGCAAGAGCCCAGAGCGGCGCTGCTGAAGCCAGCCTTGAAAGCAGCAGCGGTGGGGACGGGGACGCTGGTCTCGTCAGCACCAGCGCTGGGGCTGCTGGTGGGAGAAGCCTCGGAATCGTCGTTGCCGCTGGGGCTGGCAGTCTCGGAGGCGCTGGCGCTGGCGGTGCTGGAAGCAGAGCCGCTGGAGGTAGCAGTGGAGAGGGTGGTCTTGGAGCTATCCGAGCTCTTAGTCGAGGAAGTAGCATCCGAAGTGGCAGTCTTAGTGGACTTAGCGGTGCTAGAGCTGCTGGTCTCCTCGTCGTCAGAGCCGTCACCAGTAACGACCTTAATGCTCTTGTAAGAACCGTCGGAGCCATCAGCCCAGACGTACTCCTTGGCGCCCTTAACACCGTTGCTGTAGTCAGTGATGGTAAGGGACTTGTAGTAAGCGACGAAAGGAGCCTGGCTGAAGTCGGTCTTGCCACCGGCCCACTGGACGGTACCCTCGGGGGCATCGGAACGGCCAGCAACCCAGGTACCGAGCTTGATCTGCATGGGGGTCTGAGGGAATTGAGAGCCGCCCTTAGCATCGGCATACTTCAACTCTCGGACCTGGTTATCGTTGATGTACCAGCGGACATAGTCCTTGGTCCAGTCGATCGTGTACTTGTACGTCTGGTCCTGGGGGTTGTCAATCTTGTGGTAGGCACCACGGTCGTAGGTGGTGGTGTCTCCCTTGCCGAAGTAGTTGGTCTGGACCTGCGTCGTGTCACCACCAAGCCACTCCCAGTCGATCTCGTCCAAGTCATCGGATTGCAGCACGAAGCTGGTAACAACACCAGTGCCAGGAGCGGCCTTAAGCTCAACGTCGATCTTGCCGAAGAAGATGTACTCCTTGCTGGTGATAGTGGGGGCTTCGGTCTCCTTATTAATAGTAAAGACAGCACCGTTCTTGTCGTAAGTAAGCTTAGTGCCCTCAGCCACCTTGAACAAGTCGCTCTCGCCCTTGGTGAAGTCGACGGTGACAGTCTTGCCAAGAGCAGGGTCAGCAGGGCACTCTGGAATCCTATGTCAGCAATTGGATTCCCCACCGAAAGCTAAATCATATCAAGCACTCACTCTTCTCCATAGGATTGCAGTCGGTATGGGTCTGAGCAGAGACCATCTGGGTGGCTGCCAGGACCACCGCAGTGGTGGACAGGAGTCTAGCGAACATCTTGTTTGTCGGGAATGTGTAGCAAAGGGAAAACAAGTTGCTAGGTTTGTTCGAGTCTAGGGATTCGAAAATTGTGTGCTTGAAGGTTGTAGGTGGGAGAGAGGGGGGTTATTAAAAGGTGAGTACGTAGTCAACACAGGGTTTCTTTCTGCTTTAACGAGAGACAGAAATTTGTTCGCGAATTAACGAAAGAGGGTCGGACCACGCTCGTACACGTCAGACCAACAAGCAAGCAAGCAGAGGAATGCGTGTGTATAAGTTGTTTAAACGAAGGTGTGGGAATAAAGGAGAAAAGGGATTGTTTGCAGGGAAGAGGGAGTCCGGCGTGGTTTTATTTACCTGGCAAATGACCGAGTAACCTGTGCCTTCCAACGAATATCCTTACTTAGTTACTTTTTTTTTTTTTCTCCAAGGACTTTCTGTACCTTCACTGTACCTCTCTGTTCGTTCTTACCACTCTTACTCTTTAGTGTTACCCAGCAATACCCAGCAATACCCAGGTTCCTTACCCAAGTCCTCACCCAAGTCCTTACCCACCTGCCCACGTTCACGTCCTAACTTAGGGTCGCTTCTCCAATCTTGAGCGCCGAGCCTTCTCCTTTGGGTAGGTGCCCCTGTCTATGGCTTGTCTTCGTCTGTCCAGACTCGAACTGACAGCTAACTATAGGAAGTTAGACCCGAGACGGCCGAGCAAGGAATGCTCCAGATTTGTGGCACTGCTGAGTCCTTTGAACCAATCAACATGAACAGAAGGACGCAAGCTCCAGCAGATGTGAACAGGGGTCTCCTTGCGCTGCGCCCCATCATCTCACATCGTGATAATCCCCTGTTCGTATCCTAGGGGCCATCAGAGTCCATCAGAGCCACATTAAAATGGGAAAAAAGATCGTATCACCCCATCACCCAAGAAGTGACGTTGCTCGCGCACGTCCAGCATCTTCTACGATGATCGATGATCATTTGATCGTGATAGTTTCTTCTCTCTACTATCTATGCTCGTGTGGCTTAGTAGGTAACAATAATAAAGTGGGCTTGATTAACCACCGAGTGATAAGGAAGAAGGAAAAAAACAAAATAGTAAAACAAAAATACGATAGGTGCATGACATCAATTGAGTCCGCTGTTGTGTTACGCGCCTCTAGTGCTGTTCCATTCTGCTGGGGACGGGATTAATACACGACAGCCGTTGTGTACGGATCCGTAATACCAACATCCCTAGTCCCTAGCACAACAACAAGAGGCACTACGCAAATGAAATAAGGGGAACCGGGGCAACCCATCTGGTACCACGTACGTAAAAGGCGCCCGCCAGGCTGCCGCTCCTTTGGTTCAGAAGAATTGATTGATTCTTGTCAAGAGGCTAAAGGGACTTAGGTTGTTAGGGGGGGAGAGCCTGGAGATTTCTTCTCTGGAGTCATTTAGGGTATAGTAAGGGTTAATTTATTACGAACCAAGGTAACGAGCGCCAGGGGCCTCCCAGATGGAGGTAGGTAATTATAGCTCCCCCATGAGAATCCTTCTACACAGTAGGTAGGTATATACAATAATCCAATTGATGTACATCAATACAATACAATATTTAAAGCTAATGCTACGTACATATATGTGTACCTAGGTATATACCATGTTTACGGCCCTTGCTCTTTATCGAGAATGCGTTTGGTTGCTGTCGATTAAGCGACCGATAATGTCACATTTATTAGGTACCTAGGCATTTAAGTTCAGTGCATAGCGCTTGTCTAAGGCTCCAGGGACCAGGGACCAGGGGAGTCAAGGCGCCCAAAGAGGCCCCGGAGGTTTAGGTGGAAGGAAAAGCGTAGAAAAAAAAAACGAGGAGCCAATCCTACGGAAATACGGCAAATAACAACATCGAACGCTACGATTAGTTCTACGGCTTGCATAAGGGTCCTGTTTCTAGTTGGTAGCCTTATGTATTGGTGACCTAATTTATGTCAGGTACGGACGAAATGCGCGAGGACAGCAAGGGTCAAATAGGCCTGACAGGTAGGGCGAAATGAACCGATGCATGATAGAGACTTGGAGACTTTGGGGATAGGCGAAGACAAACTACGACGGCGCTAACAGTATTCCAAGACGTCTATATGATCGAATAGGCTATTACCATCCTTGACGGTCACAGCTTGACATTTTATCATTTTATCTGGATATTCACTGTTGGGCTGATACATGCGGACGTCCTTAGACATACATCTATAGACACATACATTCGTGCCCTGGTAGGCATATCTAATAGGCTATAATGCTATACACTACCTACTCAGTAGCAACACATGCATAACACGCCGTCCGCAGCCCGAGCAACACCATCCAATAATGGTCTTACTGTACTGAGACCCCTTCAAGATATGTACATAGGTGCCTACAGTGTCGTACATTGGATTCAGCACAGTTGCACCACCGAAGAGGCTTATCGGGTGTCGGTTGTGTATCAGATATGATCAATGCACCGCGGGGATCCCTGAATGTGGTACCTGTAGCCCGGTGACCATAGGTCGGCACGCAGCCAATACTAACGTTGAAACAACCACCCATTGCAACAATCGATTCCCATTGACTCCCTCACGGCGCTTCCATCAGGAGGAGCATCGCCGACGACCCCAGTTCAAAACACAATCAGGAGGATGTCAAGAGCTCACCCTTTTTTTTTTCTTCTCTTTCTTCACACAGCATCCTCCCTGGTAGGTAGCTGGAGGCAAGAATAGGCACCTGCCGTGCTTATGGACAATCATTTGATTGATGGTCTTATTCTACTACGTTGCGATACGAATCATAAATGGCCCAACCGACCGGCTGTTGAATGCTGAATACTACGCGGGAGGCGGCTTAGCATTTGAGTCTCGAGATGTCGGACAACCAATTGACGATACCCAAGGAAAGTTGTTCGTATTCGACATCCACATGACCGGGTTTTGCTGCAACCCGTTTCGGAGAATCCGACACGAATCTCTGAGAATTCCAGCCCCATTAGTGCTGACTTCAAGGTTGGTTGCCAGGTCGGATACTGGTCAGATACTTTGGTACTTAGTAATCTCTTGCGCCGTTTGAATCTAGCCGTTCTCCTCGCCGAATCTCTGAACGGGAAGAGCCATGACAGTGGATGACAGCCATGACAGCCATGACAGCCATGACAGATGACGGCCATGGACCGGCCTTTGTGAACTCTAAATTTAACTTCCTATCGTCAGTTTCACTCCAATGATCCCATCTACTACTTGCCATAGGACATCTACTTATGGATAAGACATCTCATGTCTGCGTACCTAGTACATATTCCGTAAGCACGCACGTCGACATCGAGAGATTCGACATCTCTAGTGCTACCATTCATCATACAAGTCAGGTAGCACCCAGTACTATAGGTACCTACAGGGCTGTTGTTACCTTCTAGGCATCTATGATTCCTCTATAACCCTATTCCCAATATCAAGAACCTAGACCGCACGCTGCTTGCGAAGCAATAAACCTAATCCACCCCCATTTCTTACGCGAATTATGCCTAAAATATGCCACGTCGTTCTTGATCTTCCAAAGCCTAACAAGGCCCGCTTAGTACAACCGCCTTGACAAGACCCTAAGGAGTCAACCATCTAAAGGCTTGAAGTGGAATGACGATGGATATCCAGACTCCATCTGACGGGATGGCATATGTAACAGATCTATTTCTTTCAACTTTCATTTTCGATTCTATAAGGAGTCAGACCAACCCCACCGTGATAGTGGCCAATAACCTTAATTATCGGTACCGTTAACCAACCCTGCCGTCGTGATGGCCTACAACACGTGGCGCAACTCGCATAACGAGCTATAGTGAGGTTCTTTGAGCAGTTCTAGCGAGCATCCATCCTACCCTTTAACTATTTCGATGTCTTTCCAGGGATCATCTAAGTCCTGTCCGGATCCGAAGCGTGCAGGTCGTTGCGATTACTGGGAATATAGCGGTTCAACTCGCTTATCTCGCTGCCGTCTTCAATATCTTCCATCCCCCTTTAGGTATAGACGAAAACGTGTCAGGCTTAGTAAAGGCAAGTCTTGGGCTTTTGGCTATCAACTCAATGGAGATCTTGGCATATTCAGGCTAAGTTTCCCCCTAAGTCGGTATCGTTCAAAGGAGACAGAAAACATACCGCCACAACATGAATATACCCAAACCGCTGCCACCCAAGACATCAGCCCCGGAACCCGGCTCCACTCTTGCAGTTCTTCGTACAGCGGAGCCATTGTTGACGGCAATCTATGGACCCCTATCCGTTTGTGCCATATCAATCTGGAGAGGTTCTTCGGGCAAACACCGATACTGGCCTACTGACCGCTAAACTACAGGTACCTGGTAGCGATCCTCGCGTCTGTTGTCTTGAATTATATCTACATAGCGGCCGTCGAATTCGGGTCTTTCAGGTATTACCCATGCAAGCATATGGCGAACCATTCTCGGGCTGCGGGAAATGTATCACTGTTCCACCTGATCAGTTAGAACATCGGTCTCAAGTACTTCTCAACCTTCAATCAAGGTGTGCAATGGCCTTAGTAGCCCGTGAGGACCTGCCTCATAGCCAATGCATAAAATTCTCGAGGGTATGGAAAATAAACTTCAAATCCGGGTGTCAAAAGACCAAGCTTTCATCCGGGTCGACAGTGTATCTAATAGGTGGCCAGTGAGTGCCTAGATCAGCTTGAGGATCGACCATGATACGCATAGCACAATGATGTCGTCCAATGTTAACAAGATACCGGCCACGACTTCAACATTCTTTGATTCGTCCAACCGATACCATCAATTGGACAAGCGCAAGTGTATGGTGTAGCGAGAGGAGCCTCAGGCTGTCGCACACTAGATACTGCCAAGAAGGAGGGAATACCAATATGCCGGTTATACCACCCTATTGATTAACCATCCTAAGCGGTAGTTTGACGTCTCGGATACCCAGTACTGTAGTCGAAGCTACACCGGCCTCTTCGAATTAACCCGCATAGCATGATTCTCCTGTTATACACAAAAGCAGACTGAGACCCATTTGCCAAAATGTCCACGCCCAACAGCTGTCATCAGAGGAACTGTTTTGGCTGGTGATTACCTGGCATTCGAGTCTAAGACGAACGCTATGTTTACGTTGGTCTTATACCGCGAGAATAGACACTTATATCCCGTCATTAAAGCTGGAGAATGTGGCTCTCGTACGAAGCCTCGCAAATCAGCCCAAACATCAAGACAAGATGAAGTTAACGTCAAAAATTGCGCTGCTTGGTGCATTGATCGCTACCGTAAGCGCAAGGTCTGTGTACAGCCAATTCCAGTATGAAGTGAGACTAACATCGAGCAGCGCTGTGGTGGACATTACTGTTCCTCGTACACCTAAGCAAAATCAATATGCACCAAACGGGCCTCAGTTACCAGCGATGCCTCCAGGAAACAAGTCTTATGAATATATCGTCGTTGGTTCTGGTGCTGGTGGTTCTCCTCTTGCGGCCCGTCTAGCACTTGCTGGGCATAGTGGTATCTCCGCCCCTTAGAAAACTCAAGATTTCCCCGTTGCACTATACATTTAACCGGGAGTCCGCTAGCTCCGACAGCTCACAACATATCATCCCCGAGTATGCCTTAATGTAGTTAGAAGCTAATCATGGGCGTACAGTGCTGCTGATTGATGCCGGGGGAGATCACGGCACGATGCGCGAGGTTGAGGTACCAGCCCTTTACCCAGGAGCGTCGGAACGGAATGAACTCAGTTGGGGATTTTATGTACACCACTATGACAATGAAACGCAGACTAAGCGAGACCGAAAGTTGACATATCTCACACCAGACGGCCAACTGTACAGTGGCACGAACCCTCCTGAGAACTCGCAGGCACTCGGGAATTTTTACCCTCGTGTTGGCGCGTTAGGGGGTTGCACTGAGCATTTTGCTCTGGTGCCAGTCTTACCAGCGAATAACGATTGGAGTTATATCAAGAACTTGACCGGCGACAGTGGTTGGGACCCAGTGAATATGAGAGCGTACTTCAAGAAGTTAGAAAGAAACCAGTATTTATCTTCTGAAGAGGATGTTACTCGAGCCCACGGATTCAATGGGTGGCTATCAACCACCGTGGAGCCCCTTTCGTTATTCTCGAGGGATCTGAAGATGACGTCTATTTTCTTCTCGGCGGCTTCCACAATGGGCGCCCCGGCGGGTGGCCTCTTCAACAGCATACATGAATCTATCAATGGCGTGATTGATAGGGTAAATATAAAGCCTTCTCGAAAATATTTCGTACCGCTGATGCGTAGCTAGGAGTCACTATCGAATTACACAGCTAAGATCGCAGATAAACTTACGAATGTATGCCTACCTAGTACCTAGTACTCTACATATAGCTCTTATATCTAGCACTCACCTATCTTCATAGTTCATTCCCAGTGATATCAACAACGATTTTCCGGGTCGCGATAGTATAAACGTGCTTGGCCGAATCCCCTTGGCTGTAAGCTCGCCCGACTGGAGGCGCTCCTCACCTCGAGATTTTGTCTACGAGGTTGCTACAGCGAAGAATGACGATGGTTCTAAGAAATACCCTCTTGACATTGCTCTGCATACTCTCGCGACAAAGGTCAAGTTTGACACTACGACGGGCGACAAGCCTAAGGCCACTGGCGTCGACTATCTACACGGCGAAGTGCTGTATAGGGCTGACCCCAGGTCAAACTCTTCAGGGAATACGGGCATGCCCGGGACCGTCTTAGCATCCCGTGAAGTCATTGTAGCCGGCGGCGCCTTCAACACACCCCAGCTCCTCAAGCTTTCAGGCATCGGCCCAGCCGAGGAATTATCTCAATTCGACATTCCGGTCATCAGAGACCTGCCTGGCGTCGGCGGGAACCTGCAGGATCGCTACGAGGTCGGCGTCTCCGTGGCGGCATCTGACAACCTCACCCTCTTCCAAAACTGCACCTTCATCACCACGGACGACGACCCCTGCTACGCCGCGTGGGCGCAGCCCAGCAACGACACGCTTTCCCACGGGCCGTACGCCACCAACGGCATCGGCGTCGGACTGTTCGCGCGGTCCTCCGTCGCAGGGCCAGACCACGATCTGTGGATCGGCGGCATTCCAGCCCTCTACCAAGGCTACTTCCCGGGCATGTCACGCACGGTGGTGACGCCGACGCGCAAGAACTACTTCACATGGCTAGTGCTAAAAGCGCGCGCACACACTGCCGGCGGCCGCGGCGCCGTCAACCTGACCAGCGCAGACCCGCGCGACGTGCCGCGCATCGCTTTCCGCAACTTCGCCGAGGGGGACCCAGCGCGTGCTGCCGACGCTGCTGCTGATGTGCGGGCGGCTGTCGAGGGCATGCGCTGGGGCCTGCGCGTCTTCGACGGCGCCAACATGCAGATGCTGCAGCGCGGCGCCCGCCTCGAGCGCGTGTGGCCCCCGCCCGAGGTGCGCTCCGACGAGGACCTCGCCCAGTGGGTCCGCGACGAGGCCTGGGGCCACCACGCTTCGTGCACCTGCCCGATCGGGGCCGACGATGACCCCATGGCGGTGCTGGATGGACGGTTTCGGGTCCGTGGTGTAGAGGGGCTCAGGGTCGTGGATGCGTCGGCGTTTCCGAAGATCCCGTAGGTGTTTTTTTTCGATTTATAGCTCACTGTCCCTTGATGTTGCTAGCGAAATGCGACTAATTGCTAATACAATCACGTAGCGGAACGTTCCCGGCAGCAGCCATTTTCATGATGGCTGAGAAGGCGGCGGATGATATTCTGGCTGATGCGAAATAGGCGTTTACTTCTTATACAAGGATTTGGTAGGACAGGTAGGTATATAGGTAGTATATACAGGTACACAGGAGGCACCTAAACATAAGAATCAAGTTGCTGGGTTTTCTTCGAGTAGCTCTGTGAAGTACACGTAGCCCCCTATTGTTCCTGGTACAACGCGATCCAATGGGTCACAAGTGTGTGGACATTCATCAAACACCGTATGATAGCAAAACATGGATTCTAATACGAATAATTGCTTTTGGATATCAATCAACGCCATATACCTGCGATTATAGGGCCCATAGAGTCCTAGTTACCCCCAAGCACACCCCTTATATTCACGCGAAGCAACAGTCTATCTATCAGGTCCCCCGTATCTATAGACCCAGCTCTCTACAAGCGCAGACGACCTCCAAAAAGCAAACCAAAATACGCGAGCACGCGGTAGGCGGTGCCGATGCAAAACAAGATTAAGATGTTGAACCAATCCCAATCAAGGTGGAAGCCGACGAGCTGCGATGTCAGCTCGACGTCGTAGAGGTAGCGGAAGGGCGCGACCAGCTGGCCGAAGTACAGCTCGGCGAGCCAGGTAGCGGGCGAGGCGCGCCACAGCCACTCGAGGTTCCACTCCTTGACGGTGGCGAGGGGCGGGGCGGCGCCGGAGAGGATGCCGACGATGAGGGTGATCATGGTGGCGATGAGGGGGGCGTCCTCGCGGCGGACGACCATGGACACGCAGCTGGCCAGGCCGTAGATGCAGTAGAAGTAGACGAGGTTGGTCAGGAAGGCGGTGCCCCAGGGGATGATGGGGACGGCGAGCAGGAGGATCAGGGTTGTGAAGTGTAGGCACGCGAACACCATGCGGAGCATCACCGAGAAGTTCTTGGCGATGTAGTACGCGAACCGCGAGTGGCCCGCCTCGGCCTCGCGCTTGTACAGCAGCATCTCCTCCGAGAAGACCCGCACGCCGGGCGCCCCCGAGATGAGCCCGATCGCGATGGCCATCAGGAGCGCCAGCTCGGGGACCGACTTGATGTCCGTCGCGAGCGAGAGCACCTCGTACGGCGTGTTGTACGTTCCGATGTACAAGACGCCTTTCTTCGAGTTCTGCGCCAAACCCAGGAGTAGTCCGGCGATGGAGGCTAGCGCCATCTCGAAGCAGAACGCCGACTTCATGCGCCATTGTTGCAGCATCGCGCGGTTGAAGCACAGGTAGAACTGCTTCCAGTGTGGCGCGCCGCGCTTCCTGAGGAGCTGGCGGTGCTTGGAGTTGTTTTCGGCAATGAAGGACTTGGAGGTACTGACAGAAGCGTGCTTCTCCCTAATAGATGCGTGCAGGCGGGACTGGTCCCAATTCGCGATGAGTGCATCCTTGGAGATGTCGCCCGCAGGTTTATACTGTCTGCCGTTTCCGGTGATAATGTCGGTGACGACGTCGCCGAAGTTGCTGTGGGCGGGAAAACCGAAGCCAATGTTCTCGAAGAAGTTCTGGACGCCGGATTCGGGTCCTTCGTAGATGATCTGACCGTTGGCTAGTAGGATAAGGTCGTCGAGCATCTCGAAGATTTCCATACGCGGCTGGTGGATAATGACAATGACGGAAATCCCTAATCGCGCGATCGCCTTGAGAGTTCGCATGATCGAAGACGCAGCAGTGGCATCTAGACCGCTAGTAGGCTCGTCAAGGAAGATGGCCATGGGCGCCGCAGCGAGCTCCATCCCGATGCTCACACGCTTTCGCTGGCCACCGCTAATGACAGGCTTACCTACACTTCCGACCAAAGAATCACGCACATGCGATAATTCCAAACAATCAATCACGGAGTCGACATGGGCTTTTATGTCAACGTCCTTCCAAGCCCGAGGCAGACGTATCCTAGCCGAGTGTAGGATATTCTCGTAGACCGTCAACTCGGGCAAAACAACGTCATCTTGTGGCACATAACCAATGAGCTTCTTATACTTCTTGATCTTGCCGGGGATGTTGTTGATCGTGACCGAGCCGCCCGTATTCGTCACTTTACCCATCAGCACGTTGACGAACGTACTCTTTCCAGCACCAGAACCGCCCATGACGGCGGTGAGCGATCCACGGTCGATGGATCCCGTGACGTTCTGGAGAATCGGTTTCGCGCTGCCTTTTGGTTGGAAACAGAGATCGGAATACGCAAACGACAAACCGAAGCGGGCGCCGTCGGTTGCCCTTCGCATGGACTCGACGAAGGCTTTGAGCTGCGGCGAAAAGGTGGTTTCTGTGATGTTTATCGTGGAACTCCGTGGCGTAGGGCCATCCAATGCCGCTTCGAAGCCGGTCCACCCATCTCGAGGTGGCATATAAGTAGCATGCATCTCTAGCATCTCTTGGTCCGATTCCCTAGGCAGCTCGCTGTAGCCCGTCGTGGCCCCTACGAACGTGCTCTTTCCCCTCTTCTGGCCATTGATATGTTGCTGACGGGTCCTCCAGAAACGCTTGCGAATGCGGTGCCAGATAAGTGCGATTATCATGAGAATGTCGGCCACAATAAGCACGAGCAATGGTATAACAAATGTCTCGCTCGTCGACTTTTCCGGGCAATAACTTCCAGCGGCACACGGAGTTGGGCTGGGTGCGCCTGGTTGGCAGTACGTACCGGCAGGACAAGGGATCATTTCGGTGCCTCCAGTTTCGGGAGGGCAATGGTAGCCCTGCTGGCAGACAACAGGTTCGAAGGGGCCCATCCCTATGTTTATGCCATTCAGACTACAAGAAAAGCCTCCCAATCGCGCTATTTGACACTCCGTGATAGGGGGGCAATATTGCGGCAAAGAATTCACGGTATTATTAGTACCTAGCTCCGTCGTTAGCACGGCTCCCGTTTTGAAGCCTCTCACATCTACTAGATAACTCACAAAGGAAACCCTCATTACATCCATTTTCGTTCCAGTTCGTGACATTCTGGATCTGTATCGGGATGGCCCCAGGCCGCCAACACGGAGCGGCGTCGATAGGGGTATCATTACGTTGGATCGCCGCTGCTGCTCCGTAGAACGACGTAGAGAAACTCGTATGGTTTTCGCCAGTGCATGCTTGGTCCCAAACACTGAGCCGGGCAGGATCGACATCCACGAGAGAGTTCCCGTCGGGATTGAGCATGAGAGCCTTGCTGGTATCGGGGCCACTAGATGCATCCCATATCGGAAGGTTATCCTGCAAGCTTGCGCTCCCTTGGCTGTTGAACCATTTCCCAGTCGTTACCCTATACACACCCTCGGTCTGGTTTCCAATACACTGCCATGACGCGTCGGTGCTGAGTATGTCTTCCGTTCCTCGTAGAGCGCAGAGACATGCTTGTGTATCCAGGAATTGCGGGCCCTCGGCGGGATCTTGCGGTAAGTAAGGATCTTGGATCGAGAGAGCCTCCCGAGCAAGCTCCTGGCTCATTGTGACGGCTTCGCTCACGTACTAAACCACGCGTATAACCTATTCAAGACAACAACACCCTCGTAGCACAGAGTCCGGCCATTTTGACGAGCAGTCAAGCGAATGTCAAGAGCCAGCTATTATGGTCATGATAGACCACGCAAGAAACAAACACGTAGGGCCCGTGCAACGCTGCGGCGTCTTGACCTACAGAAGTTCATCTTGAATAGGAAATGACGGGTCGTGGCTGCGCATGACAATGATGATGCTACCAGGATACGCACCCTAAGTACCTATTTGCTAGGCACCTCTTTAAGCCCGAATGGCTTTGCATACAGTAGCCGTTAGGGCTGCAGGGCCTTTTAGACTACCAAGGCTGACAGCTGTTGTACCAGATTGATACTCTGCAATAACTTGGCATTGCTAAGCTCGTGGGTCCTGGACGGATACACCTTTCGGTTAACAAAGTCCTACCTAGGACTTGCAGGTTGGAGAATTGTCCAAGACACAAAAGTACAAGACTGGGGAGTGAAAGTCGAATTAAGAATACACCATTAATGTGCTCATCTCGGACTCTGTTTCAGCTGTCAGGTTCAGGATTTCTTCAGGCCGTATGCCCGGCCGTATACTCTCAGAAAAGATTAAGCGAGAAAGATAGGAACAAGACGGTGATGTAATGTAGAAACACTGAACGTCTCTGTCTGGTCTGTAAGTAAGACGGCGTATAGGTAAGTGTAGATCATCCGAGTCCATCCGTCGGCATGGGCCCCTGGGAGGCTGAGTTGTGGGGCGGAAGAGGAGATCATGATATTCAAAGCCGCCTCCTTTTTTACCGCTTCGCTTTCGTTTGTCATACTAGGGTTTAGTAGCTATCCAATTCCCGAGCTAAGCAAATCCTTCTCGGGTTTTGGCCTGTCGAATAAAAGCATTTCTGTATCTCTGGCCATTAATTACGGTTATTGGCATAGGAGTGTCGCTATCGACATCCACATTGTACAAGTCAGCAGCTTGTGTGAAGGACGGTTGAGCGATGTCAACTAATGGAGAGGTGTCCGCCATATGCAAACGTACTAAGAGCTGGCAGCCTGCGTATCATCGTTGACGTGGAAGACAAGTGATAGAATTTTACAAACTTCAATTGAGGAAGCGTACTAGGTATTCATGATATAGTTGAAGGTTATACCGAACAGCTTAGTAGCGCCTTTGTCAATACCGTCGTTGCACCATGGCCTACGCGAATACATCGTGTGGAGAAGTCCGATGGAGCTCTCGAGGGACTTTTGTCTGACAGATGGAGTGGTGGTGGATCCGACAGCTAGCAATTAAAGATCTCACCCCCCAAGGGGTTTTTAATCCAGCTTGATTTTTATGTTTCCTTGGTTTAATCTAATATAATCACCACGTGACCATTACCTAGTACAGAGTAGATGGTGTCGATGAGGGTGGCCACGTGACTTCATGCTTACAGGCTACACATACTCCGCACCAGCAATCACACCCGCCCGTTCTTCAATATTCAAACACTCTTATAACTCAAGCAAAGTATTCGACACCGCAAACACAAGAACCTAGTAAGAATAGAATCGCAAGTAGCAAGGTTTAGTCGACACATATGTACCTGCCAAACTACTACTAGGTAGGTACCTAATGTATTGCCACGTATATCGAGAGGTGTATCTACCTACTAGGTAGGTATATGTACAACCACGTACATGTTGGCACCCGGCATGTTGGCACCCGGCAGATAGTGTAGACCGAGCCAAAGCACTGGGATTTGTATTGATATAAATAGAGAGTAGATGTCGAACGAAGATTGGAGTATTTTCGCGACCTTGCCAATAAAACAGGACTAAAGCATAGAGGAAAAGGTCCAAGAGACCACTGCCCGCTACTGGACAGCCGCACCGATTCGACTACATCTTGCCAATGATTGATATCTATACGCCTTTATTATACTCCCTGCGCTGCTATAGCCTTGGATAGGTAGTAACCGACATACTACCAAGCCTCATTTGCCGCTCTTACTCGCGTTGAAGGGTATCTCCGCGAGATGCGCGACATTATCCACTGCAAAAGGAGGTGGTGGCGCTAATTACTTTTTGTCTTTCTTGTCATTTTTGTCGTCCTTGTCGTTCTTGTCATTCTTATTCCCTTCGTCGTTTTTTTCGTCATCGCCAATATCGCTATGGTCACTGTAGTCGCCGCTGAAGCCGCTCCCGTTTCCGTCGGGGCAGGTGCAAGGGTTGGTGTGAATGATGGCACCTGGTTTAAAGGTTATCCTCCTCCCCCTGATTCTCATCGTATACGATCCCTGGACGGTAAAGCACCTATAAACCTTCATCAGTACACCATATTTCAGCTCTCATCAGGGACACTTGCATTTTGATAGCTTCGATGAGCTTTCTATCCAGTTTCAGTTTTATGTGTGCCTTAACTTGAGTATTGAGGCATACGCGCGTCTCGCCTCATCGACCGAGCGTGTAGATGGAGTGGAGTGGTATTTATCATTGAAAGATGGAACGGTGGATGGTGAGAAGTCGTAAGAGCATCCTTTTTAAATTTATGTAGAGCTCTTGAGTAGGACAGCTAACCTGACTCTTGTCTGCTTCATTACAGATAAAGCATGAACAACGCTCTCGTCTGCTTCAACATTGAGCCAGGGGTTCGATCTAACCAATACACTGGCCATACGACCTTCAAGAATCGGACACGCGTTTATGACTGGAAGCATCGCATGCTCGACACCAGACGCCAGACGCAGGACACGTCATGTATGAGGAGACAGGCCCCAAACAGTTATTATGACTGACAGCAACAAACTCTACGTGCAATTCATATGGCACTGAAGATGTTTGCTACTACTTTCGGTACCAGAACACGTTCTAGATGACCACCAACCCTTCCTTGACCCTTGCACCCGATGAACCAGGGAACCCAGTTTCCATAAGAGGTCTGGTTTATATCGATATCGAACTAGCCAAAATTTGGGAACGCCATGAGTGGGCGAACTTCGATCAGAGCGGGATGATATACAACGATATAGAGCCCACCGTTGCTCACAATGACACCAGCCCAGACAATATCATATTCGAGAAGGGAAGCAGGAAGCCGACTCTAATAGGTTTAGGTTCGTGTTAGCCTTTTGGAAAACGTCTTCAATCGTTTGGTACCTTAGGTTGGTATGAGAAACCCTTTGCGACGTCTGAGCAGCACCACGATTCGTTTTCATCGCAAATGTTACAGTAGTCGCCAAAGGTTCGCTCCCAAATTGAAGAGGTCACAAATCGACGGCAAGGGGCAAGATGGAACTGTTGTCCCATTGTTGGCGTAAGCGAAAGGGCGAGTAGATATTAGGTACCTAGACAGGTCCCTCAACTTCCGTCTGTCACGGCATTACACCTTTGGGTGGAATGACGCGTACCAGAATCCGGGTCTGCTGTTTTAAACCCCTCGCCAAGTGAACTAATGCTTGTATCGTGATGGTAAGCCCCTTCGCACATAGCATGTTCCACGAAAGATCTTTTTAGGCGATCAGTTCAAATTCCTAATATTAGAACTATAGTGCATAAAGGGCTTAGATCTGCTGGGCCCATGCTACGCGATAGCCGTACAAGCTAAGCTCTTTTCCCCAGTCTTGTAGCGTGGCTTTGCGGCAACCGGTAGGTATTGATATTGCAATGAGCCTCGTCGTGGCTGTTGTAGTGCGTGGACACCTGATAGATCATCAAAAAGGCCTTTAGCATGACCACATAAGTGATGTCTCAGGTAACGCAAGAAGTTGAGAGGCTGGGTGTCCGCGATCTTTCAGCTGAGTGGGACAGTACATGGATGGTGAAGATACTAATACTTCGGAGACCGAGGGCTGAGGATGAGATTGACGTATCCATCTAATATACGTCTGAGGTGTGCACCTAGTATGAAAAGGACGGTAAAGGTTGGTAGAAGAAATTGCGAAAGAATTAATTAACACATCATGATGAAACTGCATAAACCAGTTAATTACATAAACATCAACAGTGTGTATGTGTATTCTATGCATGAAGTGCCTAGAAGGTCCGAAGTTCACGCTCTTGCCGTAAAAGCTGTATGGACACATTACGTCATATACAAAACGCGAGGCACGTGATGGAATTGAGAGAACTGCCCCGCGAATCTACTACTAGGTAGGTACCACCTAGGTACCTACCTACCTAGTACAGTACTAATTTTTCGACTGCGAGCTCGGTGGGGGTTTCAAAAGAAAAAAAAAAGTACCCCGCGATTGACTCACCAAATTAATTGACATCAACATCAATTGACATCAATTCAACCGGGATCGTCTTAACCAGAACAACATCCCCCGAAGAAGGTTCAACAACTCACTTCACATTCTACTTCTTCAACTTGAGTCAAAATGGCAGATCAAGCGCCTACAGAGCAGGTCGCCAACCTACACCTTGACGAAGTCACTGGTGAGAAGGTGTCCAAGTCCGAATTGAAGAAGAGACAGAAACAGCGCGAGCGAGATGCCAAGAAGCAAGAGAAAGCTGCTGCCGCACCTCCCAAGGCTGCGAAGAAGACAAACGCCGAAGCCGACGAGAAGGAGTTGACTCCTAACGTAAGTTCTACTCATGATTGGACCTTGAAACAAAAACAAAACAAATAGGTAAATGACAAGAATACTGATGCGCGATGTGCGCTAGCAATACTTCGAGATTCGATCCCGAGCTATCACCAAGCTCATCGAGACCAAGGACCCCTACCCTTACCCCCACAAGTTCAATCGCGATTATGATCTCAACAACCTCGTTACCGAATTTGGTCACCTCAAGTCCGGAGAGCACGACAAGTCCAAGACTCTACGCGTCGCCGGCCGAATATACAACAAGCGCGCCTCTGGTAGCAAGCTACTCTTCTACGACATCCGAGGAAACAATGGTGTCAAGGCCCAGATCATGTGTCAGGCCCAGGAGGTTCGCGACGGTGCTCCTGCCTTCGAGAAGCAGCACGACCACATAAGACGTGGTGACATCATTGGTGTCATTGGCTACGCTGGACGAACCGCCCCCAAGACCAAGATTGAGAAGGGCGAGGAAGGTGAACTCTCCATCTTTGCTACCGAGATCGTCCTATTGTCGCCTTGCCTGCACCAATTGCCCGACGAGTACTATGGCTTCAAGGACCAGGAGCAGCGTTATCGCAAGCGCTACCTCGATCTCATCATGAACCCCAAGACCGCCAACACCTACCGCACTCGAACCAAGATCATCAAGTACATCCGAAACTACCTCGATAACGCCGGCTTTGAAGAGGTTGAGACTCCCATTCTCAACCAGATCGCAGGTGGTGCTACTGCCAAGCCTTTCCAGTCCCATCTCAATGATTACAACATGGATGTCTTCTTGCGAATTGCCCCCGAACTGCCCCTCAAGATGTTGATTGTCGGGGAATATGACAAGGTCTACGAGATTGGCCGCCTGTTCAGAAACGAAGGTGCCGATCTAACCCACAACCCCGAGTTCACTACTTGTGAATTCTACGAGGCCTATGCCGATTTCAACGACCTAATGCAGAGGACGGAGGAGCTTGTTTCTGGTTTGGTGAAGCAGCTTACCGGCAGTTACGTCACCACCTTCACTACACAGCATGGCGAGACGTACAACGTGAACTGGGAGGCGCCGTGGCGAAGAGTGGAAATGATTCCTGCGCTCGAGGAAGCGACCGGAGAGAAGTTCCCACCAGCGGATCAGCTTCACACGAATGAGACAAGGGAGTGGCTCAAGGGTGTTCTGAAGAAGGTTAACGTTGTCTGTCCCGAACCCCAGACCACCGCCAGAATGCTGGACAAGTTGACCGGCGAGTTCATCGAGGAAACAGCCGTCAACCCGACCTTCATCACAGAACACCCCAAGATCATGTCGCCATTAGCCAAGGACCACCGTAGCAAGGCTGGCCTGACGGAGCGATTTGAGGCGTTTGTTTGCAAGAAGGAAATCGCCAACGCCTACACCGAGTTGAACCAGCCCTTCGAGCAGCGGCTGCGTTTCGAAGAGCAGGCTAACCAGAAGGCGCAGGGAGATGACGAGGCTCAGGCTATCGACGAGACGTTCTTGAACGCCCTAGAATATGGTCTACCCCCCACTGCCGGCTGGGGTCTAGGTATCGACCGTCTCGTCATGTTCCTCACTAACAACTACAGCATCAAGGAGGTGCTGCTATTCCCCTTCATGAACCCCGAGCAGAAGAAGGAGAAGCACTCAACGGAAGGTGCTGAGGAGCCACATGTACCCGTGGAAGGAATCCGTAAGTGACATTATCCTCCTTATTATTCAAGTTGGCTTACTGACCGTCTCTAGCCCATAAATGAGTAGCTTCCGTCTTGGTTGGAGAAGGGTCGTGATTTGGACCGGGATAGTACCGTGGAGTCCAAAGTGTCTACTATGATAGCACAGTACCTAGATTCTCTCGACTAGGAAAATAAAAAAAAAGTTAAGGCACGGTAACCGATGAGGAGAATTGAGTCTTATAGAATACATGGTATCTCATCCCCAGTGAACAGCATGCCAGGCGTAGTTTAATTCATACGTATACCGCTACAGAGTAGCTAGTAATAAGTGCTACCGTGGCTTTGCTGCCGACGCCAACCTCTTCTGAATCATCGTAATTGTCGGCTTGGGTACCCGTAGACGGTGACCAAGGACGAGTACTCCCGTTAGTAATGCTAAGCTCCCTGCTTGGTGAGCGGCAGCGAGAGAGATGGGGACCATGTAGATAAGCGTGCTGATGCCGAGAGCGACCTGTAGGCAGACCAAGTGCACGACGCCGGTCATGCCCTTCTTAGCATCCTTGGGCAGCGCGGCGGCGACACGGCCGGTGCGGGCGTACGCGAACAGGGCGAGCACGGCGCAGAAGGTGGTGGTGGCCAGGATGCGGTGGTCGAGCTGGACCAGGCTGGGGTTCTCGAGCATGTTGCGCCACCACAGGTCGGAGGCGTCGTCGCGGCGGGAGTAGAACTTGTCGAACAGCTCGGACTTGGGCGGGGCCAGGCCCAGGCCCATCTTGGGGAACTCGTTGTAGATGAGGCCGGCGTCGAGGCCGGCGACCAGGGCGCCGGAGAGCACGGTGGTGAAGACGAGGGCGGTGAGAGCGGTGACGGAGCGGCGGAAGGGCGCGACGGCGGGGTTCTTGAGCGCGGTGACCAGAGCGCTGGCGGCGGTCGGGTCGGCGAGGAGGCGCTGGGTGCGCAGGATGCGGAGGCCGGCGAGGAGCATCCAGGAGTAGCAGACGAAGGCGGTGGCCAGGTGGGCGGCGAGGCGGTACTGGGAGACGCGGGGGTGGGAGCCGGGGGCGAACAGGTCGTCCTTGAGCCCGGACTTGACCATCCACCAGCCGATGAAGCCCTGGAAGCCGATCAGCGCGGAGATGCCGACGAGGTGGCCGGCGACGCGGGCGGAGACGCGACGCCGCGCCACGAAGTAGACGGCCGGGAGGACGAAGGACAGCCCGATGAACCGGCCCCAGAGCCGGTGCGTCCACTCCATGTAGTAGATCTTCTTGAACTCCTCAAGGTCCATGTGCGAGTTCAGCAGCTTGAATTCGGGCGACGCTCGGTATTTCTCGAACTCGGCTTCCCAGTCGGCTTGGGTGAGGGGCGGGCGGGAGCCGGTTACGGGCTTCCATTCTGTTATGCTGAGGCTATTCCCCGGTCGGAATTAGCCAACCGTAGAGATACGTAGCAGAGTGAGGTAGGCAAAAGGAAGTATTACCCAGACTCGGTCAACCGTGTAAGACCACCGAATACAACAATGCCGAAGACGCTCACGGCGCTGCCGATGAGCCAGTAGCCCACGGACTTCGAGCTTACCTCGGGGAACGCTCTCTTCACGGCCTGCGAGGATGCGTTCGCTGTCGTGGTAGTAGGGGTGGCGGTAGAGGTAAAGTAGCGAGAAAAACGGGCCTGCGACTCGGTGCTGGCGTATCGCTTGCCCAGAGACTGGAGGATCCGGGAAGCTGTTCGCGGCTGCTGGCGCAGGCATTGGCGGCAGACGAACTGACTGGTTGCCAGTTTGGGCACTGCCCTACGTATCCCCGGTATTAGAAGCGACATCCTTCAAGAGTCGACGACGAGGATTGTCGTTCAAAAGAAGTCGAGGGTACGAATGGGAAGTTTTTCATTTCCAATCATACGATGGGATACCGAGGTAGTAGGTACCGAGTACCTATAAGTTACCTGGCTTAGGTAAGCGGGTAAGTCATTGGCCATTATATAATCACCTGGGCATCTATGATGTATGGATTGCTTTGGACTGGAAGTCCAGCCTCTTCAATTCATTTTTCTTGATTATAATTTATTCTATTTTATCGTATTGTACTAGTATAACTTGTTCGCACTTAAATCTATCAAGCAAGAAATGCAATTCGCACCTTCGCGCATAATTAATCGTATACATTCACCTCGACTTTTCTTGGTGTCATTCGTCAAGCTCATTTCTCCAGGTCCCCTTTTTATACCCCTCCCCCCACTCATAATATGTGGAATCCCATTATGGGAATGGTAGCGAGCGACAAGGGTCGGCCTTCACGATTCCGGGTTCTCCGACCTCTGTAGCTCATTCTCCCCTTCCTTCTTCCTGAAGAGGAGGATGTCCTTCAGGGTCCTGCTTTGCTTCTTCTCATACAGGGGCTTGTGTTCCGTGTGGATGTCATGGTCGTCGTCGTAGTCGACATGGACGAACGCCCGCTCAACATCGCCCAACCCTACAAGGTTATGAGATGATCAGTAACCATACCATTGGTAACGAATTCGTCAAGTCATCGGATCATATACCTTCAAGCTTCCTTTGGAGAGATTGGCTCACGTCGTGTGAGATCTTCAATGGAATATCCCGGTCCATGACAATATCAACCTCGACGTAGTACTTCTGCCCAGCATGGTACGCTCGGCACTGATTTCCTTGTTAGCATTCCTATTTTTAGGCGGATTCCACATTGACTTACTGTGTCCACCTTTAGAATCTGGGTGTCGTGGGTCATGCTCATGTAGATGAGCTTGGACACAAACTCCTTAGGAGCCGACTTGCCCACGAGCAGCCATACTTGCTCAAATGCGTTGGCAACCCAGGAGAATAGGATCAAGAGTGCAATGCACATAGCACCGATAGGATCGAGATACCAGACGAATCGGTCTCCGACTATCGACATGACCAACCCAAAGATGTTGACCACAATGTCATTACGGTGGTCAATCTACTGCACATCAGAAGCGGCACTCCGGAAATTAGCAAGTGATCCACCTACAAAGAAGACGTGGACCGATGGATACTTGCGATAAGCAAGACAGTAGAACATGAGACTGCCCTTTGCAAAGACTAGACATCCCTGTTAACCTGTGATCTGCCGAAAAAGATTGAGCATGGTTTCCTTACTAGCGATGCTCACGAAGATAATGGGAATCAGATGGAGTTCACCCGATTCGGTCGCTCCCCCGCCAAGAGTACGTGCAGATTCAACCTGCCGGCCCCAGGATTAGATTCCTCGGTCCTGCCCGTCCGTCTGAAACACGATGGGGAGTAGACTCACGAGCAATTGGATGGCAACCGTGGTCATCAACGCACAGAAGAGAATTATGCCGATGGTCTCGATCCGGGTACGACCCTACTTGGCTATAAGCGCATAGCCACTATTGATGGCCATCCGGGTTACTCACCACTGGATATTTGTACACGCTTGCCCTAGCTGCTAAGCGTGAGGTTATGAGCATTACAAAAGACGACACGAGGTCCATCTGTCCTCCTTAGTCAACCAGGAGCACTTCACTTAAAGGTCAAGAGTTTACGAACAAATGCATCTGCAGCAGTGGCAAAGAGCTATCCAAATTGTCAACTAGGTTCAAGAGACGAGGAGATTCGCACCCAGGGTCATTTACCGATAGCGACCCAGTCGAAACGGCAGCATAGAGCTGAATTACGAAAAGGCAGAAGTTCACCGTGAAGGAGGCGTTAACGGCGAACTTAATCTTGGGTCCCATGCGGCTGTCTTCCTCTACCTGCAGCCGTTCTTCGTCATCAGCGCCCAAGAATTGGTCGATAAGTTCATTCTGCCGAGTATAGAACTTTTTCAACTTCCGCTTGTTCCCATTAGGATGGTCAATTTTCATCTGGCGCTGGGTGACATTGTCACGACGGTGTCGTCCAAAGTTTAATGGATCAGGTGAGTTGAGGCCAGGCGAGACGAGACCAGGCGAGGCGAGGTCGGTCGCTAAGGATGCTCCTGCAGGTTCCTCGGCTATGGAGTCCGGTTCCGTGGTGGTAGAGGGCGGCTTCTCATCTACCTTCTTAGATGAGCTTGTCTCCGATGCAGCGGCAGCAGACGTGGATACGACAGGACCGGCACCTGCAGCTGCAGCTCCCTCATATCCGTTATCTTTGCCTAAGGTTAGTCGGTCCATTACTATCGGATGCTACACCACGGCAGCGACGGGGTCGCTGAAGACATTCAAAACAATTGCGCAATCCGAGTGTGGATGTTTACGTGGGCCCCTCTTGACATTATCAGGTGAGAACAAAAAACAAAATTGACTGACCTAGGGGCTGAGCGTTGTTTTGCGATTCCTGATTCGCCATTTTGAAATTCCTGCTCGGCTCTGTGGAAGGGATGCAATACAGAAGATGTTTCCGGGTGTAAGTGGGAAGAGGTCGATCGCTGCACAGAAGCTTCATATTATATCCATACCTGGGCCAAAAAGCGATTTGTGAGGGAGCCTACCGTGGTTGACGTTGCAATGCAACCCCGTCGCACTCCACATCATTATGATGCTGGAAATCAAGTCCCTACCCAGTTCGGTTATACCTCCTGCACGTGCTATAGCTTGACCATACTCTGACAGGCGTGACGGAAGCCTTAGGAGATCTTCTATAGGCCTTCCCTGTGCAAAATTCTTGCCAACAAGAGATTGCAGATGCCGGGTTTCCTTACTTCTCACCTCATCTGCTTGGACCGCCTTTTTCTCCTCCCAATCACTAGCAAGCTTGGCAAAGGATCATTAGCACTGGCAGGGAGCTGATCATTATCAAATAGGGCATGTCCCATTGGCCTAGTGATTGTTTCGATTCGAAGCGGAGGACAAGAGTGCCGTGTCTATCATGTCGAAGGCGTTACACTTAAACTGGCTCCGCTCGACGTCGCTGGCCAAACACATTCGCTGAAAGCGGCCCATACTACCCCGGACTCAGTTCGCCAAGGCATTGCTTGTTTTGGACAACGTCTACCCTCGCAAATTTCCACACTAAATGTCAGAGCCGCATTATACTAACCCGCAATTCTTGATACCGCCAAGAACAAGCTTGTTTCCCCGTGCGGTTCAAGTGTCTTATTACTAGCAAGCCAGCAACACAGCGGGACAGGTAGGGCACCACAACGGCGAAATTTGGAATTTCTCGACTCGCTAAAAGCCACGAGGGGACTGAGGGCTGGGGGCTGGGGGGACACTCCCAAGAGATGGTTACGTTTCCGCTGCGTCGTACATGTGCTTGCTTACTCCAAACAGTGTAGGAATTCTAAGAGTAATCTGGTTAGGAGCAGTGGAACTCGTTTCAACCCTACCATCTGCCTCTATTTACAGTGTTCACGGAAAGCGCTTAGCCTCCTTTATATGCCGAAAGCTCTCTCGTTTCTCAGTCTGCGGGTCATCGACAGGAGGGCAAGGTGGAATGGTACCTTACTCGCCCCGTGGACGTCTTATTTGTCAGGGACGGACTCACCGGCCCTGGTAGATCCGCACAGGTGAGGCTCATGCCAAGCTCTAACAGACACCAGCATGATCATCGAAAACCTTATGCCCAGAGCGGTACAGATATCTATAATTTTGGATTACTATGATGCAGACAGTTCGCAGTGAAACACTGTGATGGTATTGAACTGCGTCGATCAGTTGTCCAATGCTCGCTATTGACAGCGATTAGACAAGGTTCACGACTCGCAAGCTTGGAGCTGCCCTCTTTCATACGTGCATCTGGTGCATCTGAGATCCAAACGACAAGTATAGTCGAGATGATCTATTTTCGGTTATGGCTACGAAGATACTTGGGAATATCGCTGTCGACAATCGTGGGTCTTCGTCTCAAGATTAGTCGAGGGATCGTCGGAAAAGTCTTGGTCATAGCAATGCATATATTAAAGCAAAGGGCTTGCCCGATCTTCCAAGACTTTTTAATTAATATCCTTTTTGCATTCTGCTCATCCTGTGGTCGAGTGTTTGGGGATCCCGTTCACTTTTTTTTTGCTTTCCTTTTTTGGATTCTTTTACTTCTCTTCTTGTTTGGCGTGAGGATTGAAGCCTTTCGTCTGTACTTCTATACTCACGAGTCGCCGGACGGCTATCTTTTATATCTTTCTCCGTTGTATTTTTTTTTCCTTCCCAAAGGTATCAGTCGCCGGACTCTCGACTGTCTGTCATTCTCTGTATCTCTCCTTTAGACGAAACACTTAGTATCAATCACAATGGCGGAAGCAATGGGAGATGCGAAGCCTGTTTGCGGTGGTGGTAAGGAGGTGGGAGAGTATGATCTTCCTCTGCACACAGTCGGTCTTTGTAAGTTTTAGGGGCTCGTAAATCGTCTGTATCTTAGCTAACCACCCCCATAGTCCTTGTATTAGCGGCATCGATCTTTGGGGCCGGTTTCCCTGTAGCAGCTAAGAAGATTAGCTGGCTCAAGGTGCCCCAGAAGGTGTTCTTTGCTTGCAAGCACTTCGGAACGGGTGTTTTAATAGCAACAGCTTTCGTCCATGTATGTCTGTTCCGATCTTAGTTTCTGGCTCCATCTAACGAGGAATTCAGCTTCTCCCTACTGCCTGGTTCAGTCTTTCGGACCCCTGCCTTCCGGATCTCTTCGTCGAGGACTACCCACCCCTGCCCGGTGTTATCATGATGGCTTCGCTTTTCATCCTATTCGTCATTGAGATGTGGATGAACAACAAGATGGGCGGTCACTCCCACGGTGGTGCCACCGGCTTTGAGCAGCACGCACCTGCCCCCCCGCGCCCAGTACGAAGTCAAGACCGAAACAGTTTCGAAGCCGTTGACCTTTCTGACGAGAAGATGATGGCCCAGACACAGTATAACCACACACAGTACCCGTACCCCGCGGCCGACGAACTTGACCTCCCCCAGTCCGAGATGCCCCCATGGTTCGTCGTTTTCTACGAGCAGTACGTGCGCCAGCGCCTCGAACTCATCAACATGATCAAGGCGAACGGTGGTGTCCAGCCCCAGTACCAGCCCAAGCAAGAAGCCATCGTATCCGAGAAGGCCATGATCGACGAGGAAGGCCAGCCCGTGGACCCCATGGTTTACAAGAGGATGTCCATGAACATCACCCTTTTGGAAGGCGGTATCCTTTTCCACTCCGTTTTCGTCGGCATGACTGTTTCCATCACCATCGAGGGTTTCGTCGTTCTCCTGGTTGCCATTCTCTTCCACCAGATGTTCGAGGGTCTCGGTCTCGGTTCCCGTATCGCAGCTGTGCCTTACCCCAAGGGCAGCATCCGACCCTGGCTGTTGGTTTTCGCCTTCGGAACTACTGCCCCGATTGGACAGGCCATTGGTTTGATCGCCCGAAACAGCTACGACCCCAACAGCGCCTTCGGTCTCATCATTGTCGGTATCTTCAACTCGATGTAAGTAGTAATCCCATGGTTTAGTTGCGAATGGCAAATTCTGACATTATCTAGCTCCTCCGGTTTGCTAATCTACGCGGCTCTGGTCGATCTGCTCGCCGAGGATTTCCTCTCCGAAGAATCCAACCACACCTTGACGATAAAGGACAAGAAGATCGCTTTCTGTTACGTCATCCTAGGAGGTAGTTACCACCCCTTTCATCTCTGATAGACTAAGCTGACTTGGAATAGCGATCGGTATGTCCATCGTTGGTGCTTTCGCTTAAAGGGCATACGAGAAACGACTTTACGAAATGCGACCTACCAACGGGAGCGACAGGGTCAGGCCGCAACACCATGGAAGTATCACTGCTGTCCAAATAGCGCTAGTCGAATAATAATGGACTTGCGGCGAGTACTATAATGGGCGCGTAATAAAAAGAGGTGGCGGGTATGGAAGAGGAAAAAGGGGCTTCGCCAGCTTCACATGGAAGGTATCCAAGTCAAGTGTGCGAGTTATTTCCATATATGGAGAGTAGTTTCCAACACAGTCCTTACCGCATGCACCATTGGCAATCTTCTAGATGCCCACGATGCCCTCCCCTTCACGTCAGTCTGAGCGAAGAAGAACCGTCCAACCTAGGTTCTACAAGGCAGCGCGATTTCTACACCTTAAGAAGCGACCCGTAGTTTTTCATAGCCAATGACTATCGAAAACACGGGGAACCTCTGCCAAAATCCGCCAGACGAACAAGACGGAAAGGAACGAACGAACGAACGATTGAACCACCCAACGATCGATCACAAAAAAACATCCCTTCGAACCGAGCCATGGCAAGAGGTGAAGACTCCGGTCTAGGGAGTAATTGGCCATGATGGAGGCTTGGTTTGAAAAGAGCGAACCTTTATTAGAGCGATATTGTATCACTAGAGCGAATCTGAAAAAGGTCTACCGATGTACTATATTTCTAATGCATTGTCTATACTTCTCAAGGCGCAGCGCCGAAGAAGTAGAGAGCGAAACAGAGGGTAATGCGACACGAATAAAGAACAAATTACCAAATATTTTGAGTCCATACCGAACTGCTGTCCAGCGATTTGTGATCGAACAGAATGGAGATGTGCCGGTCAGCCGCGAGCCAAGAGATGTCCGCACAGACTAAAACACGGCGAGGCGAGTGGTGAGATGTCGAAACGCCCTAGAACACCGGCCGGCTCGTGGAAGACGGCTGGGAAACGGGCTGTGTTTGGGACTTACATAATAGTCCGTCGGCTTACGTGTGTACTTAGTTTCAACCTCATCGTTGAGTGCTAATTATATAGACGTGCAATTGTCTTGGTATAAGACTAGGTAGGTATGCTGCGTGGGCTAGCCTCCAAGAGATCGCCAAGTACAAAGTGAAGCAGGTCTCCCCCAGGCCCCCAAACCCCGGAGATACCTATGATGCCGTGGCTCCAGGGCTCAAAATAGAAACAAACAATAGAAATAGGCACTTGGCTTCGTTGGTGAATCGGCCAATATATAGCATCATATTCGGTGTTGATATATTGTGTAGTAGCATGTCCGGACGATGGCAAGGGTTCTCAACTTCTAGTGAGTTATCTACAGCCTCGAAACGCCGGCTCCCGCATATGTGAAGGGATGTTCTCTTTCGTTCTCCAGCTGTCTCTAGAAAGCCCAAAGAAGCCGTTTTCACGTCGGAACCTCGTATCTTACTACAGAGCTTGCGGGCGACACAAGGGAATAGGGTTGGTAGCCGATGTATCTCGTAAGATACCTACCCAGTAAGCTCTACTGCCAATTAGGCAGGTAGTTGTTGTTAGTCAAATAGGCCACAACACGGAGGTTAATATAAGTAATAGAACAAGAATTAAGTTGTAGTCAAGATGGGGGAGGTAACGCGGAACACTTCGAAATGATCTGTGTAGACTGGTATTATAATGAAGTGAGAATTACGTGTTGTAATATGTGTTGCGGTCTACAGTATCACATCCCCAACAGACCCAATATAAGCCATGTATTAGCTAGGTAGGTAGGTACCTAGGTATGATACAAGAGTGAATTGTCACCATTAGAGCTAAATTTGACCTTGTCGATAGAATGACCTCGATATCCCTAACCTACAAGTGCAATTAGAAGCTCACTGAGGCCCTTCGTAGTTGTCTGTTGCCAAATTTGAGGACTACTTAAAGGCATGCCTTCCGGTACGTCGTAAATACCACTGGGCATAAATACGTTGACAGTCTTCGATTAATAATATAACGATGTGTACTGGCTTCATGGAACTATTTCTGTGAAGGATATAGGAGGATGCTGGTATGTGCTCCTAGACCGAGTGGCGCTTGAGAATCAGCAACCGCCGGGGTCGCGGTCCCGGATCAGCTATGGTGAACGCGGTTGTGGTTGTTTTTTCGATGTATGGAATTATACCGTGGAGGGGGAGAGGGTACCATAATCGGCTGGCGGGATAGAAGAGCTCTGGTAGCTCGTAGAATTCCAACAGGCATATGCATCCCTTGAAAGTTGCCCCAAGCGACTACTACTGTTGTCGATCTTGTTAGGGACTGAGCGATTCAATATGTGCCTTATTCGTAATTCGACATGATTCATTTCCCACGAATTGCCATATCCCATAACAACCTTGGAAGTGTATCCTAATCCACCATACTCTAGAACCAGCCACCGACCCGTGGCATCGAGCTAGGTGAAGACGGCAATATCAAGGACCGCGGTAAGAGTATTTATCTATAAGCATCTGCCATAGAGTATGGTGTGGCTTCAAGTATGATGTATTGCTAGTATTAGCAACAGTACTAAGAGTCTTGGTAGTAAGAAGTAAGGGTCAACAGGCGAAACCATGCCGTGTTGCATCCCGAGGCTATGAAGGGCGTGGTCACACCCAAACGGCGTTGAGCATCAATGATATAAGTTGGGGCCTAAGTAGCTGCATAGTAGATATCTCTTGAAGCTTTCACGGCAGCTACCTAATACCATCACAACCATAATCACTTCCTCCTTACTTGCTAGGTCTAGGCTAAATAATACTCTTCATCGATATAACCAGCTTCGCCGCTGGATACGCGGTGCACGGTTCATTCGTAGTTGTAAGAAATCTACGGGTTGAACAATCGAAGGCTGTTGTCCTATGATGCGTGTTGTAGGCCCTCTTAAGCGCTTCATATCATCTTCTCTTATACCGACCTGCGCGGTTATCCGGGGCCTCTCCTGGCCGAGTTGACTGATGCTTACGCCGGCGTACTTGCTTGCCAGAAACGTCTGTCCTTTGTCATTAAGGAACTGCGTGAGAAACACGGTATTGTCCATTGCTCTGCCTTGGACTCATACTACTTGTCTAAGCGGTCGATATTCAATACCAATGGATTTCCAGGCTCAGTGATCAAGCCGGTGCCGAACAGGCTTCTGTTCGACAGTCTCACAGCTTTTAGAGGCATGTCGTCGCCAACCTACCCCTTTTACCCCCCATGGCTCAAATGCTAAGCCATGGCTTCTCAGCTGTTTACCAGAACGATGACCGCATCACCGAGGCCTTTACGTATGAGCTCCTGACATACAACAGCATCTATGGCGACCGCCTTCTTCCTATCGCGGGACCGCGGGCGCCACGCGCGGCTCACGGGCGAGACCCGGTCGACGTTCGCGCGTCGGACCGATATCACGGGTGGACTGCGGCTGACTGGCTGTCGCTACCTGCACGCGAGCATCAACGAGGCACTGCGCATATCGCCGCGGACGCGAAACCACATGTCATCGATGGCCACCACATCCCCAGGGGCACGCTGTTCGGCGTGAACGTGTACGCGCTGAGCCACAACGGCGCCATCTTCCCGGACCCCTTCGCGTTCAAACCCGAGCGCTGGCTCCCCCTGACGATGTCGAGTCTGAGAAGGACGAGGCGGTTCGGAAGCAGGCATTTGGGGCGTTTGCCAACTTTTCCATCGGCCCGCGGAAGCTGCATGGGCAGGCCGCTGGCGTACCTAGAAGCGTCCATGGTCTTGGCGAAGGCGCTTTGGCACTTTGACTATGAACCCGCTGGAGGACCGCTCGGCGCGGCCGGGAAGGGCTGGGATAGGGGGGTGCCGGGGGAGTTCTGTACGTAGGACGGTTTCAATTCCAGCCATGGCGGTTCGTATCTCGTCTTTCGTGAGCGGGAGCTCGGCTGCTTAGAGAAAGATCTCGATGTGACCACCGAGTAGTTAGGATAGGTATTACCTTGAGAAAATAGTAGTTCGGTGCATGAATTAAGAAATTCGGACCCTAAGAACTTGGACCAAGGAACCCATAGGAGGCATACACCGCGATGATCACTCAAATAGCTTAGAACCACTAGACTTGCAATGATCAAGGCGCTGCTAGGAATACTCTGACAAAGCGGTAAGTCACCAGCGCTCGTTGCTTGGTGAGGGATATCAATGGATAAATTGACTTCTAGCCGTGTCTAAAGTCAGCTATCATATTGAGCCGCAATTTACTATATACCTTCGCATTGTAGAGAAGCCGTGCTGCCTGGACTGTAGGGCGTGAATGATTGGGGTAAGACAAACAACGATGACTAGGCCACAAGATGCCCATTCGTCTCATTTATTCCCTCGAGGAATAAAGGAATAGCTCTTCCGGAGGGTACCATATCTGCCGAGGCCTGCTTACCTTGTGCAGTGTTGGAATAAGAATCAATATGCTTGAACATGACGTCCTCAAGCTGGACTTTCGAGCAGCGATAGGACGAGGAAATATGAATATAGACACCCACACGCAATGCTGAGTAAACTGTCTAAAAGCAATGACTTTTATCCCTCCGTCTAAAGTACACTTCATTAGCTAAATTACATGATTGACCAGGAGCAACTCAACCCCGAGTCCTCAAAACCCGTCCATGAAATGCGCCGATAGCTTAGACTCGACCACTCGGATACCAACGCCCGAGACCACCATTCCAATCACCAAGATCTGCCCGACGGGGGTGCGCTTAGTACCTAAACGAGTGAAGTAGACGACCCTCGACTCTCCAGGGGCACCACGGCATTGTCTGCGATCCATCAAGCCCGACGTCGAGATGGAGTCCCGTGGATGGAATGGTAGGATAACAACTGGCCGATAATCAACCCAACGCTAAACGATGAGATAGCCGCCCCTTTATCCCTCCTCTAGAACAAAGAAAATCCCTTTGGCTTGTAAAACAATAGCCTATGCACCGAAACGCCGCCTTATGAAGTGTGTCTTCGTGAGTGTGCTGTAATAGACGTAGGATCGCCAGAAAGAGGGGGTATATTGTTGAGTTTCGAATCGGAATGGGAAATAAAGATCGACAATCGTTGGCGATCATGTATCATGGTAATTAGCAGAAAGATGAACGGATTTGTGTCGTGTACACACGTCCCGTCGTCATCGTTGCCCAACCATGGCCATGAGTCTTCCAAAGGTTAACTTTTCCGTATCTCGTTCGCCGCCAAAATTACCGCGTCACCATCACCGAAAACCCCCGGGAGTTGCGACCTCTGAGAATTCTGAAAAATACCATTCGCAATCGTTCAACCCAACCAACACCACATCGCCATTTCATGAGAAAAATCGGCCCTCCGGAACTTGCTTGATCAAAGCATATTCACCTATGCACGATTTACCATAATACCATCGTTCCCGGGCCCATACTACTTCAGTGGTCAGGGTAGCGCCATCTTCGTGCTGGTTTACACGCTTGCTTTTAAAGTAGAAGTAGAATCGATACGATGTAGAAGGCCGTGTACCTCAAGACGTAGTCCACATTCCAGGACCACCTGCCTCGCCAAGATGTAGTACTTGAGTTCAGAGATGGGAAAAGAAGGCCTGATTGCGGTACTTTTATCGACAACGCAAAACTCGTCGAAGTGGAATTGGCGTTTGGTACGATAGATATGTGCCTATTGGTAGGCAAACGTTAACCCTTGGGGGTTGACTGGAGAGTGTTAAGGGTTCTCCATGGCGAAAAATGGAGTCATGCTCCTGCTGGGCCCGTCAGTTTCAGCTGTTCAAAACCTCTAGATGAATGTACCAACCGTATTTGGCGTATGAAATAGGCAGGTCCCGCCTAACTTCAGAAGAGGGAATCCTAGCACACCACAGTAGCGAGGATAACCGATAGACGGTGAGTGTTAGGATATGAAAGTAATCGAGGACGCCAAACCCCATAAACACCATTTTAATGCAGATTGATAACGTTACTTCGTCATCAATAGAAATTCCGGGTGCCAAGAAAGGATGAAGTCAAAGATGCGTGGTGGGTATCTATTAATGGCTTGGGGCGGTTGTCGTAAGAAGGTGGCAGAAGATTTGGGCGCTGTGACAAGCTGCAAGCCACACCATGTCGGTTTATGCGGTTATAGGCCTGCGTGACCATTGCTGGTCTCCACGACGTTATCGGAGAGATTGATCAGCAGTTGGGCGAGGCAGCGTTTGGTTGCTGCGTCATCACGCAAGACCGAGCTGAAGGTAGCATCGCGAAGAGGTTCTGGAAGGCATTGACGAAGCGCCTCTCGAGCACGAGCATTGTCGCTGAGGCGCAGGAAGCAGCGAACAACGTGCTTGAGGAGGCGAGCAGTCTGCTGCTCGACCAGCTGGGCCACCATGTTGCTCAAAACCGTTCCTACGGCATAAAAGCGCTCGTACGTGGCGCAGATGTAGTTTAAGCCGTTATCGTCCAGCAGTATTTTCTGGACAATGAATATGGCGACCGTCTTGCTGAGCTCCGATCCCGTCTCCATGATTCGTAGGCAGAGTGGAATGATCTCGGTGGTAAGAAGGAAGTTGATCACCTCGCTGGAGTCGTTCTTCACCAATGCGCCAATCACACCAAGGGATGTGAGGCGGAGATACTCAAAGGGTCGCGACTTTGAGGTGGTGTTTAGGAAAGGGTAGAGGAAGAGGGGAATGTGGGCTACATTTGGCTTGTTAGTATACAGTGACTAGCCAGGGCTGTACACGAGCAACATACCATTGAGGAACAAGGTTCTTGTATCGTTATGCGATGCTACACATTGGAGAAGAGCAAGGGCATTGCAGACGCGGTTCGAGGCGGCGGCCGTCAGCTGGGATGGGTTCAACAAGTTGTAAACCGAGATGATCTCCTGCATGAGAGAAGTCATGACGCCTGATCGTTCCGGTACACATTAGCCCTAACTCATCTCTATCGTGGTTGGAATCGTGATGTGCTTACCAAACGAATGCCACAGGATAAGCGCTAGCTCCGGGACCTGTTCGCGCTTCTTGCTCAACTCCAACAAAGCGGCCTCGCGGGTGTTCTCGTTAAGGAGGTCAGCGACGAAGGTTAGAGTTCGACGGTTGTCCTCAGACACATTCTCCAGGCCGTTGTCCTGGGTATGATTGGCAACGGGGGCGTTCATGTTCTGGGTAACATTGTTGTGGATTCGGAAGTGCTGCTGCTGAGCAACAGCGGCGAGGGTAGCCTGTTGATTCGGATGGTGGGTTTGCTGGTGCATCCATGGCTGCTCGGCGTGTGGGTTGTAGGAAGGATGGTAAAGGGACTGGTTGGGCAACATGGCGTATGTCAATATGGCTCGAGTGCTAGAGCCCAACTTGGAGCGTGGCTTCGTTCTTGTTGGTTTTGATGTTTTGAGAGGCGTCGAAGACAAACTCGACACTTACTCGAAACGTCGCACTTGGCGGAGCAGGCGATCTCTAATGGACTTTAGAAGTTGGGTTGCTCGAAGCGGTTTATCGATGGGGGTTACTCCAGGACTATTCCGTATCGTAGGCTCCGGCTTGGAAAATGGTGTAGCCGAATGTTCGGTTGCGATTTTATCCTGTTTTCGGGGTGTAGCTTGAGGTATACTACTAGGTAGGTAGGTTGAAATAGGTCTAGGTAGGTGGGCACCGATACTTAGGCAGAGGGCTCAAAGTGCTATTAAGTAAGTCTCAATCTTGAGAGCCTTTGCGGTGTACCCAGGTAATAATCGGCCTGTCCTTGCACCTAGACAGGTTTGGTTTGGTTAGGTACCTAGGTAGGTAGGTATAGAGGATAGGTCGTCAAGGCGAGAGGTAGGTGGAGGGTATGTGATTTGTGGTTTGTGCAGGTCTTCCAGTTAAAAGAAAGCTGGAGCCCAGGACCGCACGCGGTAAGGATTAGAAGTAGACCTCGGGAGTTTGGAGACGCGTAGCTGGACGTGTAAGGTCCACGGGTGTAAAGTAGCAGAGGGGCTTGTTCGGATATGAATGCTATGATAAAAATGTAAAATGTACGTGGGATCGGGAATGAGGGGCGGGTCGTTGGAAAGATTTTGGGTATCGGCGAAAAAAGAGAGTTGAGAAGTTTAGAAGAGTGGATGCGCCGGTTTGGCAAGTTATGAAGCATTCGCATCTAGTGTATTGATCTTAATTTGCCGACTGGCATGGGAAACGGTAGTATATGTACCTAGTACCTAATACCCCCAGCTAGCACTACTACAGTAGATAGCACTAGAGCACTAAACCACTACTAGGTAGGCGTTCATAGGCCTATTTGGATCAAAATGGATCAACCAATTCGACTTTCAGCTTTAGGCAGCTGGTGGTCATTGCGCTGAAACAGGCAGAACGGGCGCTACCTATCACAAAGGCGCAGCTAAGGTTAGGTACCTATATGTACCTAGTAATCCGTATCGATAGATCAATTCTCCAACGAAATATTTTGGTATAGGTACCCAACGGAGCGGGGTCAAAAAAAAAAAAAAAAAAAAAAAAAAAGAGCCTTAGAGCCCTGCAGGTGAAGGCCACGCACCATACTATTGCAAGGTAGACATCTCCAGGGCTCTAGGGCTACATGTACATAGGTACCTACTAGGTAGGCTGAGGTACCTATCGAAAACGACGATAACAACGAGAAGTACCTTGTAGCCTTGTGCCAACCTTATTTCCAAATCCAGGTACCTGGATGGGCAGCTACGCAAGCAGGCAGGTACGTAAGGTGTAAATCTTCAGCACAGCAAAGAGACCAGTAGATGGTCATGTGATACCCCTTTCCCAGCACACGGCTATCCCGCATGAACTATCGATGTATCTCGATGACTATGGTACGGGTCTTCAGCTGTTATACTACGCTTTCTAAGCGAATGTACCCCATGATTACTTTGGAGATATCTTCGAGGAGTATGGAGTGTATGCATACGAGCCAGGTATGCATCTACTATCCCTCCTATCAAGCCATCTCGTGATACCAAGCCACGCTGTGACGTGCATTATGATTGATCCCCAGCCTGCGGTAAGATATGTGGCTACCTACTCGATAGGTTGCTACACCAGAGAACGTGAGCAAAAGGAGGAGACTTCTAGGTAAACGGTAAGCATGTCAGACCGTTCGATGAAAGGTCATTATGACAGCATCATCAAATCCATGCCAATAAGCACGTAGGAACCTAAGTAGGTAAGCCGTCTGTACGGATAAAAATGGCTAGCTAGGTAAATATCTTCTTCCCCACGTCTGAAATGTTACTTTCTACATTACTACTTTGTATTCGCTACCAAGAGAAAAAAAGCCGTAAAACAAACACATCGTGTGGTCGTCAGTTCCATTTCGCCAAAAAACCCGCCAAGTGCTTCTTATCCTTACAGCGACAACAACAACAACGGCGACGACGATGTGCTAGGCTCGGCCTATCCATCGGGGAGCGCAATATAAACAGAAGACCAAATATGCCATGGTGAGAAAAGAAAAGAATGGGGTTCCGAAATTCGGGCGCGTATTCAACACCGGACCACCCAAGTCTAGCTACCTCGTCGAGACCGTCGAATGTGTCGGTCCCCGGTGTCCTAATAATATAAGACTTTGCCACCCCAGCACATCGCCAACCAGTCCCGCATACCCCTGTTGCTAGCGCCTTGTTGCATCCTCTACTCGGTGAAACCGTCTTCGGTATCATAGATGCAGTTCCCTCAGAATCTGGTCCGCCATATTCTTGAATTGCCATGTGTTGCCTTGCATGCGCTTGAATTGAATGCCGTGAAGCGAAAGCAGGGGAACCTTCACAATAAATATCTCGAATTCTAGGCCAATGTTGTTGCCCAAGTCGCTCTGTACATGCGTGGTTGTTTCGCCAGGCACTCTCCTCGATGATCCAGTTGTGTCTCGGGGGAGGCTCTCTGGGTCCGACACTTCTGACGCCGAATCGCTTCTATCGGGTCCTCTTCCGGGGGTCCGAGGAGTAGGTGGTACTCGTTCCGAGTCCCTAAACTCTTCACGGTCCCGATCTGTCCTGATACCAAAGCTAAACCTTCGGCGATGGTTGGGCGTCGGGACAGGACTGCCGGGCCCATCCGCGCCCCTCTTAAGATCGATACTAGGTGCGTGGCGACAGGCAAACCCTCCGCGGATCTCCGTATAGTCGACCGCGAGCTGCTTCAAAACCCTTCTAATGTCTGCACGGATGGCAGGTACTGACTTGGTTGACGTTGTAGAAACGCTAAAAAGACCCTTTAGGAAGACTGGCTTGGCCAGTTCCGAGTCATCTAGGCGCTCCGCGGAGTTTCCGCTACCTTCGCCGAGTTCCTGGTCCGTTTCCTCGGGCACATCGGCAGCTCGGGCGCCTTCTCGGCGCATCCTCCTTGCTTGGATACTCTCACGGCGAGCGTGGCCCAATGGCCTTGCTCTCAGAGACGCGGCGCGGGGGTTCAAGGCGCTCTTCGGTTCCGGAGGAAGTTTGTCGGTAGCTGCTGACTGGTCGGAGCCGCTGGTCGGTGGCGGATCTTTGGCGACCCTGCTGGAAGATCCGAAAGGCCGCCGCCTGAACTCTGCTGAACTAACACTAGTTGACCGACCTAGGCCTTTGTTGCTACTTCCCGACAAGTTGCCGCCGGCGGAAAGCGGAGGACTAAGCAGCTCTCGGTGCTGCGGCTGACTACTGCCGGAACGCAACCTTGTTGGTTGGTGATCGTCGTCCCGCTCGCGCCTCGAACGGCGGATGCTAAAACTCTTGCGTGGCGTTGTTGGGGTCTCGGCCGGTGAGTGAACGTGAACCACGGGCGGATGAGAACGATCCTTATCAAGCCTTTCCGGTTCTTTGCGGCGCCTGGTGCTAAACCTCCTAAGGATGCCAGCAGCCGTGCTTTCCTTCTTTGGTGGCAGATCTGCGGGAATTTCTGGAGGGACAAGGGTATTGGGTGAGGGTTGAGGCTTCTTAATATCCTCTGGAGCGTCATCTTCTCCGTGGGTGCGGGCTCGAGGCCTTGACCTCCCTCCGGTAGCTCTTTCTCCGGCCATTTCGTAGGCTGCTGTATTCGTGTGCGCCTCTGGAGGGGGAGCGATCTCTGGCATCGGAGAATCCGCGGCATTCTTTGGTGTGTGGGATTTGGGGACAGCGTCTACCTTATCCCGATCCTGTTTCTCTTTCACCAAGTAATAGATAGAAACTAGTGGGCTGAAGGCGTTAAGCGGATCAACGCCCAACTGTAGGGCGTCCGAACTAGGGGCCGTCAAGTTATCACGGCTACTGCCAGAATTGCGTCGCTTGTAAAAGTCGAATCCAAACCCTCGCTTCTTTTCCACGTCTTTAGGGGCAGGTGGCATATCCTTCTCCTTTTGGAGAAGTGCCACGGCACGCTTGTAGTCCTCGGATTCGATCACTTTCGTGAGCTGAGCCTTGATCACCTCCGGAGGTCCAAAGTTGAAGCCAGTCATGGCATTGATAACTTCCGGCTCTAGGGGGAGTGTCAGGGGCTCACGAGCAGGTAGATAATTTTCAGGTGGAGTGCCGTAGCCCTTTATCATCCACGGGTGGTTCATGACCTCGTACATGGAAGCTCGTTGTTTCGGGTCGGTGACAAGCATTCGGGATAAAAGGTGTCGGCATTCTGAATCAATGTTAGCTACGGAAAGCAAAGTAGAAAATATCGAATTGCTCACCATTAGATAGCCAGCTGGGATAATCCACAAGTCCTTTCTTGATCTTTGCATGCAGAGCTGGCATGCTCTGATCGTCGAAGGGAACCTTGCCACAGACCAGCACGTATAGAACAATACCAAAACTCCATACGTCGACCTCAGGGCCCGTGTACGCCCGCGCCTGTAGCAGCTCGGGGGCGGCGAAGTACAGACTGCCGCAGAATGTCTTAAGGTGACCGCGAGGGGCAAATAGGTTGCTGAGACCAAAGTCAATGATCTTGATGTCACCGGTCTTACTAATGAGGATGTTCTCGATCTTCAAGTCGCGGTGGACTATGCTATTTCGGTGGCAGTAGTCGAGGGCGCTTGCGATCTGCCTACTGAATTTCCTCGCTTGCTTCTCCTTCAGTTTTCCGTGGGAGATGATGTAATCTAGCATTTGACCGCCGTTGACGTATTCGAAAAGCATGTACCAATGGTAATTGGTGCGAACCACGTCTCGCATGCCACAGATGTGAGGATGCTGTAGAAGGGTCACAATGGCAGCCTCGCGTGCCGTTCGTATTTCTTTCGACTGATCAGCCCTCTCTTTGTCGGCTCGGCTGTGGTGACCGTCCTCGGTTGAGCCTCGTGGGATAATTTTGCAAGCGACCTGGGTAATCACAATTAGCAAAGCGGTCTAGGCGTCTCCGACTAACTGTGAAAGGGTATAAAAGAAAAAAAGGGAACTGACCTGCTCCGTCCCATCCTCTTTGCGGGCGAGCTTAACTTTGCCCATGCTTCCAGCTCCGATAGTCTTGCCTAGAATCCATTTTCCTGATTGCGTGGGAATAGAGGTTCTGGAGGTCCGTTGCTTGGCGCCGGTGGCGCGGGCGTCTGCTGCTGCTTGCATGACAGGTGGGATGGCAGCAGGGCCGGCGTTGTTTGCGACAGCGGTAGGGCCAGCCATGTCGGATTGAGCGTGGGTTGATCGCGTACTGCTTCGACGGTGGACGCCCTTGGAGTCGGTACCACGCGAGACCGGGGGAGGACGGTCTTTGCTGGAACTTCGCTTGGGCTGATGATGAGCAGCTACTACGTTGGACGTTTCATAGTCCTGCTGGGGAAGGATATCTTGAATGGGACGACCGGAAGACGAAGAGGTCTGACGGCTGTGATGGCGAGAATGATGATGTGGTTGTTGACTATGTTGACTGTGTTGACTGTGTTGATGGGAAGTCGAGGCGGACCGATGTGGAGGTTGGCCCGAGTTGTGTTGGGATGGTGAAGCGGCAGTGGAACTAGTCGGGCGAGAACGTGTCGAGTGGCTTCGCACCGGGAGTTGTGTCTGGTGGGTTTGGTGAGATCTCGGGGACGAAGACGAAGAAGGACGACGGGAATGGTGCGAATGATTATGATGCTGCTGCTGCTGCTGCTGCTGCGATTGCTGTTGCTGATGATGACTATGATGTTGTGGTGGTTGTAGTGGTGGTGGTTGCTCGGTAGCCGAAGTTGACATGGCTCAGTTACTGCTGTGTGTCGCCTGTCTACAGTACCAGGTATTGCTACGGCAATCCTTCTACCGGCGCTGCAAGCTACTAGGTATAGAGTGGTAATAGCCCTGGAGAGGTATCGAGGTATGGTATTATTGAATAATTTGGCAATTATTGAAACAGTCGATCGCCTTGTTCAAGTTTCTGATCCATAAAAAATTCGAAAATGAGAGATTGGCACTTGCTGGGCAGTTTTGGTAGGGGAGGTCAGAGGCGTGGGCAATAGCTGGAGGGTAAGCAGGCAGGCAAAAAGGTTTGGGCAGTGAGAAAGTGAGAAGGCCTGGGCAGACGTTGTTCTGTGCTGCGCTGCTGTGCTACCTGATAGGCTCAACTAGCAGTACCTATAATAAGTACTGGGTACCCAGTACCATGGCCTACGTGTAGTAGTACCACCTACAAATACTGCTTGAACTTGGAACCTTTCAAGACGAGAACATTGAAAGGGAACCTCACATCCATGATCCATCATTTGATCGTTCTCTTCTTCATTTCCCCCTTTACACTCCTTTGCACTCCTTTTCACTCCCCCTTAACAGAAACCACTACCCAGCCGCCAACAGCTCTGAGAATCATCAATGATCCATATGTACAGTGCGGTACGTACACATACGCCTCCCGCTACCACTGAACCTACATAGTACGTTTGTTAGTGACACTCCGTTGCGGGTTGGATTAAATCAGATGGGATAAGGGGTGCGCTAGCGTCTGGTAGACGCACCACAATCTTTCAAGTTGACGAAGGTGCTGAACACCATTACTACGATAATATCTTGAACTGCTGGTACATGGTATAGTAGCAACAGCGGGGACCTGGATGACCCTACGTGGAATGATAGGGATGCATATTCGTGTCCCATCGTATGCATGTACAATCCGGTACCTGTATTGTATACTGGCAACCGTTCTGTAGGACCTCTAAGTGTGTGTCTTGTACCTCTACGTTATACTCGTTATGTATCCTCAGAACATGATGGTCCACAACATGGACTGACAATGACGGTCAATCAATTGAACGTTCCCTATAATCCGTCTATTCTGATTTTTCTGTCAACACCTGATTTGTTTTGGTCTTCTAAAGATATTAGAACAGACGAGAAAAGATAGATCGTGCAACTTTAGTAAATTCAAATGTGCTAACTAGGTACATAAGGTATCTTACATCCGTGGATGTGCATAGTATTTTTACTGCCCCCTCACAAGCCAGATAACTTAACAAGGCTAATGAACATTCGTTGTTTCGCTGATGGGTCCTCCGTTCTAGCTTGATGGTATGTACATCCATGGATGTAGCTGAAGTTACCGTATCTTGGCCAACCTTTGGCGACGTTTAGCGTGTACAACTAAGTTGTATGGACGTAGTCGATGGTTGGTGGGCGAGGTGGCTTTGGGCTCGAACAAGATGACGAAATGGAGGGCCGCCCCTGGGACTAGAGCACCTCCGCAACCCTTTTGATCATGCAACCATTCAATACTGCTACCTACCCACCTACCCACCTACTCTCCCTACATACACCAAAGAAAAACCTTGCACGAATATCGTCAAAACAACAGAGCAACGAACAACGAACAACGAAATAGCACATATTGATGTGATGTCATGTGTCATAAAACACCAACACCAAGGCACGCATGTGCACGAATGGTTAAACAATATCATGCAATAATCATAGTTGTCGTGGAGTTATTACCTAATGCTTCCAGGCCAAGCTTGGCCCCCAACTCCCCCAATTCCCGCGATACAGAAACCAGAGATGGAGGGGTATGACGACAGCCGGCTGGTTGACCAGGTTGTATTGCAGCAGAACTCCAAAGCTTAACAGACCAGGAAATATAAACGGGCATGGATGGCCTCCCGTCCCGTCCTGTCCTGTTGTTCTTCGGTCAGCCAGGGACCGTGATAGGTTAAGTGCCCGCGACTATCCCGCTTCTGGAGACTTATCGAGTAGGGACACGGTTCGATAGCTTGATTGGATGCGGAGCCGAGACAAGTCCCAAACGAGCTATCGTCAAGAGCGTCACAGTCCACTCTGTTGAACAGGACAGCATAGCATCATCACGATGTACTGTCTGTCATGTACTAGGCAGCTCTCAACATTGGGGGTCATCCTCTACCTTCTCAGAACTCCGTCTTCCTTGATCTTAAAGTTCCACAGTACTTCTCGCTAATGTCGGCGACACGGGCATTATTGACCCTATTTAGTATGGTACATTGTGGGCATTCTATGCCGCCTCCATGATACAAGTCAAGCTCAAGTAACAATCCTTTCAAATCTCACCTCGAGGCCGTTGGGTCGTAAAGTAAAGCCAGGGTTATCGATCGTAAATTCTTTCTCGGTTCTCAAGATCCTGAAATTCCGAACGATCTCGGCCAGGATGATCTTCATCTCCATCATGGCAAACGTCTTCCCGATACAAATCCGTGGGCCATGGGAGAAGGCCTCGAATGCATAGGGAGAAAGTTGATCGTCAGACAAACGGTTCCACCGCGTAGGGTCTATTTCTGCCGCATCGTCTCCCCATATTAATGGGTTGAGCATCGGCAACGCCACCATTATGTCGAAGGGGGTGCCTCGAGGGATCTTGACCCCTTCGATAGTAACGTCGGCCGCTGTTTCGCGATACATACCATTCGCTACAGTTTACCGTTAGCCACTACTATACTACAATAAACTTGACGCTAACCTGGAGGATAGACTCGGAGTGACTCCTTAACAAAGTTGTCAAGATGCTGCATCTTTTCAAGATCGCCGTATGGAGGATCGTCGTCTACTTTTAAGAGTTCCAGTCGCAATTTATCTTGAATGTTGGGCTTCTCGGCCATGATCCACATGCTCCACGAAAGCACATTGGCCGACGTCTCATGACCCGCGATCATGAGTTGGAGGAGCTGTATGAACGAGAAGGTGGATTGCCGTCAGTACGATGATAACAGGCGACAGGAAGGTCCCGTCAACTTACATCACCCACTATTTCTGCCTCCTTGATACCCTCAGCCGGCCCACCAGGCATGCTTTCTTCAATAAGAAAAGTCAGCAAATCACGGGAATCGCTGCTTTTATACTCGCCACTATCCATGGCGGCTCTAATTTCCGCACGCCGTCTTCGAGTCAGCTCGGTTAGGTACCTGTTCAACCAGGACGTGGCGAAAAGAAAGTCGCGGTTTGCCTTAAGAGGTAGCCACCGCGTAGGAATGAAGCCATTGACGAATGTAAGCACCTTGTCTAATGTTCCCTGTCCAAAAATGATATCGTAGGCCTTGTGGAAGCTAAAATCGTCGCCCACGTCGTTGTCTTTGCTTCTCTCGTCAAACACGGCTGCCCTCAAATTGCCTAGGTCAACTCCCAGGATGGCGATACCCATTATGTCGAGTGTGGTCTTCGAGAAGCTATCGGTGGCATCGATAACCCCGGTACACCCGTCCCTATTTGCTGCAATGGCTCGGTCGAACAGCTGGGTGACTTCGGCCGCTTTGGACTTTAAGACAGGTTCCAACTTGCGGATGTTTGCCAGCGAGAATGATGCATTGAGCATCTTCCTATGGGCTTTATGCTGGTCGAACTCCATGACGATCACGCCGTCACCAGCTAGCTCTCTCGTCATCCGCCGCCAGGCTGCGGCCTTCTGGAAGGAATAACATTGCGTCTGCAGCACCTCCTTGAAGGCGCTTACGCTGTTGGGGACGATGACTTCCGTATTCGCCAAGGACAGGTATCGGAGTAACGGAGCATCGGGATGTTCTCTCATCCATTCGATATACGTGATTGTAGGCGACCCGGCTTTGAGGAGATTGATAAATTGGCCAAAGAAGATGTGGTTATTCTATTGAGGCAATACTTGGTATTAGGCCCGAGCTACTAAGGGGACGATAGAACTAATGGTAAGATTTTACTTACGGTTGGGCCGGGTATGTGCCTCAGGGGTGAGAAGTACTTGTGGTATAGAAATATCCGGTAGTACTTCAACAACGAATACTGGACGAAGAAAAGAACGTACCCAGCTTGCGTAGAACTTAGCCAGTCGACATGACGAGTAACTAGGAGGGACCCGAGGGTCGCGAGAGTCAGGCATTTAAGAACATCCATATTGGACTTTTCTAGACTGAAATGGTGCTTTTGTTTTGTAAGATTCCGGGCAGCCAGTAGTCATTGTACTCGCCTTTAGTATTGCCATGTCACTTCGGGGTGTGATCTCATATATCACCACATATCTAGTATGTACCTACAGACGACAATCGGCGACCACTAGCCAGTACTACTTACATGATAGGAAGGGGGGCATATGAAACTACATACACATACGATTGGGAGCACAGAGCGGTATGTCTGGATCTAATGGGGTAGCACGTACAATATTGCTTATGAAGCTTGGAATAGTAGCGTGAACTGCATGCGAAGACTACCTCCAAGTAGGTACACATAAAAAATACACTGATTTGACTCAAGACACAAGTTTCACTCAACTAGAATTAGAAGCTGACTCGTAAGCTGAGTATGAGTGAACAGTCAAAGTTTAGTCCATATACCAGGTATTCTAGATGCTATTGAAGGTAACAATATGACCTGTCTATTTGGTACGCCTCCGAATGATGTACGGCGCGTTACACGACGATAGATCTAGCGGTTGTCCAACCACACCGATTTCTGCTCACTGTCCTTTCCCCGTCCCCCGAAGGAGGGTAAGACATCAATACAGCAGCTCAACCCAGTAACCGGGAAACCGGACAATTGGCCGCTGGAGATCTTGGGAACATGCCTAACCCAATACTTTCATGATTATCCAGCTATTCCTGAGACAGGCAGAAGCAACTATTGAGACATTGAGATTCCTTCATCCTTGCCGAACACCGAGTAAGATGTTATAGGGGTAGGAAGCGCAGGACCATAAAGCTCGGATTCCGATGGTATTCCGTAGCTACTACGCATCTTAATAGAATCACATACAGAATACTTGTTATTACCACATATTAATGTTTTATCGAAAACATCGAAGTCCATGATTTATCAAGCTGAGAGTTCAGAAAAGTGGAAGCGAGATTAAATGACTCTTGACCTTTTGAGGATCTGTTTACCAAGGTAGGTACGTATCTAGATGAGGTCATCATGCACCGTATAATTCCATAACGTGCAAAGAAACCAGCACACTGTGACACCTTTATCGATAAGAGATATTCCCAGCTTGAGCTTAAGGTTCTCGGGGTCTCGGGGTCCATCCACGATAGGTCGTCATTTAGTCTCACATCCATGCTTCTTTCTTTCTCCATAAACGCGTCCATTATTGACTTCCAACCTTTTAGATACCAAGAACGTACATTGTATTTGAGTTAATAGAACTTATAAACCGAAGAAGACTATGCTAGAGACACCAATAGTACCCTAGAATCGGAGACCTATGTCGTCCAAACGATCTCGCGCAACCTTTGAAGCCGATCTTCAAGCCCAGCAATCGCCCTACGTTCTCTTCGGCACCCCCCTACCACCTCTCGATCCCGACGTCCGTGACGACGGCTCCTACGTACCAATATGGAAACAAGAAGTCCGCGATGAGCGCGGCCGTAAGCGTTTGCACGGCGCCTTCACTGGTGGCTGGAGCGCCGGCTACTTTAACACTGTCGGTTCGAAGGAAGGATGGACCCCTGCAACGTTCGTCTCGTCGCGTTCGAACCGTCGCAAAGATGGTACCTCGACTCAGCAACAGCAACAGCAACGACCCGAGGATTTCATGGACGAGGAAGATCTCGCCGACGCCGCAGAAGCGCAGAAACTACAAACTGCGCAAGACTTCGCCGGTTTAGGGTCTACGGAAGACAATGGGTTATTCCGACAAGGTGGTGGTTTTGCCGATCTGTTTCGAGCCCAAGGGGAGACGATGGGTGTGAAGCTTTTGAAGAGAATGGGCTGGAAAGAGGGCCAGGGAATCGGTCCTAAGGTCCGTCGAAAAGCCCGGTTGGATGTAGGTGACGGAGGCGAGACGCATCTCTTCGCGCCGGATAACGTTGCTATGATTTCCTTCGACCGAAAACTGGATCGCAAGGGTCTGGGTTACGAAGGCGAATCACGACTGACACCTATGGGACCAAATACGCAAAAGGAGGCTGGTGAGAGCTCCGAAGACGAGGATTCCCGGGGTGTGTCACTACGTTTGAGCGGATTGAAGAATAAGAAAAAGCCAAATAAATTCGGAAAGGGGGGTATTGGTATTGGAGTTCTAAACGACACAGGATCTGATGATGAGGATCCGTACGAAATTGGGCCGCGCATATCGTACAACAGGGTTATAGGAGGCGACAAGAAGAAAAAGAAGGCGGCGAATACGACAACATCCGTCAACCCAACTTTACGCTCTGCACCAGTGTACATACCACGAAAAACCGCCCTCTCACAAGCAGGCAAAAACCTGCGGAAATGCCACGACGGCCGGTTACCAATTGACGGATTCATCTTCGGCGCCGAGACCGACAACCTAACGTCTACTATCAACGCTGAAGTCAACAAGTACCCGCCCCCTCAAGTACCGCCAGAGTGGAAGCCTAGTCGCAAACAACAAATCCAGGATTCAGATACAACGACGAAAACAACATCAGATTACGTATCTACAGCCGACGCAGCCAAAGCTTCGAAACTCGACCCCAAATCCCGCGCCGCATTACTTGGCGAAGCCCAACTTCCCGGCAAGTCCGTCTTTGACTTCCTCTCATCGTCCGCGCGCGAACGCCTCGCCGCCGCCACCGGCAAGCAGAACCTACCCCCAGCGCTCGGCGAGATCCCCTCGGCCTACGCACTGAGCGACGCCGAGCGCCAACAAGAGCTCCTGCGACAAGTGCCCGAACTCGACAAGCCGACGGCACTAGCCGCCATCGCGCGCGGCGCCACCGCCAGCGGCACCACGCTCTACGCGGACGACGAGTCCAAACGCACCCGCTACCGCGCCTACCTCGAGTGGGCCGCCGGGCTGTCGAAAACACCGCCCACGGCCAGACCCCCGGGCACGCCCACGGACGACTGGCTGCGCGAGCTGCACGAGTTCCGCAACTGCGCGCGCATCTTCAAGCCCATGACCGGCGCCATGGCATCGCGCTTCACCACCTCATCGTCCTCCCCCTCCTCGGCTTCCAAACCCACCACTACCACCGACAAGCCCTCGCCCAACAAGCCCCCGATCCCGCCCGAGGAGGAGGCTGCGCGCCACGGCATGTACGGCGCTATGACGCGCTCCGTCACTGCTTTCTTCCCCGCCCGTCTCCTGTGCAAGCGCTTCAACGTTAGGCCGCCGGCTAATGTGCAGCCCGAAAATCCGGACGATGGGCCGCTGCCCGATATTCCGCTTAGGAAGGGCCCCGCTGCTGCTGCTGCGTTCGGCGGCGGCGGCGGCGCGATGACGCTGGATGAGCTGCTGAGGGATGCGCAGGTGCAGGCACAAGGGGCCCAGTCCGGAGCGGACCCCGTGCCGGCGGCGCCGGCGGCATTGGAACCTCCGCCGCCGAAGGAAAAGGAGGTCGTGGTAGATGCGGAGGTCAACGAGGCGCTGGAGGGGAAGCGTGCGCAAGACGACGTGCTAAAGGCGATCTTTGGGGAGAGCAGTGATGAGGAAGACTAGGAAAACTCTTAGGGGTAGAGAAGTTGCCAGGAGTAAAACAGCTACGGAGCTAGGTACTAGGTAGACATAAAATATACCCCGGTGTGGCGAATGTGAGCATGAATTATTATCAGTCATCAATGAAGTCTAGTGGTCTTTAATCCCATGAAGTGTAACCTTTGATTTTGGTTTCCAAGGTTTCTACTATATACCAACGCGAAGCTCGCGCAGAAACGGGATATACATTATGTGGGTATGTGCCCAGCAAGTATCTATCAGGGTAACTCTCATCCAGCCTAGTGCGAAGGCTTCGCAATGGGGGCAATGATGCCCTGTTTCATCAAGATCTTCGGCTTCGTCGCCTCCTGGAACGTCTCCTTTGTCATCCACTCGGGGCCCACGGGCAAGCGTAGAGCGCGCTCGTACTGTAGCCGAGACTCGAAGGGGTGCGGCAGCTGCGACGCCATGTACTTGTCGTTCTGTAGACAGGATGTTAGTCAATTTGTTATCCCACTCACGGAGATAGGGGCAGACATACCTTCTTGGTGCGCTTCTCGTTGATGATGACGTTCCGCAGCGCGACGTCCTTGCGGTCTTTCTTCTTGATGCCCTCCTGCTTGGTCAGGAACCTCCCGCGATGCCGCTTCTTCTCACGATTACTGACCCCGTCGCCGACCCAGCTGCCCCAGCCAGGGAGTGTGTTGTCGATGACCTTCTCATCGTCTTCCTCCTCGATCGCAGCCTTTTCGTGCTCGAACTCGGCTACGACGTCTAATCCACCGAAGGCTTTCTCAATGAGGTCTTGTTCACGGAACTGAATAGGCAAGTGGCTGTCCTCATCATCCGAGGAGGTGTCCTCCACGTTAACAGTGGCTTGCTTTTTACTCTGCTTTAGCTTCTTCGCCGGGGCTGCGGCGGGTGCTACGGCTACCGAATCGGCACCAAGCTCAAGTACATCTACGCCTGATCCAGCCTTTTTGCCTCGCTGTTTCTTCGGAGGACCGGCCATGGACGGTTGGCTCCAAGCACCTGCTATCGGCTCCGCGGCCAAATCCTGGGCGACCGGAGCGGATAACCCCTTCGAGCGGCCGGTTGAGGCTGCAGAAATGTTTTCTCTTGCAACCCGAAGACTGGAATCCTCTGCCTTGTTTTTCTTACCAGATTTGGAAGATTGCTCGCTCGGCTTCCCGGGCTTCTTTTGCGAAGGCTGCCCGAATACTCGTCGACCGACATCTTCGGGTTCTTCGTCGGAGTCCTGGCGATCCTCATCGTCGGAGGCTAGCTCTTGTCGTATTTGGGCTACTAGATCATCGTTCGCCTTCTTCTTTGCTGCTTCCGCCTTCTTCATGAATTCCATGTTCAAAAGTTTTGACTTCGGTTGGGTATCGTCAGCGTCAGAGGTATCATCAAGCTGGCGAAGAAGCCTCTTCCGCTCGTCGACGTCATCTGAGGCGCCCGAATAATCGGAATCATCATCTGACTCGTCATTCCCCTTTGACGGCCTCCCCTCAATTCGGCGGCGTAACTCTTCATCTCGCCGGGCCATTTCGGCTACCCCCGTTCGAACGTCGTCATCCCATGCTGCGCGGCCGTTTTTGTTTGTCATCTTAGCCCATTTGCTTTCCCGATGCCGGGCGCCCATTCTCTCCATAGCTCGCTGGCGGTCCTGAGCTTCGCGTTCGTCTTCCGAGTCGAGTTCGCCGGCTGCGGCCATAGCTTCACGTTCCTTGATCTCGTCCCGCTCTCTCTGTTTTCGATGGACTCGGTGATAAGCCTTGCTCTTTATTTTCTTGATACGCTTAGCTCTTGCGTCCTCTCGGGATTTTAGTTCTCTCTCGAGGCGCTTCTGCTGCCACATCTTCTTGAGATTGTTTTTCGAGAGACCTTGAGCATCTGCATCTTCTAGATTATCCACTTCTTTGGCCTCTTTCTTGGTACTCGGGCCCAGTCCACTCTCTTCCATAATTGCCATAATGGTCCGTTCCAGTTCGGTCCCTGGTGCTTTATGGTTCAGGGGTTGGATCTCGCTGTTATCGTGCCTGGCAAGACCGGTTTCTGTCTGGGGCAGGGGAAACACTAGGTGATCTGCTCTTCTATTCTGCTTCACAGTCTCGGTCCATCGGTCCAGAGACTCGTTGGTCTTCTCGTAAGCAACGGTGCGATCTAATTTTGCCTGCTGCCGCCTGGCAAGGGGCACCTCTAGCTTTTGGGGTTTGCTAGACTTTTCTTCCTTGGTCATAAGCTTGAGGGACTTCTTGAGCTCGGGGTCTTTGACTCCCAACAAGCCCAAGTCTTTTAATCCTATTTTCGGTTTTGTGCTTGTCGGCGCAGCTTCTTGCTCGTCTGTGTCTTTGACCCCAGAGAATTTGGAAACCCACGCATTGATCCCAGACTCGGATATGTCATCGTCCTCTTCGTCTTCGACATCGGAAGATTCATCACCAGAGGCTTCATCATCCTCATCTGATCCCCCGGAGCCGGATTCGTCCTCGTCGGCCCCCGGTTCCCCATCATCTTCGGACATAGACATATCCAAGGCTTCGGCGAGATCAATAGCATCTGATCCAAGGGAAGCGCCATCTGCATCATCTATCTCCTCGTCTTCATCTTCGTCGTCGTCATCGTCATCATCCTATATTTTCTATTAGTATGTATTCCGTCAATATGAACGCAATGTCCTAGTATTTCGGCAATACCTCTCTTCTTTGCTTTCGCTTCTGCTTCTTACTACTCCCGCGAAAAGCGTAGTCTTCGAACCTCTCCTCATCACTCTCACCGAATGCTTCATCACTGTCGATTTCGGAATCGTCATCCTCATCAACACCAACGCGCCACTCGTTCCCGCTGCTGTCGCTGCCGTACTCGATTTCCTCGTCACGATCAGCGCCCCGGCGCATCTTCCTGGGCGGCCTCTCATCTTCGTCCGCGTCGTCGTCGTCTTCATCCTCGTCATCCCTCGCATGCTTGCCACCACCACTCAAGGGGATATCTAATTCGCGATTGCGCGGGGTGCGCTTCTGACGATCGGTGTACTCTTCGGAGGCGATCGCGAAAGCATTGAGGGCCTTCTTGGTGGACTTGGACTTGGATCGCTTTTTGGATTTACCGCCAGTACTCGCGCTACCGCCGAGAGACCGGCCGTGGGCTTGTCGGCCAGGCATTGCCGAATTGCCTTTAAGAAGATTAGGTTCGTATATTGGGAAGTGCCGCTTTTCGAGGTTGCGCAGTTGGAATAGGTTTCGTGTACGTCCTCAAATGACGACTTTTTTTGGTTATCCTGGGCTGCGCAAACTAGGCACATATGTTAGAAGCGAATGATGAATTTCATACATGTAATTATCGATAATTTGAATTCTCATGCATAGTAGAGAAATTGGGCGGTGTCCGAACTTTTTTTCTGCCACGACAGCGGGGAGCTTTAGTGCTCTATCCGGCCAACCTTAGTGGCTTGCATGGCCAAAGTCCCGTTATAATTATCCCTGCAGATACAGCTATCGATAACCCACCCACCACTATCAACGATTTTCAACATTGCGACAGCGACTTCGACCACGACTAGCCCGCCATTGGCAACTACCGTGCTGCTCCTCGAGCGACCCCAAGCAACGTCTGAGCCGAAGCTTCGCGAACCACCCAGACCGCACATCGATCCAACCGAAGACAGACACCGGAAACCTGTCGCAATGCAGCCCACGCAAGCGCTCCTCAAGCGCTTCCGCAAGCTGCCGCTGACGACCAAGGACATCAAGAAGGGCTTCTACAAGGGGACGCGGACGGGCAACATCGGCAGCCACACGCGGTACGGCGGGTACATCATCGACTGGCGGAAAGTGCGCACGTACGTGGTGCCGGCCGGGCTGGACGCCTTCAAGGTACGGGCATCGCGCTGAGCATAGCACTCCCCTTCGTTCTCGTCGAAGCCCGTTATGATGTGATGTGATGTGATGTAACAGAAAAAGCGACTAACAGGTTTCGGCGCAAACTAGTTGACCCCCTTCGTGACGAGCAAGGTGCAGCCGACGAGAGGCCGCTACGAGGGCTACAAGCTGGGCCCCAAGAGCCCCGAGCTGTACCTAGATAGGTGGAAGGCGGAGAACGGCTTGGACTAAGCTGGATCGCTTCAGAAGAAAGTCGATACATACTCCTTGGGGAGCATGGACGTCAAGGCATGTGCATAGATCCATTGCTGGAGGCTGGGTCGAGCCGAGGATTGGTTATGCGAAATTACTATCTCGGAATATGCACGACGTTGAGCCAAACCCGAGCGGGCGTTCAGACGCATGAACAGACCATTGATGCCATCTGGCCTACCTACCTACCTACTCACCAAGACACCAAGATATACAAGTTCTGTACTATACCGGCTACATACACACGCATCTATACAACACGCGTGGTATGTGTATATACAAATCACATAGACTACAAGATATCCTCTCAGACTACGGTGATATGTCAATTGTCCTACTATATTAAAAACTGCTAACGAGGGTATATGTATAAAACCAAAACAATATATGGCAAGCGCACTATCCAAAATCCTAACAAATGAAATTGAACCGGGTATATCGCTGTCTCGTCCCCGCTGGATAAACCCCAATTTCCAAAAAAGAAAAGAAGAGTGAAGGTTCTAGGAAATAACCAAAATCACTTTGTAGTGGGCAGATCCTCTTGCGCGGTAACGAACGTCTGAAACGGTGGTCGCTCTGGGTTGCCATCGACGGTGATCAGCGGTGTTGTCGCTGTGCTGTTGCCTCCCTTTAGCTCACCGTTCTCGGCCAGGGGTGTAGCAAACGTGTCTATAACCCCAGGGGTCCCGGGGCCGTCCGGCCTGATTGCATCCGGGACCATACCCTCTTCCCTTACTTTCTCAGTCGCCGCCACCATAGCAGCAGCACTAGTAGTTGCCGCCGCATCGGTCCCAGGAGTAAGAGGTAATGGACTGGCGACTCGCCCGGGTTGATCCAACGCCGAAGTTAGGGTGAGCATGCTAGCCGTCTCGGCCTCTTTGCCGAGGCTGAAAGGCACCGCGATGCCTCCGACTTTCGGTCGCTTACCCGTGACTCCCGTCTCAGGAGAGAGTAGGCTGCTCGCAGCAGATGACTGAGCATCGACTTGTTTCGCTTTCTCTTGCCTTCTGGCTAGGAGCACAGACATCGGGTTACAATCATCGTTGCTGCTGCTATCGTCGGCGATCTGATGTTCGTCTCTAACTACCTTCGTCTTCGATCGGGTTCGACCAGTCGCAAGCTCTTTCCGGGCAACATCCTTCTCCTGCCGTTCAATATCGGACGGCGAGCGAGCACCTTCTCCCTCATCGGTAGTGGCCACCTTGATTTCCGGTGTCTTATCCATGTCATGTTCGCGATTGACAGTGGCCTCGTCGTGCTTAGAGCCCCAGAGTGACCAGAGTGCGAGACCCATACTCTTAACCCTCTTCTTCTCCGCGACATCCTCGCCTGCCCTTCGCCTGCTAGCTAGGGCAGCGGGAGGTGGTGACTCTCCATCAAAACCAACATACCCCGCGGCCATCTCCTTAAGACGCCACTTATGGATTTTAGCACGCGTGCTCCCGTAACGCTTATCCCATTGCCCACGTATTTCAAGCCATCTTCGTACCGGCGTTTCCTTGACGACTCCAATTGCATCGCGATCCATAGCGCAGCCGGGCAATTCACTAGGAGGCGCCAAAGGACTAATAATTCCGTGGCGATCAACACGTTGGCGAATCATGTGGTTTTTGAAGGGGGGCAACGGATCCCCGGCCTTTCCGACTGCCTCTTTAACAACTCCGTCCGGTTCGCCAGTCTCTTGGGCAGCTCTATTTGCGCCTTCACGGTCAGATTCGGAACTTGAACTGGAGCTTGTCCTTGATATGACCGAGATAGAATCATCATCCAGAATCTCAATTTCCGTTTTCTGTGCCCTGGCCAAAGCCCAAGCACCAAATTGTGCCACCGAACGATACATGTACTTCGCTGGTCGCGTGAAACTTAAAGTTGGGGCTACATGGCATAAATCATCCCAAACTTGAAGCTGCACGTCCGTTGGCTTATACCGAGATAGTTCTTCTCGTGCTGACTCAGTCATGGTAGAGTCCGGGGGCGGATACTTGGCTGGGTTGGCGCATTTGTGCGCGACGTACATCTGCTCGTCTCGAAGAATCTCCCCTCCACCTGTCATGATAAGTAAAGGCGGCAGCCCACCAAGGCTAGGCTGCATAGCAGGGCTAACTAGAGGATGTGACAAGAGCTCATTAGTTGTATACATCTAAAACTGCATTAGCTTGTGCCCTCGAGACTTGGGGGGGGGATCACAAACCTGGATTTGGTCCTTGAGTATGACCTCTTTCCCGTCAAGATTGATCGAGATAAAGGCTGATTCGGCATGGCTGTCACTCGGTTCGTCACCAGCAGTCGCCGTCGTCGCGTTTAACTGGGCCAAGTCCTGAGGAAGCTGTTTCTTTTCTATCGAAGCTGGCTTCATCAATTTGGTTTGGTCGGGTTTGGCCTTCTTGGCTACTTGTTCTACCAATGCCGCATATTCGTCCGCATTTAGGGGCGGCCACGCCTTGGAAGGTTTATGATGAAATCCGCACTGCGGAATATAATCCAGAGGGCAATCGCCAGAAACACTGGGGAAGGAATGCGTCAGATCCACCCAGGGACTAATGAGAATGCCACCAGCTGGCAAAGGGATACCCCTATCCCTCATAACGACCAGCATGCTTAGAACCATCCCGCCGCCGGCCGAGTCTCCTGCAAGGACGATTGTGGTTGGGTCGTGGGTTGTCAGCAGGTAAAGATACGCTGCCAGACAATCTTGTAGACCACACGGGAAAGGGAATTGGGGAGCCAGCCGATACTCAGGCGCAAAAACCCTAGCCTTCAGCTTTCGCGCATGTCGCTGCATCTGGTACCGGTGCTCGTCAACGCTCCCAAAGAAGTAGGCTCCGCCGTGGACATAAAGCATGACCCTCTTGCCCGGATCGCCAGTTTTCTTTCGCTCGTGGTAATCGGACCTCATCTCAATCCATTCCGCCTTGAGCGGACTCCCGGGCTTTCGCCACTGCCACCAATTCCTACCACCGACCTTCTTGATCCCATCCGGACCCAATTGTTCTTGCAAAACACCCGCGGCCTCCACAAGCTTCGGCTCGGGAATCTCGACCTGATCGACCTTCACCCATTGGGGGTGGGGAACCCATTGGGAGGTAAAAGCTTGAAGATCCTCGACCGTGTGGTGCGACGCATAGGCAAGGAAGGATCGTATAAGGTGCAGACCCTCGTCGTACGAGAGATGGGCCGTCGGACGCTCGCGGAGAGGTTTGCGTTTGAGGTACTACAGTATCACCAGACAAGCCATCTTAGCATGGAGTTCCCCTTACAAGACATCGCACGAGGCCCAACCAAAGCTTTTGGTGCAATGCAAACAGAGCAAGGATGACACCAGCACTGGAGGGCGGGATAACCTAAACTCTGAAATGATAGGGAGGTGTCATATTAGGGGTTCAATACGTACGTGCGACAGAAACGTTGACAGGACGGTTGGCGTAACCGCCATTGACACCGTTGCGGTATTCATGGCTACGCCTTTTTGGAAACTTTCAGGAAAGCTTTGAGGGTTTGTACGATCAACTAGAGAGACATTGGACAACTAAAGTAAGATAATGTCTACAAAGTCTTGGGCACTAGGTAGCAAGTAACCTGGAACAGGAGGAAATAAGAGAAAGCACATGCCAAAAAGCTCAAGCAATTCAAGCAATTCAAGCAATTCCAAAGTGGATAAAGGATATATATGGGGTATATGTAGGTAATAGTTAATAGTATGGATAGTGATAATATCGAACCTTGGATGTAAGTCAGTCGAGTCAGTCGAGTCAAGTCACCTTCAACCCACTGTGTGCAAGTCAAAGCAGTCAAAACAGTCAAAACAGTCAAACCCAAGCTCCTCGTTGCAGCTGCCCAGCTTCCCAACTTTCCCAGCTTTTCCAGTAACCTGACCCTGCACCTGCCTCCTATCATCCTACCTTAATTTCAACAAACCACTTTTATTTGGTGATGTCATTGCGCTTATTCACTTTTAGATGGAACTGCTCATTCCAACCATTCCAGCCATTCCAACCCCAGTACGGCCTAGCCGCTTAGCTCTAAACGGATAGCTGTCTCAAACGGGAAACGTTTTGATAGGACAGGATTAGTGGCTTGGGTCTAAGTGGCTTAGTGTGGATCCTAGATGCGTCCGACTGGTTCGTAACGGGGTCTTCCCGATATGGCATGCGGTCAACCGTAGCAGAACAAAAGACGGATTGAGGGATCCACCATCGTGGATCAGAAATTATTATCAGTTTCCAGTTTGCGAAAAATGCCCCTCCATGAGGTTTTGCGGATAGGCGCGTGATCTTCGATCAACCATACAACACGAAAAGTCCCTGCAAAATGGCGTCTTCGCAGGCAGAACCCTCGCCAGGTATGTACAGAATATAGCATTGATTTTATCAATCTCATTATTATGGACATGTTCCTAACGCAAGCGAATCACTAGAAACCCGCCAGCAGCAGTTCGAGCAAGGCGTCGCCATCTCGCTGCACCTGTGGCTGTCCCTCACGGTCGCCGTGCAGAACAACCTGGGCGGGCCCGACTCCGACGACAAACGCGACTGGTTTGCCGGAGCCATCGTCGACATGTTCCCGAGCTTCGTGGACCTGGCCAAGCACCAACGGCAGCAGAAGAACAAGGCCCCGCCTAAAGATCCCGATCCCGAGGACGTCGAGGCAACCCTCCTGCAGGTCATGTGGGACGAGTTCGAGACCAACGTCGACGACGACTCCGAAGTTGAGGTCACCGAGCGTATCATAAAGGTGCGCGCCCAGTGCGTTGTCGGGGACTTCGAGTTCGTCGACGAGCTGAGGCGGAGGTGGTTGGCTACAAAGGGCAAGACAGTCAAGGTGCAGGAGGTGGAGACGGGCGATCAGGAGACCGATTGGGAGAGCGAAGATGACGAGGACGATGAAGAGGACGACGTGGAGATGAGCGAGGCTCCTACCTTAGTCGCAGCGCCCAAAGAGCGTCCTCCTCCAGAAGTGGACGAAGATGGCTTCACAAAAGTTACGCGAAAGAAGCGTTGAACGCCAATATAAAAAAGGTTCTAAACCACAGCTTCGGAGTGAAAAGGGACCATCGGCAATGGCATCACAAGTCTGCAATGAGGATCTGCCTGCTTGCAAGGATATACAACAGAGTGACGGAACGAATAGTAAGATGCGTTCGAAGCCATTCAAGAAAAAACCAGCCAGCGCCAAGAGGAATTCCGAGAAAAGAACAAGGTAACACGTTCTAGATAGACCCTGCCGTATTCGTCTCACTTGGAAGCATCACTCCCATTCGTCATCGTCGCTGTCGCTGTCGCTGTCCTCCACCTTCCGTGCCTCCTTCGGGCTGCTGGGGGCCTGGCTGGGGTTTCCAGATGCCGCACCTACAACATCGTAACTAGTATCGCTATCTGCTTGCGACTTCTCATCGTTAGACTTACGTGGTTCGGATGCTTTGAGATTGGCTTTGTTGGAAGCAACAGTCTTTGGTGGGTGAATCGTGGTGGAGGACTCGGTAGAAGCCGGTCTCGGGGGTTGTTTCGTTGCCTTGGGTGGTGGTGTCTCTTCCTCTTCATCGGATTCCTCCTCTTCAGAAGACGATTCTTCTTCGTCAGATTCCTCTCCCCATCCAATCTCTTCCTCAGCAGACGCAGCTAGGGTATGGTTAGCTAGGCTTAATTGCATAGACAATGAAGAAAAAGAAAAAGAGCACCAACCCTTTAATAAATCTCGGCGGCGTGCTTCGGCTGTTTCTATGCTAGTTCGAAGGAAGTAGTATCGCCTCCAGAAGTCGGCGTAAGGAACCTTGTTAGGGACAAGCTTCTCCATGTTCGCTCGAAGTTCCGGGTACTTAGCTAGGTCGGCACTAATATCCTCTGTCTTCTTGTCCGCGTCAAAATTTTTTGACCATGTGGCATATTCAGCAGTAGCCGGGTCCTCGGTAAAGCTCTTCTCGGTCGTGTGAAGAACGTGCAGCTGCGCATCGTATCTTGATGTGTGGATCACTCGTTTCCCAGAGTCATCCTTGCTCTCGAAGCGGCGAGCGTTGCTATCATCGGTGTCGGCACCAGGCTTGACGATAACAGCATCGCGGAAGAAATCTCGGATGTTCCCGCCGAACTTTAGAAGGGCCTCGTCGGCAGCCTCCTCGGCGCGCTGGATATCCTTTAACCGCTTCGCCGCCTCCGCCTTCAGTCGTGATATGACCGTTTCGGATTCCTTCGCCGGCTCATCGGAGCCGCCAGCCTTAGCTGTCGTCGGAGTAGTCTCGGAGTCCTTGTCCTTCTCCTTGTCGCCGGGTGCTTGTGATTGCGATCCTGTATTGATGGGCGAGGTTGTCAAGGAGAGGGCTCTAGCGCGAAGACTCGCAAGCCCCCTGGTGGCATCGACGCCAAGCGATGTGACTTCTTGCTGTGCCTCTCTATATACCGACTCGCCCTTCGATAGAATATTAAGTTAGTCAACGAATATAAACAAACTCCAACATAACTCATGTAAATGACATACCTGCTTGATCACGTTGCCAACAGTTCCGCCAAGCCATGTGCCCCAGCTGCTGCTAGAAAATGCTCGGTACGCTTCCTGGAGATCCTCGTTGAGAGTGCTCTCTGGTTTGTGAGACGACTCCGCATCCTGACTGGCGTTGTTATTGGTATTATTGTTGTTATTGTTTTTGGGGATAGACTCTTCGGTTATATGGTCGTATGCGAAATCCATGGTTGCGTTAGGACATGGGAGAGTCCGAAGCGGTATACTACCTAATACCTAATCAAGAGCCTAGGCCCTCCACTATTTCCGCAGCAGAAAGGGGAGGGGTGTAAGAATGCGTAAGCCCCGAGAAGTACGACCGGGACTAGATAGATACTATTGTGTTGGTATTGTTCAGCGGTTCAGTGTATGCTGAGTTAATGAGTTGAAGTCGATATCGGTATCGGCATTGGTATTGGGGGGGTAAAGGTGACAAGGTGACAAGGTGACAAGGTAACGAACGAGGCTGATCATCTGCCGATTGACGACTGAGGATTGGGGATTGACGTATGGACGTATGAAACCCTAGGACGGAAAAGGCTACGCGGTCCCCTTTTCAAGTTGTACCTTTCCGTAGGTTTTTTGCGTGAAAGATACTTGGTTCGTAGCCATTGCGAACTAGAAGTCCACCAATCTGATGAGATCTAGCTTTCTTTCTTCTCCCCACCCACCATCTGGGCACCACCGCCACCTCAGGAGAGCTGCGCACGTAGCATTCTAGATGCGGGGAACCCATCTGGTACGTAACTCGATAGGTACCTACAAATCTACTATGTACCAGATAGGTAGTATACAATTGAGCAGTTCTTTAACGTTCAGGGTTCCAGCTTCAGAACTCCTACATAGTACAGATCAATATTGATACCCACTCGGTACATAGCCCCTTAAGGCCCTGCTCGTATCCAGCACGAATAAATTCATGTTCGTATCAGTTCAAAGCGTTCCAGTAGGTATAGACACCTACCTAATAAGAGAACCGACACAGTTCCTATCGGGTGTTGCATCTAAATACTAGCCTATTCCGAGCCAAGCGGTCTGTTCCCCTTATTCGTCTTATTCGTATTCCAAAGCGCTCTTCAAGACTCAACCAACCCCCTTCTTTCGCTGCACCAGAAGATTAATACTAGGTAGGTACTAGGTATTATCTAACAAAAGTACCTATTTCGAGCAGAAGCTTGGCAATAAATACTACTAGGTACGCAGTACATCAATGATATTACCCTTTTCTGTAGTGTAGCCTTGGCCCCTAGTTCTGTGGGCCACATCATTGATACGTTCCATCTTATTGGAAAAGCGTTTCTTTCTCCTCTTAAAACAGCAATTAATATCTCATCATCCTTTATCTACTAATGTAGGTACGCGACCAATGGTGCATTATCAACTATAAGGAAACGCTCGGTATCTGGCGGACGGGTTAAACCAGAGTCAAACTACTCCGATACAGTTCGGATATATAGGATACGACACTCTGCGGCTTATGCGGAACCATAGTATACAGATCCTCACTGATGCCAGTCGATAGCAGCCTAGGGCTTACGTTGTAGCATAACGGTGGCATAACGACAGCGGTCACATTACAAGAAAATGTTGGGAATTTTAATCAGATTGCCCCAGCCCACTGCCGTCTGGCCGTTGACATCTTATACTACCTAGTACATGTAGGTCCTATATGCAGCCGCGGACGTAGTCTACGTGCATATAACGTATCATTGATGCATTGTATTTTCTGCGGCTCCAGGCTCTAGACTAGGGAACCAGCATAGCGGTCATGGGGGGAGAAAGGTAGTCATCACAGAGAGCGGTTTATCCTGACAGCATGGGAAACTCTTTATGCCGATCGCCGAGCACGGCTTCCAGGCATTAAGCTCTTAGGCCGCTAGGTACCTAGATACGCTAAAGGAAGGAGATGAATTCCGAACCGTCTCAGAACTTGAGTCAGACGGTGAAGAATGATGACCGGAAACAAGAGACGCCTTGTCCTTCGAAGCCCGGTCTTAATCCCCCACCACTTAAAGGCTAAATTCAAACCGATTGCCCCGATAAACGTGACTCGGCCCCATCAAACTGGCCGTCTCGCTCTCAGGATGGTCCAGGATGGTCCAGGATGTCAAGCAATCATAGACTGACATTGAACATGAACATTTGACTGTCGATCCCCACCATAACCTACCTTGCCTGCTTGCCTGCTTGCCTGCTTGCCTGCTTGCCTACATAGTACATGTACCATAACCTATGCCCTCCTTCGTTTGCGTGATGCTTCTTTCATTGGCTCTCTCTCACGCCAGAGTGGCCTTAGCACGCATAACCGTCACCTGCTCTAAACCAAAAAAGCTTGCTTTGAGCTTCAACTTTTCAGAGGTACAGTGCATGGCATATTCAGCACTAGATCTGAAACCAGGTCCAACCATGTTTCTGTTGGTATGTGCTGTATCGTAATGTACGACGCTAGTGAAGCAGTGCCGTTGAGTCTGGTTCGAGACCTATTTTGGTGGAGGTGAGGTGCGCCGAATTTAGGAAGTCCGCTGGCAAAGAAATAAAAAGAGCTCTGCACTAAAAGGATTAAAACAGAGTGGCGTGAACGTAGCACGCAGAGACTTTTCCAAGTTCCAAGTTGTTCCCCTACCGAGTATCTATTACTAGGTACATATTAGATACTGTTAAAGGCGGTCGATCAGCCACAATCATAAAAACGTTCACTACCACAAACCATCAGCTTAGCACTTTAGCAGGAATCCAACCCGCTAAATCCGAATACCTACAAGAACCTAGATTATTCCTCCCCCCGCCACATCGAATTCCCTTTGATACTGCGCTTACAAATCGGAAAATTGCCTGTCTTCTGCCCCCCTCTCTTGAATTCCTTTCCATCGTGACAGCGGTTCAACATTCGCAACCTATTCGCAGATCGCTTTTCTGCATACCAACAAACCCCTACTATACCTGCTATACCTGCTATACCTACTACTGCGCAAGCCTCACCTCTCGCATTGACACGCTGTCCCAACCAATATCCTGTCAAAGTAGAGGGGGGTGTTAGAAGTGGTTCCTACATCAACTCCCTTCGAAAGAGCCTATCCTTTACCGTTGTCTTTCTTTGCCTCAGCCTCAGGACCCTAGGGGGCGAATTTTTTTTGGACTCTCTTTACTCGTACACACTTGTCTCTGATCTAGTTCTTCGTGGATAGCTTCGACTTCTAGAACTATTCAATTCCTCAAAGGCCTATCTTCTGTGCTGCCTTGAGGACTACAACACTGAACGCAGCAATCGCTGCGTTTCGAAGCATCCTATCCAGCAGTTCTACGAGTCATCCTCGTTAGTAACGTCGGCTCACATCGCTGACGTCTTCACCCCATCAAGAGGGGTTGTCCACATATATCCAATCCATCTCTACTTAGTTCTTTTCTCACCTTTACTCTGAATTGTGACCTTATCGTACACTTATCCTTGATTCAACTATCAATTCAGTCGTCATGGCCTCAACTCATCCTCACTCTCTGCACAACTTTATCTTGACGCCTCAGCAGCAGAACCTGCTATTCCGTGCTCTCACCTCCAATCAGCCGAATGGCAATGGCCCCGGGAACAATTCAAACAGTGCACTATCGCTGTCACCCGAGTCCTTATCCAACTCCCCTGTCCAGAATCAAAACGGCACCCCAAATCTTGATAACCCAAACAGCAACTCCTCTACTATCCGAGAGAGTCCCTTCTTAGATTATGATTACGATCTGGGTCCTGATACTAGTTTCGACTTTGATTTTACCCACGACGGACAAGCTAAGATGATTGGAGATCTTCCGGGCACCTCGTCAAAGGACGATTCGAAGGCCAGCTCCCCCGAGAATGAAAATTCGGATAAGAGAAGTCATCCAGATGACGATGAGGAGGACGATTTGGAGGACGGCGGGGGCAAGCGCAGGGAGAGCGAAGGGAAAGTTCCCAAGAAGCCAGGTCGCAAGCCACTGATGAACGAACCCAGCTCGGTGAGTTGACACGGTTGGCCCAGGCAAAACTTGCGCTAACAATGACATCCAGAAGAGGAAGGCCCAAAATCGCGCGGCACAGCGAGCGTTCCGGGAGCGCAAGGAGAAGCATCTAAAGGATCTTGAGACGAAGGTTGAGGAGCTGGAGAAGGTTTCGACAGCTACAAACAACGAGAATTCACAGTTGCGTGTTCAGATTGAGAAGTTGACGATGGAATTGAACGAGTACAAGAAGAAGGTATCCCTTATGGGCAGTGCTCGCCCAGTCGTGAGCTCTTCGCGACCACGCCAGGTTTTCGGCCACGCTGCCATACAAAATCTCAACGACGTCAACTTCCAATTTGAATTCCCTAAGTTTGGTGTCCTCCCTGGATCGGAAGAGAGAAATAATTACAAGTCGTCCATGTTGAACTCGTCGTCCGGCAACAGTCCCAACAGTCAGACCAGCCCCGCAGACAAGACCAAGGATCTAGCCACCCCCAACTCAACTAAGAGCCGCGAGAACTCGGACGCTCCGTCAAAGGACTCTTCGAACAAGTCTTCAGCCTCTCCCTACGAAAGCACCTTCGGCGGCAGCATGTCGAGGACCAGCTTAGATTCTAGTCAATACAGCGCAAACGGAGCTAATACGGGCTCGCCTTGCTCGTCGACGGCCAACTCCAACATGGGACCCAGCTCTTCATGCGGAACCTCTCCCGAACCATGCACCCAATCGCCCCTCGGCTTCAAGCCTGTAGACACCCTGACCACGATTGGCGAGGAGCAGCCATCGTTGACCAGCGACTCTATGTCTCGTACGTTTCACCAAATCAAACCCACCACAATGCTACTTGTCCCAACACTAACAGGATCCATAGATTTCGCCAACCTGAACAACTTAGACTTTTCCAACTATGACTGGTTGTCGCAGCAAAACGGAGGCCAGTTCGACCCACAGCTCTTCGGCGAATATCGAGAGCCACAGGACAACATCTTAGCCAACACCACGTTTGACGACAGTTTCTTCAACGATGCATTCGACGTCGATTTCACGACGCCTTTCAATGTAGCGCCCAGCCCGAGTGCGCCCAAAAAGAACCTGATTGCCGAAATTGATGCCAGGAAGGAGTCTGAGGATACCATCGTTACGACTCAAAATGGAAAGCTATTAACATGCAACAATATCTGGTATGTCGAGTTCTTAATTATCTTCAAAAATGGTTCATATTCTTACACGATGAACAGGGAGAAATTGCAAGCCTGCCCAAGAGTGCAATCCGGCGACCTTGACCTCGACGGCCTTTGCTCTGACCTGCAGAAGAAGGCCAAGTGTGGCGGCACTGGAGCCGTTGTCGATGAGCAAGACTTCAAGGCTGTCATGACCAAGTATCTAGGCAACGACGCCGGAAAGTGCTCTCAGAGTGAATAAATGCTTCGTTCGTTCGCTGTTACATACCACCTCCCTATTGTGCCACCACCATCAATCACTATTCATTGGGCAAAGGCGGAAGGAGTTTTTATTCGTTCGGGGATATTCATTTGGCAATGACGACGGCAGGTCTTACGATGACAGAACGGGCATTTAACGCCTCTTGTGGATACAATCATGGGGAAAGGGGCGGCTTGATCGTATTGACAGATACCCTATGATGGATATCTCCGTCACGTCATCTCCTAGGCCGTCAAACCATTCATTGGGAATCGGAGTTGCATTTACGACAGAGAAAGGCGGAAAACTATTACTACCACTATATTATTTTCAACTATTTTCAGATTATTTCTTTGGGGCTATTTCTGTCCCTTCGTGGACGTAAGAGGATACATTTGTAAGGAACTATTGGCAGCATTTCTCGAGACGGGTGCGGCCTATGCCCGAATACCTGGAGGTATACCTAGGAGGTACCGGTGGGGATATCCGGGGACATGGGTTCGAGAAGAGACGATGATGATGAATGTTGACGATTTGATGCCCCGCGATATCTGTGTCTACCTACCTTGTCTTCCCAGCTACCCACTCTGACAATATGCCCTGGTTGGATTTCGAGGCAAAACAACTTGACGCAGCATCTCTCCGAGGGTACAAAGACTTTCGAAGGGACGTTGAATTCCAGATATGTCTGTATGTCTTTCTTTATATAGGACTCTGGTACAATTGAAAGTCGTGGATTCTTAAAGAATGAATTTCGAGGCTGCTCTACATTGAAACGGCCTCTTATGCTAATTCTCGACGTAGTCTATGTGACATGAATATACGTGGTGTATGAGGCCAGCCACTTTCGGACCTTGATTATTATTTACCATTTCCCCGTCCTAGTATCTGTCTACCCAGATACTTACTAGGCTATCACGTCAATATCACCGCATGCGCTTGGATGTCTAGGCCAACCACACGCGGCGTTGTGGAAGGATTTACAAAGCAGGTACTTACGGACAATCTTTATGCTCTTACAGGATTGAGGGTCCCTACGACCAATCTCATCGAGGACCAATGCCCCCCCCCATCCCATTAAACGTCGCTCAGTAACTTGTTCCAAGGTCACTTCGCATAAGACAGCCTTTCTCAAAGGAATATGCCTCTTATCACTTCACACAATAATACAACCAACCAAGGGGCGTAGCAATATGTAGACACACCTATATACCAAATACCTACTACCTATATACAACACCCCGCCACACACCCCATCACCGCCTCGCCCCCGCGAAGCCCTCACACCAGCGTGACGGTCTGGAGGTGCACACCGCGGGCCTCCAGCGCCTCGGGGAAGAGCCTCGGGTCGGAATTGACGACCAGCCCGGTGTTCCGGTTCTTGAACTTGCTGCAGCAGTCCGGGTCCGCACGCGTGCGCTCCCACTCGATGGGCTCCCACTCCGGCGCCATCGGCACGCCCAGCAGCCGCGGGTCCTCCGTCGAGGCGAACTTGGTCTCCTCGTTCGTGTACTGCGCCCGCGGGATCCCGTCGCTTTCTTGCGCCATCACGACGCTCCACGGCGTTGGTAGCGGGCCGAGGAGGGCTTCGCCGTCCACTGGGGTGGGGTGTGTTAGTAGGGAGAACTAGATTTAGGAGTTGCTGGGGTAGGCAGGTAGGTAGGCAGGTGGGAAGGGGTTAAAGCAAAGATGTGGCCTCGCATGTGCGTATGAGAATCTCGGCCATAGCCCTACTTCAGGTGACCTAAGCGCCTTGTCATAGAACCGGATGGATTCAGGGGACATAGCGGGAGTTCTTACTGATTCCATGTACTGGATTGTCCATTGTTAGCCGCAGTCCCATGGATAGGTACAGATATTGATGCCAGCACGAAGAACACATACCATAGCAGTCACCCACAAGCGCATATTCACCATTCGACCCGGGCCTCAGAAGCACAGGCACCTCGCAGCCCAACACGACGAAAACCTCGTCCCCTACAAGAGCCATCCCTGCGTTAGCCGCCACAGATTGACCTTCCCCCACACCAACAAAAAGGGGGAGGGGCGAACTTCCGAAACTCACCTTTATGCGGGAACCCATCAATAACACCCACCAGCCCATTCTCCAGCGTGAAATAGAAATTCCAGCGCAACCAGCTGGTGACCAGATTCCGGTGACTAAGCGGCAGCTCCTCCTGCGCCGCGGCCGCGGCCCCAGCAGGCGGATCGAAGGCCGCAGCCACCATGGCCAGCGGCGGATACCCAGCCCCCGGCATCCGGTCCTGGGAGCGCGCGCGCATCAGCGTGTGCATCCACGCCTCGCCGTACGTCTGGCGCCTGTCCTTGCGCGCGGCGGCAGCCGCAGCGGGGTACCACCGCGCGCGCAGGCCGTCCGCGTCCACGATCCGCCGGTACGTCGCGACGACGTCGCCGAAGGTGTCGACTTCGATCTGCGGGCCCACGGAGACTACGGTGGAGACGGATCGCGCGGCAACGGCGAGTCGGCTCGGCGCGCCGGACGGAGACGTGGCGCCGTGCGGCCTGATGTGCGCGGCCGAGACCCCGGAGGCGTTGAAGCCGAGGCTCCGCGGCACCGTCTGGTGCAGCCGGCGCGACCAGTCGGGGACCCAGGAGGGGTGGCGGTCGCGGCGGGGCATCAGGGCGTAGCGCTGGCCGGCGAAGGGCAGCTGGGCGAGGCGGCTGGAGTGGTCGACGCAGGCGAGGAAGGCGTGGATGTAGGCGTGCACATAGGGGCGGTCGTAGTCGACGGGGACGCGGGCGGCGAGGTCGGGCGGGACGAGGCTCAGCAGGCCGTAGACCTTGTCGCGGGGTCCTGGCAGCGGCGGTCACAGTGCTGGTGCAGGGCGTCGACGAAGGGCTTGGCGGGGACGTCGGCGGTGAGCTGCTTGAGGCCGCGCAGGTGCGGCTGCAGCGTCGCCGGCGCCGCCTCCTGCTGGTTGTAGATGGCGCGCACGGCGCGGCGGAACAGGCGCCACGGCAGCTCGTCGCGCCCGCACTTCACGACCGCCCGCCCGCCCCCCAGGTGGATCTCCTGGATGATCCACACCCGCTGGAACCAGGCCCGCCCGCACAGCTCCTCGATGGCCGCCCACGCCTCCGCGTCGTACGGCATCGCCACCGTCTCCAGGCAATAGTTCGGCCCGTGCCACCCGGGCGACGGCAGCAGCCGGTGGTCGCGCGTGCACTCGACCCGCTCGCCGACGTGCGCCAGCTTCGACATGGCCAGTCCGCCGCTAGGGGAGCTGGGCCCGAGCCAAGCTACGACTCGGTGAGCGAGACTGTAGATCTGGCCCATGCGTTTGACCTGAACGCTCTTCTCCTGGTTGTCGGCTTGGTTGATGCAGATGGCGTCGATCCACACGACGCGAGGTGCGTCCTCGTATCGAAGATTCTGCATTGCCTCCGCGAGATTTCTCGTTATTGACAGATGCGACGTAGGGGATTCCGCATCATCATCATGGTGAGATGCCGCATGGCGTGCCTTTTCCCCTGAACCCTCGACTATTGCTTGCTGTGGATTCTCAGGGGAGCCCCAGGTATAAGATAGAGCCTCGAAGCTGGGCTGCGCTTGTTTCTCCTCTTCATCTCCAGGATCGTACGCTTCCCGAGGGAAACTTGGATTTGGATGGATCCAACTGGACCGCCCCTTACCTCGGTCCCAAAATATCACGCGTCCCTCCAAAGTCTCACGAGCCTGCCATCCATTTGGTAGTGATTTTTGTATCTCTTTCAACGGAAGTCGTTTAGGCCTATTATCCTTGAGGGGTGGGATAAGCCTTGCCTGAGTGATCTGGATCCGGATTGGGTCGTCAAGTTTTCCCGGGAGAATAGTGACTAGACGTATATCACCCGATGAAGGATCCAGAGGAGTGTACTCATAGGGCTTCATCTTCGACCCCCTAGTAGGCGGTTTGGTGAATCGTACAGTGTCGACTCCAATTTGGTCGGGAAGTATACGTTGCAAAACTGCGAGCTCGGCTCAAACGGCTGTGAGTGTACGCACGCTGCAGCATGAATGGCAGCGTCAAGAATTCTTCATTGGTCTGGTAATGCCTCAAGTGCTTATGGCTGAAACATTTAATCTCACGAGGCCTCCAGATACGCTTTCTTTTTTGGCAAACTTTGGGGTTCCCTGACTATTAGTCTACCCGTTTATTCCACTCATTGAAGACAATAACATTCTAGAACAACGCAAGATCAGGTTTAGGCGGTGGCTTGGAACCTCAGCTAGACCTCCAGGGCTGCATTAGCCTGTGCAGCCCCCGCCTGCTTGAATATATGACCACGGCCAGTTTTTACTATGTACGAGAATCCTGCTATGCCTATTCCGTACCCAGGGGGCGAATAGCTGAATGCCTACTAGGTATGCATCCTGTTGAGTGTTGGGATTAGATGACGGGATCACAAATCAAGCCAATACGTATCGATGCTTAAAGTATGTATATTTGACGCCTCAGTATTTGAGTCGTGGCTTCGACAACCCATATCTTCGTCGCTATAGAACGTACCAACCGCAGTATTAACCTCCATACGCCCTGATGCTAGAATAACCAAGTTGCTATCTCGTCTTCCTTGCGGATCGCTGCCACCAGCGAATTCTGTAAAACCTTGCTTCGTCCATGCCGACCCGGGAGCTGGAGCCCAGACGATGAAACAACATACTGCCTACCTAGGTAGTTGAGGTGATCCCATGCAGGCGTCATGCCGACATAAACTCATCATGTAGATAAAACCGTCTTAGATCTCGAATCGACTTCGTGAGGTAAAAACTTGCCGCTAACATGGCCACAAGTTATATTAAATACAATCCGAGTATCTTCCTCGGAGTGGGTGGGGATATCGCCTGAGTTTAGAGAGTGGATGAATTCCGCTCGCTGTTAAAAATAAAAGTATGACACCGTACGGCTTTGATGGGAACGGTTAGATCGTGTACGTCACCTGTACCACCACCGTTCTCGTAAGCCCCCAGGTTTGGATCGATAGGATCGATAGCATGGTCCACCAGATTGATGTGTCGTGCTTCGTCTTCCGCTGAAGACTTAAAATGAATTTGGGGATGAGCCTCCAGATTGTTGGCCCTGGCCCGAATGATCGTATGATTCTTTTTTGTGACATATGGGGGGTATAATAACTGAATAAGCGCAGGAAAGTGCCGGCAAACCCGCTTCCAATGCTTAGATATCATAAATGTATGTCATGATATCAAACGCCAAAATAACATCAGCCGACTATTTGTCGCGCTCCTTCTTTGCCCAGGACCCCCCTTTCTTTTGGCTTTGGGCTATGGCCTCTCTTCTTTCGGCCGAAAAGTCCAAAAACACCGCCGCCCCCGGAGGACGATTTGTCGTCATTCACAGCACTGGCATCTGCAGGCAACGTGGCGTCCCTTCGCGCCAGGTCCGACCAACTGCCTGTATCGTCGAGCGTGACTGACATCCCACCAGTTGGCGACTTGACTTGTATTCCCGACGGTTGCGATATGCTCTTATTGTTGTATGCCCGGTGATACGACGGTAGCGGCGGGGGTTGCTGTCGTGGTGGGGGCTTGGCCGAACGGTTCACGGATTGATAGGTCCTATCTGCTGGCCCGTCATCCTGTACGGGCGAGGGTTGGTATAGACGTTGCGGGACTCCGTTGTTAATCGGGGCTGGTTTGACGTCGTTCGTGGTAATAGCTTGAGGCTCCTGGGGAACCGGGTTGGAAGCAGAATCCTGATCGCCGATCTCTTCGCCGTTCAATCCCGTAATCCTATCGCTTAAGTTAGCAAATATGTTAGCTCGCCGAATGGTGAACAAGCTCACTTCTTGTAAGCCGCCACAGTATAGTCGAATGGCTGGAAGTCTCGTTCAATGGTACGATAGAGTTCCTCTTCCCGGATTTCTTTCTCGGTGGCGTCATCCTTTAACCTTTCTCTAGGCTTTTGTCTCCGGGCCCTGGCTTCCAGTGGTGCTTCTTCTAGCAGCAACTCCTCGAGATCGTACGTAGCATCAAAATTGGTTTTATCGGCTGACGGGACAAAAACAGGTTCCAATTCCTTTCTTTCCAAAGCCACAAAATCAATGGGTTGAAAGAAGGGCTCGTTCACGAAGCTTTGCCACGTGCTTCCGAGTCTCTTGTCAGGGTTCGGGTTCAAAGCCGCTCCGATGGCGTAGAGGCACGGCAGCGAAACAGGGGGTTGTGTGACGGGGAACTTGGGGGCCGCGGCGAGGATCACATTCGTCAACGTCGATTCCGAGTTACCCTCGAAAGGTCGCTAGTATAATGGTAAGCACAACTACTAGCCAGCAAGCCACAAACCCGTGCAAGACTATTAGTTCATACCTTGTTATAAATGCATTCATAGAAGAGAACGCCCAGTGACCACCAATCAGCCCGAACGTCGTAGCCTTTGCCTGCATACACTTCAGGAGCAAGGTATGCCAATGTCCCTGATTTGCTCGTCAGAACTTTGCCGGGGATGACATCCGATGCGACATTCTGTGAGATAAGGGGTCAGCTATTCGAAGCGATACCGCAAAGATAAAAAGACTTACAAAATCCGTCAAGTGGACATGGCCGTCCGCGTCCAAAAGCACGTTATCGGGTTTCACATCACGATGTATTATGCCTTGTCCGTGTATATATCGGAGAGCACAACCTAGCTCGGCTATCCAGAAACGAACGGCTTCTTCGGTAAAGGTTTTTCTGGAGATATGAAATCGTAGATCGCCTCCGCTCATCAGATCGACAACGAGGTACCTGTTGGTTAAAGTTGCATCAGCAAACTGTTTCGTTTATTTATTTCAAGGTGATGGGTCGAACGCGAGGGAAGCATACATATACTCGATATCCTGGAAGCTGTAACGCAAGTTACAGATGAATGGGTGATTTACATGCTCGAGCATGCGGCGTTCTCGTATAATATTACGAACACTTTCGGACCGTACGACTGCATTATTCGAGCAAAGTCAGCGTCTAGAATATTTCCCTCTCTTCTGCTGGTACCGTGTCCAGCATGGGCTACTGGGAGGTAAACGTACCCTCATCTTTTCGAATGTACTTCAAAGCAAAGGACAAGCCCGTGTCTTTCCTCTCGACAATTCGTACTTTGCCAAACGCACCGCGGCCGACAACTCGTAGCAAACGGAAATGGTTAAGGTTTACTAGAGAACAATGAAAGACGATTTCGTTAGCCGAGCGAGCGGGAAGTTATTGGTCAGGGAAAGGTGGCAGATCCGAGACAACGAGTGTAGACTAACCGAGACCCCCAACCCCCCCTTTAGGAGGATTTTAGGGATTAGGATAGCATAAAAAAAGAGAATGATAGACGGATGGATGGATGGTTGGTTGGTTGGTTGGTTGGTTAGATGGAAGGAAGAAACATACCTTCGCCGTTGAGATCAACGGGTTTGCCTTGACTGTTGCCCATTGGGAAGTTAACTTTATTTCCGCCAGGTTGATTAGAGGTGTGATGGTAGTCGGGAGGCAACAGTGGCACGCTGGGACCGATGACGATTTAAACGAACGATGAAAGATTAAGAATACCAAGAGCAAAAGATAGGCAATTAATCAAGCGCAAAAAAAGATAGAAAATAATGATAGGGAGGAATGGGATGTCAGGAGGTCAGAAAAGAGATCCACTCTGAGGAGAGATCCCTACAATATTCCTAGCCTGATCGACTGGCGCCGGTTTAGTTTGATGGATGTATTAAGTATAGATATGTAGGTAAATACTAGGTAGGTATTCAGTATTGGTATTTGGTAGCGTGTGCTAAGCTTGATAAGTTCAAAGTTCAAAGTTACTAAGGTAGCTGAAGGGTCTGGTCTGGTCTGGTCTGGTCTGATCTGGTGAATGAGGGAAGGGAATAAGGGAAAAAAGAGAAGAAAGAAGAAAGACTCAACAGCACTTTTGGCCGGAGTTGGGCAACGTTTAAAGGGTTGTAGATAATGTAATGGATTAAGATGGGACGGATAAGTCGTGGACATTGAAAATGACTTGAATAATGGACTTAGAGCTGGAGACTCGAAGAAGATAAGTTGCGTTGCGTTGCGCTGCGTTGCGTTGAGTTGATTAAGAGAGCAACTAAAACTAAAATTGCATTTAAAGGTTTAAAGCCTGGAAGTGTTAAAAAAAATAAAAATAAGAGGCGTAAGGCGAATTGATGGTTGCATGCTACATATGCTACATACATACTACATACATACCTACCTAGTACATACATCCCGCTTTTGCTGCTGCTGCTGCTGCTGCTGCTGCTGCTATTGTTGCCGCCGGCGCCGGTGGTGTAGTGGTGCAAGATGGCTTCGCTGTTTGCAATTGCCAATTGGAACATGAAGATGAGAGCACATGGATAGAGTGGTACAACTTGCTGCACTGCGCTACACGCTACATGCTACATTCAGTGCTACATTGTCTCAGTCGTCCCGTACTCGGTACAAGATATTTTATTGATCAATAACGCACATCAGAATATGTACACCAATGCCACCAATGCCACCAATACCTCCAGGCTCTAGTGCTTACATAGATGCGTGCTCCAGGGCTGTCGGTAGGTGAGAGCCCTGGAGAGGTACCTGTAGCAAAGGAGATTGCAGCTCAGGTGCTAGATAGGATAAAGCTATAGCGCAGGTATGTGGTAGTGGATGGCAAGGTACAAGCCCAGTAGGTACCCGGAACGCATACAGGCTAGAAACACGACTTGCATGGATTCGTGGACTCAGTACTAGGTACTATGTAGGTATAAAGTACTACTACTCCAGGGTTATGTACATGGACCAGGTAATCCGGGCAGTTCAGGTACACAAGTACATTTGGAAACAAGATGTTTTTACGGTAATGAGAGGATCGGCAATGCTCAGCTGCGGAGGCCTACGTCCCTTGTCACTAACCATGTCGCTGCCATGTCGCTGCCATGTCGCCGCCGCGTGCTTTCAGCGTGTGGTCTCCCGCATTTATACCATTTGCATTTACAACCACTGACAACCACTGACAACCACTAGCAACCACCCGCACCACGTACTGCGTACTACGTACACCACACCTCGCAAGACTCCACCTTCAATTTCCAACCCACGCGCAACCCACCTGGACTGTTCTGGGCATTGATCTCACCCCCCAAAGTTAACCCCAAGGTTGCTACACTACACATCAACCCTGATACCCTGATATACCCTGATACCCCGATACCTCTAGTTTACGTAGCCCAGACAGCCCAGACGGCCCAGAATATTATACATAGTACACACATCAACGATGCATCTCAACCTAACCCGGTTCAGCAAGGCCTCGTTAGGTAGCGTTGACCCGTGTTTCAGCACCGCGAGTGGCAGCACTGAGGTTCTACATTCTTCATCACGGTGGCTGCTACTATAGTATGTAGATAGATGCCGCATACATCAATACAATACCACTGGGCAGACCTCGAGTATCGTGCCTGACAGCCTGCTAGGCATCTTCCTCCCCCCCTATCCTCCTTTCGACATCTGATCGGGGATCAATTGCTGGTTCGTCATTCCAGAGGAACCAAGAGGAATCTCGGGACCCCGTATGGGGCATGAACTTCATCTTACGAGCCGCAATCGATTGCCCATCTTTCTAGAAAGAATCCCGCTACGTTCCACCGTTCTATTCCTGGAAATTCTTACATCTCCCTACGTCAGATCGCCATTGTACGACCTACCATTTGCCCATTCATTATTTATCCGCCTACTTAATTGGGAAGAAGGGATCGTCCCCTCGATTGTATAGCAGTCCAACCTCATCTCTAAACAGAGGGCTACGCGAGGAATTGTTGCTTGTTGTCTGCAATCCGATTCGTATCTAAGAATATCGCGAAATGGGCTTTCGGCAAGGACCAGCCTCGGTCAACCTTTTCGTGAGAACAACTCTCACCCGGTATAATAGAACTCGTCCTATCAGATAATCCTCCATCGAGCCGAGCCTTAAGTCTGTTGCTTATAGACCAGTTTGGTGTGTTTGTTGTCTCAGTCTGTTCCGTGAACATTGGCCAATCGTTCCAGTGTGCCATTGGTATGACACACGACATACGGCATTACTTTCTCAGCCTGCTGCCCGGGGAAGCCGTCCCAGATCGGCCGCCACGTGTAACTTCTCGGAGCCACGCACTCTTTTCGGCCACACCGTGCTACCGATTTTAATGTTCGAATTGAGCAATCTCCCCAGCAATTCACTTCTATTCATCCCTTATCCCTATCCTAAGGGGGAATCGATGCTGGTCGTTATTTTTAACCCATTTGTGTTACCCTCAGAACGTTTGTGTCCAACCCAGTACCGGCGCATAGGCTCTCGGGATGCGTTTGGATATCTGGATCGAGACGGTGATATGTTCGGTCATCTCGACCGAACCTCGGTCGTAAATCACCTATCTGGCATCACGCAGGAGCAGAACGAATGTTTGACTGGTCGTTCCTTATATGAAGGTTGCGACGCCGCATCCAACATCTCAGAAAAGAACGGCCGGCCTTGTTCTAAATAGGGGCCGAAGAATTTAAAAATAAGAAAAAACAAGCAGGTGACAATACGAGCCATCCATTGGCGCATTCTATACCTTCTGTGCCCAAGATCCTTCATTTTTGGGATGTCCCTATTCGAAACATAGCCGGGAAGACCGGCTTATTCGAATGACCGCATCTCAGAAGACCATTATAGCGCAGGATCAGGTATCCAAAGAGCCGGGAGACAAGCTCGCCCCTCGGATGCACGTCCACGGACTGGCTCACATTTCGATATACCACTAGTTATTGCACGGCACTCCTGGTTCCTGCATCATAGGTAGGTACCTGATATTTACCCTCTTTAAAGCTTGTGAGACAATCGTACGCCATAGTAAACCCAATATCGACAAAGGATCCAGCTCGTCTCAAATAGCGGGAATAAACACGAGAGAGTTGTCATATAAGCTAGAGGGGCAAAAACGACGAATTAGGCCGGACCCCATCGGCCAGCGGCTTACACAGAGCGGTCAAGCAGCAGCTTGAACTATCTTGATTCGACATGGTGAGTATTCTATGTCAGAACCAAAATAGCTTTACGGCAGCGACATTCCCCTGCAGCATCCAAATATCTAGCGGTGAATGCTCAGTGCTGTTGCAAGAGCTCGGGATGGTGAGAAGAGTCTGCGTTGGCGTTGCCAACACCTACCCCTTACATTCAGTATCAGGCGACCCACGCAAGGAGACCTGAGAAGCCGGTAGGTCTAGATACTTACCTAATCCCGAACGGACCAGGACAACAACGGAGCTATTCCGTCCCCTTTCGCGCCTGGTGTTCCTTCACGTCGGTGTCCACTACCCGCTCTTTGAAAGCCGGTGTCTAGACTTTTGCGTATGCCGCTACATGACTACACCAAGTGACTGGGTTTACGACAACATTGACGTACATAAATGTCAATCACTATCAATAGGAACTTTTCTAGAAGCATGGTGGAATTCTAGCTGACGATGATAATTCAGAGCTTTTGCGGGTACTGGCATCTAAACCCTTAGTTACGCTGATCCTTATTACTACTAGTAAGTAGGGACGTATGTAGATCGAGCCAGCTCGACTTCGACGCCCGCTTTTAGCCATTCATGGTACATGAGTCACGTACGCACTCTATATACATCGTCACTGACCACATTGCCCAGAACGGGGTCTTGTGCCGCATGGCCACATATGCGGGCTGAGATCTTTTACCGCTGCTCAAGTCCACGCCGCTGCGATTATTCACACAGGTAGCTCCGACGACATCATCGAGCATGAGGGCTTCCTTTATGGTATAGTCAGAAATAGCAGTGCTAGATGTAGCTATGCGATCAGAGAACCCTAAGCCGGGTCTATCTTTACGAATTATCGAACTGCAAGATGTGAAACCAAGCCCAGGCCCGTCTTCGTACCGGATTATAGGTTCCGCCTGAATAATGGTAAGATGGGAACAACGTACGGTTATGTATGTGAGGTTATAGCGGCTTTCTGCTTTAGTTAACGCTCGCATGGTATGGCGAGCGAACATGTAATTTAGGACGAGACTTCGATAGCGAATACCGAGACCTTATCGAACAGCCCTGGAGTTCTATCCAGAACACCACCGTCCAAGCACCTATGTCCGCGCCCAGTCTCAATGCGGGGCACTGAACTATACATAGCGACTTACAACCATGGGCAAGGCCGCTGACAAGCCCCTCCCCTGGCCGACGACGAAGAGACGGCATGCTTCTGCGACATCGTTGAAATAACGCCATATTCTTGTCAGATTGCAACCTCCTACCAACGTACGGACGACAAGAGGACCGCGGCGTCCGTATCCATGACGGCGTTCACGGTTGCCGACATGCATATGCGACGCGTACGCCGGCGGCTTAGGGTGCGCGAGTCGCCAAAAAAAAAAAAAAAAAAAAAAAAAAGTGGCGTCGGCGCCGAGTCGCCAGGCTTCAGCGTCTCTCGGCTGAGGCCGTGTGTCGAACAGTTTGCCAGGAACTGCGCCGATGGTTCCGTCGAGGGCTGAGGGTGCCCGGTGGATTCAGGTATGCTTTCGTTGGCAAACGGTCGAATTCGTATACAAGGATCGGGTGAGTAATGAAAAAGGGGAAGGGGTCATCTGGCAGGCTGACTGTTACCCCCCTATTCGCAGCTGCGGGTTGTAGTACTCGGACTGACGCCGGGATCTTCAAGTGTTTGATGAACAACTGACGGCTTAGTCTAGCATTTCTTCAGATGAAGAGCCTCCATTCCTGTTTAAACCAGATCTAGATGCGCAATGTAAGCAATATGAAAGTGAGAATATCAATTAATCTCAGCTATGGCCGTCCACGGGTAGAGGTCAGCCATCGTGATTACTGATATAGTGGTGCTGTACGACACCAGCCTCCAACATTCTTCAAACGACCGGGCTCGTTTGTCAATGCGAAACTCAACATCCCGAATCAATTTTGGACATGTATTGTCAAGCACCTGTCCGCTCAAAGGTGTGACGATAATAATTTATATTTCGTTCGAGAGTGTCTGGCGTATCCATCTAGCTAGTACCTACTAGGTAACCGGTAAGTACCTAGTAGCCAGGAATCGATAAGCTGGCGAGGAGAGAAATTCACTAAAAGAAAGCTGCGCCGAACGCCGAGTAACCTCCGTCGTAAGATGACTGTTACATAGGAGACCGAGGAAACAAGAGACAGGAAGAAAAAAAGCGATGTAGTCTACATTTATCGAATGACTTATCGAATGTGACGAGTGACTAACAAGAACCAACGCAGATCTCGCCGGAGATGCCAGATTCCCAGCGGTCGGCCGCGGCGCTGAACGGGCGGAACAGATCGAATCTCGTTTGCTTTCTCCGCGGCGCCACGATCCCGACCCAATCGCCTCGTCTCTGATTGGCCCGACACAATCGACTTGCTCCTTATCGTACGACCTATCAAGATCGACCCGTTTACCAAGACCAATGTTCAACGATTCCATTCACATATGGATAACGCCATTACTTAGCTAGCTAGATATTCTTGTTTACAACAGAGATGCCTAGGAATACGCTTCTCTGTTAGATACTTCAACGAATCATAGCTGTTAGAAGAACACCACGGACCTGGGTTTCGTGCTCCCAATTGAGTCTAAACCAGGTCCCTGGCTGGGACTATCCGTCGCCTATTATAGAATGCCTACCTGCCCATTATCTACACAGCCAATGAGGGCTGTGGATATCTTGGCTGTAGTCAGCCTTTCTATCGCCTATCTATCTATTGGTAGCTCGTTCTAGAGCATCTCCAAGCCGGAGATGCACGTATCTGCCATGGAAGATATAGAGCTCCAACTTTTGTCCAACCGTTGGTTAATCCGCTTTCTTCTCGCCTTCTCTCGTGTAGCTGTCCCTTTCTGTTTTCTATCCTCTCTTATTCTTCTCGTCTCGTCTCCATGCTGCTGCCACTAATAGCGTACGCCATTTCTTTACGAACTTACCCCGTGGCAAGCGGTTTCACAAGATCTGTTGTAGCACAGCGTATACGGCCAAGGTGAGGCCGTGACGTAGCTCCCCCCAAATCCTTTATCGCGACAATGGCCGTCGATAGGAGGACCAGAGTGGTCGTTGTCGGCCTGGGAATGGTCGGCATCGCCTTCATGTGAGTCGTTGCCCCTTTATCACCAAGGCCCGAGGCCAAACCATTCGAGTATCTAACCGGCCCCAGAGAAAAACTCCTGAAGCTAGATGCCAGGGCCCGCGAGTACGACGTCGTCGTCATCGGCGAGGAGCCGCACCTCGCGTACAACCGGGTCGGCCTCACGAGCTTCTTCAGCCACCGACAAGTCGAGAACTTGTACCTCAACCCGAGGGAATGGGTAAGTGCCCTGTTATGTTGAATGCTCTTATTGCTCACACGGACTAGTACGCATCACATGCCCGGGACCACACTCTAAACTACCATGTGAATACCCTAGTCACGGGCATCGATTCTTCAAGCAAGACCGTGACCTGCGCCAACGGCGACGTGGTCTCCTACGACGTCCTAGTTCTAGCAACGGGCTCCGACGCCGTGCTCCCCAAGCACACGCCAGGTCACGACGCCAACGGCGTCTTCGTGTACCGGACGATCGAGGACCTGCAGCGGCTCATCGCCTTCGGCGAGACCCACAAGGGCACGGTGGGCGCCGTGGTAGGCGGCGGGCTACTAGGCCTCGAAGCGGCGAACGCCATGATGGACCTGCAATGCTACGCGAAGGTCAAGCTGGTCGAGCGGAACCGATGGGTGCTGAGCCGCCAGCTGGACGCCGAGGCCGGCGCGCTGGTCGTCGAGAAGGTGACCGCGCTGGGGCTCGACGTCATGGTAGGCAAGCGGGTGGGCACGATCGAGACGGACGCGGACAACAACGTGACGGGCGTCGTGTTCGAGGACGGCGAGCGGATGGACTGCTCCACCGTGTGCTTCGCCATCGGCGTGCGGCCGCGCGACGGCTTGGCGCGAAGCGCGGGCATCAGGTGCGCGGACCGCGGCGGCGGCGTCCTCGTCAACGACGACTTGAGCACGAGCGCTCCGGATATCTACGCCATCGGCGAGTGCGCGAGCTGGCAGAACCAGACGTTCGGGCTTATCGCCCCCGGCGTGGAGATGGCGGATGTCTTGTCCTTCAACCTCACACAGGCTAAGCTCCATCAACCACGAGTTTTTAAGCGGCCCGACCTGAGCACGAAGTTAAAGTTACTGGGAGTCGATGTCGCTAGCTTTGGCGACTTCTTCGCCGACAGGGACGGACCCAGTCACTTGCCGGCCAAGGCGGCGAGGAAGAAGACGGAAGACCAAAACGCAGTCAAGGCGGCCGTCCGCGGGCCACCACCGCCACCGGTCAAAGCCCTAGTCTATAAGGACCCCTTTGCCCAGGTGTACAAGAAGTACCTATTCACGACCGACGGGAAGTACCTACTCGGCGGGATGATGATCGGCGACACGAGCGACTACATCAAGCTAGTGCCCATGGTCAAGAGCCAGAAAGAGCTAGACATGCCGCCGGCGCAGCTGATCCTGGGCGCGAAGAAAGAAGGAGACGACGGCGCGGACGACCTGGACGACGACACGCAGATCTGCTCGTGCCACAACGTGACGAAAGGCGACATCGCGAGCCGCGTCAAGGACGGCACGTGCAAGACGGTGGGTGACATCAAGGCGTGCACGAAGGCCGGCACCGGCTGCGGCGGCTGCATGCCGCTCGTCACCAGCATCTTCACCAAGACCATGACGGACATGGGCGCCGAGGTCACCAACTACCTGTGCGCGCACTTCAGCTACTCGCGCGCCGACCTCTTCCACATCGTCATGGCCAAGCAGCTGCACACGCTCGCCGACGTGATGCGCGAGGCGGGCAACGACCCGGGGTCGGACGGGTGCGAGGCGTGCAAGCCGGCGGTGGCCAGCATCCTGGCGTCGCTGTGGAACCGGCACGTGATGGAGCGGCCGACGCACGGGCTGCAGGACACGAACGACCGGTTTCTGGGGAACATCCAGCGGAACGGGACGTTCTCGGTGGTGCCGCGGGTGTCGGCGGGGGAGATCACGCCGGACAAGCTGATGGCGCTGGGGGCGGTGGCGAAGGAGTACCAGCTGTACACGAAGATCACGGGGGGCCAGCGCATCGACCTGTTCGGGGCGCGCAAGCAGGACCTGCCGGCGATCTGGGGGCGGCTCGTGGCGGCGGGCATGGAGAGCGGCCACGCGTACGCCAAGTCGCTGCGCACGGTCAAGAGCTGCGTCGGCACCACGTGGTGCCGCTTCGGCGTTGGCGACAGCGTCGGCATGGCCGTCCGCCTCGAGGAGCGGTACAAGAGCATCCGCAGCCCGCACAAGATCAAGGGCGGCGTTAGCGGCTGCGTGCGCGAGTGTGCCGAGGCCCAGAGCAAGGAGTAAGAACACCCACCCGTCACTACTATCCCCCTCCTAAGCAAAACAGAACCTCTTTACTGTAGCGAACCATACTGACAACGTTATTAAAATATAGCTTCGGACTCATCGCCACCGAAAAAGGCTTCAACATCTTCGTCGGCGGCAACGGGGGCGCGAAGCCGCGACACGCGGAGCTGCTCGCCAAGGACGTGGCGCCGGCGGAGGTCGTACCGATCCTAGACCGGTACCTGATGTTCTACATCCGAACGGCGGACAAGCTGCAGCGAACCGCGCGGTGGGTCGAGAGCCTCCCCGGCGGGCTTTCCTACCTGAAAGCGGTGGTGCTGGACGACAAGCTGGGCATCTGCGCGGCGCTCGAGGCGCAGATGCAGGCGCTGGTGGACTCGTTCTTCGACGAGTGGGCCGAGGCCGTCAAGAGCCCGCTGCTGGCCGCCAAGTTCCGCCAGTTCGCCAACACCGACGAGGCCGTGGACGCCGTCGAGACGGAGACGGACCGCGGACAGACGCGCCCCGCGCACTGGCCCAGCGAGCCCGCCACGGACGACTTCAAGGGCCTGCGCGGCCGCTGGTCCGCCACCGCCTGGCAGCCCGTGATCGAGGCGGCGTACTTCGCGGGCGCGGACGACACGCCCAACGGCGTCAGCGCCTCCGTCAAGCGCGGCGACACCCAGCTCGCGCTGTGGCGCGTCCGCGGCCGCTACTACGCCACCCAGCAGATGTGTCCGCACAAGCGCACCTTTGCGCTGTCCGACGGGCTCGTCGGGTGCGACCCTTCCTCCCCTTCCCCTTCTCCTTCCTCACCCGAACCTACTACCACCACCACCAATGGGTGCAGCAGCAGCAGCAATAACGACAGCGGTAGTACCAGTAACAGCGCCCCCTGGATATCATGCCCCTACCACAAGCGCAACTTCGACCTATCCACCGGAGCCTGCCGCAACGACGCGGCGCTGTCGGTAGCCACGTTCGAGGTGGAGGAGCGCGCCGCCGACGGCTGGGTGTACGTGAAGCTGCCGCCGGTGGCGGAGCTAGACGCGGCGCTGGGCACGACGCGGTGGAAGGTGCGCACGGCGGACGGCGGCGGGAACACCGGCTTCGACGAGCTGGACCGCAAGATCGGCTTCAAGGGCCGGCGCGCCAAGAAACCCGGGGTCCGGGCCATCCCGGCCGACGACGATGCGTCTACGCCCGTGCGGAGGAGGCCCGTCGAGGCGTTTGCTGGAGGCTGTGGCGGCGCGCCGGATTGGTAGCGGGTTGGCGCAGTTTGCTGTGGGAGTTGTGCGCGTGCAGAGAAGCGCTGGGACGGCGGAGCGGGTGCCTCTTTTTGATGTACATTGATATATCCATTGATTTGGCGCTTCTTCATGCATTTTCTCATGATAGCGTACTGAAGGCTTCGTATTGTTGATATGTATTACTAGAAGATTATTCGATGCTATCTTCATATATCTTTTCAATTATACCTATTCACGCCCCTTGATGATGCCCTCCAGCATCCCTATGATTTACCTAACCCGCCGGTAGCCTGAACTATCGAGTGGTTGGGCCTAAGTTGGATACATCCTCTATATTTACGTATCTACTAGGTAGTACCTATATCTGGGCATCATCAAGGGGTAATCTACCTGGTACTCGCCTATATCATCAAAGCCTTTAGGAAAGGAAAGCTGCGTACCTACCTTGTAGGTACGTAGGTAGGTAGTTTATATGATCAAGTAGCCTGGACTTTTCCTGATGAAGGCCATTGTAGACAGGCCATCACTCCAGGGCACTTTCAAAACTTCCCTCCTTGAATTGCTGAAGCTCGAATCATGGCGAATACTATCTATCACTCGCCGTAAAAAAGAACGGAGCTGTGTTAGGATCTCCGAGGGTTGCATTAAGATGCTGAGTTATTCGTACAAGACAATTAATTCTTGTTCTTGTTACTACTAGGAATGAATAATTTTTTGGTTCTCCAGACAACAGACACCGAAGAGGTATATCTAACGTGCCCCCCAAGACCCTTCAATTGATCGGGTTTGATCAACTTATATTAGGTACTGTATATCCATTGAAGGCCCGGGCGGCAAAAGGGGACGCGAGAATAGTATAGGGGGCGGAGACCACGTTAGGCGTGGCATGCTTGATCATCCATCCACGCTCTGCCGTTTATGGAAATGGGTATCAGACGAAGCAATTTACTCTTCTCCCTCAACGGGGACCTCCTCCTCGCCGTAGTCCTCTTCCTCCTCATCGACACCAGCATCCTGGTACTGCTGGTACTCGCTGACCAAATCGTTCATATTAGACTCAGCCTCAGTGAACTCCATCTCATCCATACCCTCGCCAGTGTACCAATGCAAGAAGGCCTTTCGCCTGAACATGGCGGTGAACTGCTCGCCGACACGCTTGAATAGCTCCTGGATGGCGGTCGAGTTGCCGACAAAGGTCGAAGACATCTTGAGGCCGCGGGGGGGGATAGAGCAGAGAGCGGTCTGGACGTTGTTGGGGATCCACTCGACGAAGTATGACGAGTTCTTGTTCTGGACGTTGCGCATTTGGTCCTCGACCTCCTTCATCGAGACCTTGCCACGGCTAGGAATATACAGTTAGCAAGCCCACCAGAAAATTCAACGATCACGGAGATAATATCTTACAAGATGGCAGAGCACGTCAAGTAGCGACCGTTACGGAAGTCAGAAGCGGCCATCATGTTCTTGGGATCGAACATCTGCTGGGTCAACTCGGGGACGGTGACAGCACGGAAGGTGTAGGCACCACGGCTGGTCAGAGGAGCAAATCCAACCATGAAGAAGTGCAGACGAGGGAAAGGAACCATGTTGACGGCAAGCTTGCGCAGATCAGAGTTCAGCTGGCCAGGGAAACGCAAGCAGGTGGTAACACCGGACATGACGGCGGAGACCAGGTGGTTCAGGTCACCGTACGAGGGGTTGGATAGCTTGAGGGTACGCATGCAGATGTCGTACAAGGCCTCGTTGTCAATGCAGAAGGTCTCGTCCGAGTTCTCGACCAGCTGGTGGACGGAGAGGGTGGCATTGTAGGGCTCAACGACGGTGTCAGAGACCTTGGGGGAGGGAACGACGGAGTAGGTAGACATCATGCGGTCAGGGAACTCCTCGCGGATCTTGGAGATCAGCAGGGTACCCATACCGGCACCGGTACCACCACCGAGAGAGTGGGTAATCTGGAAGCCCTGGAGGCAGTCGCAGCCCTCAGCCTCGCGGCGGACGACGTCAAGAACGTTGTCAACGAGCTCAGCGCCCTCAGTGTAATGACCCTTGGCCCAGTTGTTGCCGGCACCGGATTGGCCGAAGACGAAGTTGTCGGGTCGGAAGAGCTGACCGAAGGGGCCAGCGCGGACGGCGTCCATGGTACCGGGTTCGAGATCGACGAGGACGGCGCGGGGGACGTACTTGTTACCCGATGCCTGTGCATGTTGGGGTGATTAGTAACCACTCCTAAACTAGAAAACATGGTTGGTTTCTTTGACTGTGTACCTCGTTAAAGTAGACGCTCATGCGCTCGAGCTGGAGCTCCGAGGTCCCGTTGTAGCTGTTCATTGGCTGTTAGCCCACCGAACATCACGGCAATGTTATAGCAAGGAATTGACGAATGAGAGCACCTACACGCCATTGCTGTCGAGACCGTGCTCGCTGGAGATGGTCTGCCAGAAAGCAGCACCGATTTGGTTACCCTATCATCTTAGTGAGCCCCGCCATACTCCTTACTCGAATTCGTGATCCATCGTTCGTAGTGTTTACTTACGCACTGGCCGGTCTGAAGGTGAACCTAGAGATGTAAACAGACATGATTAGCTCCAATTCCTATGTTGTTATTGCCTTGATTTGCGATAGCCCATCTTATTGATATCTATGAGATGCGGTGGAAGTTGTGGTAATTTTTTTCGTGCGTGAGGGGTGACAATTAGGGGGCATTGAAGTATTTGAGACGCGTTCAGGGGTTTATGTTGGAGGTACTTGGGGGCGGTTCATGAGTAAACATGGTAAAGGGGAGAGATATCAACTTACGATCTCACGCATTTTGACGGTGGATGGTTTGAAGTGTATCGAACACAACTGAGGGAAGCTGGCGAACAGAAAATAAGATGGGTAGCTTGGTTAGAGATTTAAGGGAGTTAGAGGGAGAAGAAGAGTTAAGAAGAGGAGCGAGGAGCGGTGTGTGTTGTTGGCAAGGAAGGGTAGAGTTGTGTTTTGTGCCTGGGAGTGGGAAAAAGTAGAAGTAGAAGGACAAGCGTATTAATTTTTTTACTTGGGGATTGTCAAAAAGAGGAAAGGCACGTTCCAATTCGTCGAGACCCCCTCTTTTTATTTTTTTGCCTGCCTAGGAGCCGTTGTAAACAGCCATTCAACGGTACCTAAACTCCAAGCTACTACCTACATACCTAGTAGGTGTCAATATGTACCTATATGTAGCACCTAACCAACCCTAACCAACCTGCCAGCGGGCTGCCAGTCTCACCAAAACCCGCCTGCACTTGCTTTGCTTTGCTTTCCTTTCAGGGGGGGAAGAGAAAAAAGAGGTAAGGGTCAAAATGCACGGGCCAACAGTATCGGTATTGCCTGAGAACGATTAGAGACTGGAACTTGGGGACCATCTAAGGCCAATCTTACTGGCTGCGAGGGTATCTTGATAGTCTAATTAGCTGTCATTTTAGCTGCTGTTAGCTGCCATTAGCTGTAATCAAACAGGTACCACTGGTACACGTCGATCCTTGGCAACTTGGACATTGAACGTTGAACATCGAACTTCGTCTCCTTTTATCAACGTCCGACTATTCGAACTCAATTACCTGTCAATTGATGTAAACCCCAAGCCTGAACGTTTAAACGGGTATCGATTAATCAAATAGTACGGATCTAAGTATGTACTTATCTATCACAGCGATGGTATAGATCAAATCTTCAGCACTCACTATAACTGCCGTTGCTGCTGGTTTCTATAGCATGGCAGTTAAGGTAGCAGCTTTGGGTATATACCGATACCATAAGGCAGCGGTGATCACTCCATGTAGGGGCCAAGCAGTGTTCGGCTGATACGAGGTGCCAATTGAAATCATTAGAATTGAAATGAAAGAAAATTAAACCATAGACTGAACGGAACTGGCTAATTATACGCTGCCAAAGACATGTAGGTACAAGTTGCCTAGGTGCGCTTGTACTCCCTATGTACCCGGTGGCATGCATAAGATGGCTTGGTACCGGATGCACGTTGCTTCGCTTCCATTGCGCTGGAGCCTCAACCCACTACACGTCAACGTGGGCATATACTACGCAGTAGCTCACCGTGGAGACGTTGAGAGCTCACTACGAATAGGCAGCTATAATAGCAACTCATGGGAACTACTACCAACATCAATCATCATCATTCATGGTTACCTAGGTGTAGATATTAGGCATCCATCCATATATAACACATCATGATGTATCGTCACAAGCTAGAACAAAAGAGCGGCATCAAGTATAGTACTAACAGGATCGACCTGGCGGTTCGCCTGGCTTTTCTTTCATTTTCCCTACTTTCTATTTACTTTTTGTTTGGGCGGGGGAGGATTGATCAGCCTTGCCTTCACCTAAGCCGACCACCTGTCTACCTGTAAAATCAAATCAATGCATTTCATATGCCGTATCAATGTCTTTGCCTAACCACGCCGATGCCGATGCCATGACTGTCAAGGAAAAAAAAAGAGTTATGGTGGAAGAAACGAAGAATATAAACGTTTTCCTTTTTTTCTTTCTCCGAAAAGAAACCAAACTGTAACAGTCATTCGTCACAACGAAGCTGCTTTGAAATGCAGATCGTTTGCAAAGCTTGAGACGTGCAGACCCAACCTCATGGCATGTATTAGACAAACGAGAAGGCATATATCATTGGGTACACCGTATCTTCGGTATCCCTCTTTCTCTTCGTATTCCATGCGCCTGGAGACCGACCATGCGTGATCTTCGAGGAAGAAATTTGGCTAAATTCCCCTCCATCCAAATTCTTTCCTTCCTTCAGGTGTTTGTATCCACGCATGGTCTCCATCTATCGCGACGGATCGAAAGTGCTTTATAAGCCCATTTCCGTGCTCTTTGGCCGTTAGGGCTGTCGGAATCATGCGAACATGGCTCAGACTTGCAATAGTCATCATTCATATTCATAATACTCCGTGATTCTATAGCTTTAGTGCATGATCATCCGCAGACGTTTTAACTGTTCGAGCGTCAAGGCGTTCGGAGTCGTGGTAGAGTTATTGGACAATTATAAATAATCCCCCAAGCATTCCATGCGATGTGGCATATCCAGACGTTGCCGGTGACACGAGTTGAGAAGTATTAGACCAAGTCGGTGTGCGTTTCAACAACCAATGTCGGGTCCTTTGGCAGCGTCGGATCGAAATGCAAGGCTTCTTTGTAGGCGAATGTAGTAGTAATAGTAGGAAAAAAAACTTAAAGAGCCTGATCCTGCGCTATGCAAATCATACAGGCGGGTGCCTTCACGTATACACAATGCCCGTCCAAATTAGACTAACGAATGCGGAAGAAATAAGCATGTTGAGGATGCGAGCTCAAAGTCTTGAATCTTCAGCTGACCGTCATCATCTGCATGCGTTGGCCGAGCCCGCTAGACGGAGACGCGCCCACAGAATTGCCACTTAGAATGGAGTTAGTGCTGTGGCTGTTGGGCATCCGTCTCGTTGGACTAGATGTAGGTTCGTCAAAGACTCGGGTAAATGCTGGGCTTCCATCAGACCTCGTGTGTTTTGGAGTCCGTGCCGGACTTTGCGTAAGGTGGTCTGCCTTGCGAACGAGGTCGGAAAGGCCGTCCCGCAAGTCGCTCGCTCGTTTGACTAGCTCCTTCAGACTGTTTGTATCAAAATTGAGCTTTCCAGAAGATGAGTCCTGATGTTCGCGGGATGGTTTCGATTGCCGAACGTGCATAGCTTCCACCACCGATCTGGCAACACCGTTGGATCCAGATTCGGTGGTGCTTGGCTGGCTGTCGGGGGTTGTCGGTCGATCAGGCGCCAGCTCTTCAGTAGGAAGATCCCAGTTACCAAAGATGTCATCCTCCGGAGAGAAGACAGATCGACGCCGACCGACAGGACGGTCACGAACGACCGCATTGCGTTGGCCTTCCGTAAGGCCCGTAGATTCGTAATCGTCAAGGCCAGCACCATCAAGCCCTTGGTCGGGAAATCGCGTGTCGGTGGAGTTTTCAATCGTGTTGCACTCATGTTGCGAATCAAGAGCCTCCGCCGGATCCTCGTCTGGTGAAGCCAGGGCAATGATGCCCTCTGCTTCTCTCCAGAGTTTTATTGGCCCGCCGAGCATGTCCATTTCACGACCAAGCCGACACAGACGTTTCAGGTCATTAACCAAAAGTGAGAGTTCCCGTATCTGTCCGGAGTGAGCCCTGATGGTAGGCTGTGTAGCCTGAATAGACGCGGGGACAACCATTGCAAACCGAGAATCTTCTTCTCCAACGGCTAGACCGATGTCACCTTCTTCCTCGAATTCGAAATCATCATCCCAGTCTTCGCTCGCATTTTTCTGACCAAGCCCCCAGGTGCCAAACTTGGGAGTTGAGCTGGCTGTTTCGGATTGATCCGGAACGACCGGTACGCTTTGGCTCCTCACATGGGCAGGCGCAGGACCTTTACGGCTCGCGGAACGTCCACCCCTGATGTCGATCTCCTGCTTACCGTGAACGGTTTTTGGTCGCTGGTACTTACTATCGCCGTCATGCTTTTCGTGAGCAGTGGTCTCTGCCCAGTCGAAAACGGTACTCCGAGGTCGCTCGTTTGCAGCATCGTGGCGCGCGTTCGGTCTCCGATTGCCATTGGCAGGAGCCAATGCCGTTCGAGCGCTTGGACTGCCACGTCGCGAATTCATGGAGCCTGGTGGAGACAGATGGTTATATATTCCGCTGTCATCTTCCCGGCCCCAGTCGAGATCGTCGTCGTCATCGTCTAAAGAGAGTCGCCCTTGATCCCCGTGAAGCGTAAAATTAGGCGAAGCTGGGTTCGATTGAAAGTCAACCTCGTCCTTCATGTTTGCGGTACGCATTCGGGCTTCGGCCCCCCGATACGCTCCCCGCACGGGAGTAGAAAGAGTTTCATCTTCTTCCATAATCTTATTCCCGCCGTCAAAAGACGGCCCGAGGATATCTTGGATTGACAGTCGCTTTGGCTTAATATTCCCTCCAATCCTTGGCGGCGATTCGTCAAACATCGACTCCAAAGGGCTATCGATGGAATTTCTTCGCCCAGACGCTACCGTTCGGAACGAGTCAAAAGGTGTGTCCGTCTTGAAGTCAGTATCATCATCATCGCCAGAGGTGAACCCACGACGATATTCAGAACTACCAGTCGTAGACGCGCGGTCTAGCGTTCGAGCCTGCGAAGAATTCGAGGCAACTCTTGGGGCCGTTGTAGGGCTAATCGCCGGGTCGTCAAATTGGATGTGAGGATCTGCCGATAACAAGCTGATTTTGTTCAGGTCGATATGGAAGGTCGACAACCTCGAGATGGGTGGTAAGGGCGACGAAGAAGTTCGCTTGCGGGTTGGTGGGTGGGATACGGCGGCGGGGTCTAGCTCTTCGGCGTCCTTCGAATCGTCTTCGGGATCAGCACCCGGAGCTGAGTTGGTATTTGCCGGTATTGGCTCGGACACATGCCGCTTCGTTTCACCTCCAGCGTCACCCCGCTTACGTCGTCGGAGACTCCCAGACTTTGATATCCAATTCGAAGGCGAGCTAAAATGCATCGAAATAGATCGCCGTGGCAGCTTAGAGGGAGTGCCCTCGGGTGATACCGAAGACTTATCCGAGGCTTGGGGGCTGTCTTCGGTATTAGACTGGTTTCCCAACTCAGCGGGCACGTCGATTGGCGTTTCAGAGGCGGCTGCGCCCATGACGATAGTTTTTGGCTTCACCAAGTAAACTCGGCGTCGACCTTTGTGCTCGACACAGATTTTCTTCAGACTCGGTGGAACAGCGTTGTCGCTACTCCTTAGGGGAGATGGCTTGGGCGTACTTCGGGACAAGCGAGAATGCCAAAAAGACTTCCACGTCGACGATACGTCAGTAACAACGCCGAGGACTGGCTCGATTGGGCTCGTTTCCGTATGCGCTCGGGGACGACTATACTGATCGAGGGATACCTTGGGCAACGTTGCTAATGTTTCCGGATTAATCTGCTGATGTAGTGTGGCAGACCGTTGATGGCTCGTGGCTGGTCTGCGCAGCGTCATCTGCGTCTTTGATCCTCGCTGCACTGAAGGGCCGGTATCTCCCCCATTGACAGCCGATGCACGCTTGACCAGCTTATTCGGAGGTAATTGTGGAGGTGGATGCCCCCCGGATAACATGGGCGCGGCCGAGCCGTGGGAGAAGGTGATGGAAGGCGAGTCAGGGCCGACGCTGGACCTTAGGCTACCGTGTTGGGATAATGGACGTATTGAGAATCTACGTATCCAGGAGCCATTCGAGGAAAGAGAATCACGCGAATCCTCTGCAATAGGGCTCACGGGAGCGAAATCACCTTGCTTGCCAGATGGGAGCCGAGCGCCTGAGGATTTGGGTGGTATTATTTGGGTGTGGGAGGATCGTCGAGGAATATGTAGTTGGTTGGTCGCATTTAATTGGGGGGGCTGTTGGCTCGAGTCCAGCACAGTGTCGTTGTTCGGGGAGACAGGGACGGCAGAGCTCGTCGTTCCGGGTCGGGATGAAAAAACGTTTAAGAAATCTCTGTCGCTGATTATCGACCTTCTCTTGTTCGAGTCTGTGTGCGGAGGAGGTTGTCCATCCGTCAATTCGCCAAAGGCCAAACCCGTTGCCGCTGCGGCGACCGCAGAGCCGGCACCAATAAGCTAGTTCAAATCAGCTATAATTGTTCTAATTATAAACCACACCGAACTTTATGAAAATAAGGGGCACCACGAAAGGAATTGGAGACGAGAAACCCCCCCAAAAAAGTGCTCGATATGACTAATAAGGCTGAAGAGAGAATACTCTTCCATCTAAACTTGGGCCATGATTTACGTAGCCGCGTAGGTGAAATGTTCGGTAGGACGCGTTAGACTTACGCTTGGAACCGTCTGCATGCTGAGAAACGGGGCGTTAGAAGAGCAGAGAGGAGGAGCCTTCTGCAAAGAGGCGGAAAGAAGAAAAGTCAACTCCTTGCGTCGTTTTCGTGATCATTGTTCTGCTAAGGCATTGCAATTCAAGGTTGGTAGGTTCGAATAGTATCAATACACCTCCTCTTCTAAGAGTCCCGTAGCAAATACGTGCGTACTGCGGAAGAGGGTCGGCGGTCGTAAACCGGGTGGCCTGGCGCGACGATGGATACGCGAGTGTGTGGATGCGTGGATGAGACGTCTGGTTGTGCCGAGGAACCAATATTTACTCTGCTAAACACAAAAGAGCACGAGTACATACAACGAACACGACGAACCGAAGACCAAGGTAAATTAAAGATTAAGCCCCGTGGCAGGTGAGAAAAGCAAGTGGAAAGACGACAATGCCTCCTCGTCCTCGTAAAGGGGGATAAGGGGAAAGGCTGTCGTTACGGTAGTTGGTGGAGGAAAGGTTGTCGTCGTCGTCGTCGTCGTCGTCGTCGTCGTCGTCGATGTTGCCGTCGTTGCTATGGCTATTCTCCTAGTAGAGCAGTCTCCTTAGGCAAGGCAAGCGGAAAAGGCCTGCCATAGGGAAGAATACTGTGAAGGTAAGAAAAGAAAAGAAACCCTTCTTAATTCCGAGGCGGGAGTAAGCTGCAGTAGGAAGAAACAATCTACGCACAGCATAGCATAGCAAGGTAAATTATTACGACTGGGGTCTTAAAACCTGAATCTGAATCTTGCCCCGGGGACCTCGAGAGGAACAAGAAGAAGAAGGAAAAATGAGATTGGCGAGGGAGGATTAAGGTACTTTGGGATATGACCTGACTCTCCAAGGTTGCAAAGGAGCCCTGGAGAGAGAAGAGAGAGAAAAAAAAATAAAATGCAAATAAATCCAGATACTAAGAGACCCGGGATCATTGATGTTTACGGAGCTGAATACTACAAGTGGTCCGGCCTGCGAGTGCAGTTCGACGATCTAAGATTAAAAGCCACAGATTCCCTAGGGAAATGAAAAAGGGTACATCATACCGTGTACCAGGTATGCTGTCGTATTAGGTACAATTTCTGAGTATAGTATGTACCTAGACGTAGTGGTTACAGTGCAATCAGCAGCGACGACAGGTACCTAACTGTTAGGTGCTGGGTATGTACTGGGTAGCATGCTCACAGTGCAGCAGGTCTCTGGTCACTATTAATATCGCGCTCTCTTTCCCTGCTTTCCCTGAAATATGTGGACCAGGGCTAAGATCTTGTACATGCATTTACGTCAAAAAGCTCAAATGCTTTGGGTACCATGTACCTCTTACAGTATGATCAATACGGTGCGGCCCGGCATCGACGTTGTCCGATTGATTGATGCGCTAGGTGCAATACAAAATATTATTAAATATTACTGTACAATTGCCTGAGGTGTCGTCGTTCCAGCACCAGGATCAAGGGCCATAAAATTGTGTCTCCTGCAATATGCAATGCAGTCACCCTACACGTACAGTACAACTACTTGACTGGCATACAGTGCATGAGAAATCGTTAGGGAATTTGGCGCTAGAATCAAGAAACAAAGCCATCAATAGAGCCCTGGAGGTATTCTTTAATGCTTCAAAAGCTCATCCACACAACACAACACGGACCAATCATACCCAGCATGAGCACTACATAAAACGAACGATTCATAATTGTTTAGATTCCTGAGAGACATCGACTGCTATTGGTCGTTTTGTTTATGCACCTGATACTACAACAGTATGTTGGTAGTATTAATCTACAGATGTGCGTATAGGTAGGTATGTACTATGTAGAGGTGATATCTGGCGCTGTTGGATGAGCTTCAGCTACCTGGTGGGGTTTATATTATGCTTAATTCTATTGTTCTGCTGCAAGCGCATGCCATCCGTACCTACATGCATTAATCTATTGATACTATTAGGTAGGCATGTCTGCAAGCATCACCAGTATCAGTATCACTTTTCGTTTGCGATTTGTTTTATTAGCATACTAGGTAAGTTAAGCAACAGGCAATAGATTATGAGTGAGTGATCAATGTATGTACGCTGTAATTACATTCATTCATGGATGAAGATGTGTTATGTACCTAGCACAGTAGGTGGATTCGCTTTACCCACTCTCCAGACGCGCACTGGCGCACTCCGCATGCTGATGATGTTATGGATGTTATTATGGATTATTATTATTATTATTATTATTATTATTATTATTATTATTATTATTATTATTATTATTATTATTATTATTATTATTGATACTTTTTTTCTTCTGTTGATAATGCCCTTGAATGGATCGATGCTACCTATTGGCGCTATTTCGCCATCCGAGACCTATCATAGTCCCTGATTGGCTTGGGGCCGACATTGGTTCTGCCGCTTTGTACCTACTAATATCTACTACTACTGTAGCATGTCGACGACGAAACGAGCTGCATCCAAGCCGGGGTTGCATCTACCAGGGAATCCCAGGCGCCTTTTTTTTTTTTTACTAGGGACTTTACATAAACCAATTGACGTGAGAGCGAATCAACCTTGGAACTTCTGTGTTGGAACCTACTACGTAGTAGGAACTTAACTCCATGGGTAATATTCCGTGCTTTTTGCAATTCGCCGACATCACGTTATTTTCATCTTGGTGTGTTTGCAGGGATATTCAGGTACTAGGTATATAACGTAACATTGAAGCCCTAGAGCTGTCAAAGACGATATTTTCTACCATATAGGTGCCTTGGGAGTTATCGATCGATATGCTCATTGTGCCCATCCATGGGTACCTATACCATAACTGATGGATATCCATCGTAATAGTTCCAGATACTCGGTTCGCATCTAACAGGCCGGGCGAGTCTTAGACGACGCTAGTTACGCAGACTACTGCAAGCTCATAATGCTTTCTTGGTTCATGGTATCAATACACCTCCAGCTACTTACGCCGTAAGCTCGTCGATAGAATCTTGGACGGCGATTGACCAATGCTTTGGTTTGGTTCATTACCGGGACGCTTCCACGGCCAAAGTGGCTTGGACAGACCCTTGGTAGAGTGTACTATGCAGTACTTCGATACTCCCAATGTATGAGGTTATTCTGCAAGTCAATAGGTACCAATAACAATTAAACACTTACATAGTTGCATACTAGGTATGTAGGTAGCTAACTACAATATATGATATCGTTGTTTTATTGCGCTGATGACATTGGCACTTAACCCTTGAAAAGAGCCGTCAAGACTTGATATTGTTGCTACATATATTGTGGCTTGGTATCAATAGTATCACATATCCTCCCGTCAACGTAAAAGCACGAGCAAAACAAACGAGTAAACCACCTACTTAGTAGGTACTAAGCGATTCTTTTCAACCGCGCCATTTGTTGCGATTGCTGTACATCGCATACCTACCTAGTAGGTACCTATCTATCTACTCGCATACCGATACTTACCGCTCTAGCATTCATGCTGAATGCTTGCTTGTGTCCCCTCCTTTAAGGGGCCCCGTATCCAACCATCCTTCGTTTTCCATCAGTAGCCAATGCCTGGCCGTCCACCATCGTCAGTCGTCACGAATCACAACATAGACAAGCCGTGCTCCATGGGCAACTAGCAGATCGTGCAACCACTCGACAGCGCCTCTTGTATCCTATCCCGGGAGTCTCCCAACCTGACAGCCTGTCCTGATCATCATCATCATAGTCATCATAAATCATCATACGAGGTTTTCATCGAATTGCTGGTACCTTTCGTGTGGTGTGTGTCCTTCCACCCGACAAGGCTCTGTGTTTGCTTGTGGCTTGCCTTGGTATTTTATTCTCCGGTTTGCCGCCATTCACCTCCGGGCGCCTTACGCCTCGTCAACGTCACTCTCTCCCCCTGCGTACATGGAGTACGTAGCAATAGAGTAAACATGTGCATCTCAGCTGCGTACCTGTCACAAGGATATTGCTTGGAGCAACGCTAGGAGCTTTTTCCTACGGGCTAGTGACGACTTAAGACTAAAAAGCTGCCGAGCGACGAGACACCGATACGAGTGTTGCTTAGATTGCGGCGTACTTCACAGTATTTGTATTGTACATTGTATGCAAGACCAAGGATCCAATGGTCCACAGCCGCCAAACCGACACACCGAAACACCGAGACAATGCCTTTATCCTGCCTAACTCCAGCTACATTGTATTTGGTTGATTGGATTGTCACCCAAGCCAGGCATGGATGAGGCATGTTGCCGTGTTGTCACGGTCCGATGCCCTTATCACGAATCACAGCCTTCTCCAGGTTCTTCTTCACCCGCGTATGAAGTGTAGCTTCCGTCACTGGCTTGACCTCCCTACTATGGTACATGCTCACCTTGGTATGTCCTGAATAATTGACAATATCCATGACTTTGCAACGGATGGGGAAGTGGAATTGGAAAGCCCCAGAAGCCCCATAATCCCCAGCAACACGCGACGGATGCAAGCATCTGACACCCGATCTATATTTGCTCACGATGTAGCTCGCCTGTTTCTCCTTCGAGACCTTCCGATGTGATGACTACCTTACTACTAGGTATCCTTTATATTTCCTGGCTGAATGATTACCTACCTTAGGTATACATACATGTACGTATGCTCCTATCCCCGGGACCATAAACGATGTCTATACACTGTACTTACAAGACAAAGTACAGTACCCGATCGTACGTCTGTACATACTACCTGGTAAATCTAGCCCTGCAGCAGGCCTAAGAAACTGGAGGTGTGGGGACAGGTCCCTCCTTAAAAATAGCTACGAGTATCCTTGTTCCTCTTCACCTTTGCTTCCAGGGCTTTGTTTTGATCTACCTCGATACCTTTACCCCTCAGAGCGCCCCTCACTTCCGCCCGACGGGTATCGAATCTCAATGGCTGACGAGGCGTCGTTGTAGCCAAGGACGTACACGGTATGTTGAGACTCTTCTCTCAGAGATGATCCAGTGTTACCTACTAGGTACCTAGGTATAATGTGGCTTAACTCGTGAAACTCGAAACCTGCTCCTCAGTCACCCCAGGATTCAAGCTCAGACCTCCAGTAAGCCCCATATTATTTGTTTACATCCATCGATATTGACAATATTTCCACCACCGGACAACCAGCAAGCGCAACAAGATCTACATAGGAAAGTCTCAATATCCGGGCATTCACTCTGAGGCTCTCACGGGGTTGCCGATTCACCATTACGTAGTCCTCGTGTGTGGACCATATTAATTAGAAAAGACCTTTCCCCCCTCTACTCTCGACGACGGCTTGTCTTGAAATTACAAAGCCAGTTTAGAGCCGGAAGTGGGGCCCGAAACTAGGGACGATGGCAATATCAACAACGATCTAGGTTGACCGAATGGAGAAAGTGAGAGAACCGTTCCTGGCCAATGATTTGTGTATACGCATGCCGGTGTTCCAAGGCCCAAAATCCAAGAGCTTTACTATGGTAGAGTCGGACTAGTTGAAAAGACCAAAGCAAGAAAACACAACACCCTAATCTTTCAAAATCATCATTATCCAAAAATATGAGACAGGACTCGTCGATTTCCTGCGGGGAACCGAGGATACAGCTACCTTTTAGGTAGGTGCTTATGATAGTTCGGCGAGCTTTCGTTTTACCATCTTATTCTGGTAAAGCATCCACAGACTGCTTGCTGTGCTAACAGATTCTTTGCCAAGAATCCTCATACTTTAGATGGGAGACCCTGGAACCAACATTCGGCTTCGGCACCAGGAACCAGAAGCCACCGACCTAATAACATTCGCGTTTTTACGGCACAGAAGCACCAAGCGGGTCGTTTACACCGCAATAAGCTAAGATGCTCTCTCGGCTTATGCCATCAGATCAGAAAGTCGCCTCACAAACAGCCTTCGGCCGAGCCTGGCCTATCCCCTCTTAGTTTCTTACAATGCAACCGGGGACAGCATAAAGAGGCCCATTAAACCCAAAGGCCCACGATGGCTCTCGGCGGGGTCAGTGTCATTTGCGATCCATTCATGGAAGCCAAACTGAAACTTGTTCCTCCCGAAGGCGGCGTGGTCCTGCCGTGTTGGGCCCCCGCTGTCCAGATGCGGACTACAGACTCGCCCGGATGTAGGACTATACCGTGAGTACACTTCGGTGCTAGGTTAGACAGAAAGCAGGTCGCGGTCGCCTGCGTTTCTTGCTCTGCTACTACGCAGTCTACAACTTCAAAGCCTGTGGTATCACTTAATATTCGCAGTTTAACACTGGAACCACTTGCGGATCGAGAATCGCCATGGATGGAGCTGCATTGATGTGGGAAACTCTTTTCTAAACGCGTTTGGACCTGAGGCAGAGCCGGTTGGATTTCTTCGAGGATTGCCATGCGGTTGCATCCTGAGGACATTACCACCTTGACGACATGAGGTTAGAGTCTCCTCAAAAAGCGAAATGTAACCCCCACATGAGCAGATCTGTCTGCAAATAGATTAAGAATCGCATTACAAAAGTATGACAAGAATTGCACGACGATCCCGCGTGTCGTATGTTACCGCCCATCCGCTAATCGGTAAGAAAGGAGACTCGTCGTGTAGAGCCTGGAATCTCGTGATAATACCCTATGTGCTTTACATCAAACCACATGCATACCTATGCTATGCAACCTTATAACAAGAAGTAGGTTACATCTACCCAGAGGAAACACGGTGGTCCAGGCGGTGGCCGCATCGCCCAGCTATGTCCTGCGACGAGAATCTAGCCTAATCGGGACACGGCGGCTCTGTCTCACCCCGAGCGCTCTGTTAGTGGAAACGCATGCCCGGATTTGGCCATTCCATGTGCCAACCGGCAGCAACGAGAGCGAGCAATGGAACGGATCATCGAAAGGCGGCACGGCGAGACATTAAGCTAGCTGAAGAATCCGTCAGCGACAAGCGGCTGTAGCTGGGAAAGCGTGCAGGTTGCGTAGAGAGGCCAATCAGGGGCGAGACGGGGCGCAAACAGCACGATGCGCGCTTTCGCTTTCCCAGGATGGGCACTTAACCCCATGCAAAACCCCCCATGCGACCCCTTGCAAGATCACCTCCGGGGATTGGATCGCGAGGCCGCAACGCGTGCGCTCGCGGTTCTTGGTCGCGTCATCGCCACGCGTGCTTCCCTTCGCAAGGGCAACGGGAACTTGGACAAATAATTATCCTATTGGTAGGTATTATAAGTGCCTAGGTAGGTAGGGGGTAAGGTGATCGATCCAAGCAAGTTCGATGCGACGACGACGGTCTTGTAGCAAACGCTGAATTGGTGCCTATTGCGATTTTCCTTCCCCAGGGCTCTCTTACCAAGTGCCGTTTTAGGGCTGACGTTCTGTGGCGTTTGCATGTCGTAGGTATCTTTGCATCTTTGTATCCTCGCATCTCCGGCTTCGCAATTGATACCATATCATGTCATTTATCATATTTCATTTCTATGATACCCGTGGAGGATGGGATTTCGGTACGCTGCGCTGTGGTGCGGCAGCTTAAAGGAGAAAAAGCCAATAGAGACATAAACGGATGTGCACAATATGAGACACAATAATGATGACACAGTAATATTACTGTAGTATACCGTCAAATCTAGACCGTCAACAAAACTGTGCAAGTGGACCCACTCTTTCATTCAGACGACATTTTGCGATTTTGTGCCAAGAATGGATAAGATATTGATTTGTCCCAAAGTCGAGCTTGTCGACACCGCCAGACCAACCTCCCGGGAAAGGAATACGCCAGCTGAAGCTGACAGACTGGATACCGGTGCTTCAATAGACACGTCCTGCATCTGGAAATTAAATCTGACAACCTTGGAACCTTGGAAGCTGCCAAAACCACCCCATCTTACAAACTAGGGGTCCACGTTGTTCATCAGCGGGCTTCCAGGTTCTACTTCGATCTTCTCAGGGGCAACAGACCCAGAAAGGCTCGCATTTTGATCCCTGTTCTGGGAACTTAGGACTTGCACTCTGCTAGCTAATCTCCGCATCTATCCCGTCAATCCCGCCGAAAAAAATGGAGGCTGACATTCGAGCCGCTATCCCGGATATCGACCCGGTTGTCTCCGAGTATTCGGTCGGCTATCTCAGGCATGCATCTACCGCTTGGGTCGGCGATGAGGAGTCTTCTGGATTGTCGCCCCTCGCCGAGGCTGCCGCTGCCATCACCGAGCTTCTGCTCTCCGCCTCTGGGGATGCGGCAGGCTCTAATCAGGACAAGATTCGCTCGCTTGTCTCCAAGTGGGTTGACAAGTATGAGGAAGCCAACAGTGGCAACGGTGAGAGGCGAGGGCCGTCCGCCGTGAAGCGACTAGACCAGGCCATTCAGGTCGGCGCTCAGCGAAACATGTCCTCTACTCTGGCCGTGGCTACCGGCAGCGTCGACCTGGAGTCCGCCAACGCCCGAAAGGTGGAGTCCAAGGTTGATCGCAAGAAGCTCGAGAAAGCTGAGCGCAAGATTGCTGCGAAGCAGAACAAGAAGCAGTTCAAGAACGTTGAATACGAGGCTTCCAGGTTGCTCAACCAATCCGAGGATACGCAAAGCTACGAGGAGTTCTACATGGCTGTGAACCCCTTGCAGCTAGGTTCGAGTGGTGCTGGCAAGACTAAGGATATCAAGATTGAAAACGTCGACGTCAGCATTGGCGGCACACGTATACTAATGGACACAGATCTAACTCTTGCCTACGGGCATCGTTACGGCTTAGTTGGTCACAATGGTGTCGGAAAGTCCACGTTGCTGAGGGCACTTTCAAGACGAGAGCTGCCCATTCCTCCGCATATCTCCATTCTCCACGTCGAGCAAGAGGTAAATAAAACAGTTGCTGGTGATCATGACTGCGTGCTTACCTGTGCTAATATATCATAGATCACCGGTGATGACACTTCCGCCTTACAAGCCGTCTTAGATGCCGATGTTTGGCGAAAGGTCTTGCTTAGGGAGCAAACGGTGAGTTTCTAGCCTTCCTAGACAGGGCTAACCTCGCTGATATCACTTTCAGGAAATCACTGAGCGCCTTACCGAGATAGAGTCTCAACGATCGTCTCTGGCGGACACTTCCGCAGATGCGGCCAAATTGGACCGCGATCGAGAAGCTCTCGACCAGAAGCTTGGGGAGATCCAAGCCAAGTTGGCTGAGATGGAATCGGACAAGGCTGAATCCAGAGCCGCTAGTATCCTCGCTGGATTGGGTTTCTCTCCAGAGCGTCAGCAGTTCGCTACGAAGACATTCTCCGGAGGTTGGCGTATGCGTCTTGCGCTCGCTAGAGCTCTTTTCTGCGAACCTGACTTGCTGCTGCTCGACGAACCGTCCAACATGTTGGACGTCCCGTCCATTACCTTCCTCTCCAACTACCTACTCACGTATCCGAGCACCGTTCTGGTGGTCAGTCACGACAGGGCTTTCCTTAATGAGGTGGCGACCGACATCATTCACCAACACTCGGAACGGCTCGACTACTACAGAGGAGCGAATTTCGAGTCCTTCTACGCCACCAGGGAAGAGCGTAAGAAGGTTGCGAAGCGAGAATACGAAAACAACGTGGCGCAGCGTGCCCACTTGCAGGCTTTCATCGATAAGTTCCGTTACAACGCCGGCAAGGCCGCCGAAGCGCAGTCACGTATCAAAAAACTGGAACGCATGCCCGTGCTCGAACCTCCCGAGACGGAATACAGTGTCAAGTTCAAATTCCCCGAAGTGGAGAAGCTCTCGCCGCCCATCGTGCAGATGTCGGGTGTCACATTCGGATACAGCCCCGATAACATTCTCCTAAAGGATGTCGACCTCGATGTACAGCTTGATTCTCGAATCGGCATCGTGGGACCCAACGGTGCCGGCAAAACAACCATCCTTAAACTGCTCATCGGTAAGCTGTCGGCCACCAAGGGCACCATCTCCCAACACTCGCGCCTACGCATCGGCTTCTTCGCCCAGCACCACGTCGACGCGCTCGACCTCACCATGAGCGCCGTCAGCTTCATGGCCAAGATGTACCCCGGCCGCACCGACGAGGAGTACCGACGACAGCTTGGCGCCTTCGGCATCACGGGCACAACCGGCCTGCAGAAGATGGCCGTGCTGTCCGGAGGTCAGAAGTCGCGTGTCGCCTTCGCGTGCCTGGCCCTCACCCAGCCTCACATCCTCGTCCTCGACGAGCCGTCCAACCACCTGGATATCGAGGCTATGGACGCGCTCTCCGAGGCGCTGCAGGAGTTCCAGGGCGGCGTCCTGATGGTTTCGCACGACGTCACCATGCTGCAGACCGTGTGCACCAGCCTCTGGGTCTGCGAGAACGGCACCGTGTGGAAGTTCCCCGGCGACGTTCAGGCTTACAAGAAAAGGATCGCCGCGCAAGCGGATGCGGCTGGGGTTGTTAAGGCACATTAGGCTAGCGGTAGTCATCATCGTCGTTGCGTAGGGCTTGATGTCATGGGTTGGGCCGGGTTGGGCTGGGCTGGGCTGGGCTGGGCTGGGCTATAAGGAGGTGCGATTGGGGATGGAGTTGTTTAGCCGGATTATCAAGCCCAGCTGCTCGCAATCGATGTCTTCACATGTTTAAAACACCACGCATCCATCAATGATCCCTCTCCCTCTCCCTCTGTTTCTCTCTGTGTGTTCAATTCCAAACCTAACCGAACGAATCCTCGTAAACTTGAGCAACTGCTCATAAGCTTGGGTTGACCCAAAACCACCGTGGCCTACATAAATCAACATTAAAGTAGAATAAAGGTACGGGTACGTCGCCTAAGCTGGGTAAATATATTGTTTATTCTAACCTGGTATCTGGTGTCCCCTAGTTGTGCCTTTTAGTCTCGATCACCCCTATCCTGTGTTTTGTGCAGTGAGCGTTAATGAGAAACTCAACAGCTTTATAGATGACTCCAATGAACAATGATACATTCCAATACACGGCTGCGTGCCGCAAGTAAGCTTTCTACCTACCCGCCCTATTAATCTATGTAAATGTAATTCACGACTACTCGATCAGCGGCTTGAGGCGATCCGCTGAGATACTATTACGGGGTTCAGGCCCCAGGTACCACTATACGCTCCGCATAACCCGATGACCAATCTAAGGTGTCCGGCTTTAAAGTCCTGGAATAGTGTTAACAGCCACGCTTCCAAGATACCTGTTCACGGACATGTGTTTCCTTACAACGCAGCGGCAAAGGCCGGATAATTCTCGACGTTTTTAAGAGCCTTTTCTGGGTCGTTCAGGGCCAAATATAATACGTTGGCGATATCGATTGCCCTTTGGCCCGGTATTGGGTGTCCATTTAAATCGACGGCGTCCTCTGCGACACCAGTTAGTTTCGAAATAGAGGCCAAGAACCGATTGTCACCTACGGTCCGTTATGTCCGGGTAGAAGTATGGAACGCTACACGCCCACTCGTCAGCACCGCATCCTGAAGACCCGAGGCGAACACCACCTTACAGTAAACTCATCCAGAGCCAGACCTGCGAACGCGTCGTTTCTAAGGCGTCACCTACTTCCCCTAGTGGAGGCTCCCTTGGCAGCTGGAGGGCGCCAGGACAGAACATGATGAAATCCAGCCTCGCACTGGAAACTCCGACGGACATCGGTGACTCGCAGAAGTGAAGTCTTCTCGGTTCATTGGGGTACTCAGACGCCACTATTCTGCCATCGTACATGAACAACCTGTTGTTATCGTCATTAGCAGTTTGCTTTTTGTTTTCTTTTTTTGGTTTTTGGGGGGTGGAGGTTGAAGCCTGGGACACGGATGCGATCCTCGCAAAGGGGAGAGGCGTCTTCGCAAGACTCACCCGTTGGGATAGGCTTGCACTGTGTCGGCAGGCACCTGTACACCGTTTTCGTCAACATGAGCTGGCACCTTTTCGTCCTTCACTAGTTTATCCGGGTGTATCGGGCTGTAATCCTGCCTGCCACGATATTGCCACCCGTTCGCTCCGCAGTACAAGGCATTATTCCGTTCCCGGTATACTTGACGCTCCTTATCCCATATCTGCGGCATGACGCCGGTCTTCATGGCTTCGTGGATGGTGTTAAATACCTGGAGGGTGTCTCTGAGTTGATGTTCACGTAGACTGGTGGCTACGGGTGGGCTCGGGAAGACTCACGCTATATACTTGCACCATGGGGCCTATGGCGTTTCGGTTTTCGTAGCTAACGTAGGTCCTCCAGAAGCCTTCGAGGTTCCGCAGAAAGGTTAGAGAGCCTCGATGAATATTCCAATTGCTCTCAGTGAAGGGGAATTCACTCACGAGCCACGGCCTTCCATGCTCTTGTCCATCTTTCCTGGTCTGGGGATTCAACGAGGCTGAATTTAATCAAATAGTCCATATACTGAAGCGCTTCGTTGAAAGCCTTCATACTGGTTAGGCCTAACACGGACAACGCTGGGCATACACCGATGTATTTTCGACTGGGAAGGGAATTGCCGACTTACCTCTCCCGTGCGGGCGAAACTCTCTGCTAGTCCTTCACCATCCTCGAGCTGCCCAGCGCATTGGATTCGAACGCCATCAACACTGCCCACAGAAGGGTCAATCCACCGTGAGTAATGTTGAGGGAAAAACCTCTTTATGTCATATATTTTCTGGGCATTTACGATACTAGTAAGGCACAGTATTAATGCCGCTAACACCCCGCTGCCCATCATCTTTATTCGAATCGAAAAGTTAATTGGAACAATATGAGATACGACGAGCACGAAAGTAAGAATCATCATGGCTATTAGAGGTCTATAAGTACCTACTTACCTAGTACTTAGTATCTGGTTGGTCCATTTAGTGCCGACAGAAACTACCTAGGTACTTATGGAAATCGATAGTATTCATAGGATTAGACTGGATCGTATGGGCCGCAGGAACGATCGGGCGATAGTGCTGCTGACCAGGTGTGAAGTTATATTTAGAGGTACTAAATAAGATAACGACAATACATGGATGCTATGAGGGCCTCCAGCAAATCATTGGCAAACGGCAACGCAAAGGATAAAAATTTCGAAAACTGCCACGGGGCGGACCTAGAAGGTGTAGAAATAACATCGTTATTGCACAAGAAACCTCCAGGGTACATATAAGAATAGGTGCTTATGCTAGAGTCAGGGGAGGCTGCATTATACACATAGTCGCCTTATTCTTGACGGGCTGTTAAGATGCTGACACACAGATGCCGCAGATTAAGAATAAAAAGATCTCTACCAGGTTCGGATCTCATACTCCACCCACCGTTGCGGGCCCGGTATGATAATGAACGTCCGACCCCGTCGGAGATGAAATCCTCGATCTGTAATCCGTAGTACTTACTAGTACTAATAGCTAATTTTAATTAGCTAATTTTAGTATTATGCTGCTGGAGGATCACATGTATAGAGTGTTCTTGTAGAATTCTTTTCCCCTAAGAACGGCGCAGACGAACTGCCCGGTCTGCATTGCCTATAGAGCAGGGGTTTCGTGCCGTGCCCCAGGACCAGCCTGGAAGGCTTTCTACTCCTTAATGGCACCATCGCGCGTAGGCTGTCATGCCCTTGGCTAGGGCCTGGCTTTACCTTGAACTCTTACCGAATGTTACAGAGAGCTAGCTATGCTATTAGGACATCCCATTCCATACCTGAGCGGCAACGAGAGCACGTCTTCGCCAAAGGAAGAAGGGTGAAACTGGCGCCAGATATTTGATTATTATTGGGGTTTCCATTGGGATTTGGTGCATTGTATACACCGGCGGATATAAAGGAATGAAACGGATCCGTACTAGGTATTTATACTTAAATATATGTGTTGGCAAAGGAGGATTCCTTGGGATAGACTTTATGCATGAAAGACCTTTCTACTCAGTTGGATACCTACCTACTTAAGGCGGCGTAGCCACCCGAGCATAGATTAGACTTTTAGACCTAATAGACAACGTTCCACGATATGCCCTCAATATGATACTTAAGCATCTATACGTACGTTTCTTAGATATGCTAAGATCTTGGTATTAGTCGCCCCAAGCAGAACCTGTTTATATACCAAAATCGCTACATACCAATACAAAGGTATCGACAAGAAGGCCTATATAAAGTCTCCTATAAATTGATATCGATAGGTTTCTGATGTTTCGCGCAACCGCGTTGCTGTTTCTCTGCCTCATGATTTCGACTCGCGGTGATAGGGCGTAGACTTTCTTGAAATTCTACCAAGCCAGTTAAACAGGTGATCAACACTCGATTTTATGGGCAGGCCACGCATCGCCACATAAGACTTAACGTAGGTACTAGGTAGGTATTAAAAACCATTAATGTTATTCTTATCCTACCTACTAGGTAAGTAGGTAGCTGGCAGCTTAGACGATAAACAGTCGTGGGCTTGTATACGGATACAATGATTACGTAACAACTGGCTATGCGCACGTGTAAAAGTACTAGGTACCTACTACTTATTCTGTCGGGTTGGCGGATTGTGACCATGGCTGTAGGAATTGTCGTTTGCAGACCCAAGTTTTACTTCAAACCATCAATACCTAGTAGTTTCTATGTTAAAAGGTATCCTAATTGCAATACTCAACTCAATGGACTGGCGATTGCGGATGACAAGCCGTGGTATTTCCACAAAGCAGTGACACTTTAAACGTCTGATTGTAAGGTCGAACATGTTTTCTTCAATGTGATAACAAGGCCTGCTAACAATTTCCCCTGGCATATCAATAGTAGCCTGGCTGATGGAAGGCCTTATTTTTTTTGCCACAGGCTTTGGCAGTGCCTTAAATTGGGCGTGACATTCTACGATAATCACAGCTTGGTCAATGACAAGGAATGGTTACGTCGTGACACATCAATACGGAGGCCATAATCATCGTCATTTTGAATAGCATTGATTGGTTGCCTGCCCTTAACAAGCAAGAGGGAGTAGATACGAGCTAATGTCATTGAAAACTAAGAAACCCTGACCACCCCGATTTTGGTCGTCCCGATAAGGTCGAGACCAGCGTGAAACTCATGAAAAAAGACGAAGGAAGCCTAATAATATAATATATAGTTCAAGGCGAAGAGCGCTCGTGTCCGACTGCGTCAACCGCAATGGACCGCTACTACTGCCTTCTTGGAACGCGATGGGTATCAACCTCTGGGGCTGCCCCCCAGTTCGCTCCAATCCAAAAAATTACATCCCTTGATTGTTACCAAATCAACCGGTATGTGAGAGCGCTCTGTTCTTCCAATAATCACGTTCCTCCTCCAACTTCGCGATTTTGGCCTCGAGTTCTTCGAATCGCATAGCTTTACGCTCACGAGATTTCCGAGCCGCTAACGTGTTGCGCGCCCGTTTCATGAGGACGGGATCCGTGGGATCGTCGACAACAATAGGCGGGAGAGGCTTATCTCGGCGACGAGCGCTCACGCCAGCCACGGAAGAATGCTTGCCGCTGGCTGGTGATTTGCTCGCGCTGGACTTGCGACGCGACAAAGATGTAGTAGTCTCATCCTGATCATCCAACTCCTCAGGCTGCTGTGTTGGCGAATCATCGCCGACAGAATCTGAACCCAAGGCAGGTGGAGGGGCAGGGGCAGGCTCAGGTTCGGGAACCGCGTTCTGTTCAGGGAACAAGGAATACCAATTATCCTTAATGCCGTGGTCGAAGTCGCTGCTGCCATAGTTGGGAGATACTTCATAACTGTCGTGAAGATCGGGGGATTCGCCGTACATTGACGGAGACGTCAAGTTCGTGATCGCGGTGGAGTTTGGCGCGGAAGTGAAATGCTCGTGAAGCATCAGGTCCGAAGGAGACACTGTGCTGAAGTTGCTGACCGAGTCAGAACCTGAGCTCACGTTCACGTCGTAGCCGGGAACTCCGGGGGAAGAGTAAGCTGTGGTGGCTCCACCCTCGAAGGGCGTGAAGTCCTCGAAACTGAGAGCGTCTGAAGAGGGTGAGCTGGATGTATCACTAACAGAAGTGGTGGGTGAATTACCTCGAAGATCCATGTTGCCCGAGTTCTGCTGCTTACTTATACCGTTCGTAAAGAGAGGAACAGGTGGACGAACGGGTCGGTTCTGTTGGTTGGAAGCGGCAGAGAATGGAGCTGGGATGGGCGCGTAAAACTGGTGCAAGTTCTGATTTTGCGCGGAAGAATTAAACCGGTTGGTAAAAGCCGTAGATGGAGAAGTCTGATGCCCTGTTGCCCTGATGATCTGAGCCACTCGTTGATTCTGAAGAGACGGCGAGGCAGAACCGCTGACGGGGTACGAGTGGTTACGATTGACGTGGTGAGATCCAAAAGGCGTTGCTGCTGCTGCTGCTGCTGCTGCTGCGGTGGCAGGCGAGGATGCAGTGCGATTAACGTTCTGTCTCTGAGGCTGTGGTTGTTGGTCGAACAAGACAAAGTCCTGTTGTGGTGGCGGGAAGTTGGATTGCGCGGATTGTGCCGGCTGGCGCGGGGAACTGGAGGGAAGCCATGTTGACTGTTGGGAATCCGTGGTGAAGACTTGAAAGTCTTGAGAGGGAATGGTTGCTGGGGAGCGAGAACTCTGTCGAGAGCTGGGAATAGCTTCGTTTAAGTTCAGATCTTCCTGGAAAGGGAGAGCTGAAGAAAAGGGTTGAGTGGGGAGAGTGATGTTGTTAATTGGAAACTGAATTTTGACGTTGGCTACGGAGAGCACTTAAAAGGGGGGAGAAAGGGAAGTAGAGAGACACGAGGTCCAAGTTTTCTTAGCGCATCTTGGTTGGTGTCTTTACTGATAACTACTTTGTATTGTGTGAATGTATGATGGGATGTAGGAAAAAAAAAAGAAGAGAAAAAGATCAGAATTCTGTGCCTGAATTTCGGTGGGTGGTGGGCGACTTTAGTATTTTTTTTCAGGCAACAATTCCCGTCGCGGGGGGGCAGTGGTTTTCCTGGGGGGGCTAAATTTCCTTCACAACCTGGACTGCTATGTACGTACGGTATTATGTTAGATTTGTAGGGAAGTACAAGTACAACTATGTAGTACCATACTAGAGGTATAGCCAAAACGTTAGGGCGGGCTGCGCAGGTATATTTCTGGCATTTTTTTGGATCAATTCATATCGATTGATCCATTTTTTCTCTTTTCTCTTGTATTTATTTCTGGGAAGGGATATCGGTTTTTTCTTGGTTGGTTTAGGTCTTACAGTTACTTGCTAACCACTAACAATTTTGCTTGTGAAGCTTTTGTAGCTTTGTAGGCCACATTCAAGGCAAGCCGGGTCTTGAAACAGTTAGGCGGGAACTTGTTCGTTCCCCTCGCTTGAGGGAAGAATGTATCGGGATGTACCTATGAGTCACACCTTTTGATCCACAATTCCGTTCCTTCCTACGGCGTATTGGTACATACATGGACGTGGACATGGACATGGACATGGGTTTTGTACGTGTACGCAGTAGCACTTGCGTACATCCTCTTAGCGCATAGCCTTCCTGCGTACTTCACCGTTGCGCAAATCACGTATCGAATGAACAACCCCAATGCTGCATTATTAATCGTCTTACGAGCGCAAGTATTCAAAGAAACATACCTCCGTATATGCCTAGGTTGCACTAATATGAGAGACACAGGGAAACAAGGGGGAATTCATTCGTTATTATCTACTCCCCCATGCGTAATCAAGTCTTATACTGCCAATACTGCCAATACTGCGTACGCGGACAAAGTTTTTTCTTGTTCGAGTTCTGTCTGTCTGTGTCCGGTCTACCGGTATTCTTGTTGATCTCTTGGATGCCTGGGTCTGGGGCTTGCATGGCCAAGGCGCTAGATTGTTCAGGGTTAAAGGCTTGTGACGGATTACGATACCTTCTGCTACATCCCACGAAGCTGATTGGCTGGTGCCGGTCAGCTAAATGAGGAAAGTCGCCCTAACAGACGCCTTCTTCCTCGTGATACTTACTGGCGTCGAACAAAATTGGAGTGTTGATGATGAATTTGGATTTGGATTTGGATTATCTGGGTTTATTCGTAACACATTAACATATTGGAATGCAAAAAATCTCCAGTAATTTGTGTCTTGTTCTCAACGTCTGACAACCCTACAAAACTTATCAACTATGTTTACGGTGCATCACCAGTGGCAGATGGCGTTTGGGAAGCCATATAAGAAGCCCCCCGTTGTTTCATTGGCAGATCGCAGTAGTAGCGGCTGTGTGGATGCATAAGGAACCTAGTATCTTGACGATATGCATCTCACTGCCTCCGTTCATTCTCGCCTAGTAGTATCCAGTATGTAGGTATTTACCTCGTACTTACCTAGTCCTATTCCACCAACAATACTCCATTGATGCGTGTGCGTTGCGGAAATCGAAACAAAAGTTTGGTCCAACGCAAGAATCTAAACTTCTCATGACATCGCTGATCTACAACGCAGCTGGATAGGTAGTTGTGCACACGTTTAGATAGAAATTCACGGTAGCCTAGAGGATCACGGTGCCTAGCGGGACAGGACTCTGGAAGATGTCGTCGGACTGCGAACCTGTGGAATGTTGCGATTGGTAGCGCGTGGAAACCCCACAAAATCGTAAAGGTCAGAGCTGGGACCTTGAAGGTTACAACAAAAGAATCTATACTCAATTCGGGCCTTGCAACGTCAACCTTGAAGATTAAAGACATGGGTTGTACTATGTAGTAAAGAATCTTAAAGGGAAGAGAGAAAAAGAAAGCCGAATTCGATCAATCGGATTAGCCAATTCGCAACGAAGCGTCGCAATTTCCACCACGATGTAGGGATTAAGGATAGTACGTACTATTACATATGTATGTTAGGGATGTTATGGATGTTAGGGTATGTACATAGTAGTGTAGATCGGAGTTGTGAGTCATACCCGTGGACTTGGCTGCAATCCTTACGATGCTGCATACTATGTAATACTACTATATAGTATCCATAGATGTACATGGTATATCCATAATAGATGCAGTGCCCACGCAGCCATCTTAAACGTTGATACCGTAGCAATATACCATAGCTCGCTATGTCCTTCCTTCTTTTATGGTCGCTTCTCTAGGGTTGTCCATTGAATTGCGCCAACCCTAAACCGGTCGTACCGGCCGACCACTTCGCCGCCTGTGCATCGTATCCCGCTGTCCTGTTCCTGTTCCGCGGCGCGGACTACCGATCTACCCAGTCCGCCAGTACGCTATTGGGCTTCTATGTATGCTATCCTTGGAAATCCACGCCAAAGTTGAATTCGATATTCCCAGATTCCCACCTCGGAATAATTGCTCCTATCCATGTCCTTTGAATGAAGGATAGATTCGTTCTGAAGAGACGTATGCGCTTTGCTTACGAGGACCAAAACTGGGACCTCGTCACGCATGCATGCTACTAGGAAGTTAGTTGACGTATCAGCACCAAGCTTTTTCGTTACGACTACAAGTTTTTTTCTTGCTCTTTCTATTACAAGGCACAGGGCGCAGGGCATGAGGCTCCGCTCTAGATCAATCGAAGTTGTAGATAGCTGCAGGACGTTATTCGTACATGAAAGGGCACGCCCTATCAGCCCTATAGAACCCTACTCCTACAGGTCCCTTAAAGCAGCACCAGCAGCGTGGATATTCCAAGGTCTCTCTTTCACTTCCACTGCTTCTCTGTCCCTCTGTTAAATTCGAAATTCTGCAGATTCCCTCCTCATAAGGCCACGTTACCTCTGAATGAGGTACTAGTACTCTGTAGGTAGGTAACCAATCCCATAGTACTGGACCACCTGGTACAGTACAGGGCAACATTCGCGGAGCCGCTTTAGCGGCCTAGGGATTCCTCTACGGCTTACGCCCTTCGATGCTACGTCCCCTACGAGCCTATCACGTTGCCGATTACCCCAAGCCCGTGGTATAGTGCGCAAACTCCGATTGACATGACATGCCGAGTTCTGCAAAGTCCGCGCCCTGCCATTTGCAAGCTCGTCTTGCCAATCCCGGCCCGCGTCGTGCAGCGGGCTCTCGTCAGCTGGACATCTTAACATCTTAACACCGTATGGACGTAACTGATGTATGCCATTCAACCCCCGACCAAGTACGATTACGTACATGCGCACTAGGCACATATGCGTCTATCTCTAGCGATGATGTAGCATTCTGCTCCCTTTTGATGGTGCCTATTTATTCTCTTCTCGTCAGCAGCACGTATATCCGCGGAAGAGCACGCAACTTGCATTAATAATCCCCTCCCCACCCCTCAAGCTTAAGCAATCGAGCACCTATGCAGCTCCAGACGGAAACGGAATAGGCGAGGCTCAAGATCGAGTTCTGCGCTCTAGGCAGAACGCAGACGGCTAGTCGCTGTTTGGGGCGCACCTGACGTGCAGCCGTCCGCGAGGCGAATACACTGGACGAACTCCCCTCTCCTTTCCCCTTTCCCCTGCTTACCGCCGGTCACGTCCGCGACCCGCGGATTGGCTGCCTTTTCTTTCCCCCATTCCCACCCCCAACCCCACCAGACTGCTTCTGCAAACCGCAACCGCTGCCGCTACCCGGCGTAGTACGGCGGAATTCGGGGACCCGTCTCGTTGCGCACGGCTGCGGATACATCGGCCGCGAGGCTGCGCGCCGGGCTGATTGCCTGCCTGCACGGTAAGCGATGTACATGACATACCACCTACCTAGGCACCTGTAGATACGTGCGTATAGAAAGCTGCAGTACCCGCACAGCCTCTTTCCCGCTTATTGTTTGCGCCAATCTAACATGGAGGCGCGTGGCGGAGTGCGGTTTATTGGGACGTCTTGGACACCTGATTACATACTACCTACCTACGTAGGTACTTCGTGGATAACATAGCAGGACCTGGGCACTGCCTGAGCGTCTGCAGGCCATGCAGCGCCGAGTCCGGGTCCAGCGTCGATGACGGCTAGCCACGGCACTTCTGGGGTCGCGGGTAGGGGTATACAGATGCGGCTCAACTTGACTGTATTGGTGGAAACCCACCTAGATACTGCGTGGACATAGTATCCCCAGTGCTAAGGAGGGCGGTGTTGCTAAGTTGAGTAGACCAGACTGTGCTACGAGTATTTTGCAACGCTCTACATATTAGAATTAGAATTAGAATTAGAATTAGCACAGAACGCATACAATAGTTGTGTACTGAATTTGCAATCTCAATTACTCCTAGGTACAGTCAAAGCAAGGACTGTCGCTGCAAAGATAGGTACCTATTTACAAGCAGTCAAGCATAGACTGCCACTGCAAAGATAAGTACCTTGGGTATCTGTTCCTATTATTACACATACGTGGTGTTAATCATCACGACACGGTCCGTAGACTCTGCTCATGCGTCGAAATCGGAGTCGTAGTGCTCCACGGGTCGCGCTTCCTCTGACCAAAGCTCCCATATCGTAATCCAACATCTCCTACCAATAGTCGTCATCGCTACCATAGCCGCCATCATTATCATAGCCGCCATCACTACCATATTCCTCATCACCATCATAGACGTCATCACCATCATAGTTATCTTCACTATCATAGTCATTATTACTATCATAGTCATCGTCACTATCTTCAGGTTCGGATTGCAGATGGGTGTGTGAGTCCGAGTCCTGGCTAATGGTGGACGCAGATGCTGCCGCCTGGATTGCTGCCATCAGGACTTGGCGGAGGGAGCTGACGTGTGTGGGTGAACCAGCGATAGATAGCAACTGGACGCATGGAGGGGGGTCGCGTTGGGCCAGGCTAAGGATTAGCTTGGATCTCCCTCCTCGAGATGTCATCATATCGGTCTCAGGGCCGTCCGAATCTGGCTCAGGGATATATCCGAATGGTGGCCCGGGGGGTGGGGGAGGCGAGCCCGGGCATGAGATAGTGATCATTGGAAGGTTAATACGAAAAACGGAACGTGTGAGAATGGTTCCATCTTCCCGGTCTTGCCAGCGGCGATGCTCGTGGCAGAGATGCAGACGCAGAGCTAGGAGGCGGATGATAACACGCGGGATTGCGGTGACAAAGACAGGAGAGTCACGGGCCGTGGGGTGCGAAGTGGCAGTTCCGTTATGCAGTTGTGTATTCTAGACACGTTGCTCTCTCGAGAGTGGTTGACCCTCGGAAGGTTCACTTGTAAGCTCCGACGCCTTCACCAAGGAGTTGCCTCTCACAACTAAGTCCATTGACGCGACCTCTCGCATCATTCGCAAGAAGTTAGAGTTCTTGAACTTGTCGGTCTGGTTGTCAGCAACGGACTTAATGATAGCCTGCGCAACCGACGCTAACTCCGGGTCCGGCAACTCTGGGCCTGTCGCAGGCGAATTCGGAACGGGAGCCTGAGTGTTGATGGGAAGCTCCACCTGTTCTGCCGGCATGTTGGTGGGCATTTCTGCCTGTTGAGCATTTGTTATATGCAATGAGGGTTCGCTCTGGCTAGCAAGTTGGTGAGCATCAGCTGGGCGTAACTCTTGCGGCTGCGAGGTAGAGACCTGTGTAGTCGATGCCGGAGGGGTTGCCTGAGACATGGGCTGAGCTTCGACTTCTGGCTCTACGCCGTTGGCCGCCTTCCAAGCTTCGAATGCAGCATCGAAATCAAAGTCTTCGTTGGATGTTGGTAGCTGCGATGGGGGTGCAAATGTCTGTCGCATGTTCTGAGACGGAACTTGGTTTGCCAACATTGAATGAGGGCGAAATATGGGACGGAAGTTAGCAGCTCCGAGGCCTTGAGACTGAGTGGATTGCGCATGGTCGTGGGGTACGAAGTTATGGATGGAGTTTCCGTTCAATTGCATTCTATTGAACGATGTGTTGAGACCCGTATGCGCGTACTCTCGAGCCCAATCGTGGCTTAGGGCAGGCGAACTGATACTGCCAACATGGAGTTGACTGGGCATGCTAGGAGCACGCATAGATCCTTGAGTAGGAGTGAAGGGTTGAACATGAGCACGGCAAAGGTCGCCATCGGTAGGGTTGGGTAGTGGAGCTGAGTCGGAATAGGACGAAAAAGCAGGGATACCAGAGGCAAAGGCTTGAAACTGTTGTTCAGCATTGTTGTTGGTATGGCCTGCCTGTGGAGTACTGCGAAAAGACTATAGGTCGAGATCAGTGTTTGTTTGGTAGGTATATCATGTCAGGGTGAACACTAACTTGCGCAGGCGTGGAAGGACCTGTGAAGCGATCGCGTTCTGTTGAACGGTCTTTCTCAAAATGCTTGCTCAAGCTCTTGACGGCGCTAGACGAGCTGCACAGGTCGTCCGCCATGATGACGCGAGATGTCGTGTTGACGATGGTGGGACAAGGGTGCTTGCTTTGCTGCTGCGCGACTGTTTGAGAAAGAGAAACGAGATAGGAAGGGAGGGATGGAAGATGGGAAGTTATGGGTGCTAAGAGAGAATGTTTATGATTCGCCGTTTATCGCGTGTGAGTCTATAAACCAGTAACGTTATCCGGCTTACGCGACAAGAAAGAAGGGAAAAGCCTCGGAAAAGACTTCGTTAGGCAACGGCGATTGTAGAAAAAGAAAAGGAAAAACAAGAAAGAGAAAGAGAAAGAGAAAGAGAAAGAGGAAGGTGATCTTCGTAGACTCGCGACGTTGAATGTTGAATTGTCAAGACAATCGCATTCGCATGGGCATCAGCATCGGAGTGAGCAAGAGCCTCAGCTTTACACATGCAAATGGCATGAATCGTGAAGGTCGTTGCGTAGTTCGCCTTCTCGGATATGCTGAAAGCTCATTTAGCCTCGGTAGTTTGCGAACCGACTGGACCGGCGAAATGATGTCAACATGGTTAACCTGGCAAGGAAGATATAATAATGGGGGAAATAAATTGATGAACTGTGGATTGAGGATGTATATATGTACCTATGCATCTATTGATGCATGTATGCACAAGGATGCATAGATCAGACCCGTACGAATCCGTAGACAGACGCAGGTACGTATCCTACTGTATCCGTTCGAAGCCCATGTACATAGTATTTATCGAACCCCGCCATCGTGATAATTCCGGAGATAGATTTAATCCGAAAGAACCCTCACAGTTCGAAATCCCCATGTATAAAATAGGTACCAATGTAGATATTTTATGATTTTATGCAATCTGGACTGATCCACAACGTCTAACGTCAAAAAGAAAGCGATCAATCGATTACTGCATAATACAACCAATGCCAATCCATGCCATTGGGCTTGCTCCCTGCTCCTTGGCTTGAGAACTGTACACATTGGTAACTTCGGTGACCTCAATAACTCTCAGTGGAGCTTTACTTGCCTGCTTGCCTTGAGCTGCCACCTTGAAGAGACAGCTAGATTAAACACTTCCCGAATCAATACGCGTCTTGATATAACACATCTATTACCTCTCTAGTTAGCTGTCCCTTCTAACCATACCTTTCCATCATGGTAGGTTATTCTCATTTGCATCACTAATCCCTTCGTCTAGTCCTGGTCTCTTGCTAATGTTTACATTTTCTAGGCGCAAGTCATATCCAACTCCGGCCATGATGATATGATTGTATGTATCCTATTCGCAGAACTATGCTCATCGCCGATTGCCCTGTGCCGTGCCTTTCACCTTCGCCTACGAACCTCCTCCCCTGAGACATGGCTCTCTTGGCCGCAGCTGACAGCTCCTAGCATGATGCCGTTCTCGACTACTACGGCCGACGACTTGCGACATGCTCCTCAGACAAGACAATCAAGATCTTCGAGATTGAGGGCGAATCTCAAAGGCTGACAGAGACATTAAAAGGGTACGAACTTCCTTACCTTACCTGAACTGGCGACCATTTTATTCTAACAACCTCGAACGCAGCCACGAGGGAGCAGTCTGGTGTGTTTCTTGGGCACATCCCAAATATGGCAACATCCTCGCCTCGGCAGGCTACGACGGCAAGGTCTTCATCTGGCGTGAACAATCCAACCAATGGCAGCGAATCTTCGATTTTGCTCTGCACAAGGCCTCTGTCAACATGGTCGCATGGTCGCCGCATGAGTCTGGCTGCCTCCTCGCCTGCGCCTCCTCCGACGGAAATGTCTCCGTGCTCGAGTTCAAAGACAACAACTTCTCCCACGTCTCGTTCCCCGCGCACGGCCTCGGCGTCAACTCGGTCTCCTGGGCGCCTGCCACGACGCCTGGCAGCATCATCTCCTCGGCACCTCCAGGACCCAGTGCCCTCGGTCAACGCCGCTTCGTCACCGGAGGCTGCGACAACGTGCTCAAGCTGTGGGCATATGATTCCGCCACGCAAGGCTACAAGCAGGAGAGGGAACCGCTGACGGGCCACACGGACTGGGTGCGAGATGTGGCGTGGAGCCCCACCGTGCTGCAGAAGAGCTACATTGCGTCGGCTTCACAGGATAAGACGGTGCGGATCTGGACGAGCGATAACGCGAGTCAAAGCCAGTGGACGTCCAAAGTCTTGAACTTTGAGGCCGAAGTCTGGCGTGTCAGCTGGAGCCTAAGCGGGAACGTGTTGGCCGTTAGTGGCGGCGACAATAAGGTTTCGCTATGGAAGGAGAACCTACGGGGCGAGTGGGAGTGCGTGAAGACCATGGAGGAATGAGCACCTGGCCACCGGCATGGATGCATCGGAGATGGGGTTGAGGACGACTAACGAAGCACGGCGTTCATAAGTTAGATTTGGGGTTACTGAATACCTAGGTAGGTAGGATTGCTGGCTAACCAAAAAGAAAGAGATAAGTAAACAGACGGAGTGGTCTGCGACTTGCAACTTCGCTGAGGGTTATGAAAATCAACGTGATATCCCGCAAAAGTGGTATGAATGATATTGTGAGCTTGTACAAGGGTTTCTATCTTCTCCCTCATGTCATTATGAATTTCAAACCAGGTGAAACCAAAACCCTGAGTGTTTCGCTAAAATATGTAGGAATCAACTAATTATATTCTACTTGCGCAATGGTACTACTCTACGAGGATCTGATCGAAAAGGACAACGCTATTCACGACTTTCTCGTTGAAGATTTTATGGCCCGACTTTATATCATATGGATGGAAGCATGGAAGGAGACGTGGAAGAAACAACACATATCATGAAGCCCATCAAAAATTCCACATTATCCCCCCCCGGGCCACATGGCATTCTTTATAACATGGACGCCTGGGCTTTTTGGGTGAGGCTATGTAGGGATTGGGGTGGAATCTGTAAAGGCCCTTATCAATCATGGCTGTCTGAACGGGTTATGCCGATGCTAAATCTCTAAGCTTATATCTGAACTTTCGGGGCCTATCCAGCTGGGCATCCATCAAATACGTCGTCAACATCATCGATGTCTGCACAGGGGCGTAGCCAAAAGCGGCCGATTTGCTTACCGCCCCCGTTTAAGCCGGATTACCTAGATCCATAGGATCCCGCGGATTCATATTTGAGTCTAGGTCCGGAACTCGGGTCCGCTCCCAAACTCGCAACAACAAAAACGGCTCTCAAGTTGATACCAATAGAGGCAGGTCTTACATTGGAAACGGCAAAGACAGCACTCGTAGGAATAGGGGTAAACGCTTTTCTTGGGAGAGGAAGTCTCGACGTTAATGATGATAAATAAATCCTAATAGTGTAATGCATAGTTCTAAGGTTATACTCCTAAGGGATGTATCATATCAACGATACAATAACTGATTGGGGAGACTGGCGGTTAGCCCACCAGTCATAGCAGCCATGATATTGTGAAAGCGGCTCCTAGCGTGTCGTTGGTTGGACCAAGGTACCTCCTCAGCAGAACATACTATGTACGTACATTTTATATAGTGTAAGACTAAATTAAATTAAGCAAGTACATAGTAGAAAACCCCAGGGAATCGAGACCAACTCCACATTTTCTAGCGACTACCAAGGTGCTAAGGTACTTACAACCTGAGTAGGTTACTCTGAACCGCCTCACATTTGAATTGGAACAGGATCAATCAACTTCCAAAACGTCAAAGTTCCCTATTCAATCCCCCTACCACTTTTTCTTTACAATTGCCATATTAAACTGCGACTGCGACGGCGACTGCTTTTTATTCGTGCTTGAAATGACCACCATCCTAATCCAAATTTGATTCCCTGGTTTCTGCTAACCTGTAGGTACTACGTACCTATCGCCCATGCGACAACCTTAACCCAGCAATTCCAATTATTGGGCGTAGTTGATCTGGCGGAAATCATCCTCCGTCACACCGTGATAAGATTAGCAGCAACGCACTCCTAGTTCACAACTTGGGCACAACCAATCCGATATTAAGCCTCGTGATCGCCGTGGAAATATCATAACATTCATTCCACCATTCCACCATACCACCATACCGCCACGTTGTCTGAAACGCAGGATAACAGCAACGGACAGTCCGTGTCCGCCGGGCTCTCATCTACTCCAACTCGCATTCGAGAAGAAGGACGGGAAGCAGAGGATCTGAGGTCAAGATTTGAAGGTGAAGAGACAGACGAGGTAGACAACCTCAATCGGGCACGCTCCCCTCCACCCCAATACCCCTACTCGGCTTCCGAAGCCTCGGCCTCGACGTCCTTTTCCTTCACAGCCTCTCGTCCCGCCCCGCCCCCATTTTCGAGTCTATACACCGTAGACGATCATTTCAAGCTCTCGCACTCTCATTCTAGCCCTGCTTCCGAAGCTGGTGCCTCGTCTGCCACTGCCGCGCCGGCCTACGCACCTATTGCCTCGGGATCCGATAGCCCTCTCGAGAGGTCCGGTTCCTTCGAAGACACCGTCGCAGAGACCAAACGCGCACTCCCACAGGACGTCAAGGGCGAGTCTAGCCAGAAGGGCGACGATTCCAGCGAACCACCTCCTGCCTATTCTGAAGGATATAGCCCGCTCCTCTCATTTACCTATCTAATGGCTGCCGCCGGAGGTGCTTCGAGTATTATTACTCAAGTCCAGCAAGGAGGACCTCCCATCAATGCTATTGGAGGTAAGCAACAGCAGGATCGTATTGTTGGGTTTACCAAATGTGCTAAAGTTTAAGGTATAGATGTCGGAGCAGATGAGACGATAACTATGGATTTGCGGTAGGTGCTCTGGGTTTTTAAAAGTAGTACCACGAATATGCTAATCAAATTATTCATGTAGCGGCACGCGCTTCGTCCTTTCACGAGACGAGCTGCTGACGTTACCTGAGTTCGTCCTTCTCTCCCTGTTTCCTAACGGACTCTTTCCCGAAGGGCACATGGGCGGCTTCTCCGAGGGCGATGCCGTACAAGTTGATGTTAGTATACTTGACGATGACCCTGTTCCCCAACCTACCCCCTTTACGTCGAATATGTTGTGCGCAGAGGCTAGATCTACGCCAGCCTCCTGTCTCCCACGGACTTCCACCCTCCGCAATCTTGTTTCCAATATTAATATACATCTCACTGACCTCACATCCCAGTATGACCCTGCATCCCTACAATATATGCTAGATTTCTTCCGAAACGTAGCCCAGTCTATCCCCAACGAATCATCTCCCACTGCGTCGCCGGATGGCGGAGCCGTCGCTATCGACTCGCTTGGTGGCCGGGGCGAAGATGGAAGCAAGCGAGCTGGCATTATTGTCCTGCGGGAAGATCTAGACTTCTACGCTATCCCCCCTAGACCGGACATCAACCAAGCCGAGATGATTGAAGTTAAGCGTGCCGCAGCTCGAGCTTTGCTTAAGCAAGATGGCATCTTTTCCGGGCTGAAACGAAGTGACGAGCCCGGCACCACCGAGGCCCATCTGATCGAGATGCTTACGGCTGGGTGAGTAACTTACACAAACCTTACGTTGCTTCAATTTGCGACCAGTTCCTTTCTAATGAGCAGTGTAGTGGTTTCAATCACGACGATACGTGGGGCCATCGTGCCGGCGAGCCCAACAAGGCCGTTGTTTGCAGCCTGGCGCTTGCTCGACTACGAAGCGATATCCGCGGTAACGACATGGGTAGCAACGCAGTCGGCATGGCACAAAAGCTGCTGCTCTTCTGGAGAAAACCGGCGCGACGTTGCTGGTGGGAGGGAGTAGACCTACAGGACGTGGAAGGCGTGGATGGCCCTCTGAAGGTGTGGATCCGGAGGGTGTGGACGCTCGAGATGAGTGTGATCGGACTGCGTTGAAATCGATTTCTAAGCAAGCGAGAGTGGCACGGCGTTTGAGTTGCGATTTTCCTTCAGCAAGCATCCATCTCTCACAGGTTCTCTTGTCCCCCCCCCCCCTTTACCGAATTACAGGAAGACGAGGGTCTACGAACACAAGCATACTTCGTCAACACGCACACTTCTATGCACACATCACACATCATGGTTCTGGGTCCCCTAATACTCTACTTTCATCATGGGCTCATCACTACTAAGGATGCTGCCATCTAGTTCGCGGTCTTGTTGCTTATACCTGGTTCACCCATAACCCTAGCTAGGATATCGGATCACCGCCTCGTCCGATGCTTGTTTTTGTATGCATTATAGGGGACATATTCTAAACGATGGTGGTCGAAAAGAAATAAGAAAAGGAGCCTTTTTTTTAGGCGACGGGCTAAAATAGGAGAAATATTAGGTACTTATCAAACCAAAGATCGTTAGGATATAATCCCTGATGCTTTTCGTCCTTTTCTAGTGAATTGCTTCCCTAGGTAGGTCTGACATTGTGAATTTCGGCGTAAGTACATGGTATCCAATGACGGCCAAGGTATCGTGATGTGTTTGATACTGTGGGATAGTGGGTGCCCCCATGAAACTTCCAAGGTTCATTATTAATAGAAGCAGCAAGACTGGTTCTTGGTGGCCTCGGCATCATCACCTACATCGTAAAATATCCATATCTATCGATGATATGTGCATAGGCCATTTCGGTGGTTTCTCATTTGCAACCTCTTACATACTACTAGGTATGTACCTAGTAGGTAGGTAGGTATGTAGGCCAAGATGGTGGGTATAACACTTCCAAGGTTGGGATTTAATGTGTACCTGAATGTGCGGCCTGCCCATTCAAAGTACTATATTCGGTACGCCTATACGCCTAGGGGCTCACCCCACTACTAAGCTTGGTACAATAGTGCGGTAGAAGAGCCCAGAGGTGGAGAAATTGAAGTCATTATGCGGATTTCACATAAAAAATGTTCATGGGTGTTTGTAAAGAGACTCCCGACATGTACGGACGTAATAGTAAGTGTACATAATCCATATGCGTGTAATGATCGAATCGTACGAACGTTAACTCCAAAAAAGTGAAAAGGAAGAAATTAATTTGTTTTAATGCGTCACATCTCGTACCACCTCCCATAGTCTTTTCTCACCGACACTTATAATAATCTATCCACCAGCAACAAAGCCTTCGTTTCTCGAGTGCCACCCCTTTTAAAATTCCTTTGTCCGTCGAATTTTGTCGAGTCCGTCCATCACTTAGCGTCTTTTCCCCTTCGCTTGGCGTGGGGCGAATACCTACGTACTGCGCTGGGTAGTATTCCGTACATCGAATATCGTTTTCAACACTTTGCGCTTCTAGATCTTCCACACTTTCATACCTCTATACTTCTATCCCACGCATCTCGTACTGTAGTACCAAACCCACTACGGCCATCCCTTGCCTTGCTACCTGGTAGTTGCGAGCCTAGGTTGGTTAGTTTGGCTCTTGAGCCCAGCTGAGCCACCAGGGATAAGCATAGGATTGTTTGGATGATTGAGATCATCGTCAAAACTCTCCTACGTGTCCGCGCGCTCTACTATCGATCCAACCGCCGCTGTGATACTTATCCTTAAACGCGTTGGTGCCCGAAAAGAGCCCACCAAAATCAGCCGCTAGCACCTCCACCGTCATCATGCGTCAGGATGGCTGATGATACTTCTACTGCCGCCTCGACGTCTTTTGCTTCCCACCGTAACCTTTCCTCTACTACTCGTCTAACCACCAACTCGTCTTGTTCGTCCTTTCAAGAGATGCCGCGCACCAGAAGACTTCGTCTGCTTGTTGCAGCGAATGGGCAGAGGGATGTCGCCTACGCACAGGCTATCGCCATACGCCTGCTTAAGGATTCCCAGATCGAAACTCGCGCTCTCGTCGACGAGATTCCCGTGCGACTTACCCACGATATCATAGTGATGGAGAACCGAAGTTTGGCGACGCTGGCTATCGACGCTGACCAGAGGACGAGAGATGCGATAGAATCGGCTCGACAGACTGCCTTTGAACTGGTCGACTGGGCAGACCTGCTCGTTCTCGCACCCATCGATGCTGATCACCTCGCCAAGATGATGTCCGGGATCGCCGACACGACCCTCTTAGAGATATTGAGAGCTTGGGACGTTTCCAAGAAGATTCTGTTGGTACCTGGCATGTCCATACAGATGTGGGAGAATCCCATGACGAAAAAGCAGCTGAGCAAGATCAAACGCAAGTGGAATTGGGTTAAGGTCATGGCTCCCGTGTTGTGGCATTACGAAGGCCAAAGTGCGCATAAGCGTATGGTATCGTGGGACGGATTCAATGATCTCGTCGGCATTATAAAAAACCAAGCAGAGCTCATGAGTCTTGGCCACGATGTCGAAGTTGCCACGCAGCAAGCCATGCACACCACTACCCCAAGCCGATCTACCAAAGCCCTACCCCCTGAGATCTGGACCATCATATTTGAACACGTCGGCGACTGGGAACTAGCCAACGCCCTTAACGTATACACCAACCTGAAGGCGCCGCAGGAATGGAAGACGGATCGTTCGACGCTGACCGATCCTCTCGATATATATATGCATGATCTCGAATGGCTGATCCTTTCGTGCCCTGGATCTGCAGTCATCTGCCAAAAACTGTCCGAAGCGCCCAAGGGACTTCGTTATGTTTCTTATCTGGCAGTCAAACTTATTATCAAGTTTTCCTTAACCGACGTTCTCACCTATTTAGAGGCCAATCTAAGCAAAGTCTTCTGGGCGTCCTTCAGCTCCAAATTACTTCCTAACAAAGCATCCGGTGTGTATGGCCGGACGGACATTCTCGACTGGTGGAACACCTCCCCTTCGTTTCTTAAGAAGGAATACGACGCCGAGGCATTGGACAACGCTTCTCGGATGGGCTACGTCCATATACTCGATTGGTGGCTTCGATCGGGCCTTACGCTCAAGTACACCGAGGCGGCGCTCGAATCGGCGTCGGCAAGAGGCCACCTCCTTGTTTTGGAGTGGTGGAGGGACGCTGCGCTAAAACACGACAATATCATGCTGAAATCTGGTCGGAGTCTTCTCACCGCCGCTCAGCAGGGACAGACGGCCGTGCTCCGTTGGTGGGAATCCTCAGGCATTCCCGTGGCGCATAGCGAGGGCGTATGCAAGATTGCCAGCGCCCACGGGCAGACCGCGGTGCTCGACCTGTGGCGGGAGCTCAAGGGAGATAAGTTGTCCTTCGACTCGCAGGTCCTGGTCGCGCCGACGAAGCAGGGGTACGTGGATGTGCTAGAATGGTGGAAACGGTATGCGCGAGGAGAGCACGAAGGGGACGGGAGAGAACACCGGGTGGAGTATAAGACGTGTGATATCGAGGAGGCACTTGAAGATGCCATCGGAGACCCGAGACCTGTTCGCAAGTGGTGGGCTAAGAATGGTCTGAACTTGGGACTGGGCACGAATGAGTGGATGCAAAATAAGAACCTCTAGTCTGACCAAAGGCACTTTATGTATGCGATATGATTCTCGATACATAGACAACATGATACTGCCGAAGCTGCAATGCAACGTATCAGTATGCTTGCTACAGCGGGATTAATTGAGTCTGTTATATTTACTATAATATGAAACATAAAACTTATGCCCTCAAGTGTTTTCAGAACGTAGGAACATGAGCTGGAACTCAGACAGAACTTTTGACGCCGTTGATTACGGAGGGCCACTCTTGATGGACCCCTTTTACTATTGTATCTGATGGTGGTTGCTTTTTAAGAGTGTTTTCATGGTGTCTCGAACACCTAATCCGGACGATGGAGACGCGGACTCTCGCCATGATTACAACGCATACTTGTCTTGCGGGTACGCAATCACATAAATCGACCGGACCATCCCGTGAAACGTATGCCTTGTTCGGGCTCTCCCCTAGAATGCTTTGCTACCCTGTGTCTCAAATCTTCTCGCCCTCCAGGATGACCTTAGCCTCCTCGGTCTTCCACCAGCTGACACCATCCTCGCCGGGGTAGCTGTAGCGGTCCATGCTCTCGGGCTTCATCTCGACGCTGTACCCGGGGTCCATGGGGGTCTGGTAGTAGCCGTCCTTGACGGCGGAGGGGTGGCGGAAGTGCTCGTGCAGGTGGTCGACGTACTCGAGCACGGAGAGGCGGCCGCTGATGGCGACGTAGTCGATGGTGCTCAGGTGCTGGGTGTACTCGGGCAGGCCGACACCGCCCGAGTGGGGCACCACGGGCACGTTGTACTTGGCGGCCATCAGCAGCACGGCCAGCACCTCGTTCACGCCGCCCAGGCGGCACGCGTCGACCTGCACCACGTCGACGGCCCCGCTCACGATCAGCTGCTTGAAGACCACGCGGTTCTGGCACATCTCCCCCGTCGCCACCCCCACCCCCGCCGGCCGCAGCGCCTCCCGGATCGCCTTGTGCCCCAGCACGTCGTCCGGCGACGTCGGCTCCTCGATGAACCACGGCTGGTACGACACCAGCGCCTTCATGTGCTCGATCGCCTCCGGCACGCTCCACACCTGGTTCGCGTCCACCATCAGCACGTTCCCCGCCGCATACCCGATCTCCTCCCGCGCGATCGCCAGCCGGTGCTGGTCCTGCGCCACCGTGCCGCCCACCTTGAGCTTGAAGTGGCGGTAGCCCTGGGCGAGCGTCTCGCGCAGCGCGTCGCGCACGCGGTCGTCGTCGTACCCGAGCCAGCCGGCGCTCGTGGTGTACGCCGGGACCGCGCGACTATTCAGGGCGTCCCGGAGGCGATCCTGCTTGCCGCGCTCCCGGGCGCGCAGCAGGTCGAGCGCCTCGGCGGGCGTCAGCGCGTCCGTGATGTAGCGGAAGTCGACGCACCGCACGAGCTCCTCCGGCCCCATCTCCGCCACCACCTGCCACACCGGCTTGCCCAGCGTCTTCGCCCACAGGTCCCACACCGCGTTGACCACCGCGCCCAGCGCCAGGTGGATCACCCCTTTCTCCGGCCCGATCCATCGCAGCTGCGAGTCCGCGACCAGGTGCCGCCACGTCTGCCCCCAGTCTGCGACCAGCGACGACAGCGTGCGCCCTTGCACGCGCGCCGCCAGGTGCGGGATCGCGGCGCACACGATGTCGTTGCCGCGGCCGATGGTGAAGGTCTGGGTTTCTCGCCGGTGTTAGCCGCTCTTCCTGCGGTTGCGGGGAAAGGGGGGAAGGGGGTTGTAATTGCGCTTACCATGCCGTGGCCCGTGAACTCGGAATCCGTCTCGAGGATGCAGTAGGCGGCGGAGTAGTCGCCGGCGGCGTTCATGGCGTCGGACCCCGTCTTGTCCAGCGACGTGGGGAACCGCACGTCGCGGGTGCGCCAGCCGGTGATGGTGATCTCGGGCATCTTGGTTTTCTACGGGAGTTTGGCTCTCTCACGGACGTTTAACGGGGATTGGGTGATGCTTGTGTATGACGAGACGATTCAAAGGGGAAAAATATGGTTTAGGTTCGTAGGGGTGAAACATTTACATTTATTCCGTGTCTCTCAAACCCCAATTGCATTATCCTTATAAGAACATCCCACATTGACGTCCGACATCGTGGGGTTCCATGACGGAGGGGGAGGGGCCAAAGCTAGCGGGTAAGGGGGCGCGGCGTCCCTCGACGGTAAAGATACAGTCAAGTCTTAAGCCAATTGCCCCCTAAACATGTTAGTCCCACGGCTGTATCTTTACCGAGAATTGAGTAATAGCGCTTGGCCCTGATTGATGGATAAATTGGGGGGATTGGCCTCCAAATTCTTTGTCATTGATGGTTCCCGAAGAGGCCCGTTTACGTAGGTGCTTTTCCAAGTACTCCAAACTTCAGCATCGGCGGAGCTGATAGAAACACCCTAGGGATATCTTGACTACTGGACAAACTGTGAGTGCTCGATTGGAATCTAGGTAAAGATAGCATCCCTCTAATATATCATCATCTCTTCACAACCATCCTCTGTAATATAACCACATCTGTGCAAGCCCTAGAATCCCGACCCCCTCAAACCGACCTCAAACACTTCCCAACGGCAACAAGAAAGCATACCCAGGCGGGGATATCGGCCACGGCGATGCGCACGTAGTGCACGCGCAGCCAGCCCTTCAGGGCATCGACGCCGCCGCCCGCGACGTCCTCCTTAGCGTCGATGACGGCCTGGACCTTCCACATGATCTTGGGGACGAAGGCGAAGTGGGCGGCAGCCAGGGCGGTGCCGGCGACGTACCAAGTCCAGGCGGCCGCCGACAGGTTGGCCAGGCCGAGGGCGACCGACGACCCGTACGTCAGGAAGATGCTGGGCAGCGTCTTCCAGAAGAACGACTCGAAGATGCGCGGCGCCACCTCGTTCACCCGCGGCCGCTGCCGCTGCAGCCCCACGAACGTGCTCAGGAAGATGTGCGAGTCTGCTGCGATCACGAGGGATGCCGTCGAGGTGAGCAGGGGTGCTGCGCGGAGCAGTGTGAGCGGGTCGAAGAATTGGCCTGATGCCATTCTTACTGTGTTGCTTGGTTGTGTGATGTGGAAGTAACTTAGAAGTACGTGGTAGCACAAGCGGTTTGTTGTTGCATCTAGGGGATGGCAGCTGGTGGATTATGAATAGAATCAGGATGCACTTGAGATGGCGTTCTACAGCCCATTATATACACCAATTGGTTCTATTCTTACTTGCTTATTCTTACTTGCTTCGTGTGACCCAAGTGGGATGATGGTCTGACATGACTCCATCGCGACATCTCTAGTCCATCATCATGTTTTTATCTCGATGAAGGATTTCTAAGAGTTACTTGAGGTAGTTAATAAGATGCTCGTTGCGCAAAGTACCGACTCGCCGGCTTCGTTAACTATTCGGGACCCATTGAGCTCCATTTCCCCCCCTGATAGGCCACCCCTATGCGCTAATGCAGCCTGCTTACATGTCGGCGGCTTACAACGTTTGCCAGGGTCGATCCGGCTACCCGGACAGACGATACTATTCCTAGACACCCTTTAGATCGATACCATCTAACCCTGCCACTCGGCCTCGATGATCCAACGCATGGCACCGGTCGGCTTCTTAGCTCCTAGGTATTGAAAGCGTGGGTCCGCTTTCTGGAACAGCGCAGGCCACTCGTGCATCTCGCGCTGCTGCGCGTTGAGAAGCTGCTGCATCCCGATGTCCAGGTTTCTGCACGTATTCGTCGTAAGCCAATTGCACCGTCTCAAAACCAAAACCAAAAAAAGCATTACAAGATTATCAGAAGGCTGGCTTACATCTCTCTTCGCGCATCCGCCGTCGTCAGACTCTCGAGATCAGGAAGGATGTGCTCGTGGATGATAACTCTGGCGCCTGGCTTGAGCGCAGGCACGAGGTTCTGCAGGATCCGGATGCGGTACTTGTCCGCCCAGTTGTGGAAGATGGACCGGAAGAAGTACACGTCCGCGCCGACGGGCTGTTCCGTGAAGAAGTCACTGCGGCGTGGAGACCGGTTAGCATTTTTACCCCCCCTAACTAGGTACCTAACCATTGGGCATGCTTCGGAAAGGGGACATTGCTGGAGGGACTTGCTGTGCCATAAACGTCACTCTGTCTTTGAGGTCCGCCGGGAGCCGCGATTCTCCCTCCGCCACCGTGTCCGGCAGGTCCTGCACGACGCACTTGATGTGCGGGAATCGCTGCGCGATCCCGATGGCCACGCTGCCGAACGATCCCCCGACGTCCACCATGCTGGCCTTGTCCGTCCAGGCGTAGTTGTCGAAGATCCCGTCGGCTGTCTTCTCGGGGTTGGCGAAGTACCGCCCGAACCGTTCCCGCCGCGCGGGATTCTCGGCTAGGATCTCGTACATGCTTTTGTGACTGTTGTTAGCGAGATAAAACCCCTGACAAGTTAGTTGTCGTCGCAAGTAGGAAGATCATGGATGCTGAGCAGAGAGCGTACTGTTTCGTTGTTCTCCTCCGAGTTCGGCCACTTCTCCAAAGCGTCGGCCATCTGCGTGCGTGCGTGCGTGCGTTAGTCCCTCTGCCCCAAGGCCCTCGATGGAAGTAGATGCCATACCTTGACACCCGCCGGCCAAAACTCGTCCAGCTCCACGATGAGCGAATTGCGCGTAACCTCGTCTTCTGCTAGGACTGCCGTGAGGCCGGAGTGTGTGATGACGTTCGACTGCTTCTCTTGGAAGAAGTAGTGATTGAGGATCGCATGTCTGACAATGCGCCGAACGTTCTTGACGCTGAGGCCCGAGAATTCGGACATAGCCTCGAACGTGGTGGACTCGCCCACGGGAAAGGACTTATCCAGTTTGAATCGAAGCACCGCTTTCACGCTGACGAAGGACGTCCACTGGATACGCGTGTCAGCTACTAATCATCTGAACTAGGAAATGATGGACTGACATCGAACTTCAGAAGCTCTTTAGGGCCCGTCATCAGGGTCTTCAGCTCGGAGCAAGCCTCAATCAATGCTCTCCTCGCCGCATGAATTTCCGTGGCTTCCTCGGGTATGGGTATCGACCCAAGTGCGCGCGCGTCTAGCGACGGCGTTTGGATTTGATTCCGCACCAGGAAGTCATTGATCCTTGCCGTCTCTTTCGCGATCAACGACGAAAGCTCAATGATCCTGTTGGGGGCAGCCATGGCCTCTGGCTTGCTTATATTTGACTAAAATTCTTATATGCCTTGCGATTGACCCTTTGCAGTTATTCCAACGCGGGGAAGAAAAGGGTAGAGTTGCGCCGTGTCGCATGCAAGGGATCCAGAATGAACAAAGGTTGGTACCTCGATAATGTTTATATTCGAGTTCCCGCCCTATTATCTAACCCCATGCTATTGTAACTTACGCCTTTAATGTTCCAGTACTATGGAGTAGACAGAATAAAGGGGTCACTGTGCTGGGACAAGAAGCCCTATCATGGTACTGGGTAAATAATGTCATTTTCTTCTAGATTCAAGTCACACCGAGACATCTCACCAATATAGCGTGATACACCTCGCTGAACATACGAAATCGCTATTTCCAGACTATAGATGAGATACTTATGATATAAGAAATGACTGTCATAGGTATATCCTGGATACTAACTACACACAATGCCTGTTCTCAATACGAGACATGTCCTTGGCGCTAACCTCACGGTGCGCCTAAACTCCATGCAATACACGGCTATATTCCAATTTCACGCCAGCATGGACAACCGCTTTGTCTCCTAAGCCTTCGTCTCAGTCTCTGCGCCAGCGTTTCCAGTAGCCGCCGCAGGACCAACAGCCCTGACCCGGAGCCCCAAGCCGGGGATCCTGCTGCGGAGCGCGAGGCTGCTGAGCACGACGCTGATGCTGCTGAGGGCCATAGCGAGGCTGGCCCAGACGGGGGACAGACGGACGTGGGCGCCGTTGGCCACGAGGGGGTACAAGCAGCCGGCGGCGATGGGGACGGCGAGCATGTTGTAGACGAGGGCCCAGGCGAAGTTGAACTGGATGCGGCGGAAGACGGCGCGGCTGAGGGCCAGCAGCGCCACCACGGCCGCCAGGTTGCTGTTGACCAGCACGAAGTCCGCGCTGAAGATGGCCACGTCGCTGCCCGACCCCATCGCCACCCCCACGTCCGCCGTGCTGAGCGCCGGCGCGTCGTTGATCCCGTCGCCCACCATCGCGATCGTCGCCCGCCGGCTCGTGAGCTCCGTGTTGCCCCGCCGCGCCTTGAGCGTCGACTGGAGCCACTTGATCTTCTCGTGCTTTTCGGCCGGCAGGACTTCGGCGATGACGTTCGATTCCGGGATGCCGATGCGCAGAGCGACGGCCCTGGCCGTCGTGACGTTGTCTCCGGATAGCATCCATACATCCGTGCCCGTCGACTTCAGAGCTTGGATTACCGCGGGGGTCTCGGGTCGTATTTGATCAGAAATGGAGAGAGCGGCGGCGATGCTGTACGGGATAGAACTGCTGGAGGGCTTATGGGCGATGAGGGCGATAGACTTGGCCTCCGTCTTCCATGTTTGAAGGTTCGTGGCTACGGAGAGAGGGATGGTGACCGCAAAGTCACGCATCAGCGCCTCGTTACCGACGATGATGTCAAAAGGCTGAGATTGCGATCCATCGGTATAGGTTGCTTTCAATCCCTTCCCGGGCAGCTCCTCAACGTCTTTGACTTCCGTACGTTCAGACGTCTGCGCGTCACAGAAGGAAGCAATAGCCTTGGCAATAGGATGGCTGCTATTCTCCTCAACCGCCCGCAGTGCGGCCAGGAAGGCGCTGCGCTGCGCTTCACTGACATCTTGCCCAGGAAAGATCATGGAGTCGGTAATGGTTGGCTTGCCGCCCATCGTGAGGGTACCTGTCTTATCGAAAACGACACAGTCGATGCGACTTGCTTTCTCGAATGCCTCACCACCCCCTTTGACGAGTAGGCCGTGCTTAGCAGCCAATCCACCACCGACAAATATTGCCGTAGGAGCAGCAAGAGCGAGACCGCAAGGACATGCGACGACAAACACAGCAATGGCAAATTGAAGCGAGAACACAACCCATCCTCCCGACGACACGTCGAGAAAATGGCCTGGGATGATTCCAGCGAGCCCAATTGACAGCCATATAAGCCAGGTCGCAATGGCGATGAACGTTATAAAGGGAACGAAGTACGAAGTGAGTTGATCTGCCAACTTCTGTATCGGCGCGGACTTGGTTTGACCCTCGCGTATGATGTTGACGATCTGGTCAAGCATCGACTGGCCGGCGGTGCCTGTGACTTGAGCCAGGATGGGGAGGCCTGTGTTGATGGTACCCGCAAAGACGTCGTCGTTAGCGACCTTTTTGACCGGGCGTGATTCTCCTGTTAAGCTAGACTCATCGAAAGTGGTCGCGCCGAGCACGATCTTCCCATCGCAAGGGGGTGAAGCGCCGTGAGGAATACGAACAAGGTCGCCAAACTCTAGTAAGTCGGCATCAACAACCTTGGAGGTCTCATTGTTGTCTTTGATTTCCTCGACGAGCATGGCAGTCGTTGGACGAAGCTTGCTAAGGGCCTCCACGGCGTTGCCAGTCTTGGACTTGCTGTATGCCTCGATGAACCTGCCCCAAAGTAGGAAAAAGGTTAGGAACACCACCGAGTCGAAGTAGAAATTCGAGTCGTTGATCATGTGAGGACGATCCACGGCGGCAGCGATCATCTGACTAATGGACGAAATATACGCGATCGTTGTCCCTAACGATACGAGCATATTCATACTGCCGAACCGATAAAACCGTTGTAGGATCGGGGTCTGGCTTCCTGGTCTCCACATCCCTTTAATCTCCTTCACCGCGGCCCGATGGAAGAGATCGGCCGCGAAGAAGTATACTGGCGTTGCCATGATGCAGAGAGAAAGTTGTGCTCGACTGATTCCGGATGTCCATGGTTCCATGAGAAACATCTTTGCCGCATCCTGATCAGAAACAAGACTCATGTACACAACCCCAATGATGAATGTTGGAATTGCGACAATGGTCGTGAACCAGGCACGGATGCATATCTGCATTTGATGGCGAGCATGAAGCTGTTTTGCTTTCTCTTCTATCGTAGGGGGGTGGTGGATCGAGGCCTTGAATGCTGAGTCACTTGCTTCGATGGCCGAGAGGATCCGTCGAATGGTGAAATTCGGCACTACAGGGGTGTAAGATATCCTCAGGATGGGGTTCTTCCGGGTTGGATTTTCGACGACTTTCAAACCCTGGAGGAACAGCACTAGGCTATTGGTGGCTCGATCAGCACAATGATCACAGTAGAAGCCGTCGATACGGATCTCAACAGATCTCTCCTGTTTCGACCTATCTTCGCCGCCATCAATGTTGACGAGCTCAACCAATTCGGCGTCTTTTCCAGTATCTTCGATTGTCTCGATGATGTCGTCGACGTCGTCCCTGGTCCCGATATACTCTATGACTCCGCTGTGGGAGATCTCGGAGACAAAGATCTTGGTAATCCATTGCTTCTTCTCTAGCTGCATGGTGATGCCTTTCGAACAGTTGCTGCATACCATTCCGCCGATGGCCATCGTCGCTCTCCACCTACGCCCGCCATCGCTTGAGGCCTGGGGCTTTTCATCATCATCCCCCACCACGAGAGGCCTAGTGGTTGTGATCAGCCCCTGGGCTGACTTCTCATCGTCTAACTCCTTCTCCCCGTACTGATTATCACAACCATCAGATGTTGTGGGAGGGGACAGGGCGGTGGGGACATGGGATCTCGGCCCTTTTGTTCGACATAGCTCGCAGTTGTGGAGATGGTTCTTCTCCCGCTCCGATCGCTCGACAGCGGCTTGCGCATGTGTGAGTTTTCCGGACCGTCTGAAGATCCGACTTAGTGCGCTGCTTGATTCAGTAGGGTCTGTGGTATCTGATGGGCCAGAAAGATTGGGTTGCTCCCCGCGATGTATGTTAGGGAAAGTCACTTCGCCATTCGTCGAGGCTACACTAGAGACCTCAAAACCCGAAGACTCCAATTTCGAAGCCATCTCGACCACAGACACGTCAGGATCGTGCTCAACTGCTACCCATCCGGTGACGATATTGGGCGACACCCAACTGATGCCAGGGAGTCGTTGCAAGGCATCTTTTATGGAAGACACACATGTGGGACAATGTATATTAGCCAGTAAGAAATAAGTGGTGACGGCTGGATGCGACGGATCCATCCTGGGGTAGTTCGTGCGGCCTGCCGCCTAGAAGGGTATTCAGAAGAAAAAACGTATGTATTCGGCGTTGATCTCTTTTGCTCCTCTTGCTGGGTATGGACGCGCTGTAGCGAGGCGGAGATGTACAGGAGCTAGTGTGATTGATAACAGATATCGCCTATGGTTGCTGCAGGTTATTAATGGAAGGGCCCCTTTCTGGGAAATGCGGACGTCGGTACGCGAGAGGGTTCGAATTCAGCCTGAAGGGGATATGTAGGTAGGTATGTACCTGGATCGTAAGTCCTAGTAAAGGCGGAAGAAATCGACTCCGCCGATGGTTGAAAGACCGAACAGTGTGAAGAATTGTCTACGAGTCTGTCCACTCACTAACAAGCTGTACACAGTGGGAGCAGAATCGAATATGATTATATTGAGCGTTAAATATAGTCGAAGAAACGGATGAGAAATCAAAGGAAAACGTGAGACTGTTCTGGAACGGCATATTTCATTATTCACCTACCTACTAGGTAATAATAAGGTAGAGCAGCGACTCAGAGGTTTGCAGTCTCACGCACAAACAGCGCAGCGCAGCGCGGCGAGCGACTCTCCTCCACTCCCCCATGGCTAGCAAGGTTTGATAGGTCATTATGAGTTAGTATAGCATCTTAACCACAGGTGCCAGTGCCGGGCCCTTGCCGCGTTCCGTGACGCATTGGCTAGGCATTGCTCTTGAGTGGCCATGTGTATGTATAATGAGAGGTGACAACGAGGCATCGGATCTAAACATGACATAACATGTCGAATATTCCCCCTTTGCGAGGTGACAATGGCGCCAGGGGTCGACCAGATCTAACCGGGAACTGCAACTAGTGGAGAGTGAACCAGAGGGTGAGCCGGTGGAAACATTGCCACATGAGGATAGGCCGCACAGTCGGCTTCCGTTAGACGGAAGCTTGTCGTCAATGGGGCCTCATGGCCAATGGACAGGATGGGAAAAAAAGATGGACATCTATGCATATCCGCGTGTCCACCAACTGGCTGGTTCTTAGCCTCTGCCTCCGCCTAGCCTTCCAGCTTTTTAGCTTCCACGCACAAAAGGCGCAGACATCGGCTGCAGGCGTGATTAGGTGGGCAAGGTAAGCAAGGTTCCGCTGGTCAGATGGCAATCAACGATTGACGGGAAGATGGTCCTCATGATTCTCTGCTATTCGATGACTGTTCTCCGTAGTCGCTCCCCGGAGCCGCAAGGTTGCCCGGTTTACCAGGGTGGCGATAGGAATGCGATATTTGTGCGTCGACAAGCATTGGCAAGCGGTGACATGCGTTGACAAGCGGATATGGTTTAGCATCAATGGATCTTTACGTTATTTTGACTAAGTAGCGAAGTTGACCGATTGCACGGATACGGCACATGGCTATTTGCTTTTGTGCTTGGCGCCGTTTGCTAGTGTCTATCGATGCCTCCCATCGTTGATGTAGCAGTACTGCTTGAAGCTATCAAGGTAATGCTGGTCATCACTCGAGACGGGATACCTTATTGATAAAAGTGTCAAGCCATTCTAGAATAAAAATAATATTACTTGTCAGCTTGTTATTGTGGCTAGCCCGTGTCTAGGATTAGTAGAGCGGGTCCTGTGGCGGTTTCTAATAATGCATGCCCCTGAACGCCTCAACTGAAGAGGAGATGGCTGAGTCCGATATCTACTACTAATCTCTTTAGATATGTCGTCTATCATATTTATCAGCGAAAGCAAGTGCTGCGAATATCGTGACAGGACGGGTTTCAATAAAATAAAGGCTGCGAGATGGGAATATTAGGTATTGGTTCCTAGTTAGCTGGTAGAACTCGACCAAGATACCAACCATCATTAAGAAAAAGAGTGCTTGGTGCTGGCTCCGAAGTGATGCTATATCAATTAGAATACCTCTATGGGTATTGTCAGATTAAAAGAGGCTTCGGCGTATGAATCCTCCCGTACCTCAGCATCTTGGGTATCTAGGTAGCTAATGAGTATTAAATCAGTCCATTGCAGAAAACGCCCCCTTTGTGGTATCCAAGTCACTACAGTATTAATCTCTCCTCATTTCTTTGCGCTGGGCGTCTCAGGTGGTACACTGCCCTGCCTCGAATGTGCGGAAGGGGGTCGGCTTGAATCGTTACCTGGCGTACGCCGCAATTTCTTCGCATTCTTCGTATCGAACAAACTCTTGACTCTTCTCAGTCGCGCCCACCTTTCTTTGTCCTTAGCGTCTCTGGCGGTGAGATCTTCATCTTCATCAACTAAATCGGATCCTGGCGTAAGTAGCCCACCGTCTCCCCCCTGTTTTCCTTTGGATGGCGTCACTGGGAGTGACGCGGCAGGGCGATGAAGAATGCTGCGCAGTGTACTTTTCTCCGACTGGGCGCGAAGATAGGCGTGGTTCTTGATCGTTTGGGCCAGCACTTCCCACGCGGTTTTATTGTCTGTAGTTTTGGCGCCTGGGTTATGCTGTACTGTGGCATTTCTCCAAGGACAGAAGAACCTGTGTTCGCGCACAGGATCGAGGTAATCCATAGGTGCCGGAACAAGGATCTGTCCAGTCTCGTCCACCTCCTTACTCTTGAACATCCAAAGGCCAAGGCGACGTAAGCATGTAGCACAACTTGCCGAGTTTGGTACCGCGCCAACGCGTGGGTTTGTGAGGCCTTCCCAGCCGGTAAGGGCAAGGGCGAGAGCTACATCATTTGATGCTGTAGGGCTTGTGCTGGGTGGGGGTGGGTCTGTAAAGAATGCCGGTGATAGTTGCGATTTGGTAGCTTGTAGGTCCAAATTTGCTGGGAGACGTAGGTTGAATAGGTAGGGCAAGAATGACTTTCGCGCGCAAAGGTCATCGTATCGCTGGCGCAGAGAGGCGAGTGCGGTCGGAGGGCTTGCCAAGGGTAGCCTGAGTAGTGAATCTATTCCAGGAGTCAACTTATGAACCATCGTTGGCATGTAGTGTAATCGATTGCAGGGCCCTTACCATCGCATTCCCGTTTTCTCCACAAGCAATCTTCTTGGTGTGCATCAACGATCAACTCAACAAATCTCTTAACCAAGGCTTCCTCGATGTCCGAGCCAACTATGATGGAGACCTCTTTGCCATCCACCTCTCTTTTACTGGTCTTCACCACCAGCTCTTTGTGGCAAAGTGTGCACTGCACGCGCTCTTTCCCTTTACAAATCCAGCCTCTCTTGGCCCATTCAATCTCGTTGACCTTGTCTGGTTTTGGCGTCCATTCTGTTAACTCCTGAAATGTCCCAAGTCGTTTTATCAATTCATCACGATCGCTGGGACAGTATTTTGGTGGTTCGGCTTTTGATAGCTTGCGCGGGGAGTTTACGCTGCCACCTGGAGTCCATTTTTTCAGCACGACATTGGAGATAGTAGTGCCGCCTGTCTTCTCATTTCCCGTGGTTGTTTCGAGGGCGCCTACACGTCGGCGCTTACTCAACAAGTCGCTAGGGGTTGAGGGTATGCTTGGTGGGGCCATGCCTTTGCTAGGCGTTGATATATCGGGTGGGATTGTAGTCGAATTCGGTGTCGAGGGTCGATTCGATGGTGATGAGAAGGAAGTGATGTTTTGGCTAGAGCTATCTGCTGGCGGTGGTTGTGCGGCGGGCTTCGCGCCCAGTCCTTGCAGCAAGGCATTGAATTTGCGCTTGGTAGTATTCATGGTAGCGGTTCAATCAATCCTAGACTACTAGGGTAGTATGGTAGTATTAAAAACAGGATTGGAGAGCTCAAGCTACCAACTACTTCACTACCTAGGTAGGTAGTCTGAGGTTGGCGAAGAAAGATTGGCCTCCTGTTTTCTTGGTTCTTTGTGTAGGAAGACACTAAATATGTAGGGTTTGAAAAGAGGTTGGGCTCGTAGTCAATTTAATTGTTTATGCCAATGAGCAATATGTTTATGTTCAAGTAGAGTTGCATTGTGTTGTGTTGTGTTGTGTTGTGTTGTGTTGTGTTGAGATGTTCACATATGCAATTGTCACTCAGTTGCGTGATGGCTCAGGATCAGGTAGGAAGGTTGGCGTGCAGTATGTACTTTGCTACTGGTTGAGCTCATCCAGTTTGGATGTTCATTGTTTTGTTATCGCTGCAATCGTCACACAGCATATGCAGGTAATGCACAAATGGGTCTTATCCAAAGTAAACTGCGGCCGTCGGAGGGGCGACGGAACGGGGCACGGGTCCCCGAGAGCCAGCTAGGGCCACCTGGGGACCTAGGTATGTACCTACTAGTAGGTACCTAGGTAAGGTGCCTAGCTTTTAGGGTTTGGTGGTCGATGCTCAGTGCAATCTCTGGTCCACGGGCGTCTTCTAATTTTTATAGGGCTCTCGAAGGTTACAACACATCGAGCCCACGTCCATGGTGGATCAAGCACTGAGGCTATCGGGTCTTGGATTAAGCCGCTGAATGGACCGCTGAATGGCTATAGAACGGCGGCTACTTAGCACCCAAACGTCTCGGAGACCGGCATTAGTGTACCCAGTTTGCCGTAAACGGTCGTACGTAACACACATGGGCACATCAAGTGTGCCTTTAAAATCATTAACGATAATAGTGCAGATCCTCGTGGTAACATATGAGGGCTAAACAAGATAAAAAGAACACTTATTCACTTACAAAACCCTTCTTAACTTTTACATTGTCCCTTCTGGTCGTGATTCTGGCTGTAATTTTATCTCGAATCCTGCCCCGCCTTACCTCACTATCCCCCCATCTCTCCCCTGGCACCCCTCAGCGATTATTTACCCCTGCCACCGCACCCAGTCTCAAGATGTCGTCATACGCCAAAGAGCTCGAGGTGGCCCAGCTTGCCGTCCAGCGCGCCGCCATCCTTACCAAGCGCGTCTTCCACGAGAAGGCAAAGGGTACCGTTTCCAAGGACGACAAGTCACCTGTCACCATTGGCGACTTTGGTGCCCAGGCTCTCATCATCAGCGCCCTGAAGGCGAACTTCCCTGATGACGAGATCGTTGCTGAGGAAGAAGCTAGCCAGCTGGCCCAGGACCAAACCCTGAGGGACACCATCTGGGATCTGGTTGCAACCACCCAGCTTTCCGACCCTTCGGCCGAGGCTCTGCTCGGTGGTGCTATCGAGGATGTCCAAGCCATGCTGACCAACATTGACCACGGCAACAGCAAGGGAGGTGCCAAGGGCCGTATATGGGCTATCGACCCCATTGACGGCACCAAGGGTTTTCTACGTGGAGGCCAGTATGCCGTGTGTCTTGCCCTCATGGTAGACGGAGACGTCAAGGTCGGAGTTCTGGGTTGCCCCAACCTACCCATCGATGATGCCGCACCATTGACCGGAGGCATGGAGTCTGGCCAGACCGATGTAGGCAGGGGGGTTCTGTTCTCTGGTGTGCTGGGCCAGGGAGCTACGAGCCGTCCGTTGACCACCGGAGCTTTGGCGCCCGAGAAGAGCATCTCTATGAAGGCAATCACCGACATTGCAGCGGCTACGTTCTGCGAGAGCGTGGAGGCGGGCCACTCTTCGCACGGAGACCAAGCCGCCATTGCGCAGCTGCTTGGTATTACGAACCCTAGTGTGAGAATGGACTCACAAGCCAAGTATGCTTCTATTGCGCGGGGCGCCGGTGACATCTACTTGCGATTGCCCGTCAGCGCCACGTACCAAGAGAAGATATGGGACCACGCTGCGGGCGACCTCATCGTTCGTGAAGCTGGCGGTGCCGTAACTGATATCAATGGAAAAAGATTGGACTTCAGCAGGGGACGAACGCTGGCGAATAACAGGGGTGTTGTCGCAGCGCCCGCAGCCACCCACCCACAGGTTCTCAAGGCAGTTCAGGAAGTCCTCCCAAAGAACTAGACACGTGTATCACGATAGTCACAATAGATTAAAAGTACATATCTCTGTTGGTCGGGTATCCGTCTTCGTATAGTACATAGATACACGTTTGAAATGGGATACTCATATCCCGTATCATCATCTATTTGATCTTCTTCTGCTTGAGCTTGATCGTCTCATCGTTCACAAAGATACCCTTCCCCTTGTACGGCTCGGGTCTTCTCCACTTGCGTATTTGTGCCGCGAAAGACATGACCTCCTCCTTGTCGATTCCCTCTAGCAGAATTCTCGTAGGTTGCGGCGTGCTCGCCTTTATGCCTTGGGGTATGGGCTCCTCCACAGGGTGCGTGAAGCCAAGCTTTAGACACACGAACTTCTGTCCCGGGTATTGTTCCTTCTTCGGTCGCTCTTCGATCGTCGCTCGGTATCCTACACCCACCAATCTTAGAATGGCAGTGTAGCCTTCTGACACGCCGATGATGTATCGGTTGAGATATGACCATGTGGTTCCTATTTTCGACTTAGGTCAGCCCCTGCATTAAATCAACCCTCCACAGCCTCTGATTGTAGACATACCCCACATCTCCATCTGCTGCTTGATTTCTCTATCCTGGATGCTCAGCACAGCTCTTCTCGAGGCCTCGTCATGGCTGATAGTAAGGTATGGAGGGATGTTGAGTTTGAGTTCTCCTAATGGGCCGGTGACGGTGACGGTTCGCTTTGGAATTCTCAGGTAGGTCGTGGGGTCCTTCTTAACCCAAGGCTCGCCAATGCTCATCTCAACGCCTGGCGGGATTGATATCGGTGTTCTGCCGAGCTTTGAGGGTCGGCTCGTTGTGCTGGAGAATTGGCGCCGTGGGGCTGCCGCTGTTTGGAAGGCCGGTACGAGGAAAGCTGGGAGAGTAACAGCAGTGGCGGTGCCTGAAAGGACTCTTTCGAGTACCTTCCCTCTACTAGGCGCCAGCATTGTGGAATTTGGTGAGTTCTATGGCGAAATCGATTCGTTAAAGAACTCAAAATTCCCAAACCCCCAGGATTTCCGACTATGGGATCATCAAGTCGCGGTGCTTGGCAACACAAATGTAGAAAAGATTGGGGTCCCAATCACGTGGATCTTATCTTTTTATTCTCTGTTACTTACATGCGGGGAGGGGAGGATGCAAGTGGGGGCCGTTTATGCAACTAAAAGGATTTTCTTGTACTTATGTACTGATAAGTACCAAGTACCTACTAGGTAGTATTATACGTGCTCTCCCCCAACTTCAAGATCTGCCATCTTGTGAACATGATATAAACTACGAGGATTCTTGTTAATCCAGATTCGAGCAACCCCAAAATAATTCAAAAAACAACCAGAACCATCCCACCTTGATCATTTACATTTCCATGCATGGTCGTGCCATCGGTATGCAAAGTCGCTCTACGGTCGTGCAGTGATCTCACCCTTAGGTTCAAGTGTCGTATTATTCAACACATGAGTTAGTATCTCGTTGGACCCTCCCCATTCAAACGTTGATTCCTTTCTGTCCAAAAGGCATAGGCGACCTTCCAGATATCTACTTCCATACTCATTTTCTTCACCTTCACATTCACACCTTACACCCACCTTTCCTTCATCCTTCATCTTTCGTCTTTCGTCTTTCGTCTTTCGTCTTTCGTCTTTCGTCTTTCGTCTTTCGTCTTTCGTCTTTCAACTGCCACTATTATCTCAAATATTAACAACCACGAATGATGAAGGGCAGCTTGGTCATGATGGGGTGGGCGAAGATCGCCGTACTTCTCGTACTAACTAACCTTCGACCTGTCTACGGTTTTTCGTGGGGCAGTGGATCGAAAGTAGCTCTAGGTAAATGCCCATTTGATGAACTTTCGGATTATTTTCTCACCATCGCTATCGCACAGGTGAGGGTGGCCTTTCCAACACGGCTGGTACAGGCGACAGTCTGTCGCAAGTCCTCGGAGTTGGATCCCGACTACCAAACCCTCATGAGACAGCTCTGAACGAACTCCGAGAACTCGAATCCGAGCCACTGTGCCACAGGACGGCCGCGCGTCTCCTCTTGAACAACTGCCATCTCCTCGAGGACAAGAATGAAGCGACGGTGCTTACCGACAGCGGCCGAAAAGTCAGAGATTTCGTCGATTCGTATGCAGCAAGTCTGGCCATCTGCGACCTTGAGAGAGGCAGCTTTCGAATCCCGGCAGCATGCGCGAACCTCCGAGAACCCGTTCTAAGCCAGCTCCCAATTCAGAACTCTGGACACCTGCACGTCACTTCTCCCGAGGTTGACAAGTGCCTTTCCGGCTTAGGAGAATCTGACTCAGCCTAGAACACTTGGGTTAGTTATCGCCACAAAGCCCTGAGATTCTGTGAAGCTGCTAGAGCCGAGAACGAGAAAGGTGAATATTTAATCTTATCTCATAAGCACGCGTTCTTTTTCCATTTTCCATTTTTCTTTTGTTATTTTTTTTTTTCATTGGGTACTTTTTTATTTTATTTTATCTCATTTTATTATTTTACTGATGCTCTTTAGATCAACATATTCTTGTCTTCCAACGCCTCGTAAAAACCATGGAAAAATATACCAACCATGTGGAAGAGGAGTTTGAAGGACTCGTGTCCGATCTCGACATGCGAACTCGGACAACGGCCAACAAGATCGACGAACTTCTGCCGATGGTTAACAATCTGAAGGACGATCTAAAGTTGGTGGGAAGCTTGGTCCAAGACACCATTGCTGATGCGCTCAAGGTAATAACTACCTAGGTATGCAATTTCGTTGAAACTCTTACTGATAACAGAGCAGGAAAATATTGAGGTAATCAATTCCAGCACGGAGAACGCGATCAACCTCGAGAGAATGCTCCAGGTGATTTTCGATAGCGCTCTGGAGGGCCAGGCCCAAGCAGCAGCCGCCCACGAGCAATCGTTGCAGCTCGCCACCCGGCGTATGGACTCTGTGGTCGAAATGGCTGCGGATGCGATCGGAGCAGTCACCGAAACTATGACGCAACTACTGAGTCGAATCGTATGCTACCTCGCCCTGTTTATTCGGATCTGGGACCAACTAACGAGATGATAGGAACTTTCACATTCTCGAGCACTGGAATTAGAACAGAAACAAGATAGTCTAGAACGAGTAGGTGGTGTCTCTATAGCTAGGATTCTATGATGCTGATATTAATAAGGGTTTGCAACGACTTGTTTACACGACAGAGAAATTAGCAACGGAGCAAATGGGTCATTTGCATCTTCTGCGCCAAACACAAAACATATCGAAGGAGATTCTCGACAACTTGGAAGAGACTGCAGCATCGGTCGTTCATATAAATAACTCGATCCTCAAGCAACCGTCGTCTTCGTCTTGGTGGCCGTACATCTGGTGCCCGGCAGCCTCACTCGTACTGGGATCGTATGGGCTTCCTCCGTCCACGACACGGAATTTGGCCCTGGTTATCTTCGGTATGCACATGCCATTTATTTATCTCGCACACATCCTCGGGGCGTGTATTGACTAACTATTGAAAAGGCGAATTCGCAGGTTTTGCATTTTCAGTCACCAAATCTCTATTCTCGGGTCTTTCTACGTTGAACGTGGAGGCATCTGGTTTTCCATACATTTGGGAGCCTTCTTCGTCGAGCCCGAACACCGATCCTATCACTACCAACGAGACCGACTCACGATGGGATATCTAGATCGCCGCATTCTAGGATCTATCCGCGTCCGTTCTGCAACAAGATGGAGGTAGAAAGAGGACGCATTTTCAGCCATATTCACCGGAGCTTTTGCCTTTGCTTTTTTTTTTTAAGTTTTGAGAGTTGATTTCATCGATGGAATTATCGGATCTATTCTCATAGAAATAAGGAATATTAGGAGCTTAGGACGATCGGGATACATAGAGACCCGTAGTTCCCAAGTTTTCCTAGGTGCATATACATACATCTGATGTATGTATCTGCACGAATACTACATATAGCTACCTACATGTAGGTACCGCGATACACCAGGTACTTACATACTCGATTTGCTTTAGAAAAGAATCAATCTTTTATCAATAACATTGGCTACTGAAACCGAGTGATTTTCTGTCCTTGAAGATGATGAACCCGGCACAAGCCTTGGAGTCAAGAATAAGGACCTACATAGATGTGAATACCACCGTCTATCATGAGGGCCTTTGCAGGGATGAAGTCCTATACCCACCGCGTAAGCAGCCAACTCCAGGGTCGCTATGCCCGATTCATCGATGACCTCTGAATTAGGGGCCCGCGATTGGTGAAAGATCGATTGGCCTGCTCGGAATTGTTGGTCTCTGATTGGCTGAACTGGGTACCCACGTTTCTATAAGTGTACGGTTACGCATAAGTAAGCCATCATCCAAGCGGCATGATGGAACTCGAGTGGCTTCAATGCAAGTAAAATTCAATTCTAGAGAATAGGATTCGAATGGCACGATGGCTCCCTCGGGACCGGTGAGTCACCGCCGGCGGACTATTGCGTAAATTGAATCCCGAGGGAATATCGAAGTAGGGGTCTATGGTGTATATAAACCCCAGGCTCCCGTCTTCTCTTCCAGGTAATTCTCTTTGGAAACCACAAAGTATCCAAATCAGCATCAACGCTTAGATCTACTCAAGATAAAGCCGTCGCCTTACATACCAGATAGTATTCCTTTGCTCACAACCAACATGCCTGCCAAACCGGTTCTTCACCCTCTCGGAAAGAATGGCCCCTTGGTGCCAGCCCTGGGGTTTGGCCTGATGGGTTTGTCCATGGACATCTACGGGGCCGTTTCCAGCGACGAGGAGCGTTTCAAGATTCTGGACCGCGCCTTCGAGCTCGGTGCAACGTTCTGGGATACCGCCGAGTACGTGCTCAAACCCACCTACTCTTAGTCGTCTTGCTAACGTGACCTGGGAAGCCTATACAAAGACAGCGAGGAGCTTGTGGGGAAGTGGTTTAAGCGGACCGGGAAGCGCAGCCAGATCTTCCTCGCTAGCAAGTTCGGCTACGTCAAGGGCAGCAAGACGCTGGAGGTTGATACTTCTTACGAGTACACCAAGAAGGCTTGCGCCGAAAGCTTGAAGGCTCTTGGTGTCGACTCGATCGATCTTTGTAAGCTCGGTGCCTCTTTTATTCACTCTCAACTGAATCTGAGGATAATCTGCTGTTAATATTTCTTCAATGTATAAAACGTCCCTTGGCAATATCCAAGGTTGCTTTTAGGCATATTTCTGAGCCTCCCCCCTCCCTTTTTTCCCTTCATTCCTTCTCTCTTTTCTTCTTCTTCTTCTTCTTCTTCTTCTCGTTGATCTCCTCTCCTTTCTATGGTGGGTAATGGATGAAAACTAAACTCCGCGAAACAATCAGATTATGTTCATAGCGTTAACCCCGAGACGCCCATTGAGGAGACCATGCGTGCGTTGAAAGAATTGCAAACGTAAGCAAACACATCACTATAACACTGAATAGGGATATCCAAGAGAGGACTAACAAGAGACTGATATCCAAACTTAGCGAAGGCAAGATCAAGCACATCGGCCTATCCATGGTGTCCTCCGCGACGCTGCGCCGCGCCCACAAGATCGCCCCGGTGGCCGCCGTGCAAACCGAGTACTCCGTGTTCTCGCGGCGCATCGAGGGCGCCTCCGGCACGGAGCTGCTGGCGACGTGCCGCGAGCTGGGCGTCGCCGTGGTCGTGGCCACGCCGCTGAACCGCGGCATCCTGACCACGGACTTCAGCCAGGGCGGCACCGCGTACGAGCAGACGGACATGCGCCCGGCGGCGCTGCCGCACTTCGCCGCCGGCAACCGCGAGAACAACGTCCGCGTCGTCGCCCAGTTCCGCGCCCTCGCCGACCGCAAGGGCTGCACCGTCGCCCAGCTCGCGCTCGCTTGGCTGCTCAAGCAGGGCGACGATATCTTCCCCATCCCTGGGACCAAGAAGATCGCGTACCTGGAGCAGAACTGGGGCGCGCTCGACGTCGTGCTGACGGATGAGGAGGACAAGGAGATCAGGGCGTTCTCTGAGGGGAATGGGCTTGCGGGCGAGTCGGTGCCGGCTGGCTTTGAGTCGCATCTTTTCCGGGACACCAAGGAGGAGTCGGAGTGAGGTTGGGCAGGTATTTGTTAAGAGGTCATCTACCGGCTTACTCCAAGCTCTTAGGAGATGATCTGTGATGTTTAGGGTGAATATATCGCCGGTGGAGGCTGGCAAGCAAGGAATTTGTTAGATCCATGGTTGAACCAGGGTTTACGGTTCATTCTTCTCCCAAATAAAATCTTAACCCAAAGTTCATGGAGACAGTTATGCTATGCGTTTGAGAAGAGTGCGTGTGAATTGATAATAGTAGGTAGTTTGGTTATACTGAATACCTCAGAACCCGAAGGCATCTACACAGTAGTTTGTAGATTAACTCTCCTAGTAATGGCCGCTCAAGCTAGAAACCCGTGAATTCGTATGGCCGACTTGCAATCTAGGTACCTAGTATGTAATGTTATCCCGTATGATAGGTAACAACGCCTTTTGGGTTTCCTTTTCCCCCTTTTCCTTTCGGTTGGTTCAACCCGCCATGTAAGAGGAACGAAGTGTCTGCCAACTTCGCAAACACGGCATCAATTCAACGACTAAAACTCTCCTATACTGCGAACAGGGCCATCCAATGTTACGAGAGGACTCAGGTATTACTTCTGACGCCCTCTATACCATAAGTGGTTTAAGATATCATCGGCAGATAATATAGGTTAAAAGTTAACCCGTAGTGAGATGCATGCCAATTCGTCTAGCCTCAACCCCCATACCTAAAATCCGGAATCGTGGATCTGCCAAGTCCTGGAGCCATCCCGACTGGGTGAGGCCGGCTATACCCCAGGATGCGTTTAGTAATATGGGGTACGTTATGGGGTACAGCTAGAAGCAAGGAGTCGCAGCTCGACCATGGGGTAATGGGCCTTCTCTGCTAATTAACCTGCGTAAAATGACGGTATAACGATACTACTGCTCTGGTATACTCGTTTCTATACTTGAAGTCCGGTATCACAGGCCAATGAAACCCGTTCGATACCAGAGCCATTGAAAGTCCTGTCTCCATGTGGCGACACCCCTAGGGGTTCAGACTAGGCTACTCTCCTGGCACTGCAATCCTTCGCGTGCGCTTTCATATCTATAACCGAGTATTCGGGACTTGACGTCGTTGATCATGGGACTGTGCGGTTCTCCCGCTCAGCGCGTACCCCGCACGACTCCTTGTTCGTGGTAGCGAAGTGAGCGCTCGGCAGGTACGTGATTCGACTAGGGGGCATCTCTGACATTATTTAAGAGTGCGATGATCCCAAGGACGGTGTTGTTCGTTGACGTTCGCCTTGGAGTCAAAACCTCGAGAACAAAGAATCCACATCAGTTTTTCATCGCCGAGCAAGACGACAGACAGCAACATGCCGGGCCTTATTCGAGACTCACCTTTCAAGACTATCACGGTCAAGGAGTTACACCCTACTTTCGCCGCCGAAGTTAGTGGTGTCAACTTCCAGGATTTGTCTGATGAACAGCTTCAAGAGATTATTGCCGCCATGGCCAAGGTAAAAAACGGGTTCCATCGTGGATAAATTAGCGATCTGATTGGAATACACTAATGGCTAACACCAAGCTCGATAGTACGGTGTTTGCGTCTTCCGAAACACAGGATTAGACGACGTATCACACGTGAAGTTCTCCGAGAGGCTGGGAGAGCTCGACAACATTCGCCGGTATCTCATGGGCGGACGCAAGCCCCGCTACGACCTCTACGAGCTCTTTGATGCCGGGAACATCGACGCCGAGACGGACACCATCCTCGACCCGAACAGCCCGCGCGCGCACTCCAACCGCGGCAACGGGCTGTTCCACGTGGACTCGTCGTTCAACCCGCGCCGGGCATCCCTATCGCTGCTCCGCGCGGTGGAGCTGCCGCCCCCGGGCAACGGGGGCAACACGGACTTCGCGGATTCGCGAACAGCGTTCGACGAGCTGCCGGCAGACCTGAAGAGCGAGCTGCTGTCGCACGACTACGTGGGGGCGCACACGATGGCGCACTCGCGGAAGCTGGGGTCGCCCGAGTTCTTCCGGGACGTGGACCCGACGCAGGGGCCGATGCAGCGGCACCGCCTCGTGCAGCGGCACGAGCCGAGCGGGCGGCTGAACCTGTACATCGGCGCGCACCTGCACCACATCGAGGAGGGCGACAGCGGCAAGGAGATCCCGAACTCGTGGGACCTCGTTCAGCGCCTCAACCAGCACGCTACCCAGAAGAAGTACACCACTGCTATTGAGTGGCATAACACTGGAGACTTGGTCATCTGGGATAACCGCTGCACCCTGCACCGTGCTGGTAGTGGGAATTTCGAGGGCAAGTACCGCCGTGATTTGCGCCGCACGACGGTCCATGATGATAGTCCTACGGCTTGGGGGCTCAACTCCAAGGATTCTCAGTGGACGGGGTTTAATAGCCAGACGAACCCCAAGCACAAAGGCGCTGTGGGAGTATGAGGTGTACCTACGGGTATGTAGAAGTATAGATTGCGTAACTCTTAATGACTAGTATACATTTTTGATGCGTTCAGATTTAATGGAAAGTAGTCCAATCCCACATCTGGTTGCGTAGCTGGTTGTACGATACTTGGTGCTGTTTCGCAGTTCTACTCGGTTAATTACATAAAACCTGGGTATTGATGAGCCCTACGCCTTAGCTCAGCTTGGTGGCTTCGGGATGGCCCAGGGGTTCAGGAGAGCTGTACATTGGGTGGAATTTTACCCAAAGCTGGACGGGAACCTCGATGCGGATGGTTAGTTAGATACGGGTAACTGAGTAGGTACCTATGATGAGTGCCTGGCGTATGTATTTGGGCATTTCAGACGCTTGTTCTAGGTGAAAAGGGGCTTGGGTGAGAAATGTCGTTCGGGCGTCGGCGTCGGTATGATTGCGGTGCTCACACTAAACCGTGAAATAGGAGAATTTCATTGATTCCACTGCTTATAATGAAGTCTTCGAGCAGGTGCATGGGTACCCAGTACCCAGTAGGTAATTGATGCTGTCTCGCCACAAGAACCCAAACCGAGGCGGAGGAATAGAGAGCCTTCGCTTTTAGGCAAATTCCATACTGCCTAATCAATTCTAAGCAGCGCAACACTGCTCCGTATTTATTGTAACTCTTATTCTATCTGGGTATGCTTTTAATATCGTATTGAAGCGGAATTCGTTTCTGGTCAATTACCTTCACAGATGCGCGGTTCACCATGAGCTCCGACAAGCAAGCAGACCACGCAGAGGAGCAAGCGTTTCTTGCGCCGGGATCGCCGCGCGGGGATGCTGTGTGGTCGCGAAGAGGGGAGTCTCGCAAAGTGACGTGGTACCTGCGACTGGCCCTGGAGATTGTCATGGCAATCGCGATAGTTCTCTTGTTGGTCAACTTAATTCACGAACGGAATGGCGGCAAGCGGTCTCCGGTACCAACGTGTATGTCCCAGGCCTGAGCAATGTCGTGGGATGAGAAAGTCTGATTGTGGATGTTTATAGTCCCGCGGAAGATATACACATTTCTCCCCGACCCGAACTACGTACGTGACGACATGCTCTTCGATGAGCACGACACGCTTCATACTCTCCACAACTGGATACCGCTGAGCGCAGGTATGAATTTCTAACGAGTAGAAACCTGTTGAGGGTACGCATCGTTAACATTGATTCTCGACAGACGCTAGGGGCTATGTGCAGATCCCCGACTACGACTCCTACGACATCCTGAGCAAGCCGTTCATGGTGGGCATCAACCGGACGTCCGACGGGCCGGCGTTCATGATGTCGGTGTTCCACCAACTGCACTGCCTGTCGTATATCGTCGAGCACTACCAGCAGGGATACGCCGGCGTCGAGTTGACGGAAGAGGTGGCGCACCACTCCTCGCACTGCTTCGACTACCTGCGCCAATCCATCATGTGCGCCGCGGACACCAACTTAGAGGGCGAAACGGATGCGGGTCCGGGTTGGGGTTCACAACACGAATGCATCGACTACGATGTCATGCTGGCTTGGGCGAACGAGCACTCGACGATGAAGTGGAGAAACGGCCTTTTCCCGGGTGAGTCGGTGCTATGACCCAGTATGGCTTATTGGTATGGGAGTGAAGATACTTAGGAAAGTTGATACCAAAGAACGCTCATGACTGAAGGATGTGCGATTTAAAGGGTGATGGATAAGGTGGCTCGAACGTGCTTTGCGCGCTTTGCGACTGCCTAGTAGACAGCCTCATGAGAATTACGAATGAAGCCAAGGGACTTTGGTGAAGTGAGATTCCTGTCGTACTGCCTACTGTTCTGAAATAGTGATGGTTAGGAGTTTGGCATAGCACGTCGAGGCCTCAGAATACCGTGTACCATTACACGAACCTTCCCGGTGATTGGCTGTTAGATAGGATTTAGGCTCGCTCTATACCTGCTAGGGTGTGCTCGATCACGTGGGAAACAAGATCCAGTCATGATTCATTCGTCGAAGGTTATGCTCCTCATCCTGCTTTTCCCCTATGACTAACAAGCTATCGCTTTGGTCGTATGTGTTGACTCGCAGCGTTTCCATAGAGTTAAAGGGGTATCACTGGCAGACTTGGATTATTCACAATGGTACTCGACACGGCCGCGAGAAACTGGTACCGGGATGAGTACCTGATCTCGACGGAACCGTTGCTTATTCAAATTGACGCGGTAAATACGGCGCTGAGTTCGGACTTGATGTGGTGGGCACAGGGTCTACCGCGGGATGCGATGAAAAAGGCACTTCACAACTCCTTATGCTTAGGCCTCTATGTGCTTCCTACATCCACTTCGCAGATTGCTGGTAAGTTCCTGGCTATTTCGCTCGATTCGAGTATAACTCATATCTCCAGGTCAGAGCAGCCCCACTCAGATCGGACTTGTGAGGGTAGTGACGGACGATGTCACTTTTGCATACTTGACCGATGTATATATCCTTCCCGGATATCAGGGAAAGGGGCTCGGTAGTTGGATGATGGAATGCCTGGACGAGATCATCAAGAGCTGGCCTCATCTCCGGCGCTTCATGTTCTTGACAAGCGACAGGATGGACCTGTATCGCAAATTCCTCGGCGCGAAAGACTGGAAAGAGTGCAATACGAAGGGTATTTCCATTGGGCTAATCGAGGGGCCTGCGGCTCAGCATCCAAATCACGAGTGAAGTACCCGGGGTCGTCTATTCACGTCCTAACCGTCTTTCCATAGGCACCACCAAACGCCTTCCTCATTTCGATAGCCCGCTTATATGGTGGTGCTGTCGGGGGCTGGATGGGGTCTAGAGACACATGATCTGGGGGTAGGCGGTACGAAGCGTCGGAGTCGAACGCAGACAGGTCCCCGCAAGCAATGAAAGGTGCTATCCATCTAATTTCATTTCCTCGATTAATGCGTTTATCTTCGATTTCCACTTCCGTGATACCATCTTCGTCCACGGTCCGAGGATGGGTGGGTGCATTGTTCCAGGCCCCTGTATCTGGATTTTGTAGTATAGTATCCGCGGTAATGGGTAATTCCCTGAGGTTCCGTTCTGTCATCTTTGAAAGTCGGAACCCGACTCCTAGCGGTTCCTCTAGGCTTGCTGAGAAGCCTTTGGGAGGCTGGAAGTTCAAGCATACGATGAACGCTTCAACGCTGCTAGCTCGCGAGGACCTAGGCTTCGCAACATGTACCTCCTCGAAGAAGATTTTGAGTTGCGCATAGAGCACATCTACGTTCTTGCCCCTGAATATCTTGGCCACAAACTTGCCGCCAGGTTTTAAGACACATAACGCCAGATTAAGGGCGGCAAACAGTAGTTGGGATTGCACGTAAATGTCGAGATCGTGTAGACCCGTGACGTCGGGGGCGCCGTCGCTAAGAACTAGGTCCACTGGATTCGTAGCCTGTTGGCTCCTTGATTTTGAGTCGTATTCCGGATCCAATGCTTTCAGAAGTAATGGTACGGTAGCTGGGTGAGTGATATCCGCTCGTAGTGTAACGATCCCGGGTAGTGGGCTGATAGGCTGTAAGTCGATGGCGACAATTTTGACGTCCTGACGGGGTTTTAGTTCCGCTGGCTGTTGCGTTGACTCCAATGGCGTCGTTTCATCAACAGCAGGCTGAGTCTGGGGTCCGAAAAGTCCCAGCATTTGTTGGCGAAATCTGGCATCACGATCTTGCCATGCTGCCCGGCCAAACTTCTCTCCTTTGATCAGCACTCTCGAGAGGACTTGCGACCAGCTTCCCGGAGCGGCGCACAAGTCTACTACTCTGGTGACATCAGCGAAGAGATCGAATTCTGTTTTGAGGTTAGCATTTACTGTTTTTTCAAGTTTCTTTTGTACTCTGACCAGGTACCTGGAAAGGGGATCGATCCATGGCTGGATTACTTACCTTCATCAAGCTGGAGAAGCTTGAAAGCACTCCTTGCTCTCCACCCTTGCTCCTTTGCTAGCCTATAGTAGGCGTCGCGCTTGTCTTTGGAAGACTTCCCCATACTGAACGGGTTTCGTATGAGATTAGTCCTTTGAGTCTAGTCTTATGAACTTCACATAGTCCAGTTGAGGGCTTAGAAAGGAGGAAAGTCGATCAAATGAATTGGTTCGATTTGCACCCCACTATCAACTATCAATTTTTATGGGTGCCTCGTAGGGCTGAAATAAGGTGTGGTCAGTGCATTCTAGTTGATAAGATAAGCCAATTTTTCTCAAGTTGAATTTACGTGCAGGGATCCATCAGTGGAATCATCAACTTGATCAACAACTTTTCTCTCGAACTGCGCCAACGACTCGTCGCGATGAACCCAGTAAAGAAACGAAAGGCGACAAGCCAAGCTACGAATACCCCAGCGAGTAAGAAACCAAAGGCTCGTCCGTCGGCGCAGAAAAGCGCGAAGAAAGCGAAGCCGAGGAAGACTATCAGTGCCGACTCGCTACGATGGCGCAAAGCAAAACTCCCCGATATGTTCAACGATGCCGAAGGGTTCTACGGTCTAGAAGAGGTCGATGATGTTGAAGTTGTTCGAAATAGTAATAATACTCTCGAATTCGTATGTTTCTCTTCCTAGACTACCAGTTTTGTGGGCTAATGCATAATAGAGGACCATTGTGCATTCGGCCGACGAGGAAGAGGAAGAGGAAGAGGAAAACGGAAATGACGAGACACAAAGCGAAGATGAGTTCGAAGGATTCGATGACGAACCGACGGCGGCGGATACTTCAGGGAATAAATCATCTGCGCAATTAGCAGATGCCCCTGAGAGTGCAGATGGAGACACGACGAAACTCAGAGATACCCAAAACAAGAGCGAGAAAACGCCGAAGAAGCAAAAGAAAAAGGATTTAAACAAAACAACGGACCCCGAGCTCGAGACTAATGTGTTTACTGGTCTGGATACTGTGGATGAGACACAGGACGAACTTGACCTGTCCGCGTGGGTGTCGTTGGACCTGTCCCCTCACATTCTCGAGTCGCTGGCGAAGTTGAAATTTCCAAAACCCACTCCCATACAGGCTGCCGCGATACCGCATGTACTTGCTGGTCACGATGTCATTGGTAAAGCTTCGACGGGATCAGGGAAAACATTAGCGTTCGGCATTCCAATTGTCGAAAAATGGCTAGGACTATCGGAGGACGACCCCTCTCCCACTACTTCCAAGGTCCCGCTTGCTTTGGTCTTGTCGCCGACGAGGGAGCTTGCACATCAGCTTACGGACCATATTAAAAACCTATGCACCGGCTTGCCGAATTCACCTTATGTCTGCTCCGTCACCGGTGGCCTATCCGTTTACAAGCAGCAGCGCCAATTGGCCAAAGCAGACATTGTCATTGGAACGCCTGGCCGGTTGTGGGAGGTCTTAAGTTCTAGCTCTGATCTGATGAATAGTTTCAAAGCAATCCAATATCTAGTGGTTGATGAAGCCGACAGATTACTGACAGAAGGTCACTTCAAAGAAGCCGAGGAAATTTTTAATGCTTTGGACCGAGTCGAGGTGGACGAAGACGACGAAGAGGCAGAAGATGCGGCGCCTTCTCCAAGACAAACCCTTGTATTTTCGGCTACTTTCCATCAAGGCTTACAGCAGAAGCTTGCCGGCAAGGGTCGCTATGACTTAATGAACCAGCAGGACTCAATGGAATACCTCCTAAAGAAGCTGAATTTTCGCGAAGAGAAGCCCAAGTTCATTGATGTCAATCCTGTCTCGCAGATGGCCGAGGGGCTCAAGGAGGGTTTGGTGGAATGCGGGGCGATGGAGAAGGTGAGTTTTGATATTCTCTCACACAAAGTACATAGTGATATATGCTAACCGTGTAAGGATCTATACTTGTATGCACTTTTACTGCTCTATCCAAACGCGCGGACGCTTGTCTTCACCAATTCTATCAGTTCTGTTAGGAGGCTGGCCCCTTTCCTCCAAAACCTGAATTTACAGACGAACCCGCTCCATTCCCAGATGCCCCAGAAGGCACGCCTGCGTTCCGTGGAGAAATTCACAGCCACCAAGGAAGGGCAATCATCGATCCTAGTTGCCACAGATGTCGCTGCACGTGGTTTAGATATTCCAGGAGTGGATTTGGTAATTCATTACCATGTTCCACGCGCTGCCGACACGTACGTGCACAGATCTGGACGTACCGCACGTGCGGACAGGACAGGTCTGAGCATACTTCTCTGCGCCCCCGAGGAAGTTACACCAACGAGACGACTCATTGCGAAGGTACACTCAAGCAGCGGCAAAAGATCCAAGAAGAACTTCTTCGTGCAGACGCTAGACATGGACCACAAGCTGGTTAATCGTCTCAAGCCCCGCGTCACCCTAGCTAAGAAGATCGCCGACGCCGGACTTGCAAAGGAGAAGGGCAACAAAGATGACGACTGGATGCGGAATGCGGCAGAGGAGCTCGGCGTCGAGTATGACAGCGACGAGATGCAACAAGTCGGGAAGTGGGGAGGGAGGGGTGGAGGCCGCAAGGAGAAGCAAAAAGAGGCAAGGGCCTTGACCAAGGCTGAACTCGGCGCTTTACGTGCTGAACTAAGGGAACTGCTCTCGAAACGCGTAAATGCCGGGGTGAGCGAGAAATACATCGCCACGGGCATGGTGGACATGGATGAGCTCTTGCGTGGAGCCAAAGGCGAGTTCTTAGGAAAGGTCCAAGGCCTTGACATTGAAACTCTGTAGCCTGGTAGTAGTAGCCGTAGCTATGCCATGTGGTGATTACGTCGTTCTACACCTAGTGATTTTCTCATCCGTTACGTGCGGCCCTTCTAAATGAAGAATTAGTCTGCCCATTATGACGCCGCTGCAGAGCATACTACATATGTACCTACCTACATACTAGGTAGGTACCTACCTGGTACTCAGTGGGCAGGGCAGGTAGGTGCTGGGTACTACATAGGTATGCTCTATCACAGGTGGCAAAGCACCTTCAACTCCTAAATCTGAAATGGTTCGATACGTACCTACATACCCGCAGAGTGCGTAATATAGCAAGAGCCCAAGAGCCAACTGTCTCAGGCCAAACTTGTACTTGTTCTCTCCATGTCATCGGGCATCTAGCAGGGGTTTGAGTAGGAGAGGCCCAAGGTTTAATGACAACGTGAGGTTCCTCTTTCTCTCCCGTACGCTTTCCCCCCTACCTAGTAAGCGATAATTCCAGGAGGCAGTTGATCAATATACATTCCAATGTAAGAAACGCATACCAATTAAATTTAGGTAACTCTAGTACCTAGTAGTTTCCGGGAGTAAGACCAGCCCTTCTAAGTTGGCGATGATTACCTACTAGGTACATATGTAGGGAGTATACTACACATTTCATCGAAACACGGTAGTCCAACTACCTAGTACCTATTTACGACTTGATTCCAATAGTTTGACGTAGAAGTGATAAGATATACGTCGTTGGTCGTGGTGACTTGAGCTGAGATTGGACCTTGTCTCGCCGGATGAAAGCGCAGGGTCTTGTGGAATCCCCGGAAACGAATCTAAACTTTGCGCTGACCTTGCAAGGCCTTGACTGCTACTGTAATGCCATATAAGGAAAGGGGCATTGCTATAATAGTGAAATGTCGTCTCGCAATGCCAAGTTTTTAAGTAATCGCGGTAAACTGTCTTTGATATCAGGTCGTGTGCTCTTTACTTGAGTAAGAAGCGATTGGCAAGAGGAAGGGGTCAAGTTCATGTAGATCCAACCCCCTTATTCTTACTTCTGAACTAAACCAGGTGCCTACCCACTACCAGTAAGAACCTACTACCTACCTACATATGTAGTAGATATCTGCATAGTAGGAGTAGTGGTCATGGCCAGGGTTTGTAATCTAACAAAGGTAACTGCCTAAGGAGTTGAGATGAGTCAGAGTTAGGAGCAACGAATACACGTGGATAAGTATATATACCTACCTATGTATCTTTCATTTCCTTGAGGCCTGGACTCTGATTCTAATTCTCCCTTCAACAAAACCAATCTACTAGGTACCCATCTACCATTCATCTCTCCCAAGAGACAAACAAGGAAGGACCCGAGTTTGGGGACCTGGCGCCCGATGACTTCAAGCCACACCATATGCGTGTGTGGTATGCATACAAAGACGTCGCTGCCGCTATGATTCATGACATGGCAACTCCCACGGACCTTTATGCACATCGAGTTCTTGTCAAAAGCGGCGTTAAGCCATGGAATAGATCAAAGAGGAAAGCGTGGACGACCCCTCAGCTCTATTGGCTAAATAAACTGACACAGGAATGCATCGATGCCGGACTTTATGAATCAACCGTCCTAGCGAATGGCTGTCCTTCCTCTTGGACAGCGATGCCCGTCCTAGTCCCTACCTACTAGGTAGTAAAGACAAGGACGCAAAGGTGCAAGATCCCTGGCTGCTCACGCCGGCCGGCGCCCCGTGCTCGAATATTTGGTCAAATGGAAAGACTACTCCCAGGCCTACAATCAATGGTACCCGCGAGAATTGCTCGCCCAGAATGCCATGGAGCTGGTAGACAAATATGACAAGGCCAAACCGCTCAAGCTCGAGGAACTGCTGCTCGCCCCATCAAACGAGGAGAGAATATGGTAAGTCTCGGAGACTTACGGTCAACTATGGCAAGGTGGAGGAAGAGTTGCCTGGCACTAACCTACCCCTTCTGGCCGACGTTCACGAAGCCTCTCTGGGACCCTCTTTCAGTACTCTCAGTCCTTGATGGTGGATACCTACCCTATTTCCTGGTCCATGCACCTCGTCCGTCTTGCCAAAGCAGCCAGCATCTTTACTCTAGATATGTTTACCCCAGATATACATTTGTCACATACCCCCGGATTTGCGGCCAGGGCTTAGGAGCTCGCCGAAGGCTACGATATTTGGGGAAGATCCGGAATTATCAAAATACCTGGGGACGAGATGATGCGTGTCCCGCTCGTAGAAGGTTGGTAAAATTGAATCAGCCGTACCGCTAAGGTATATGGCCTAAGGATCGAGCATAGAAAGATGGTGGACGAGGTACTCGACGTCATGCACGAAGAAGGCAAGGTCACCTATATGACCAAACCTATACCTTTTAACTACCCCGTTCTCGTAACTTGGAAAATAATCAACGACAAACGGAAAGGCCGCATGGTTATCGACCTAATATTGCTTAATGCAGTCGTCGTACCTGACGTATACCCCTTGCCCTCGGCCTCAGGGAATTAGTTGGTAGGCCTATTCCCATAGAGGATCGATGAGCCCATGGACTGCTTCAGGAGGAAATCATTAATAGAATGCAAGGTAGGAAGGCTTTCAGCGATAACGAAGCCGACCATCTGAACCACCTCGACATACTTTTTCAAAGTATCCCTAGGCGCTAGGGTTGGAATGGCAGCTTCCTGGAGGAGGTCTTGACGGATCCGTTACCTGACGTCGCCTTGGTACTGGGAAGTGTGGCGATACCGGGACGCCATGATGGATGATCATGTTTCCGTATGACGGTTGACACGGACAGCCTCGATGGCGAATGTACCCTGGAACATCACCGCAGAGAAGTCTGGAGGTGTTGTCTCGTTGAGAGCGAAGTAGGTAAAACGCTGAAGCTCGCTCGTGACAATGGATGTCACTTTAGGTCAGTCTTGACGCTTATAAGGCTGAATCAGACGGGTTCCTGGCCGACTATAGCAAAAGACACTGCTGATTATCATTCAGAGAACCTCGAAGGTCATCTTCGCCACATACAGGGGAAGCAGAGAGTTTATCGTGAGAAGCTCCTCGCCGCCGGTATGCACAAGCAGCTCGAACCCGCTCGTGACATTCCACAACACCGGCATTCCGACATTGCTATGAACAGAAATGGCCAACTGCCCCACGGTTGGACCGAGAGGGGAAAATCAGGAGATAGAAATTGCTGTTAGGTATCATTGTTCCAGCAGCGAAGACCCATGGAGCAAGATAATCCCCTCCCTACAGCATGCTATATATCGGCTCGGGAGCCATTGTCTTTCCCGCCCTGGCCGAATCCTAATGACAATGAAGGCTGAGCTGATGTCTGGCTGTCCTTGTTTTGTTGTATGGAGAGTGGTTGATGGCAAGAAAAAGGGACGAATTGTCATCGACCTTAGGCAACTCAACAAGTGCACTCTTCCCGACAGTTATCCCCTCCCTCCTACGGTTCTACTTTTGATGTTGTTATTGTACGATTGGGGAATACCGGAAAAAGCGATATCCAACCGCAACCCCAAGTTCGTGTCCGAACTTTGGCAGTTCCTCTTTGCCCTGTTAGGAACTGTCCTGGCCCTGTCCACCAGCTACCATGCTCACCTTGCCGACGAGGTCAATGTGCCTCCTCACTGGCGCATACATCGAGTCCTCGGAGAGTCACAAAGAGACCTCATCCAAGCCGACAACAACTATGCCCTCTGCTGATGGCGTGTTGCTTTTCATGGTTGTTCGGGCCATCTTCGCAACACAGTTTACTTCTTGCTTACTAGTACCTGTTAGGGCTAGGGCTGGCTTGACAAAGACAGAGGTGGGAAGGAAGGAAGAAGCTGGAAGGAGGGAAGGCACTATGCTCACACTGGGTGTGTATATTTATTTTGGACCACCTCTGTTGTGGTCTTTTAGCCATCAACATCATTTAATCCTTCTTCTCTTCTGACAGCTACATGTATATGTAGCCTCCCATAGCCGTAGCCTAGTCTTAGGTTCCTCGCGCAACAACGATGTTGTTTCTGCGTCTTCTATGTCTGCCTCGTGACAGTACCTAGGTACTAAGTAGGTACGTTTTCCTAAAAATGGAAAGATTGTGCCATATGGCCTGTTACCTATGGTAGACGACTACGTCGAGAGCAGTTAATGGAAGGACCCGGAAGTGGGAAGGTACTACACTTACACTGGGGGTATACAATTTTATTTTGGACTACCTCTCTTTTGGTCTTTTTAGACACCCTCATCCATTGTGTTCAGTTTTTTCTGGGAACTCGTACAGGCCTTCAACGGATCCACGGGAGGGGTAAAACTAGGTCGCCAGATAGCGATGATAGGAATCGAACCTAAACCACCTGCAGTATAATACACCTTCGTGTAGCTCGCTTTGATTGTCAGCCATAGGTTAAAGGGCGTGGTGTTTGACGTTTGGCGTGGGATTGAAAGTTTTCATCGTATCGTGTCATGCAGGTCATCCTGAGTGTTTGGATCAGTTCAACGGGCCTCCCCGTCTCTATAGAATCAGGACGAGGGTCTTTTGATTGAATATAAGAGGATCTACTAAGGAAGAGGAGGAGAGAAGGGGGAGAGAAAGGAGACGTGTTCTTATTCTTCACGTCACAGCACTCCATATTGCAATCGCGGATCTTGCGTCTATCGCTGAGTGGGACAGCCCTCCTCGGTGAACATGAGAGTTGAGCCCGTCTATTCAAGACTGCGGACGAGCTCTTAGGTGATCTTGTGGTGCTGTTTTCCCAAGGGGATCCCGTTCGCGCCGCATCGGTACCTGCGTATTGGATACTTACTTGGCAGTCTCTCAGAAGGCTGTCTGAGTCTAGCTAATCGGCAATCATCGAGACGTTTTGCAACTGATAAATTTTCGGTTTGCCATGCTCGTGATGGGGATTGAAATGACGCCACCACGCAAGGCAAAGCATCACCTAGAGCGTGCTTTTCAAGGACGCTTGGTGTGTTTTGATGAGCACTACTAGAATTCAGTCACTGGTGTACTAAAACATCGTATTTCGGCGTTGACAGGTTGATGTTGACTGAATGCGATCCTTCAATCGAAGGATGTCATCCCCATGGGGCTAATTCGAGAGCCCTAGAGTAGGTATGTACATGTCTGGTACATAAGCTGGAGGTGACAAGGGTTCCAACTAGGCACATAGGCCCCCATTACAGCGCGCTTGGTACCTATCGATATGTCGAACAGCCTCCTTTTGCAAGGCCTTGGAGACGGACAGCGGGATCTCGGTGGCTCCGAAAAACCGCGACCTGCAATGTGCCCCACAAAATACCGACCAGCTGGGCCTTGTTGCTCCTGTAGGCACAATAGGATCTCTTACCTTAGTACCCTTTTATCATTCCTATCTTGCCAACTTTTGACAGCCAAAGATTTTCGTGAAACCCTTGCTAATGGTATTATGTGAATGCGAGTCTCCGAAATGCCGCCCGAAAATATAACGGCCGGTAGTACCCATGATTCCACTACGATGGATATGGACGGTGGTGATGGGGGTGACGGATCTGACGGTAAGGGTGGTGTAGCGGGCGTTGAAGGCACTACAACACCAATTCAAAAGCTAGCAGTGAGTGTTTTTGATATCGTCGCGGCGCATATCCATCAGGATACCGGGTACCAGAGTCCGGACACCTCCCTACCTCGTACCTGGCATCTTCTTAGCATCTTTTTAGCACCAATAGGTGCGATAGAGAACAAAACGTATTAACAAGAAACAAGTGCGACCGCTGTAGGACGCGAAAGGTACGCCTCCGTTATCATCGCTTTCCAATACGCATCCTGATCAAGTGAGGAAAGATTCGATGCGATCGTGGAGAGCCATGTGCGCCCTGTATCCGCAGGCAAGCTAGATGCACTTATCCAGCTGGCTATAAGCAGAGAGAGCGAAGACAGAAAACTTATCTATCCAACACCTAGTATGTAAATTCGGTCACTGTTGCTCTTCTTTCTATTGCACTCCTTTCTTCTTGCTACCTATGTACCAACCTATCTACCCAGTGAAGAGAAAATTGAGGACATTTCCCGAAAATTAGACCGTATCTGTTTACTCATCAACTCTACGGGGATCACTCCAGGGTCTGCTCAACCTCGGATTCTGAACGGGGCGACCCCTGGGTCATCTTCTTACGTTCCCTCGCCGTCGTCGCAGACTAATGGTGCAGAGGCATCAGACTCAGAACTGGAAGGTGAACTATCTCTCACGGCCCATGCCGCGTTTGCGACCGAGTTCGTTGAACAGGCCGTAAGCAAGAACCATACCGTACCCATCCCATTGGAGGTGACGTCAAGCCTAGATGCACTGCGGAAAATCCTCGATACAAATATATCCAGCCGGTATACCACCAATGCTCAGAGCCCTCACCCGAATCATTCTGCCACAGGCGAGACGATGGCGGGTATTCAGATGCCACCTCTTCAAACCGCCTTCGCGTGTCTGGGATTGCTCAAAGGCCGGTAACCCAATTCTCCCAAGGCGTCTTTACCCTTACTGATTGTATGTAAAGAGAGCGCCAAGATCAAGTACATGTGGGGTTGCGAAATCGACTCTGTCAGCCAGTTCATGGAATACTTCCTGACTGTCTACTCCGGGAAACCCTCCAACGCCGATTTGATCATCGTCAATAGTGGTCTGGCTCGTCTATTCAGGGAGTGCAGTGCCGTTGAGACGGATCCCGCCATAAAGGAGGACTACAAGAACCAGTCAAACCTTTGTCGCCAGAATCTTGAGTTCGTAGTATCGCGGCTACCGTATATCCTACCTTTCACGAGAGACTACGTCCTTGCTCTTTGTATGGCAGTATGTTTCCCGTTTCCGGCCTTCCAGCCAGGGGGTCCAAGAACTAACCAACTGCAGTCTATACATTATCTAGAAATTGGTAAGCCAACCCTGGCTTGGAATCTTATTACTGGTGCAGGGCACATCGGCCAGGCTCTGGGGTTTCACCGCGACGCACCCTTTGAAGCTGAGGACCGCCAGGCTCGCCGTCGACGTATGCGGCTCTTTTGGGTGGTGTGCTTGTTTGAGAAGTCATTAGCGCTACGTGTTGGTCGACCCTCAACCATCCGAAATGATGGAATCACAATTCCAAAAAGAATAGGAGAAGAAGGCTATTATGAAGGAGAGATGAGCCCAGTCTTGCCGAGGTGGATCGATATGATCCTGCTTCATGATCGGGTGTACGATGATATATACAGCCCGAGTGCGCTATCGCAGCCAGAGGGGGTGAGGGTAATCAAGGCCCGGAATCTTGCTGCAGAGCTGCAGAGATTATTTGAAGCACCTAGGGTGCCAATTGAGGTGAGCTGTGTACCTACTAGGTACTTGTTCATCGCTGAAACACGTGTAGGAGCTGACAGATGTGTAGAAACAATACGAACGACTATTCCAGAATGCCTTGGGAGATTCCACCTGCCAAGTTTTCTACCAGGCTGAGAAGGTTGCCCACCTTGCGATTTTGACCCTAATCTATCGCAGCATTCCCCCAAACCCCTATTCGGGTTCCGCTTTTAGTCAAGAGTGCATTGCAAGCGCCATACAGGCTTTAGAAGAGCATGAAAAATGCATTGCGAGCCTAAATGACGAACAATGCGAAAGTATTTTAAGCCTGTATATTGAATGGTATTATACCCCTCCCCTCTGATTTTGACCCTTCAAAAGCATCAAGATCCTAGACTAACTTACTGGATGTCTACTATGTGGCTTCCAGTGCCCTTCTGTCCGCCCCATTTGTTCCATTTATAGTGATGTTCTGCCATGTCGTCGAGACGTCCTCCTCGGCACACCTTTCCAAGCTGGCTTCCCTCGTGAACACCCTGAAGGCGGTTACCCCGGGCCTCCCAGGGGCGTACAGCAAACAGTGCTCCATCTTCACGCTCATGTACGAGGTCGCGTGCAAGTACGTAGAAGCGAAGGAATCCATCGCGACGGTGGGGACGAACCAGATGCAAAACGTCGTCTCAACCGAAGAACTCGACGAGCTATTTCGAACGCCGGGATTGGGCTCCATGCTCCGGTTTAGCGAAGCGAGTGCTCGACAAGACCCGCAGGCGTTTGGCTTTGATCAAGGAGCCGCGGGAGGCCATGGAGGCGTGGGGGTCCCTTCGGAGAGGGAGTTGGTGGTGGAGAACGGAACTGACCTGGGGAATTGGTTTGACCAGAACCAGCAAATCTTTAGGATGATGGACGATGCCGATTATTGACGAGGCATCTTCCTAATATTGACCCGTGAATGATAAGAGAAAGAGATCTCTTGGGGGGTTATAGATCTGGATATTATAGAACCGGGTCATGTATGCATAGCACGAAAGAAGCCTATATGTATAGGCCGGTATGTGTGTATGTCTAGCGAGGGTATTCTTCATTCATATCCATCCAGCCGGTATGTACTATTTATAAGAATGCAAAAAATATATACAGCGAATCGCAGCCCCGGCAGCCGCCTAGGCTAAAATCATACAGAATCGGCCTTTGCCGCTTCTTCTTCTTTGTCTCCTCCCATCCCTCCTTAACAGCGCCCATATATACAAAAGTGGGCGATACGCAAAGTAAAACAAAAAAAGCTGTACAATTCATAGCAAACGTGAAGCGAGTCCCTCTGCTCGCGACAAGCGACAGTCTTCTGAGACGGAGCGCCGGCCCCCGATCCAAATGACCGTCTGCTGCAGGGCGATTCTCCCGAGCCGCGCAAGCGAAGAAGATGCGACGACCAGACACACACCATGGGTTTCGGGGCGTCTATTCCAGGCCCTTCTTGATGTTGTCGTACTGGCTGTCGGGGTAGGTGAGGAGGTTCTGGGACTTATCGAGGGCGCCGTCGCCGCCCTGGGCGGTGAAGGCGGCGGCGATGAGGCTGCCGGCGTCGGTGCGGTCGCCCGAGGCCTCCCAGAACATGGAGCCGCCCAGCCCCTTGCCCTGCAGGTACTGGACCTTGCGCTGCACCATGTCCACGTTGTCGTAGCTGATCAGCTCCTTCGACCCGCTGTCGTAGCTGTACACCCCGCCCGCCACCTCGTCGTACGTCTCCGTCGCCCCCGCCCGCGGCAGCACCTTGTAGTCCCACACCCCCGACTCCCAGCTCCCTTGCCCCACCCCGTTGTACGCCTTGCCGATCCCGTCTGTCGCCTCGAAGGATCGCCCGTACAGCGGCATGCCGAGCACGAGCTTCTCGGCCGGCACGCCGCCCTGGATGTAGGCGGCGATGGCGACGTCGGTGGAGAAGGGGGTGGTGACGGGGTTGTTGGAGTTGGGGTAGAGGTTGGCCTGGTGGCCGGAGGTCGCGTCCCAGGAGCCGGCGTAGTCGTAGGCCATGAGGTTGAAGTGGTCGAGGAGGCCGGCCAGCTCGCTCAGGCGGAGCTTCTCGTAGTTGGTGGGGCCGGCGGGGACGGCGGCGGTGAGGAGGAAGTGGTAGCCGTCGGCGTGCTGGGAGGCGTAGGAGTCCAGCTCAGAGCGGATGGCCTTGAGCAGCGCCACCATGTTCTGCGACTGGGTGTCGTCCTTCGGGTACTCCCAGTCGATGTCCAGACCGTCGAAGCCCCAGTCCTTCATCAGCGTCACGGCCGTCTTGGCGAACGTGGAGCGCGTCGCGTCGCTGCTTGCTGCGGCCGCGAAGTTGTCCGAGTAGGTCCAGCCTCCGATGGAGAGGAGGACCTTGAGGTGCCGGTTGGCCTTCTTCAGCTTGAACAGCTGCTTGACGCAGCCGTAGGCGTTGTTGCCCGGATCATTCCAGGCTAGGATTGATGGTTAGCGAGCCGATTCGTGACTGGTGAGCAAGGGCAACGAGACTTACAATCATCAGGGTAGTGCTTCTCTAGATCCGAGTAGGTATCAGATGCATACACCGTACCATCCGCACGGAGGTTGGCGAACGAGTAGAGAACCTGGTTGACCTGAGAGACCGGCAGTTGCGCTGGTTGGTAATCCCTTCCGTAGATACCCCTATAGCCTTGTTAGCCAAAGCGTTCACGAAGTTGGTTGGTGGATTAATCTAACCAGTTCGTGAAGTATACCGTATTTTGGAAAGAGCCAGCTCTCTTCTGAACTTGTGCAATTGGACTTGCCAGCCCAAGCGAAGCTTGGAGAAGCAGAGTAGAAACGAGACCCTTGAGGGAAACCATTTTGAAGGGTGGCTTTGAAGGAAAGGCTAGACCAGTCTACTAACTAAGGAGTGAAGAAGTAGCTGCTTGGAGAGGCTTGGGGGTGGTTCATGAGATCCGAGGAAGGGCAGGGACGGCAATGTATTTATATTGAGGCGGAGACCATGGAAGATACATTTTCGGTACACCACCATCAGGTTTCCGTGTCTCTCATGTGGCACCGGGATATGACCGTGGGTGCGTATAGCCATGCTACGAACTGTTAAATCGGGAATAGAGGAGGAACAAAAACTTACAAGCTCTTGACGTGCCTCACAGCGGCTCTTGAAGCCGGTGCGGCAACGTTGCTACTATCTATAAACTACAGTGTGCTCCAAGGCGGGTACCTCTCTCGCTGTGCCCCCCTGGCTATGGGCCACCCTGTAAGTTGGTTCCCGGTCATGGGCACCGTAGTACGTTGGTGAAGCTTATGACAGCTTCATGGAACCGGCAGGACATTCTGGAGATTGGAAGCCCTCGTGCGCTCTCCCTATTCCATAGGCGGAAGGTGGTCGTTGGAATGTGTCTTGAATGTGAAGACCAGGTAATGAAGGTTGCCTCTGCTCAGGGGAAGCTGTCAACAGTGACCAATCAAAAGTCGGAAAATCCGAGATGGCGATACTACCTCTATCCTTCAGATGAGATTAACACAAGGGTAAACCAGCTTATCATAAGGTTGTACGGCACCATCATCTCAGAGCTCATACTCCACCATCATTTGACCAGTTCAGATCTTGGGATGATTGCTCATATCGAACAGCTGCAAGTCACCATCTCGCTTTGGAGTAGGTGGTTCAGCATAGGGGATCAAATGATTCCGGGCAACAGGGAAGCCCACGCATGTAGGGGTAAATGGGGCAGATAACGTGAGACATACAGAGGGAACTTGTCTTAGCATCACTTTACCTGGGATAAACTACTGTGGCTGCTGTGGTATAATCCCTTCTCCTTAACCCCGCTATCCACACATCCCAGAATAAGGGCCAAGGCTGGATTTGTTTCCCACGACTTGCTCCACCTCCCCCCTGGACGGATGCACTAACGTTGGGGGATGTTCCCTCGTGGACGACGGTTCTCTCTCAGCGATCCTGACATGTTAATAATACCATACTATACCTGGAAAGCCTTAAGCCCGACCCTTATCTTGGCTATACTCATCTACTACATAGTAGCTATACTCATCCATGGTGCCGAGGTCAGGTTCACAATGAGACCTTTGGCTGACCAAGGTCGGCCGGTCGACCCCACACCCCGCCAGACCTTTGGTTGCATCGAAGAGCATCGGCCATACTTGCAACGTTACTGGATGCGAAAGGGAAATTAGGTATCTTGCGACGCGTTTAGATATCTGCAATGTTTTTATTGTTGCCTGGTGGTACTGATAGGAGAGTGTTGTGATTGATAGATGGTGGTATACCTACGCATACTGGTGGAAAAAAAAAACCTGGGATAGTGGTGGCGTTTGGTAGGGAGGGCTAACTGATTGTCGGTTCCCTGGTGATTGGGCCTTGGACTCGCTTGGGTCTCGAGCTCGCATGCAGCCTGTGAGGTACGCGCCGCTTTCGTCGCCATCGCTAGAAATCCTCCGTACGCCTTCGGCTCACATTCACCCCGGACCTCCCACCTATTAATACCATGGTACTCAGGTACCTGCTAGCACGCGTCAGTGGCACGGCGTATTCTGAAAGCTTGACGACGAATTGGAGGCGAATAGGTAAGCACTTAAATACGAACGCCGGTTTTTATTTCGACTTTTTGATGTTTTGCTCTGGTCGGTAAATCCTTAGGACTATAGCAGCCGGGTGATCCAAGACGCTCAGCCTGAAAGCTTCAATAGATCCGAAGTCTGGTATGATATGTGATAGCCTATGCTGTTCAGGCGAGTGCTATGTAAGCTGTATATTAATCGATTATTAAGGACTGGAATGTGAGGAATAAATGGTACATACCTACATACATACCTAGTACCTACATGTAGGTATTTAGAGATATAGGCGAGGCCTAGAACAATTCTGCAGGTACCAATGGAATATGAGGTAAGCACCGTTCCCGTCTCACTAACAACCGCGATTGATTCCTTTTAGCCTCCACGATCTGATCTCCCTAATTTGCAATAGGGATAGCTGGTATGTATGGCTCCTCATTTAGTTGTCAAATCTTGAATTTCAGAGAAAATCCACTGGACAAGACCCCCAAATAAGATCACAACCCACCTAACGTGTTAGTGGGCAAAGACGACATGCGCCACAAGCATTCGCCTACGTAGTATACTCGCCTTACGCTAACGTTTTAAATCTTTCTTATACCATCCATGCCATTAGCTCTTCATCATGTCTATACTTGGCTGATCGGATGGATACATAGGTAGATGACGAATTCAGAGGCACGATAGATGGGTTCTAGGACTGAGCACCTATTAGGTACTAGGTACATACTGAGGGAACAACTTCCCGAAGCCAATGGTGGAGACTACCTAAGCACCGGTGAGGCTCTTCGCTGATCAATGATTTACGATCGTAATCGTCGTATCCTGATAGATCCCATCGCTGTAGATCTGCCTACCTGCTCCCATAGGTAGACGGTAGCTTTTCCTTAAATCTCTCTTGGTTGACTTACCGAAAGCCTATAGACAGAGTTATGAAACAATTTGGCAAAATGAAAATTATTGAGGCATAATAGTCATTTCATTGAGAGCAACGTACGAGTATGGTCTACCCAGATTGGGTGCTAGATCTCGCGTATGTGCGGTTCCGATCGGCGCAATTGAGGCTAGCCCTGGAAGGTGAGGATCCTCCAAATTTAGCCCTCAGGGCTATGCGTACGCTATATGTTAGCAGACCTAGGGGATACCCAGCACCTGGCTGTCCAGTAACTCGCGGTATCCATGGATGCTGTTCCTGTGCCTACAGTGTGCAGCCCGCTAACCTTAATTCCCCCGAATCGCCACAACATTCCTGGTTTTTCCACGCTACATGGGCGGCGACGGTGATGCAGGCACAAGCCTCAGTGTACGGATCTGTGGGCCAACTTCTAAATATGGCACCGAGGCACGTCGATTCGTTTCCTACGCAGGAGCATAACCCCTGTTCTGTTCAAATTCAGGACGATAACTACCAGACTTAGTACCTACCCGAGTAGGTTGTCAGACTAGGTATCGACGGACAGTCCTTGGTCTCGAACCGCATAGTGCCTGACAGGCTGACTTTCATTCCGCCTCTTTCTTTCATACTATTGCCCATATCCGCCGAGTCAAGCACGTGGCAAACCCAGGCGGCGAATTTAGAATTTAGGTTAGAGGCCTTGCTATATCCACCGCGAGGATTCAGTTGCTATATCTGGGAGCTCACCATCCCATTAGCGCAATCTTGGCCGAGTCCAAGACTTAACCCTTCATGCCCCTTTGGTCAGCCCATCCCGGACTTCTCACGGTCGTTGAAGAGCACCCATGTCGGTACTCGGCCGGGCACCAATCGGCCGTGCTACACGGGCTTTATTACACCATCAGTACTACTGTATCTAATGGCGAGATGATCGCACTTGGGGTTACGCGTGGTTTAAGGATGCTCCTTACACAAGCCTTGCTGATATCGCTAGTTTGCCAAGGTGTGACTTGGACCTCGAACCTGTGACTGTCATCTAGCTGGGTTGAGATAAGTCTAAATGAACGTGAAAACATCGTCTTCATATCCGAGGTTGTATGTGGTTCCATCCTGGTTCAGCTTACATGTAACATTCAAAGTATAGATGCTACGTGCTACGTCCCACCACGGCGAGATATGTCAGAAGAAAGACAAGACGACCTGTTGAAAATGAAACCAAAGGGTTATCAAGACTATCAGACACTGTAATGAAACATGACACTTAGTGAGATAGTAACCCGATAAAGAGAGCGAGCGTAAGCTCGGTCGGCCGAGCTCTTGGCCGAAGTAATAGCACGATAATGTGTGAGATTGCGTGTAGTATACTATGTTGGACACCGTCTATAAAAAGCCACTAAGACACATAGGACATTGGGGGGACAATGTATCGTTACGACAAGACAACATCTCTAGAGTACAAGTAAACTATAACATTAAGGGGTATCATCCTCGAAGTGAAGATAGAGGAAAGTCTCTCAGAAAGGTTCAGCATCGGGTACCTCCTGATCGCTCATCCAGCCGCGTACTTAGACCAAGCACGCAGCTTAGAACCGTAGATCCAGAAGATATATGGCGACGGAATACCGACGGCAATGCTGATGAACCCTAACAGACTATTCCCCCACCCGTAGTCTAGGTTCTGGTACATGTAGGGGGCGAAAAGGGGAAACAAAAACCCCGCTAAACTGCGCAGCACGACGGCGGCAGCAAGCCCAGATGCGGCGAAGCGCGAGTAGCTGTCGATGATGTACGACTGCATCGACTGGAGGCAGACGACAGAGCCAGCCGAGAAGATGGCGACGCCAATGTTGGGCATGATCCAGTGCAAGCGCACTTGCACGCTCCAGCCGTACCATAACAGCCCAATGGGTATGAGCGCCGAGCCGACGAACATGGGCGGGATGCGGAACTCAGGCAGGCCGGCGCCGTTATGCTTCTGCTTGAGGGTGATGTAGATCCTGTCGCTGGCGTAGGCGTTCGCTTGCGCGCCGATGATGTAGCCCACTCCCATGGAGATGTAGTTGAGGCCCCCGATGCCAACGCTCTCGTGGTACACATTCTCCCAGACCCGAGGGAAGCTCGATAGGAGCAGGTAGAAGAGTCCGAATAGGTAAGCCATGTACAGGGCGATGAATTGCACGATGGGTTGCGTGGCCAGCATCCGAGAGGGTCTGACGATGGCGCCGCCGATGGTGGACAGCAGACTGGCCCCGCGGTCGCTCTCTGTGTATAACTCGGTGTTCCCTGTTTCTTTTATTAGGCGGTTCTTTCGACGCCTTAATATTGTTGCGTGGTGCGACTCCGGGAGGAAGAAGAATCCTAGGACTTCGATGATAGCCGCGACGGCACTCGAGGCCCAGAATACCCAGCGCCATGTCGTGTTCTCCGCGATGAAGCCTCCGGCAATAGGACCAATCACAGGTCCTAGAAGGGGTGCCAAGCTGTAGATTCCAACTGCCTTCCCACGTTGCTCAGGGGTCCAGCAGTCACTACAAAGTGTTACTTTCCCGTCAAGGAATAACAAAGGGTGAGCATATCGGCTTACCTTACCACTCCACCGCCAATGGCCAGAGGCGCACTTCCACCAACACCGCTAAGGAACCGAAAAACAAGCATCTCGGTCTCATTGCCGGAGAACCCGCACCCGAGATTCCACGCAAGATAGAACAGGTTACTCCACAGTATGACCTGGACCCTCCCGAAGCTCTCGGACAGAGGGCCGAACAAGAGCGGCCCAACGGCGTACGCCAGAATGAAGACCGAGAGCGTCAGCTGGTCCTCCACCCGGGTCTTCATCCCGAACTCGTGGCTCACGGCGCTGAGAGCGGGCGCCACCATGGACGACGAGACCGGGGAGATGAAGGTGAAGACGGATATCAGGATCGTGGCCACCCACTTCTTGCGCGTGGGCCAGTTCTTGGGGAACTCGGGGTCGTGCGGGCCGGTCCATGTTACCTACGACCGCGTTCGTTAGTTGGATGTTCTAGTTACACTGGTTTAATACCTTGCTTCTGGACACTGACCAGGTTGGGATCTTTGCCGTTGCCCCCCGTTGCATCTTGGGACCGTGCTTTCTCAACATCATGGTTTGAGTTGAGGGTGGCCTCTGTGTTATGGGTATCCTGTCGTTGAGCAAGGAATTCTGTCGATGAGTTGATTTCATTGTTGAAACTGAACTGCAACGAAAAGTCGTTTAAGGAACTGGGCGATGATGGACGCCGTTGCTCGCATGGCTGTGTAGTGGGTGTCGCTAAACGGGCAATAGGCTCTAGACCTATGTCTCCAGCCCTGAAGTCTTTACTAACCCCGGAATACATCGTTGACGGCTGGCAAAAGAGTTCGGTTGATCCAATGAATTTAGTTAGGCTTCATGGTCTTCGAAGGGTTGGATATCACTGAGAAGGGGTCCTTCAGAAGATGAAGGTTAGAGTAACGTTTTGGGTGGATAATTTCATGGAAGAATACCCAGTGCTAATACCAGATGACTTGAGTATAAGCACTTACATGTTCGCGACGCGGTCGATATCTTTGGCGTTGGAGGCACCGCCGAAAACCAAAACCAAAACCCGACTTACGCTTAAAAGAGGTAGCTTGACGTTCAAGGGGCCCTCCTGCGCCGACGAGAAAAGCCCCAAGGGAGAGCGATTATGGACTGACATTTCTTCTTCTGGCCCTGGCGAGCCAATAGCAGCGTATGTGTCTCATGGTCAAACTGTTGATATGCACATCTAAGAATTGCATTTCTGCACAGATATAGCCATATCTTAGATTCTCAGGGCTGGATAGACTGAGACATTACTCGGGCGATGGAGTTAGCCTTTGTCTGGTTAGAATTCAGCTATACCACAACGGCTCTATTGAACCCCTATTTTCAAAGACAATTTGATTAGGTGTCTCATGCATATCTGTCCATCTCCATAACTTAGTGCCTTGCCTAGTCCCCCCAAGACGGGATCGACATGTCAGTAATGCAGCCTGGACTCTCGGGTTACGCCTTTTCGGGTTTATCGGTATTACCGGATACTTGTTATCCCAAACGGCCGCGAAGCCATTGCATTACCTACCTTGACTTCATTCCTCGCTCGACTCACCCACATGCAGAGGAACATGACACATAACTCGCCGCAGTAACGTTGATACTATGCCAGTAGTGGTAGTTTGATGGCCGGCGTTCATTGATAGGTTTGCCATTGATGTTGTTAGTCTCATAATAAAAAGGGGTAACCAGATCATAGGCATAGGCATATTTAGGTACCTATATATCGTATAGTATCCAAGCTCAGATGTCAGGCTCAGGAATGACGTAGAATTATTATAAATGGCGGTTTACAATGTGCGGGGTAACCGCCCCCCCTTTTCCCTTCACAACACAGGCTTTGAGGACCGCGCTGAACTACGCGGAGGGTGGATAAGTGCGTCTGATGAGTGTCGGTGGTTAATTCCGAGCTGAACAATAACCCAAGGGATGATGGAAGAAGACCGTGGCGCGTCGTCAGTCGATACCTCAGCCATCAGTGTCGAACTCTCCCTTTCCCCAGCCAACCACTGTTTTACAAGACCCTCAGCGCCCACTATTTCGCTGAGACTTTCTTTACTACCCGACTCACATCCAGGACCCATCACGCTGTATATAGAAGATTCGCCGTTAGATCTCCAGAAAGCACTCAGCTGCGCTAGCTTCACGATCGTGGACCTCACCACACAACAGCCCATCAGGCTTACGTCGATCCGGGTGCAGCGCATGGCGTGTCCAAAGCGACGCGTGCGGGGGTCCTTCGAAGAGCCCTATTTCGTGACGCTTCGCGCAGGTGAAACGGCAGAGCTTTCGGCAGCATTCGGGCGCGGCGACTTCCGCCCGGAACCTTGGTCCGTTGTGAAGCTCGGGTGGGTCCTAGACGAGGCGGGAAATCCGCGCAGGATTCGGCGGCCCGCGAGTGTCACGGGCGTGGACGGATTGGAGCCGGGCCACGAGTACGAGATTGGCTTGAACGTGGAAGATCTCAAGAGAGTCATGTGGGCACCGGCTGCGAAGGAGGATATCCTGCTCGAAGAGGACACCAAGGGCCCTGGTTCGTACCTGGATGACTATCCCTGGATCAGAGATCGGCCGCTTGAGTTTCGTGTTACTACGGCTAGGTTGAATGTCTTAGAGGAAGAAGAAAGTGTGGAAGAAACGGGTTAATGGCCAGGCCAAATATCTTGCTCTTATGCATTAGGTATGATTGACGTAGGGATACACGGAGGATTGACAAAGCAGCGTGCTAGTTGTCCAAGGGAAGAAGTTCCCAGGAGGACAACAACTCCACCACAAGAGCAACTCCAGCCACCCAAGGACTGGTAATTTTCACGGCCCTCACGAAAAGCCCCAAGCACCCCCCTTTAACTTCTTTTGCAATTGAAATTTCGATCATTCGTGCGTAGAAACGGCACGCTTGGTGCTTCAACACCCGGGAACGCGCAAAGTGGGCCTCACCCGGAATCCAACCTGTGCCACAACCTCCTCTGGAGGCACTAGTCGCTATATTTCGGAGAAGTGAGCATCGTACACTTCCCTGGTGCGCTTCTCGTCAATTTCCATTATAGTTTCCGCATTGCATAGCCCGAGGACGAATTTCCTCAGCATGTACAGGCCGAATACCGAGGACGGTGGAAGTGACAAAGGCCGTGATCATCGTGGTAAGTTCGGGCATTTGACTTCGAAAGCTGGGCCACCACGATTCGAAATCCCGCTTGACGATGATGACCTTCGCCTCAGGATACGCATTGACCAGCTCAATCGCAAACGCTTCTGCGATGTCGGTCAAGGCGTCATACGCTCCTCAGAGGGCATCCTAGCCGGCGGGCGTGTAGGGCTGCCTTGGTGGGATTGGCCCACAAGGTACTGAAGGTCAAGTGGCTTCAGCTGCTTCTTCTATCTTGCTCCAGGGGGTATCTAGGACATCGTCAATCAGGCCGTGGTGTGTTGTGAAAGTCATAATCATGAATGCTTTGGCCATCGACATGCGTGAATGATTTTGGGGTGAATTGCATCCCCATTTCTAAAGGGGTTCTCGGGATGGGCAACGGCCATAAGATGAAGTAGGGAGGGCAGGCCTAGAAAGAGAAGAGCAATAACGATAGTAATTATCTTATCGTAAGCCCCAGGAGGATCAGAAGGGGTAGGGTCTCGACTGAGCCGTCCGGGGTGGGCGCTTTGTTGGTGCTCCATTAGGTATTATAGACATTGGTGCTTACTGACTTCCGCCTATGATATCGATGATGAACAAGACTACCCTTATACTTTTATTCTATATACGCGCATTTCCTGGTTTCCTGGGCCTGCAGAGAGGTCTCCAGATCCATCCGCAAGGCCTTAAGTTCATATTGTACTTTACAATTCTTCTTTTGGAAGCATATATCCCGACTCTTGGTTCCACCAAAAGGATATGTACTTGAGAAACTAGACCCTTACCCCAGACGCCGTTTAACTTATAGTACATCCGAATATCGTCGAAAAGAGAGCCCGGAACCGGCCGGCTCGATGTCTACATCATTTTTCCTTCACAGGATGGAGTAACATAGGTGGTAAGCTCTGCCCGCTCACGTATGCGTTCCAAAGGTTCTGAGCACCATCTCCAGTGAACCAATAACTCGCCTCCCACCAAGGGCCAGGCAGCCATCCCTTCTTGGTATAGAACAATGAGGGCATATCGCCTCCAGCCTTCGAATGCGGCGGGCCCTTGTTGATCTCTGCGTCGAGATCTTCCGCCGTTATACCCTTAGCGAAATAGATGGGGTGCGGGACCGCCACCGCCTTAAGGCCATGCAGAAGTGCGAATGTCTCCAGAGTGGCTTCGCTAACCAGCGATCTCCCTTGTTCTCGCTGGGCCTCGTCTATGAGCCACAGCAGGCGTCGTGAGGATCTGGTGATGCTCACGATGGAGACTCGCCGTGGTGTCATTGCACCGTCTGCAAAGCCGAGAATGTTGTCTTCGTATATCCAGTTTGTACCGACCGGGTCGATCATTGGCATTAGGCTGATCAGGTCGGCGTCCTCTCCGATGCCCCAGTCTCGGTGAGTGTGGGAAGGGGGTCGCCTGGGAACGAGATTTAGTACTGGGATTGACATGTAACAATCTGAGGATTAGAGCATGATCTGGACGATAACTCTTCAAGTAGTCGAGCGTAATAAAGGGAAAAGGTTAGTTGTATGATTGGGAATAAAATAATCGGAGCTAAGTGCGATTTAAAAGGGCTAAGAAAAGGGGGCAGTGGCTTGCGTAACATACCGTTCTTGGGGAATAAAACCCGAGGTGGACGCTGGGCCCCATATACCTGTATCACCTATTTTCTTATCAACTGCAGCAGAGAACCTTTCATACGAGTTATTGTAGAGATGGGGGATGTAAAAGCGACCATTACGCTCCCAGAGATTACGCCGAGGTTGCGCCCGAGCGAAGGCAGCCGCCGACTCCAACGTGTCGTGGACATGGCTTGTAAACCGGAGGTCCATCTCAAGTTGCCAGACATAATCGAACTGTTTGAACTTGCGAGAGAATATTTGAAGGGCTTGATACATCTGGTCCTGGGCACTAGGGGACGGGTCAGCCAAGTTATTCTTCCTGGCGATTTCAAGTTTACGAACCCGTGTTCCTGTACGAGTGGATACCATGATTTGAGCGTTCTCTCGTTGAAGAGGAGGGCCATGTCCTGGAACTCTCTTGGGACGAACTTTAGCATGGCCTTCTGGTAGGTCGCATCGTCTTCAAGATCGATATCGGAGTTTTTGATGTTGACAAGGAGGAATACTTGATACCTCCCTGAACGCTGGAGGGAGGCTTCGCTGATAAGAGCACGGAGCCACATAAGTCTTCTCTCAGTATATTTATAGTTGTCCCATGTTCTTAAGACAATCGCGACTTTACCGTTCCCCTTTACAGGGGCCTCCGACTCTTCAAAATCCACAGGATCATTCCACAGACGGCGTATTTCTCGTTCGAGAGCGGGCGGGTCATGCTCTCCGGTAGCGCATCGTCTCTGAACCCGACCTGTCTTGCCTGTCAGTAGTTATTCTTAGATATACTTGGAGGCTTACCCCATTTCACTTCCGACCAGTTGCGGCCAGGGGTGGATTCGTATTGGTCCAACCGGACAGTAGCTTGTAGACACTGCTCTGGGTCTCCTAGAGCATGTAAATCGCCAACGACAGGCAGATCAATGGCATTGTGGCATCTTTCGTAAGGTGGTATCTCCAAGTCTGGCCATATTCGACACGTAGTACTTGTTGGGAAGTACAATATCGAAGATAACGTGCTATTAAATGAGAGTGAAGAGTGGTATGCAAGAAAAGTGACAGTAAGTAGCACGGCAGCAATGATTGAAACAAAACGCCGTCGTACAGGGGGCATATAACGCATCATTCAAGTCTATTGATGGCGATAAGCTCTCCGAATTTTAGCTGCTCAGGGCACTGGTGAATTCAAGGTCGAGTTCGAGATTTCCTTCTGCTACCACAGCCTTGGAACGTCATCTAGGGTAGAGTATCAGATTTCTTTCACCAAATACTTAGACTTATGCCGGATGCATGCTTTGTGTTGTCCACGACTGTGGGTGACATATGACAGGTCATAGGTACCTACCTAGTAGGTACTAAGTATTATTGCTTGATGAGACGGGACGGTTTCTTACCCTAGAGCCGCCCGCCTAAGACAAAACACGGATCGGATCACATCCTGGCGTTCATCCATCGGTGTTAGCAAGGCTATCATTGGATGGGTACCTTTTGTGTTGGAAGACTGGCGGCATTATGCTCGAATCCATTGGAGGCAATCGTCCCAGTAGCTTGGGTCGAAGCCTTCATCGGGCTAATCAGTCTCCCTTGCTTCGAACCCATAACCAACAATTATATCCAGGAAGATACCCGGTAACTGGATACACGCTAGGTGCTAGGTATCATCCAAGATTACCAATGCTACGAGAATAATACGGGAAATCCCAAATGATTTTAATATATCTGTATGTGCTACTCCATCTATGGATCTTCATACCCCTTTACTTCGGTTTTCTACGTGGCACATGGTATACCAGACTAATCACTCTGGAAGATGACAAATCTAGGACCGCTCACCACAGTCTTTACACCAACGGGCCCGGATTGCGCGTCAACCTTTATCGGATTCAACGACGAGAATGCATGGATCCAATACGGTGTAGGTGCAGCGGAATCATCCGCCTGCTTACCTAGCAGCTTCCTACCTTTCGAGTCCTATTATTACTCCCCAGGAATTTGTCCTTTTGGATACACGACCGCCTGTAACGCAGAGATTGCTCCGTCGACCGGCACAGTAATAGAAACAGTAGCAACATGTTGTCCAAGGTAGGTAAGATTCCCGAGGTATTCGGTAGTAGGGGGGATCCACCGTGGACTCTTGCGAATTCCTACGTTACCAGTGCAAATTACTAATCCATTTCGCGTGAGGAACAGTGCATTCTCGTGCCGCGATTATCGTGGTGGTGACCCCTTTGGATGCCTCTCGTGTTTTGTAGAGTCGAAAACCCTCAGGGTTAGCACATTCTACTTCTCGACCAACTCGGCCGGGGTAACGACGAGAATCGATGCCGGAACAACCAGCCAAGTCTGGTCGAATAATTGCGTTAGAGCCTACGCACCGATAGTCCATGTGGCTGCTGGAGATGTTCTGATTACTGGCTCGACAAGTATACCGACGGCCACTCATACCGGATCCAGCACAAATACGCCAACCGGGTTGGCTTCAACGTCGGGCGAGACTAACGCCCCGGGACTAAGTGCTGCCGCCGCTGCTGGGATAGGGGTTGGGTGTGGCCTGGTATTCCTAGCATTGGCTGGGATCGGGGTATTTATTCTGAGGCGGCGACGAAGAAAACCACAACCCCCAGTCGAATCGATCCCCCCAGCATTTCCAGCCGATGAGCCCGATAAGTCATATTATCCGACTCCGCAAGCACTTCCATACCCGCCAGCTCCGCAATACCCTCAACGCCCACAACACCCGCAAATCCCCTATGAGCTGGATGCATCAGAACAAATTTCGAGACAATATTTGCGCCAACTCTATACCGTGAGGAACTGACAGCTTATCGGCTATCAGGGGAGAAGACATGATGATTAATGAGGCAATACTAAACAGGATGAATGACATCCATAACATGCTGGTGTCATGTAGAAATTGGACGATGGCATTGAACTGCTACGTGAGTAGGGCTTAAGGTTGATTGGTTAGATGTAATAGATTGGGAGTTAATGGGGGGAGCGAACACATTATATACCTAGGTACTTTCGAAATCCTGCGTAGCACATATCAATCGTCGCACATTGTCCATATCACGGGAGTTGAAATATTGAACATTATATCGATTCCTATTTTGTCCAATATGTCTTCAATGGAACGAGTTGAGACCTGAAAACTTACTATTTGCGTATACCTTGTGCCCTTATCATCCGAGCTTCTGTCGTGACGAGCCGATGGACGTAGCGAATAGGCTCCGGCCTGACAAAGCCAGCGCCGTATTAAGGATGAACAGCTCCATGTCTTTGGGATGTTTCCCTCTGTATCTCGGTATTTCCATGATTATATCGAGTAAGTATGCCCTCTCCGTTTTATTGGCTCCCTCGTACGACATGAACAACTGCGAAGCGCATAGACCGAGAAGCATCGGCCCCAGACTCTTGACGAATGGAATGCACATCCACGTCTGACGGCAGAGGGTTTTATGCTCGTCTTCCAAGGCCAGATCCAGCTCCCCTAATACACTCAGGGCGTGGCAATGCATTCTGTTGAGAACCATGCGCATCATCACATACGGTAGGAAGAACGACAAGCGGTCCAGGTTCTCGAAGTCATACTTCTCACCGATTATGTTCTCAGGGTCTGGCTGTTCAACAATCTGACCCTTGCGACACAACCTCTGCATAATTGGCTCGCAGACGCCTTGGACTTCTTCATCAAGACTCGCAACGCTATGTCGGAGGGCTACGGCTTGAGCTTGCCGAGAGAAAATATCGGGATCGCCGGCGATTTGCCGAAAGTCGTAGACGAGGTTCGGCCAGTATCCATAGTAGTACCCTATTCTATAGATATCCATTTTCTCTTCGGGGATAGAGTCCGCCAATCTTGACCTTAGACTCTTGATTGCACTAGCCCATGGCTCTGTCAGGTAAAAGTTGCGGCCGCCTTCCACAATCCAACGGGATATCTTTACACGTCAGTCGTACGGTGGAAAAGGGGAGCGTCTATGGCTTACTAGGGCTGCATGATTCTCCAACATGAGGTGGACGTCAAGATCGTCTTCAAGGTTCGCCGGCCCTCTCCTCAACATCAATGTTTCAATTCCGTATGTGTGTCGTGCTCGATGGTAGGGGCGCTCAACATCGAAGATAACCTCGACTCTTTCGAGAATCGTAGCCGCGGCGAGGGCCTCGCAGCCAAGACGTTGTTGCGGGTCCTCAAGCGTGCGCCGCAGACTTCGCAGCGCTTTGCAGTGAAGGTTGGAGTCGATCACCTGATCTGCTGGGACGGCGCGGCGATGATTGGCCCAGGCGGAAACCATCAGCGCAACGGAATCCCGCAGCGCGGCACTTTCGGCCAGGCGGACGGGAAGGTGTTTGATATAGCCAACGCAGGCCAAGTAATCCCAGGGAGCAGTCTTGGTGCTAATGTATCCGACCAGACGAGCCGCCACACGATCCGAAACGGTCGTAAGGGGTTTCCGTGGCTGATTGGAGGACAGGCGGAAGTTTCCAAACGAAGCGCCACCTGGCAGTTCCTGGTGACGGATGCGCTCTAGATTGCGGCCTGATTTCACCGCTGTTAACGAACCAGATGTCTGTTTGTCTGTGACCTTATCTCCGCTCGGTTGGTCGCCCTCGGCGCTATGCACATGGTGGATGAACTTGGTCAACGTCGGCGGGCCGGAACAGATGGCTTTGGCACGCGAGCATGGAGTACAAGTCGGCCACTTCTCGTCGCACTGGGATCCTGATTAGTGGAATTTGCAATTAGGTAGACAATCTTTCCTACCTTGGTCTTCAGACGCTTGCAGCGCTCGCAGCGCCTGGATCTTGGTACGCCTCCCATTTCCTAAATCGTACAAATTGATGCTGAAAATATGTACAAAAGAGGTTAAAGAACGCGGTTGGCAAGGTTTGGTGGCGTTTTATACCCATGATGGCTTAAGAGTTTGGAGGTAGGCTCGCATCAAGACACCCGATTTGGTAATTCGCTCTAAGAGCGTATGTCTGCAAGTCATCCCGGCGCTCCAGGCAAACGGATCTGTGATTGGCTGAGAAGAACTCCATACTGCCGTCTACTGCTTCACCAGCTTCAGTATGTAGGTGAGATGGGATAGTGATAAGTCACTTGCTTGAAGCCTTGGTAGGCTTTTGTCAAGGCTGATAAGTAGTACCTTAGTAGCCATCAGCCTCTTCCGTACACAATGGTATCTACCAGATATATATGGCTTTTGACGTGGACGGGTGTCTTGGTCAGTGCTGTGGTAAGTGAGCGGCCCTTCCTGTATAAAAGATGAGACAGTATTTCGGCATGGATAAATATCAAACAACAAGACCCTTGATTAATCTGAAATATCATTGTCAGGCATCATTCCGGCACTCATTGAGGCTTTCGATTGAGACAACATTGGATCCCCATCCGGGCTACGTATTAACTAGAAGTTCGGAATTTGGTGCTTCCCCACTAGGTCTGTATTCTTTTTAAGGGGGTGGGGGATGATGACGTGGGGCTTCCACGTAAAATACCTAGGCAGCACTGAGACCGATAACGAATTTGATCAGTTTGAGACTGCAGCTAAACCTCCTACCTTCTAGGCTGGAAGACAGGGCTGACGAAGCCAACGATCACTTGTCCACTTGTCCTCCTTGGTGACGGAATATCTCTCTCAAAATTGGTGTTGACCTTTTTCGAGGTTGAGTTCCGGGAATCATTTACCCCAGCTTGTTGCCATGTGGTTGCAAACAATTGCCGGACTTTATGGAGTTTGTGTACGACCGTTAAAGACTCCAGTTTTTGACCCTACGTCATCCGCCCACGAGTCTGAATTGATACTTAAATTCAAAGCTCTAAACCTAGATAGGAAAGGCGTCATGGTCTTCATGCCCGAACAGCTTAACCTTAATGTTCTACGCTAAGTCAAAAGGAGTAGGGGTATCCTATTTCGGAGCCAACGCTAAAGCTTCAGCCTTACAGGCAGCACTGCCCCTTTTTGGATTATTTTAGTGCGATGGACCCGAAGCGCGATTCCTTTTTATTTCGAACTTCAATCTTTAACTTTCCACACTCACGCCGAAAAATTACCTAGGAGCAGACTTTATGTCAATAGTCATTGTACAACTACAGCTCGCTTTCTTGTAATAGGTTACTCACTTTCATTCTTCATACATCCTCACCAACGAAGGAAAGTCGAAAGCGACCCCTGGTATATTTGACGCGCTCCAAGCACGGTTTGTCGAATCGTCAAACAATCCTCGGCCCCGACCGCTTAATACAATCCCCCCCCCCCCCCTGCGATCCACATCGAGCCAAGTCGTACCAATCTGTAATACCTACCGAATCCATTGTCGCGAGTCCTTCAGCCGGTTGCCATATGAGAATTTACAGTTGGAGCCTGTTGTGTTATATCGAGTCTTTCCTAACATAGCCCACAGCCGAATTCAAGCTCGCCATCTCCAGCCCGTCAAGCCTCCGCACAGAATACAGGTGGTATTTTTGCTGGCTGGGGACCTACAAAGAAGAACGCTTGTCGTGACACAGGCAGCTGGCCTGGTATAGGTGTTGGTAAAGTGCTTGGTTGCTTTGATGCTTAATCCCGCTCAATGCATAGCTCTGTACCATCGGAGAAATGGACAGGTCACGTAGACGACGATGAAGGGCGGGGCCTGTCCTCTTCTTCCGCTGCTCTCCTCGGGGACCCCACAGGTCACAGTGGGGGAATCTTCCAAAAGGAAGATGCTCGATCACATGAGAGATGGGATATACGACTGCTTTCGTGGTGTTTTACCCGACCCAGGACTTTGCGGCGGAAGTTGCGAAGACATCCAGCAAGCTTCCTGATCACTCTAATTAAATACATCGTCCTGGTTGTATGCATGCTGCTTATTGGAACACCAATACTCGCTCCTTCCTACACCCGACCCCCTAGACACTATCGAGACCTGGAGTCTAGATGTCGAGGACCACTTCGAGAGCCTGGATGCGCAAACCTGAACAATGAGCAGATCTTCATCAGCGCCTCCTTGTATGACAAAGATGGACATCTGGTTAATGGTCTTTGGGGCGAGCGCTTGTTGGAGTTAATACACCTACTCGGCGATGACAACGTCTTCCTTAGCATTTACGAGAACGACAGTGGCCCAGAAGGCGCTGCGGCCCTCGAGGGGCTGAAACGGCAGCTTAGGTGCAAGCATATAATCGTGAATGATCCTCACGTGCCACTGTCCGACTTCCCGACCGTTACACTACCTGACGAGACCAAACGTGTAAAACGTATAGCCTACCTTTCGGAGATGCGGAATCGCGCCCTCCGACCACTGGATCGCTTTGACTCCACGAATGGGACAGTTCAGTATGATAAGGTTCTGTTCCTTAATGATGTTTCTTTCCACCCGATAGACGCAGCACAGCTTCTTTTCAGCACCAATGTCCAGTCGGACGGGCGGGCACATTACTTGACGGCTTGCGCTTCTGATTGGTTCACGCCTTTCAAATTCTATGACCTCTACGTCACGCGTGACTATGATGGGTTCTCCACAGGACTGCCCATTTTCCCAGTATTCTCTGGTGCTGGTAGAGGCGTATCCAGGGCTGCTATGATCAGCCAGAAAGATGCCGTCCCCGTACAAGCCTGCTGGGGTGGCATGGTAGCCATGCAAGCCAAATATATCCAAAACATGAACGAAACATTGCCAAATCCTCATTTCCAGGATATTGGTAGTTATGTCATCGACCCTGCCGATCCTCGACGCGTAACTGCCCCGGTTCGCTTCCGACACGAACCTGAAGTCTTCTACGATGCTTGCGAATGTTGCCTGTTCATTGCTGACGTAGCTACGATAGCGAAGAAGATCGAAGAAAAAGAGTTAGGAGTCTACTTGAACCCTTATGTTCGAGTTGCCTATGAGGAAAGCACTCTATATTGGGTGCGCTGGGTCCAGAAGTGGGAGCGCTTGTTGAGCATTCCACACGCCATCGGATCGTATTTCGTGTCATTACCCACGAATAACCCGCATCGCACAGTACGCGAGGGTGATAATTTCACAGAAGAGATCTGGGTTGGCACAGGCGATGCCGGCCACTGGGAGCTGGTACAGCGGGGAGGACGAAATGGCATGTTCTGCGGTGTCAGAGAATTCCAAGTCATCAAGCCTGGTACGTCGTACACATAATTCTTTTTAACGTCACATGCTAACCCGTGCTTCTTCTAGACAAACGCGAGGGAGATAAGAATTGGCAGAATGTCAAGCTTCCTGGCGGTCAAGTGCTGAACTTCCCCACAGAGCATGGAGAGGCTCAGCGCCCAGGCGAGAAGTGGGACCCTAACGTATACTGGGAAGTGAGAGATGCTGCAAGAGACGCGGCTGAGAAGGCGCGGAAGCAGAAGCTCGAGTCCCTCTCGGGTTGAAGGGGCGTGCTTGCCCCTGCTACGACGTCTCATTAGTGTGCCATGGGCGCACGATAATTATACTTGGAGGTGTTGAGGATTGAGCCTCGGACTTTTTATGGCCCATGCCTTAAATGCCCCTATGGACCTAAAGACTAGGCACCGGCATTGTAACTAAAGTAATGCCACCGAAGATGGATGATTTGGGGGGCTCTGAACGAATTTTGGCCATGATGAAAAGAGTTGGAATCATGCGCTATATCATTGGAATGGGCTGCATCAGGCGGCGACTGGACGTTTGGGAATCTTACCCGACGCCGCAATACGTTTGAGCGATTAGGCACCCAAAAGGCCGAAGCGCCTTTGGATTTCAGGGCATTCATGACGTTGGACTGGTTTCGGTGAATTTACAAGATTCGCACCACGATAATGATCCGCTCCTGTAACCCAGGTGCAAAAGGAGGCGAAATCCATCTCATACAGAGCTTTCGCTTCGACTGTAAGACTTATAACTCACCGATGTGCTTAGTAATGTTTTAGACACGTAAATTGCCCTCGAAGTGACGCGTAACGAAGGTCTTAGGAGTTAAACGTTGATGGGATTCGGAGCATCTTTCCGGATTGATTCCGTTAGGATTATGTAGCTACCCTAAAGCCACAGCAACACGGACCCCCACGCAGCAACTCCCCGTTATATATCCCAGGACTAGGACACTTAAATGCCTCCCCATGTGCTGAAAACCCTATCCTTCGGTCCACTAAGACCTATGATCAGTTTGACTTGCCCTTGGCCCCTCGCCAATACCGTTGGTTCCAGCCATGATTGTGTTGTGAGAATCGACTGTTTGACATCTTAAGTCGTGGGTATGCGGACGTTCAAGACACCGCCTCACTTGTGCAAGAATCAGATGGGACGTTCACCTAGCAGAGACTGAAATGCGAAGCACGCGCCACGTTCCGTATGTGGACTATGGAGATGGAGGTGAAAAGGACCACAGGCTTGGTCCCAACGCCATGAAAGCTGACGCTAAAAATTGGTGCGAGTATTCCCCATGCCACCAAGCCGCGGGATACCTAGCGGGCGGTAGGTATCATAATAGTAGGTATGCCCTCCTCACACCGCCCGTTCTACCCGATTCATGCCCTGGTGTTGGTGGGATGCATCTGGGCTATTTCGGCGCGGTCTTCGGCTTGGCGACAGCCTGGAGCGCGGCGGGTCAGCACAGCAATCAGCGCGAAAGGTGCTATGGAAATGGGTCATTACCTTCTTGGGCTTTTCCTCGCTCTTCTCCTCTGCCTTCTCCGTCTTCTCGGCCTTGTCCGTTTTCTCCGCCTTCTCGGGCTTCTCTGCTTGGTCCTCTACCTTCTTGGCGGCAGCCTTGACCTACACTCCAAGTCAGCAAAGCATGCTACTGGCAATTACTTGATATCGAGCTAAACGACTGAGCTACAAGAGGGAGATCCTGAGCGCGACTAGGAATGGATAGTTGCAGCAAGGCACCACGAGGTTTTGGTTCATCAGGGAGCTCCAGAGACAAATAACATGTAGCGCACAGCGACGAGCAGCGCGCGAAAATAACGGCATCGAACGTACCTTGGTGGCGACGCCCTCCTTCTTGGGGGGCGCAGATTTCTTCTTGGTGACGCCCGTGGGCTTCGCCGCCTTAGCTTTGGGGACGGGCTTGGCGCTGGCGGGCGCGGGCTTCTTGGGGGCCCTGGGCTTGGTGGAGCGCTTGATGGCGGGCGCGGTGTCAATCGTGGTGAAGACGCGCGGCTTGGAGTTGCCGGTGGCCGAGCGCGTTCCTTCGCGTGGCATCTTGGCTTGGGGTCTGGGGGGCAAATGTTAAAAGCTTTGTGTTGGATGATAGCACGCTGCGTCGTTTCGATGAAGAAACGATGGAATGCACAGGGCGACGCTGCACGCGGATGCGATGTGCTATGCGACCGGGAGAATGGGTATGGGGTAATCTGGGTTGGGCAGCTTGAGCGCGTGTACGTACTGTAGGTATGTAGGTAGATGGGTACTGTGTATGGTGGATTGTGGATGCAACTGTGGACTTTTGAAATTTGAAGCAACTCAATATTAATTGTATTGCATCTGATGGTGATTAACTGTTAAATTGTGAAGGAAGTGAGAAAAGGTGGTGGGATGAAGGGAAAGGAAAGAGGAAAGAGTCTGGATTAAATGGGCGAGAGGGCGACGGGACGATTAAGAAGGCGTGAGAATTGCGGATGGTCGCAAAGGTGATTAGGGTGATCAGGGTGATTAGAGGGGAGGGATTAGGGCAAGCGCACTTCACTTATACATTGATGAATGTGCGTTATTGTTTTGTTGCTACAACTTGATTCGATCCCTCGTCCGTCGTCGCTCTCATATCTAACTGTCATTGCTCCTTGCTCATTCCCCAGTGCTCATTGTCCCTCCCTCCATCCCTCCTCTTCCTCCTCCTTCTCTTCTTCTCTCACAATACTAGGTAGTGTGCTGTGTTAGGTACCGCACCTGACTTAACCGAATAATACCTCGAACATTACCAGGTAGGTACTTGGTAATAGTAATTCAACCTGAATTGACATCAAATGACACATCAATGAAAAGAACCGGCTAATCAGGCCTAGAATTACTTGGTACCTACAGCAGTACTGGAGGTCGAGGCTTGAAGGGGGGAAGAAAAAAAGACGAGATCGGAAAGAGTTGGGGCGCAATGAGTTTGATAGCAACAAATTCAAGCCCCCGTGATTGCTGATTGCCGGGTTTTGTTGTGGCTCCATCCTGCCATCCTGCTGTCGCCGTCGGGTCCCTTCTCTTCATTTTCCAGGTTCTGACCCTCTTTCCTTTCTTCGCCCTTTGCTTTTCCCAAACCCTGATCAATCCATCACACCCTACAGTTATTAATGTATGTGAATATATAAGTTAAATCTTATATCTCCACTATCCATCCTCATCTTGACACTTTTACTAATCTATTTCTGTCGCTCCCGGTTTCCCTTGTAGACGTCTTGGTCCGCACGGCCCTGGCGCCTTCCAACTCGCCCGCGACCACGTTTGCTGATTTAACTGGTGCATGAGTCTGCTGCCGCGCGCCTCGGACTGTTGTCCGGGCTAGTGCGATGTAGCATCTGACCGACGAAAAGGGATTGAGATGAATTGCTGCGATTGTTCCCAATTGAGTGGCCCCAGCTCCTCATCCCCTACCTCCATACAAGTAGCTATTAGGTAGGTACCTAGGTAGGTAGAGGTATTAGGTTGTATTCAACTCGAGCTTTCGTACTTTCATTGCTAGCCTCAACCCGACCAATTCGAGCTCACGAATTCCGGGAGTCCTGGTAGGCATTTCACCTCCCAGATACCTACTGATACCTACCTACCTAGGTAGGCAGGCGCTTGGGACGACTCCTCGGACAATATCCTCCAATTTATTATCCGTACGAGCCACGCACACCCAAGCCCGCTGGTTGAAGCCCTCAGAAATGCCACCTTCTATGTACAACGCCCAGACCAGGTCCATTTCAATAGCAAACCATTGCTCGTACCATTGCTCGTACCATCGTCATTCGCAAAGCCTATTTGGTCTCGACAAACTCCGTAATGTCGGCTTGCGGACACTCTTTCTGGAACAAAGCGATCGTCTCATCCCATAACTTTTGTTGCGCCTCCTTGCCTTTAGCCGAGGAGACGAATTTAGAAACCCTGGAAAAACAAGTTAGAGGAGTCTAGAAAGTAAAGCTAGAAGAATATAGCTTACGGTCTAATCCGTTGTTCGCTCAGATACGCGCCATGACTGTCCGGATGTCGTACCAAGGCGTCGGTCAAATTATAAGCGCCCTGAGCACTTGTGAAGGCCATGTATTCGGAGAATTTAGCAGATGTTTCATCGGAACGGTGGAACGAACTCTGGCAGGACCCCGGGTTTGGGGCGTTGATTATGATATCGGATGCGTCGATGCGGGCCGCGAGGGCACGGAGCCAGAGTATGATGAGTAGCTTCGAAAGCATGTAATGGTCCACGCCGGGCTTAAACGACGACGGGTCATCCAGCCAACCAATTATCCCTTTCCCTCCCTGTGGGTTTTCCACGTGGCTGGGAGACACCCAGAAGGCAACGCTCGAAGCCGTGAGGGTCATCCGCCCGGGCTTCCCCGTCTGGCGCGCGGTTCGCCGCAAGGGCTCTACAAGTAGTAGAGACAACAAAGCCGTGCCAAGGTGGTTGACCTGAATGTGAGTCTCATGGCCTGTCGGGGACTTGCTGTATTCGAGACGTTTCAGACCAGCGTTGATGAGCGCGATGTCGAGGCGGTCTAGCTCAGAACGGGCGCGTTCCGCGAATGCCACCATACTCTCCCAAGAATTTTGGTCCAACAGCCACACCGCTATGTCGCAACCCGGCGCGACTTTCGCAATCTGGGCCTTGGCCGCATCACCCTTGGCCTGATCGCGCACTGCTAGAATTAAGCGGGCGAGCCCATGTGATGCTAACTCCTTCGCCGCCTCGAACCCAAGGCCAATGTTTGATCCCGTCACAATTGCTGTTTGGCCGTCAAGTCGGATCGAGTCGGGAAGCGGCTTCGGCTTGCATGTCTGTTGGTACCAGAGCATGGAAAGGATGTCACAGACAGACATGATAACGAAGATAGTTCCCACTGTAGGTTATATGTGTGATTAGTGATGACGAAGTACTAGGAGAAGGCGACGTATATAATACAGAAAGAAGACCGTGTTGAATCAACGTTAATCTCCTGTATTAAGTATTAAGTAAGTTCAATGTTTGTCATGATTGCCTTCGAGACAAATGGCGATATAGATCTATCTATAGGTTATTGCAACTGAGGAGATTCGGACCATCCGATCTTCGTTTCGCCGCTATATCCGATCAGGGGGGGTTTACGATCGCTAAGATGTCCCCATCAGGTCCCCATTAAACCCGAGCTGAATGCGCTGAATGCACTGGAACAGCGCCCTGAAGTTACCTACTACATACTAGGTAGGTAGTAATACCACAACCCCACTAACTTCTTATATCCCGGGACACGGGGAGGTTCCAAGGTTTACCTACAGTACATGTGCCTAGTATCCAATTGACATCAAGCCAAGATATTAACAGGAAGCAATAGTGACCTATGTAGGTATTAGATACATATATTTAGAAAAGGATCGGGATCTAGAGCCAACAGCATACGTAATAGGCTATTACCTATATCTTCGTAATGCTTCGGATGATGGCGGAGCAATCTCTTGCGATAACAAACCCGTTCGTTAACCTGTACCTGTTGGTCACTGCCTTCAGAATATGAGTAAGACTAAAGAGCTCCACATTTCTACTCCTCCTCTATACGCTCCCCCCTATTCAGATCCTTTACCACCATAGCAACAATGCAATCGTACTGAATTTGCGAGTCCTCCTCAGAAGGAGTTGTATAATGGACCTACGAAACTTCAATTCTCTTCCATTCAGCTAGAATATTTACCCTTGTTAGGCCTCTTGGTTGGCTTAAAGGGGGTTGCGGTCGACTCTTCCTAGTGGCAACAGAGAACTAAGCGCATCGTTCAGACGCCGCCCCTGAATTGTTCGTAGCCAGTTTAGCGGGATAGTCGCCACGCTTATGCTAGTTTCGACTACTCCTGCTCCCTCGAAGACCCTATGATCTCCCGTAGGAGTTGTTTACATCTTCACTTGGATAAGAAAACTGGAAGTTCGATGCAGCGACACTTTTCTTTTTGGGCCTCAAGCTCCTAGGTTTAACTAGGTACCTACCTAGTTACTTCTCCATTTCGCTGTTTTCTAAGCCATTTCTACCCGCATCACTTTGAAGGAAATGCATTGCATTCGGTTTTCTCTAAGACAAAAATGCATGAGTTGGGGAGGGGATTATCAAGGCATATACATACCTTGGTAGCTGTTCTATCAAAATAATTCTACATGCCAAGAACTGACACACACACGAAGCAAGACTTACAACAGTTAAAATAGTAGAACCAAGACGAACGACTTAGCATCAGTGGCTCTAGTCGTGATTTCCCCGTAGATATCCCAAATTTGTCAGTTCAGTCACCGAAATTCTGCTACCGGTTCTGTTCTTACTGTAGTGTCTTCTGCTCCCTTCTCCCCCATTGCGTCCGCTTACTCACCATCTTCCACCTTTGCTCTTGTCGGGCTACACCGCCGTTAAACAGGGGTGGCGGGTATGCTCCCACGGCTGCAGGTTTTGGTAGGAGAGTCACCGACCACAAGAATGGCAGGCGCCGTAGGAGGTTTGGGCGCCTCAACAGGCACGTCGCGTGCTGCAACAGGGGCATCGGCTGGAGGAGCGGCAGGGACGGCCCGACCGGCACAAGCACCTGTCTCCGGACGCGGGGGTGGTTGTGAGGCGTTGTTGTCCCGCCCACTGCACCCGTCCGTGCCCGGGCGCGGGGGCTGGTCCTGGCCGCCGCTTTCCCGACTGTTGTGGCCAAAGGGGCATACACACGGAACGTTCGGGTCATGGCCACCTCCAGCCACCGTGCTTGGAGCTGCTGGCTGTCCAATATAGTTGGGGGGCACCCAGCCGTAGTGGTTGTACGTGACGCTACCGACGCTACCGATGTGGATGCTGATGCTGTCGGACGCCATTGCGCCAGTGGTCATGAACCGAGCGTTGTTTCGGTTCCGCCTCGGCGGGAAAGTGGCTACGTTGCTAACATCAGAGTCGGGGGTGACCAGACGACGGTTGTTGTCGTTGCGGGACATTGTGATGGATTGTAGGTTGGCTGGGTTAGGGGTCGGTAGGATGTTATTAGATGATGGATAGGTTGGCGGAGTGGCTTTGGAGTGAAGAGAGGATGGAATGGGTACTATGATCGTGGTTGGTAAAGAATGCTTCCCGGCCTTATAGCCGTAAGGAAACATGAAGAGCAATATATTCGCGATGAATGTATACGAACGAGTCCTCTTGGCGGAAACAATATCATATTGATCATACGTTAGTATTCAATTTAGACGTTCGTTCTTTGTCCACGAGGCGTAGTATGTCCCCTTGTTACGGTGGGGCATCGTTCTGAGCTGCAAATCTGAACAAACCAACAACAACATCACTGTAGCCCTGTTTTCTTTGTCCCGGCGAGATTGTTAAATAAAGCTAAGGCCTTTCCGCCAGGGGTATATGGGTAGTAAACCCTCTCAGTGAGATGCTTCTGTTCATAGAGTCCCCCTGCATGCCATGGTCGACGTCAACGTCCAGAGACCATGCATTCTGACACAACTTACGGCGGCTTTGGTTAGTTGGATGGGCTGCCGTGACTACCTAGGTCTTGAGCTTTTTAGCTAGGAAATGCTCATACGACATGAACAACCACGCATGGTAAGCACGGATCGAGCCTGGTTGCCCACGGCTAGGGGGAATATATCAAACATCTCCGGGGTACCGGCACGGTCGATCATTCCGGAGGCGAAGTACTGGATGACCTTTAGACGCTTTAGACCTCTGCAATGCGACTGCAGTGACCTTCTCAACGTTAAAGTAGCCAAGAAAAGACGTACCTAGTGCCAGATAGCCAATGTACTCGAGCCATGGTTCCCGACAGATGATAATGCCCGTGACATTTCTAACTCCAGCCTTATGTATCTAGAATACTCATCTCCAGGGCTATTTTATGTTTCGCTCCTTTAGCAGAACTTGCAAAGCGTTCAGATTGTCAAGACCCTTCGACCCAACAATTAAGCGAACCGAAGCTTGAGGCCTCCTCGTCTTTATATTCGAGGTCTAACAATGAGCTAACATATTTCTTAATAAAAAGTACTTGTAGCTAATCGTTTCATTACCCAAATCATAAAAGTCCCTCCTTCCAAAGCCCTAGCCGCAGCTATTCCTAGTTAAGCACACCGACCCGAGCCCAAGATCCTTCATTCTCTTTTTAAGTAGCTCTGCGATTGCCGCCTCGAAGATAGCCTGGCTTTATGAAACCAAAGATCGAAAGATGCATACCTCCAAGCTTAGAGCTTCTCCACAACTTCGTCGATAACCATCTCTTCGTCCTCTTCGTCGTCGTCGTCGAACAGTCCCTCAGCCTCGAGTCGGGCCGCTTCGGCTTCGTCGATGGTTTGGTCGGCATAGGCGCTACGCACAGCGGTAGATCCGATTTTGAGCTCGGAAGGGGAGACTATACTGCTCTCAGGGGTCTGAAATACCTAAAACCCGGCTGTGAAAGAATGATGATTGTACATACAGAAGGTTAGGCCACTACGGAGCCGATAATACCCGCCTTGTTCAGGCTCTGTCTTGACGTCGGTATCACGCTTTAAAGGTTGATTCTTATTGGTGAAGAAGTAGCCGTCGTTCGCGCAGTTTGGCTTGGCTTTGCACTAAGAGGAGGCAAGTCAGCACTCTCTTTTTGGATAGGAATCGACACTCGTGGCCGGGATGCTTGGCCCAAGGGGGGCCTACGTATTGATGATTCCCCGCACCCGCAAAGCCAAATTTAAAGGAACATGGGAGCTTATTGTTACAGATGTCCTTGTTCCTAAGCGCTCCCGCGACTTGCCCTCCCTGGCCTGGTCGGACGAAACTGGTGAGTAACCGTTATGAAGACGGGAGTGAAGTCCTACTTTTGTTATCTTTTTGTGGTACGCAGCGGAAAATCTGGTCAACCTCGTCGGCTTCCTGGGTTGAAGCTAAGGGGAACTCATCACAACCCGAGCTCTGCTTGAATTTTTTGTCGTTCTTGCAGACTAAAATTTGCGTTAGGCTATCCCTGAGAGGGCAGGTGAGTTACCTGTATATGACTGATGAATTTCCGCTTACCATTATTCTTAGGGGGGTCGCATCCAGCTTTTTCGCGTCTCTCGTTCTTCTTGGTATTGTCGGTCTTATCGAATGTGTAGCGCTTATTTCCAAAGCGGCACATGGTCCCTGGCTTTATATTAGACAGTACCCGAGGGAGATATGGATAAATCATGTCTTTACCTACCGAAACACTGGGTAGATGGTTATAATGCTGAAGTCAATCTGGGTTTGGCTATCCATAATTTTGACTTACCATTGTATTACAAGTTTCTGGTCGATGAAAGTGAGCGATTATGTATACCTAGGTAGGTATTCGGAATAAGAACGACTCACGCCCGGCACCCCGTCGAGACTTGCCACGCTTACTCTTATATGGTGAGCATTGGACAACGAAAGTAGGTGGATCCTTTGAAGCGAGATTGGGGCGGCCAGTAATGTCTCTCTGCTTAAACCCGTATTCATGAGTCACTCTGGATGAGACTCCAGCTACTACGGCCGAAAGCAACGTGGAACTGATTGTAAGGATAAAGGCCTTCATAATGGTTGGCTGATAATATAAATAAAATGTAACAGCTATTGGATGTAATATTTAGTTTGAAGACTGTATGAATTTCCATATTCAAATATCTCGCTGCCGGCCAATACAGACGAACTACTCAATATATATTCATTCCAATCTAGCTCTTCCTTTACTATTCAGCCCCCATTTCCGCAGATAGATCAGCTTCGCAGAAAGCCTGGCACAAAACCGTCTCTGAAATCCATAATGGATCAGGCCTGCGAAGAGATGTCACCCCAAATCAGGAGACTTTTATGACTCGATATTCACGAGGCTCCCAGTGTCTTGTAGACAGTAGAGCCGTGGAGTGACCAAGATCTGAACGCACCGAAGACCGCCGAAGTATCACCAGTAGATACGATCATAAGATCACCATTGGGATACGTTGGTGATGGAATCTTCTTCTGGTAGGAGGACAAGTGAGTGGTATAAAAGACACCAATGCTACACCGTAGAACGACTGAAGGATTAAAGGATGAAACTAACGATTAACCTAGCCAGCCGTTAACTGACTGCGAATTGTAGTACGAACATGCGACTTTCTGGACCTCAGAAAGCGACAAAAAGTGCCAGAGTGCTCAGAGTAAAGACTACATAGTCCCAAGTGTATTGGGCGCCTATCCATCTTCTACCACAGCACTCCATCTAATATCACTGTACGGCCGTTAGAACGTTAGGAGACGGTCAAACCAAGGGATCGATTAATTAATGATCGTCAATGACTGTTACACGGCAGATAATCCCTCTGACACTAGGGATCTCGCCGCTATATACGTACTTAGTACCTACCTGCTTAGGTAGTAGGCACCTTAGGTAGTCGCAGACTATTCGCGAGCAGCACCCCATCCAAAAATGTAATGGATGCGGAATTGGAAAATTAAGGTGGAATTTTATACATGCCATGAGACGAACCTAGAAGACGCAGAAACAAGATCATTATTGCGCGATGAACCTGAGACTATGCTAGGGCTATGAGAGGCTATATGTAGGTATACTGGGTACTAGGTATGCAGTCGTCTTTGTCTAGCCGGCCCTAGCCCTGACAATATAGCCACATACTTCACATTTAGGGGATGTATATCCTCTTCTTGCTACGAGTACCGGGTTCGACTTGTGTTCTCATATGGTCTACTATACAAGGAGTGCAACTTCGAGTATGGGAATAGGTTTCTCTTTAAACCAGTCTTTATTTCCTCACGGGCACCTTCGGACGAACCATTGAGGCTCCGGCAGGGTTTTTCACTACAGCAGATACGTCTCGTGCCTCATAACCATTGGATTCGTAAAGGGGCTTCCCAGCATCGCTAGCATCCAGATAGCACTCAACGCCCAACCGATCCGCAAGGTCGTTGCCGTATCTCACCAGCGCTGTTCCGTAGCCCCTTTTCCGGTGCGCTTCCATCGTACCTAACGCTTCAAGATCTACTCTAGATTAGGTATTGTACGTGGCTCAAATCAACCCCCAACAAAATTCGCCTTATTAGACTCCGCCTAAGTAGGGGTAATTCTGGTGTAACTTACGGACATGGGCACGGTCACTCAAAAGATACGTCTGGCTATTATCCATGGGATCGTAGAAATTAGCCAACACGTCCTCCCGCAAATCCGGCAAGTCATCAATGGACGGCCAGCGCGCACGCCACGCCCGGCGCGCCGGGTCGCAGCCCGCTGGGATGATGCGGTACACTGCTATCGCAACGGGAAGACCTTTCAACAGTGTATTCGTGAGCCGGGTTATAAAATCGGAGGGGAAGAAAGGAGACACGTAACACATACCAGTATCCTGACTGCGTACGATAACAGTTTCCGTGACGGGGTCGTCGGGATCGGCCGGTGGTTTGAAATTCTTCGCAAAGGCGCGCTCAAGCCAGCGCCGTCCGTCGGGCGTTTGCGGGTAGATGCGTCGGATGAAGTCGCCGCCGAAGGCGTCCCACCATAACGTGATTAGATTCGGGATATCGGATACGGACGCCTTCTCCACAATAGGGGAGGCCGGTGCGGGGTTGGTCATAGATCCCATCATTGTAAAATCAACGATAGAGAGAAGTTGGACTGACGCGAGGAATCATTTTAATGATGAGTTAATTTCCTATCTTTTAAGAGAAGACCTTCATAATACCCCAGTTTCATCCATTACTAGTGCCCGAGGCTTCCTCGGGTTGTTTTATCGGCATAAACTAGAGCGCCTCCTTTGGGTGCCGCAGTACCTTGGATTCTATCACCTGGCAACAGCTGTGAACATTTTCGAGATTGGTATCCCCCTTTTAAGATACCCCCCTTTTCCCCCTTTCCCCGCACGCCCCTATTCCGGCGCGGCATGGCTAGTGGTCTTCCCCCTAAAATTTCCAGGCGTGCAGTGGCTAGGTGTGATAGCTGTCTGGCAGGTGGCGGGTGACGGATAAGGAGGGTGTGGACTACGGTCTCGAGGCTGTTACAAACGTCAAAGGGCGCCATTCTAAGGATATGGGCAATTATATATAAGGTCATACTGTGTGTGACGCATAACCAACCTTCTAAAGTAGTCACGTGGCCACCCTCATCAGCATCGCTCACTCTGCCTCAGCCAATCAGAGCCAACCAGAATTACCGGATTGGGTAGGACCTGCCACAACGTAAATATATATCATAAGGATGTGAATGAATAATAATACTTGGTATCTTTATATCTTTTGGTATAGTAGTATAGTGTAATAATTAAGAGTCTCATTTTCTGGCTTATTTTTGAAACCAGTTGCCTCTCCAAAGATCCGAACCATGGGGATCGGGTGCTGGCATAGTTGTACAACGCGAGCCCGTTTGCAACTCAATCCGTTCAAGCGGAAAATAAAACTCTTAATCGTCGCACCATACCACTACGCCAAAAGATATCAAGACACCAAGTATTATTATTCATCCACAACCTCACAACGTATTTATACGTTGTGACAGGTCCCTGTCAGCATGCAAACGCCTGCGTCATCAACAGAAAAGGTCTTTTGCTGGTACCAGATCATTCACTTAAGCATTTAAACATTTCCGTTTTGCGAGAACTTACATAAATTCGTTCAATGGCTCGCTTTCCTGCGTATAAGTAAAACTAATTCTTCGTTCATAGATCTCGGACCTATAGCCGTTAGTGGTTACGCTCTTAGATAACAGGCGGTCGAGAGAAAACCTCAGAGTCTGCATTGGTGAGCCATGAGTGTAGCATCAATGATAGTTTATATGAGTACCTAGGTACCTATACTGCAGAACACTACTAACGTCCGAGTCTTTCTTTAGCTCCTCATGTCAGCGGCGAGCGGATCGCTCGTAATATCTAACGCATGATATTAGGTAGGTAGGTACCTACATATCATTACTTCGGTACGTGGGACCTTTTCCGGAATACCGTTTTTAAGCAGGGAGGAAAGGGGGGACACAAATGTACGCCTCAAGTGACTATATTTTTCTACTGCTATGTTAGAACTGTCATCAACAACCTTGATGCATACCTGCCTTCGGATTAGACAGCAATGATCTGCCCTACCTTAGTACATAACCAGGCACCTACCCGGAAGGCGGGTAATATCTTCGACGCATATAGACAGAGTGATATGTCAATAGTATAATAACGTTCAACCACTTACAACTTCCGCCAAGGCCCACGGATGTAGACAAAGGCGCATAGCCAATGCTATCGTCAATAGCGCCGCTACGAAGCTGACCGGGCCCATTGCGCTTTGACACTGCGGCCCGCCGGACGCCCGTCATTTCAGGGACCAGGCATTGGTCTAGGCCGCGACTCTTAACTAATCGTTAGAAGATTAATCACGGACAAATCGGAAGACCCCGCAACCGCGGCGAAAGAATACCAAAGCTACTAATATCATTGCTATCCGGTCTGGAACATGTGAAAGTTGACTGGGCATTGGATATCAGAGAGGCATACCAAGCCCCCTTCAAAGCTCTGAGTTAGCTTATGCTAATGCGAGTTGAATAACAGGGGTCCTAGAATAGTTGAACAATCGAGCGAATGAATAAAGGCCGGTTTCTAAGGCAGCGTATCCGGTTTAACTCACTTCAGTAGCTCATAGTTGAGATTGCTTGTTCTGTTATTCCTTAAAACCGGCGCCGTTTAGTTCCAATAGTGCCATATGTAGTCAGATTGACAGCAGCTATAGCCCCATGTGATATTGAAGTGATCGAATGTTTCCCAATGGGATGGACCTCATAGTCTACCCAGGATCATAAACGTAAATAGCAACCCTGGCCTCGCGCATAGAGGAGCTAAAATCGGCAAAGGGCACTAAGTGCGAGCTCGGTACTTGGCCAGTCCATCAGAACTGTGCTATCACGAAAAGATCCGTGAAATACCTACTATGTAGTAATATATTTCATCAACCATAGGTTGGCTAGAGCCTCGATCGTACCCAGCTCTCGGGATGCAATCTTATATTAACGTTGCGTTCCACGTGGTTTTTTTACGTTCGGGATCTGTGACCGGCACCTCGGTGGTTTTCTATTGCGACTACGCGGCCAGGCAGGCGCAAATTTGGAGAGACGGTGTCTTGGCTAGGTCGGCGGGGGAATCCCGGGGTCCTAGGGAATCGCTTCAATGCAACAATCTCCTCACGCTAGAGCTTTGGTACCGAACGATCTTCGCCTCTGGATCCAAACCTACATACCTGGGTACATTCAGGGGAAATAAAGAAACGTACCCTGCCAGTTCCATCGCCCGATCATGTGTTGGCGACCGTCTGCGAAGCATCGTGTCATTGGAGAGGTGATACGGCTGGGTGTAAGGTACTTAGGTAGTAGGTAAGCAAACCCCTGTGATTACGAATCTTTGGAAACGCACAAAAACCAGGCACAAGCGAGGTTTGATTTCCCTCTTTAGGACGCAGATGCAACCTACCCGTCTACTCACTATTGATGACATACAGAGCTTACTCGTCACATAGGCAGGGAATAATCAGTAATCATCTTAAATTGTGTTCTGGTCCCCTCCTGATCGCACTCGCTATCGTATCGGAAGCCGTGAAATAAACCATTACATTCGTAGCAACCCTCAAAATATCCCAGCACCGTGCCTTTGAGGTTCCGTCCGGGACTCTCGTATTTCCGAAACCATAGAAATATCCACTGTCTTTTGGATCCCACCGCTCACGATGGGCTTGGGCGACGTAACAAGTGGGAAAATATCATCAGACGAGTTTCCTACGCTGATAGACCGATTGATCTCATCTGAGATCCTTTGTTCTTTGGAGTTCCCGTAGCTTTTATGTAAGCTGTGAAGACTAGACCCAAGATTTGCGCCGGACGGGTTCGTAGTATGGTCGCGACTCGTCAACTTCCCCTTCGCAGCTCGGAATAGGGGACCGAGGGTTGGGAGAGAAGAACATATGATCAAAATATATCCTTCAGACATGCCTAGGATGTCTAAGTACGGTACAGGGTCTATAGTTTAATTCATTAGAATTGGCTGGTTGAAAAGGTGAAACGGTTATTGAGCAACTCACAGGTTGGGTCGGTTGCTGAAATGGAGAAGGCCTCCCCAAGAGCAGTCAATTTAATGACTGATACGACAAAGGCCAGCGCACTGAGACTCAAAGCGGAAGCGACGGCGAGGCGATTTCGTAACGGCATGTTCAAGCGCATGACAAAAGGGATCGGATAGAAGGCGAAGAATATGTCGAGGAATGCTGAATAGGCTGATGTAAAATAGGCGAGATCTATCATCACACTGATGTTCGCACACTTTCCTCCCGGGATGCTCTTATCCCATCCATACTCGACAGGATCGCACTGCTTAAACCACCAAACCGAGACGGCCAGGATACAAGCCTGGGAGGTGATTCCCAACCCCCAGAATAAGATTGCCGTCCTAATGCCGTAGTTTAGAATGCGTTTTAGGATGGCGATGATGGCGAACTTGGGCAGTGAGAACTGCCATATTAAGATTGCGTTGATGATCGCATTGTACTTCAACGCGTTCTTCCGATTTTCGTCATCCAAGTCGTACGCATGCTTCCCAAGGCCATAACTAGTTCCTATCGTTACGAGAACTGAAACGACCAAGCTGAGAATGAGGCAGAAGACGGTGATATAATCATCCAAACCCAGTCCGGCCCGTAAGCGTGTCCCGAAGTACATACGACATATTATTCTTAGGCCGACAATAACTGCATTGAAACAATGAGCATCAAGCATTAGTAAGTTACCAGGAGGAGCAATCATACCCGTCGTAATCGCAAATAGACACCAAAGAACTCGATTGGCAAAGACGTCGTAATCATCTCGCCCCAGCTCGATCATGCTGGCGAGTACGCATACGTTCGCGTACGACGACTACGGCAGCGGATCGTTTCGAGGTCTGATTTATAAACCACCCGTGAGAAGTTGTCGCATGCGAGAGTGGCCTAGGCAGAGTGTCATCGTAAACCCGGCGTCCCACCGATCGCCCACAGAGCACTGTTGCTAGCCAAGGATTGAAGGGCGAGCTTGGATACTAATATGCCGGCGTAATGTAATAACTGATGGCGACGGCCTTGCGATAATACCAGTAGTCCCTTGGCCCGGGAGAACTGTTCAATGCCCTACGGTCCTGAGAATGTCGCTTTTCGATGGTCGATGTCTACTATGTAAACTGAAGGAGACCCGTTCCTAGAGCTAGTCCCACTCGACTTTCGTAACCACGCGTATTTGACGTTAGGGTTGTTGTCTAGAACTCGGGGGCGCAGCGGAACTACCCTCCAAGGCACGTAATAGTCATGAAGGCGCCCTACCAGCGTTGAAGTACCTGACAAGTAGCCGTGTCGGGAACAGCTTAATCGGCTACTGACTGCGTGGTAATAAAAGACCTGGCGAGCCCTTTGCTAAATGGAGTATAGGACGAGCGGATAGGAGTCTAAGCTAGCTTAGACTCTCCGGTAACCTGGCAGACCAGAGCAAGGGCTAAAGCAAGATAGGCCTGATGCCGATTGGGTCTGAGCGTCACGGCCCTGTCTCTTTACGCAAGCAGACCGGTTCACTCGCCCCAATACAGATTTGAGTGTTGGCTAGAACAGTACTCCTTGAATAGACAGGTTTCCCCTATTAACGATCGAGCCAATGATCACATTGACTACCTAAGGTAGGTACCTAAATTAGCCAACGGGTTGTCGAAAACGTCCTCTAATGAGCTGATGAACCCATTCCACCGGTACCATTAAAATAACTGACGGCACGCATCCCCTCATCTTTGGAAATGTCGAACTTTTCCCCTCGGAAATTCCAGCCCAGTGTGTGAATCCATAAGCCCTAGGGTGAGCTGCACGTGGATCCGGTTAGTGTACCAGTATCTCGACGCTCCCCTGCGTATTCCTCTCTTCTGTCACTGGGCAGTCTTACGTAAATTTGGAACTCAGGGTAGTCTCGAAATCCAAATCCCGGACTTAGTAGTCGGGCTATGAGCCGGGTAGGTGATCAAGGATATATTCCTCGTTGCAGTGTGCGTTATCTTGGGTATGGCGAAACTCGTATTCTAGCAGGAGCTTTGCATTGTTTTTCATGATGTGGTACCCGTTAAAATATCCCTAACAAATAACGGCTAGCGACCAAGCAAAGACTACTAAATGCCTAATGAAGAAATAGGATATCCTCTGGAGATAACAGGACTGAGATTGGAGAAAGTAGAAATGACATGAACATAGGGCATTAATTCTCTCCCAGTTTTGATTATGCCTGTTAGTGTCTTCATGCAGAATTTCTTCTGCCTTGGAACGCAAAGATGTGACGGTAAGATGTGACACTGGGGAATCCCTGACTTGCTTACTAGGTTGGCACCAAGGCTGGAATTATTTCCTGGACTTTGACATCATGATGTGTCGATTCTTTCTCTCTTGATCAAGCTCTGTTAAACCCCTCATAAGATGTCAACCAAATCATCGGAGATGGCTCAACTACACAGTACTCGAGCAAGTATGTAGCAAGAGTGCCCAATTATTTCCACTGTCTCCTATTGGTCAACTCGGGAATAGCAAGCTGACCGGTCCCAAGGCAAGACTTTGCACATGCGCTCGGATGGGGGTTATCTGCGGTAGAATCACGATAGGGTCGCATCTATACCCACTTGTTCCTGGTTATCGGGGCCTCAAAACGAGGAACTTGAGCAGGGATGCAAATCCTTGCCAGGAACCAAGAGGCTTTATGCATAATCATCCGTGACCTAGCCGTTGGGTTCCAACGGAGGGGCGCATGGGTAGAGCGGTGTGTCGCAGGGTAGAGAGGTTGGCGAGAGTTGGAGACTTCTCCTAATGCCTGAAGCAAACTAAGCGTAAGCTGCCAGGTCGCAAAACTTGGTCACCATGTTCGATATTTCGCAGAATATAGCCTCCAAGGACCGCTAGCAAGGTCGTAAAACCATGCAGCCACGCATCGCCGACTATTTTCTTCTCGAACGAAGTAACCTTGCTGCAAGTGGATATCGACCATGAACTGCGACTTGGCGTTGGCAAAAATTCTCTCTTCAGGGTTTGTATATACAATTTGTGTAGGTATATAACACGATCGAGCGGCGCAGCGCATACCATGGTGACACACCTTCGCAATACGATTACCTTAGTAGGTGTCGGGAACCACATGATTATCGCAGGGGCAGTCGTCAGCCCCCGAAACGGCAAAGACCTAGTGGAGGTGGCCTCTAAGATGCCCAGGGCGAGGTACATGCGAGGTGCTGACCTCCACGGCGTGGTCATACTCGCAACCACCCCAGAAGCGTCCCTCGTGGACGGGCTCAGGGACGTCCATGGCAGCTTTCTGTATCCGGTCCACGCTCGCAAGGAAGCGATCGATGACGGCATCGTAGCCGCTGAACGTCAGCTTCCCGTCGCGTTTTTTAAACTTGCCGTCCACCATCACGTGCTCGATGTCGCCCACGTTCGCATGCAGGATCACGGCCGCGACCGGGTCCCGCCATCCCAGCATCCCAGGCGATCGGCCATCGAAGACCACCAGATCCGCCTTCGCGCCGACCCGGATCACCCCCAAGTCAGGGCGTCTGAGCGCAAGCCCGCCTTGGCGCGTGGCCATGAGAAAGGCATCTTCCACGGCCATCGGGCTTTTGGCCGGGATCTTCCACCGCTCGAGAACTTGGTCGTAGAGCCTTGAGCGGGTGCGCTGGAGCCACATCCTCGCCTGCGTCAGCAGGTCTGTGGAGTACGTCGCGACGGTGTCGATGCCGAGCGCGGCTTGGTCTTGGACCAGATGGCTATTCGGATGCGACAGCCCGTAGTGCATCTCTGCCTCGGGCGTAATCGAGATGAATTGGTTTGTCGATTGAAGAATCGCAGCCCCAATCGGCGTGATCGCGGTGGCGTGCGAGAACACCACGGCCATGTCGGTGTCCAGAATCCCAAGGGGTTTAATGGCCTCGGGCGAGTTGTCGGCTAAGTTAGACATGTATCAGCCTTTCCCGTCGCTGCTAATATCTAGCCGCTTAGGTAACGGGCCCACGTTCAGAACTTACCCATCCAGGGACCGCCTAGATAATGCAACGTGAATACACGGGTGTTGGACTCCCTATTGCGCCATTAGCAATCACTCAAGCCCTCCGAAGAGCGATATTCCCATATACGTACTTGGTTAGAGAAATCAGGGTCTGGGTGTCTTCCGGCGATGCAAAGCTCCAGGCGTCATACGCAACGCCTATCGTAGTCAAGCCATCCGCCGGGGTCGTCTTCACCAACTCCCTGAAATTGGCGATCTGCTCCGATAGCGAGTATGTGGGCAAGCCGAAAAAGGCGTGATTCCAGTACACCCTGGCACCGCTGTCGATAGACGCTTGCAGGCCGGCCTTCGCCTTCTCGTTCGACCAGATGTGGTGGGCGTGGTCGAGCGTCGTGGTTACGCCGGCGTTGAGAGCCTCGAGCAGACCTGCGAGCTGCCCGATGTACACGTCCTCTTCCGTGTAGATCTTGTACGCAGATCCAATCACGCGCACGGCGTAGTCGGGCATGCTCACGTTGGGGATTATAGTCTTCAGGGCCGTCTGCCAGCCGTGGCGATGCGTGTCTACGAAGCCTGGCGAAATGATCTTGTGTGTACAGTCCACAACCTCCGTTCCTGCCGGAAGGCTATCCGGGCGTGGGGTTTCGTATATCCCCGCGATACGGTCGTCAGTGATGAGCAGAGCGCCATTTCGAATCACCTTCAGGTATTCGCTCTGGTCATCGAAGGCTATGATGGTCCCTCCAGAAAGGAGAACCGAAGTGGACGGAGTTGTAGACATGTTGGTATCGTGATAAATGAAGTGAGATGTCCTTGCAACTGTTGTATCCAATATGGTCATCTTCGGTTAGGAGCCCTTCAACGTTAAATAATACCGGGGTGCGCAACAATTCCGCCGTGTCTCTCCGTGATTATCGTGATTATCAATCGTCGGTCTGTCGTGCTCCGGGACGGGCTTTACGGTTATCTCCACCAACCGATTTCCGTAGATCGTATAAAGGAATCGGCAAGAAATCCTTAAGCAACTAAATCTTGGAGAAGTTATACTCTACCCCAGTGCTTGGTGGGTATTAGTATGCTTGCCAATTATATTTTGGCGGTCATACTTGAAGTGTCAACAAAACTTCGGAATAGCCCATTTCTGTCTTGCCGCCTAGTCACCAGCAATTCATGCTATCTTCGCTAATCGGGAGTTTCGGGAAACCCCTTATATGGAAAAGCAATAACCGGACTGCATGGTATTCAGCGCTGTATCGTGGTGTCTGATGAAGCAACGTACCAATATCGGATTCAACTCGCCGTTGGTTGTTCGTACCCGAGGGCGCTGACCAAATGAATGGCGTCCCACGGCATTTGACGTAAAGCGACTCTTGTCCGTACCTACTGCACCTCGGTATTTATGTAAAGTAACGTCCCTCTGTCACAATTCATCGGTCTCGATACGGTCAACATTATTATGATATTGCTCATTTACTAACCTACGCTCACGAAAGCTCCAGCAGGAGATTTGCGGGGGGGGTTTCCCGGCCCCTAATCCCGAGCCATTCGGAGTGGGATCGGAATGTTTATTGAACCCCCCTTGTCTTGAGGATTCGACAGTTAGGCAGAAGATTGCTTCAAGCAGTGAAGTTGTTGAATTGCCGAAGCCATTCCTTCGCAAGGCTATCCTATATATACTAACTATGGGCTCTGTAGAATGGTGTGCTTCTAGGTACAGCATTAGCGTGAAAAGCGAGGGGCGAGTACGAACTCTCATTGTCCATTTGCCTAATAATACTTCTATAGCTGAACACTATATCCATAGGGCCTATTCCACTGCGACTTTTGCGCTCTCCGACCGATTGCTTCCACGGCTCGAAGACCGAGTACACCCACGAGCAGGATAGCTTCCAAAGCCAGGAGTCCAATCCACAGCTCGTCCAGAGTCGTCGCCTTATAGCTGCCCAGCAACCCCTGTGCGTTCCAGTTTAATGCGCCGTGGCGTATGGTAGGTAGCATGAGGGACAAGTAGTGCGAATTCGTTTTCAAGTCGTCGGGCATGGGAAGATATCAAGTTGGCCTGGTTGGTCAATATCATGTCTGCGTATGAAACTTCATTGCACGACCAGTAGCACAAACTTGCGGTACGATGATTTCGGGTGTAGTCACTTACAGTTATTGTTGGCGATGGCGGACTGGCTAGCCAGAGTATGAGTAGGCGTGATGTTTAATCATGCGTAGCGGGTGCTAGTATAAGATGATGTGTTTTCTACCAAGCAACTGTAGATTATGTCTTCCTATTCTCTTTATTGAACAGGCAACGGCAGCAATTATTACACTGTTCGAAAAGAAAATGGCTCATAATCGGTGAGACGTGGGCTAAATATATGTGCAACCTGCGCATATGGCGCCGCAAGTGGACACGTTAAGGGATTGCGAAAGGGATGGGACAACGTCATCTAAATCCCAAATATACGACACAAATTAACATGCGGGGGATTTGCGCCTGTGGCTTACCGGAATGCCATTTATAACTCGGGAAAATCCCTTATTAAGTGCACATGATCGCTTGCTTTGCCACTTTCGAATAAGTGTTCAATTCAGAGGAATGTCTGGATGGATCCGCAGGGTGTCTAGAACACGGACGGATCGCTCATAGTCAAAAAGGGCCAGCCATTTTACCCGGGGTGTTGATGAGGCTTACGGCTTATTACCATCCCCAGTTTTGAAGCGCCAGGAGCTGGGCTGGGCGTGCTTATTTGATCTTAGGGAGTAGAGCGGGTAAATGGGGACTGAAGCAGTTGGTAGATCGTTCACCATGGGATTCACGAGCAGGTCAAGACTCATTCGCTATCAAGTGCTCTCTTTTTCTCATTTTGTGAAGAGTGGAAAGGCGGAAACCACGAAACGGGTTGTAGAACGGGAAGCGTATTTCGTAAATCCGAGCGATCACGGTGCATCGTAAGGCGCCGCTGGAATACCAAGTATTGAACCGTCCCTTATAATACATCGTGAAAGGCAAACCCCAACTCCGCGCCTAATCAACATTCTTCGTGACCGTAACCGCCTTTCGAAGGCTCGTCCTTTACTTTTGCTTATTCATTTTTTCGCGCTCACGAGTGTCACCTCCTATTGCTCTCCACCACACATCGCATCCCCATCGTAAGGCCCGTTCGGCTGCCCCGGTTGGTGTCATAGCTGGTCGGACGTCAAGATAAAACACAGGCTCGCCGGAAGGTTCGGGGGGTCCGGAGTAGTAGTCGATAATGTAGCGGACTTCTTTTCGTTGGCCGTCGGCTTCTCTGGAGACGTACCAATCATGTCGATCAAAAGGTGGTTCGGTGCTATGTTCTGCATTAGCTCAACTCCACATGTGGTGTATCATTCCGAGGAGCTTACCCAAAGGCTCCGGGGTAGATCCAACCCATGACTTGGAACATGGCTGCCTTAGGCGTAATATCCTTCGGACGACCTTGAAATCGGACTAAACTCGGACTCAGCTGCTGAACCTCCCCGTCGTATCCGTATTGCCTGGCCATGGTCTCGAAGTTGTGTTCGCCATGGCTACATAGGCGCCATCCTTTGTACAACCCGCCAGCAAATCGCTTTTCCCAGTCCATAATCTCCGCCCACGCGCCTTCGTTGAGGAAATTGTGTACGCTGACCATGCTCTCGACAGCGGTGACATCGGTGTCCGTATAGCCCTTGCGCAGTAATGCGTTATACATCTGCTGCGGGGAGGGGTATTCCCAGTTGCCATCACCGTCACCCCTGGGAATGGTTGAGGGTTCACGGGAGGTGGGGAGGACGCGAGTTTGGTTGGGTGCAGGCGCTTGCGATAGGTCACGGAACATATAGTTAAGGGGGTTTAACTTGGAAAAAGTAGTCTGCTTCTCTGGTTCTCTCGCGTAGGGTCTAGAGTCGTGAGGAATGGGGCACGCTGATTGCGATTCGGCGGGAGGCGGGGCATGCTTCACAGGACACGCCGAAGGGGGGGTCATCGCATCGGCGGACTTTTGGTGTTTGTGCATCGGACATCCTGGCTGAGGAAAACAATGATAATTAGGATATGTGTGATCTATCTGGAGTAGATTTACGAGAACTTACCGGAGGAGACCTCGATACATCTTGAGATATGGGAAGGGTGTGATGGGATAAAGATCGCGATTGGGCCTGAGGGCCGTCTGACCAGAACCAACCCATGATTCTGTTTTGACTCGAAGGAGTTCAAGTGAGATAATTAGGTGTTCGGGTAATGCGTAGGTGGGTTATAACGTAGGATGTTATAGGGACTGTAATCTTTTGAATGTCAGGTAGCTGGAGGATATAGAATTCAAAATGGAATTGGGTATTTGGGAAAATCGATTCATTTGGTCAGCGAATTGCTAACTTTTTTTTTTATTTGCCGCTCGGTTGACTCCGTTATTTTGTCAGACTATGGGGAGTATGGGAGTATGGAGCCGCCGTGAGACGGTTACGTAATACTATGTATATATACGTATCTCTTATCGATAGAGATTTTGTTCATCTATCAGGGGTATTCTTATCCTCGGGCTGATCGGTATGAATTGGATCTACTACGTCACGTTGCTCATTGCTCACATGTTCACGGTCTGGCGCGCGATCCCTAAGCTTTCCAAAATGCACCATACAACGAAATTCACGAGGTCAACATGAAAATAATATGAACACTCCCGTGTACTGTCTGCGCTTTCTAATTGGTTAACAAGATACAAGGTGGCCCATCATGCCAGTCAATTTTCTACCTTTGTTATAATCAACACCCTTACAGATATGAGGCTGGTCATCTTACTCGGCCGGGTTTGCGCGCGCCGAGGTTTCTTTCAAGCTCCTAAGACTGTTACGAATCTCGCACGATGGCGCTCGACACTTCGGTCCCAGTCTCTCCAGCCCACTCCATGGAAGAGTTCCCATTATAAGGGCAGAATACTCAGAGCTACTGCTAATGTTGCTCTTGGCACTGCCGCCTTCGTCAAGTTGTCCGAGAAAGATGAAGAAAGTTCGGAAGAAACTGCTGAAGGCAGGATGCTAGAAGCGTCGAGAGAGGAGCTAAAGAAGACAGTCAACGAAAACGAAAAGGGACTATTCCGCTATTGCCATGAAATAGTGATCTTTCTTGACTCCTATCTCTGGGAACCACTTTGCACTGGCGTACGATTTGTCCAATTGGTCTTCATCTTCATACCTGTTATTATGGCAGTCCCGACTATCTGGATTGGGAGGCGCCAGCCCCATCGCGACCACGAGAGATCGGGGACACTCTGGTGGTACAATTTCCTCGTCGGGGCCATGGAAACGGCTGGCCCGGCATTCATCAAGGTATGTCACTGATTACATGGTCTCAATAGAAGTAGCGAATTAACTTATACACCCCATAGCTTGGTCAATGGGCCGCCTCGAGGACTGACATCTTTCCAACCGAAATGTGCGATATCATGTCCAAACTTCACTCCCATGCCCCGGCGCACTCGTTAGAAGCAACCATGCGAATCGTTCAAAAGGCTTTCGATGGGAGAAAATTCGAAGATATCTTCGAGGAATTCCACGAGACTCCTCTAGGCGTAGGCGCTATTGCACAAGTATACAAGGCAAAGTTGAAGCCAGACCTTGCTGCGCCGGGAGATGTCGACGTCTTGGAAACTCGCAGCAATCTTCGTAAAAACGTCCGCCGCAAAGTAGATACCGTCCTGAAGAGTGTACCGAAGCGTGTTCCTTCTTCGTACGTCGCGATCAAGGTTCTACATCCACGAGTTGAACGAACGGTTCGGCGTGACCTTCGTATCATGGGCTTCTTCGCTTCGGTGCTGAACGTGATTCCTACCATCGAGTGGCTGTCACTCCCTGACGAGGTTTCGCAGTTTGGAGAAATGATGAAGCTGCAACTTGATCTGCGCATCGAGGCCGCTAACCTTGCCAGGTTCCGGAGGAACTTCAAAGATCGTACAACGGCCTGGTTTCCGTTCCCTTATCTAGAGTTCACGACCAGAGAGGTCTTGATCGAAGAGTTTGCCCAAGGTATCCCCCTCGCGGATTTCTTAGAAAATGGCGGCGGAGTCTTCCAGCGAGACATTTCTCAAGAAGGGCTTGATGCTTTCTTACGCATGTTGCTCATCGATAACTTTGTACACGCCGACTTACACCCTGGTAACATCATGGTTCGCTTCTATGAGGCCTATCAACCGAATCTTAGTCTACGCCAACCAACCAATGGCCAGAAGCCGCATCCAGAGGAACAGGCTGACGTTACCGAGAAGGTCTTGGCACGTCTTCGCCCGTATCGCAAGCGAAAAGACCCCGCGGCCTGGGAAGCGGAACTAAAGAAGATTGACGAAGAAGGATTCAGGCCGCAGCTGATCTTCATTGATACCGGGCTTGTGACAGAACTCAATGCGACGAATCGTCGCAATTTCCTGGACCTCTTCCGCGCCGTTGCCGAGTTTGATGGATATAAGGCCGGCCACTTGATGTGCGAACGTTGTCGACAACCCGACGTCGTCATTGACAAGGAAGTATTTGCCTTGAAGATGCAACACCTAGTCTTGAATGTCAAGAGCTCCACTCTCGCCCTAGGTACCGTTAAAATTGGCGATATCCTACAACAGGTTCTTGACATGGTCAGGCAGCATCATGTCAGACTGGAGGGAGACTTCGTAAATGTTGTTATCAGCATATTACTACTAGAGGGTATTGGTCGCAGCCTCGATCCCAACGTCGATCTATTAAGTAGTTCGCTGCCAATACTCAGACAACTAGGTACACAAAGTGGAGCGGAGATGATGAAGGGCGGTGATTTCTCCATGTTTTTCGTCTGGGCGGGACTGGAGGCAAGAAGGTTCATGCAAGCTAGCATAGAAGACGTAAGTTCTACCCACCCGGCCGAATTTACATTACTAACCCTCCGTATAGGTGGAGAGATGTGTAAAATACGACCTGTTATCACCAAACATCTAATCCAAAGATGGTTGCAGACACGAAATAGACACATTAGAATCGCATATATAGGCGTTTATAGACAGAATTCATCTCTGGTCATGAATCTCAATTTCGCTATCTCGGCTCGATGGCCCACAGATTATTATATGAGGTGATCTGCGGATCCTCTCTCAATGCAGAACATGATTCCTCTCGTACATCTTCATCTAATTAAGCGTCTTCGCAAGCTGCGTGACCTGGTCAAGAAGGGCCTGGCTTTCGCGGGGAGCGTTTTTAAGAACCTTGTCGCGGAGGTGGTCGACCTGGAGGCCGGCGGCGGTGGGCGGGTTGCCCTGCGCGGTCTGGATACGGCTGACCTGCATCTCAAGGAAGAACTTGGGCACCTTGATGGCGAGTGAGCCACCGACGCTGCGGATACCAGCTTCGGTCGCCTGGTACACGTTCAGCATGTCCTGGAAGGTCTGTAGGTCGGTGTCGGCGAGCGGGTCCGCCGTCGCGAATTGGTCGAGCGCGAACTCGAGCGCCGTCTGGCTCGATTGGCTGAAGTCGATGTCCGAAAATGTCACGGACCCGGACGTGACGTCCGGAACCTTGGCGATGGTCGTGGCCGAGTTGTCGCAAGTCACCGTTGAAGCGAGTGACGCGGCGATGTCTTCGACTTCCTGGGGAAGCGTCGTGGAGCCGATCACGAAGCAGGCCTGGCGCGAGCTCTGTCGGGCGCTGACTGCGGGAGCGGCGTCTTCGGGTAGGGGAATGACATCATTGGCCGAGACGAAGGGAATCTTGGCCGCAGGGGCCGCGGTGGCGGCTCCGATAAGGGCGGCGGCAATGGATAGTGAAGCGCGCATCTTTGCTGATATTGGCCGATTGATGGGTAGGGATGTAGGGAATACCACGTGGAATGATCGACAGAGAAGAGAAGATCTAGTGCCAGCCAAGAAGGAACGAAATTGGTAAAGAAACGAAAGAAACCCCTTCCCAGAAGGATATGACGAATATCAAGCAAAAAGGTAAGAGATGATCAGAAAATTGTCGATCATATTGAGACGGGGATGTCTCGTGCCTTTTATCACTGGCCCGAGAAGACGAGGAAGTGATCCGGGGAACCGAAGAATCGAACGTTCAACTTTGCCAAGTCCACGGTCTTTCGTCTCATGTCTGACAGTACGGCCAGTCTTAGTTTGAGACAGCCCGGAGTGTCCTCTTTGGATGCGACGGCCATCCTATCTTATTGGTTAACTGTAGGGCGCGGGCATCAGGTATAGCAAAGAGCCTCAACGACGATCCCCTCAGATCCCCTTACCAGGGGATGCTGGGTTTCACTATAGATATCGTCCAATCAGGGGGTTTGATGCTGTGTGATCTACGGGATCCCGGCCGTAGCGCAACCCCACTATCACAACCCTTCTATCTCCAGCGGACCCCCTCTGCTGTCTAATCTCAACTCATTTCATCACCAACAACTCTCAGATCGCAGGCATAGTGTAAACTAAATCGAAAATAAGAGCACAGAGGAATAAGACTGATTAGTCGTATTCATTAATCACCAACTGGACATCTCTACTTGCAGCTTTTCACACAGCCAACTGTTCTTATTGTCTACCTAGTACATATGGAGTACGCCATACTCATTCAGGTAAAATGACCGACGCGAAACGAAATGCCACAACAGATATCCAAAACGCGACAGCCGCTATTCGCCAAGCAATACCAGACTCAATCAATCCATCAATTTACTTCTTTGATTGACCACTTAAATGAGGCCCTTCAGACCAAGGCCAACTGCCTCAAGGAGATCATCAACGATGAACTTGACACTGAGGAGTAGACCATCAACAAGAATGTTAAGGCTCTTGACAAGCTTGACAGTTGCGAGGAGTGTGGGGATCAGGTCAATCAAGACGGGGCCTATCATCCTACGAGTTAGCTCCACCGCCGACGTCAACCAGGTATTGATCTAGGGTTATCTTACCGAGGCCGAGCTTGATAAGGATGAACTTGACAGTAAACAACAGCTCCCAGAGGATGATGGAGACGGTCTTGAAGATGTCCTCTTTCACGAAGCGACCCTCGAGGATGGCACGCTTTCCGATGGTGCTGCCCTCCTCCAAGAGGTCGGTGAGGGCCTGGAGCTGGGGAGCGATCGACTCAGCGGCAGTTTGCGCATCCGCCTCCGGCGCGGCGTCGGGAAGCGGGGTCAGAGTCTCGTCTAGCTTTCTGTTAGACTGGCACAATACCGTACGGTTCACTGGGATCACTTGCTGATCTTCGCAGTCTGCTCTTGGACTTTGACAAAGAGCGCCTCCAAGCTTGTCTCGATAGCGTCGAGGTCCTGGCGCTTCTCGATGCTCGTGTCTACAGCAATGGGGTTGGCAATGCTGGTAGCAAGGAAGCCGCCGAAGGCAAAGAGAGTGAAGAGGGTGGTCTTCATCTTGGGATAAGCCGATGTTGAGTTGCTTAGCGTTGGGAAGAGACTGCAAGAACTGGTATTCGTCGAGACAGTATGATTTCGCTGGTGAACACTGGAGACGAGATTGAATCTGCTAAGGATCAGACGGCTCTACTTATACTTTCGACGCTACGACTACCCCTCCCTTCCCGTTCACCACATTTTGGTCAAATCGTATCCTCCCACTACCTTCCCGCCGACAGTCTTCGGCATCTGTCATATGGTTCCCAAGGCAAGAATACTGCAATATGACGTCGATTTTCTCCGGCAGCTGAGCTCTTGAACCAATACAGAGGGATCATTTCTAGCCGTTGAAATTCAGCCCCTTGCTGACAAAATCTGCCTGCGTTTTCTCTTCGTGATGAATAAACAAGCTCGGCGACCATAAACGGATATCGTACCCGGGAGCCGGTCAAAAATTCAATAGTGCCGGAGCAGATTTCATCTGCATATACGACAACGTGGTAAAAGAGATCTAGTGCCTGAGGCGGTAATGGTGGTGTGGTCTCTATTCCCATTTGCCACCTCCCTACCCCTGGTCTTTGCGTGCGACTACGGTATAATGGCAACGTCCCTCTCGGGAATCAACCGTGTCGTCGATTAATTCACGGATATCCCTGGGAAGAAACATTAAACAGCCGACTTGGCATCGAAGACGTTTGGCAAATGTCTGATGACGTCAAGGCAGCTGAGATACTTAGAATGACCACAAATCCACTCATCTGGATAGCTTCATTTTAATTCAACAGAATCGGGCCCTGACGATCACAGCTGTCAGTTTTAAGCTTCTTTTCGTCGGTATTATCTTTAATACCGGTCGATCACTTCGATAGTATATTCTTGTGGGCCAAAGAATGTATGCCCATCAACTAAGTCAACGATCTACGACGGTCCGATCCATCTTCGTGAGATCCAGGTACCGAGTGATCTTGATCAGGCCCTCTTTCATCCATATTATTCGTACTACCGTACCAAAGACATCGTTCCTTAGTTTCGCCACTTATACGGCAAACCCTGTATTCCTTTTCGATGGCGACAAGTTAGAAACATCAACATATCTTCCCTTGCCCCTTTGAATAAACGCACGGCACATATTCTAACACATACGCGCCCCCAGCTCCAATAGGACGATCACGATGCAGCATCGTTGAATCGAATACGTAATATATTGATGGTACGTAGACTTCCCAAGAGCCGCATATTAGATATCTGCAGGCTGTGCAATTTACCCAGCTCCCCTACGAATTGGAAATATGCGGGGTGCATCAGATCTGGGGCCAAAAGGGGGCCAAAAGCAACGTCAAAACAAGTTACAGAGGCATGCTGCGTCGGACCTGGTTGCCAAAATTCTTTGCGTACCGCATTTCTCCAACTGCTGGCTCTAAGCACGCCTTGCCTCTTTACCATCGCATCAGTCCAACCAGAATGGCTGGAGAACAGCTGGAACGATACATGTCAGGTGGGGGGATTACCACGACGACCATCATAACAACATAGCACTTTCCCAGCTCATATAAACCAGCAAGAAACACGAGGCTTCACAGACTGGCTTGAAACGTTCATAGTGACGTTAGTCACAAATCAAAGCACGGTTGTAGGAGTTGAGCAGCAGAGCAGATTCTCAACAACGGCCCGGCTGCTGACAGACTCTGCGGCAGGCTGAACCAGGTAAGCCCACCGCTTCGTTGGCAAGGGTTAGATTAATAATAATATCACTGATATGATGGCGTTGGAAGTTCTCGGTGTGGATCTCTTCACCACAGGGGAGTGCGTTGAATTGCCTGTCCTGATTGACTCATCCCGCCAGCACATCATTCTGATTTCCCGGCAAGCAAGTTACGCCTTCGGCATACATTTCTACGCGATATTTCGTCATATGCCGCTATAGCCAACGTCTTAAGAACATCGATCTTGAAGCTGCTACCTGGCTCCGCCGACTGGTTACACCGGGATGAGTGAGCGAGACTCATACTCATTTTACCCGGGTGTGCCCGAAAATAGCAACCAGATGTTATTATCGTAACTGAGATCGGGAAAATTAGTATACCGAATAGATCCTTCCATGCAATCGGAGGAAAGGGATCTTCCACAAGCTTGTGGCTTTTCGGTCAACCTTCCTAGTTTCCCTCCGGCTCTCTCCGATTCCAGACACTTCTGGACCATGAGGCTAATCATTCCAGTCCATTCTTCGTCCAAAACTCTGGCCTCGTCGCTGTATTATTGACTATACGGGACTGGCAGACCGTTCCTATCACGTTGGCAGTTTAGCTCCCGAATAGTATCTTGTGGATCCGATCAAACTGTATCTTCACGATCTACACACTACCTAGTCCAAATAGTCTACACTTTGCATTGATACAAATTTATGTGGCGGTCCAGCCAAATGGGCGAGAATGATTCTACACTCTTGAGGAGGCGTTAGAATGAAACCAACTTACCAACTACAACACAATCTGGATGTGGTTCAGGAGGGATTGTCGAGGCAAAGCAAATACTTGCGCGTCAATGTACGCGCCTTCATCTAGGTACATAAAGTCAATAAAGTATTCATCACTCAGCAGGCAAAGGTGAGTATCAATTACTAGGTATAAAACAGTCAAGCTACGCCCTATAAAAGGGCTATTCAAACTACAAACAAACTTACTCACCGATGTGACGCACCTCTTCTCCTAATTATTAGGTACTATGCGGGTCAAGGTATTCCCTCCCTTGCCGAATATTTGGTATCTTCCTCTCCCCCTGAACGCCGTCCATTGCACACAGAAAGCAGCGATATGTATTCTAGTTACTCCTCGAACCCGATATCTTTTATCGCCCACATCCGTATAAACCAGATGGGCACGAACGCTACAGGCGGGTCATATTCCCGACCCTCAATCTGCCGCATCATCCAGTCTACCTCTATCCGCTTATCGGAGAGCCTGGCCTGCGCCAGCTCGACAGCATGTTCCAGCGACTCCAGGTCTAAGATGCCGTGCCGGTACGAGTCGCGGAACAGCAGAAACGCCGTCTTGGCGTCCTGCTCCAGCGTGTACAGCTGCTCGCACGCGAGGAAGTACCGCTCCTCCCACTGGGCCACGGGGAACCCGTCCAGCCGCAGGGGCACGGGCAGCCGGCGGTCCAGCTCCTGCAGGTCGTCGCGCCACGCCGCCGGGTGCTCCTCGGGGTACGCGCTCGGGTTGCCGAAGTACGGCAGCCGCTCGTGCCGGTGCTCCGGCTGGAAGGCCGCGCACGTCTCCGGCTCGTCCACCTCGAAGTCGTAGTGCCCCGGGAACTCGTTGCAGTACTCGATCTCGATCTCCAGCACGCAGCAGCTGTGGAACTCGCACCTATTCGAGTTTCCCTCTTCCGCGCGCACCGTGTTCATGCTCGTCGTCGTCTGGATCTGGAAGCTGAACGGCGTGTGGTCCGGCAGGTTGCGCCGGTATTGCTGGCTCGGCCACGGGCTGTTGAGGAGCCATCGGCCGGGTCTGGGCCGTGGTAGGTCGCACTGGTGGTGCGTTGTGTGCCGTGGGTTGGCGATGACGGGTTGGCCCTCTACGGCGGGGTTGAGGATCATGGGTGTTCGCACATCGTGGTGCATTCGGTGGATGTAGATCTTGCGACACATTGTGACTGGTGTGCTCAAAAGTAAGTCTTTGGGGTTTGTGTGTTGCTGACCTTAGAGGCTTCTCTTCGCTTGTATGCCAATATCTGCCAGCCCTGGCCCTGTATGCACACCAGGTGGTACGGGGACTAGAGTGCGGATAATTGTGAAGTAAAATCGTTTACTTCCTTTTCTCCAGGGCGAACGCGTTTGTTGGCCCTTTTACTAGCTCCCGAACCTTTTATATATACACTATCTCAGAAAACGAGAGAAGTTCCGCCAAGGCATCAAATATGGGAGAGAAAACAGCGCGCGTTTAGCTCGTCCGCGTGGCAGAAGGTTTCCAGACTTTTATCGCGATACTCACGAACAATGGGATTATTTTATTCAGCTGGACTGAAAAGAGTTCTTTCAAGGGAATAGTTGAATGCCTGGGGTTATTGTTGTTATTTTAATATTTCTTGCACCCTATTGTCGGTTCTACACCAAGGCATTGTTTTGGAGCTCTTTGTCTGGAAGGCAATAAGAACATTGAAGCATGTTCAGTAACGCTCCTTGACGAGTCTCGAAGCTTACTGAAAGAGTCGTCTTAGACATATGTTTCTAAGGATTGGTTCTGGTTAGAAGACTGGAAAGTATTTCCTAAGCTGAGACCTGGCAGCCAACGCTGGGATAGATGGCAGGGGGCACCTGAGCCTATGGTTTCCTCAAGTTTCGGGGAGGTCAGATGCCTTAGTACTAGGTGGAAACCCAAGCACTGACTAGAGTAGGTCTACCAGAAACTTCCATCAACAGCGTATGCCGACGACAGCGACGAAAATATGTAATTATGCATGGGGTATGGAGTTTATAATCAGTAGGTACCCAGGTATACCAGCCCGTAAATAGGTAGGCAGTGAAGGTTGCCGTGAAAGGAGGCCCTTATTGATCAAAGGGATTGTTGAAGACCAAGGACTCGGATCAATTTAAAAAGAACACTGGGTGGTATGGTCTAGCGATACACATCGTCCCTTCACCAAGGGTCTCTCCGCTCTTCATTTATAACCGTAATGGTAGCGCCAGCACTCTTACCTTAGGCGAGTATGTTAGAAAGGCATATGTTTTCTTGGGGTATTGGTGCGTTGCCGACTACATGTAGATACTATCTCTACCTGGGCACAGCCTTCCTGGAATGAGAGGACGCCCGGATATCAACAACGTTGGCTACAACTTCGAAACATAAAGTAGGTACCTAGGTGTCCCATTTTCTCATAAAACTTTTGTTAGCTTTACTGGGGGTAGGTATTAGGTACCTACTTAGGTATTTATGAATGTAGGTAGTTAGGCGAACTGCCTTTCAATACTTCGATATGCTTGTAACTCTGCGACATTTAGTCTCATCAACGCGGGAAGATTAAAGCATCCCGTACCATCCCCCAAGGCCGTATCCATGGGGTAAAATGGTTTAAGGTCGAACCTTTGAGAGCGTAGTAATACTTTATAAGCCAGAGGTGTTGAGTCAGTGGTGCTTCGTGTATAGGCTCCTCGAGCCTGACATGGGCTGAGGTAATGATGTGCAAATGTGAAGCACGTCGAGAGAAGATAAGTACCTACTTACTAGGTACTAGGTAGTCAAGTATGGAGAGTTCTAAGGCTTTGAAAAGGGACTCGTGTTTGAATAGCCTCCTCTGCTGAGTTGCTTTGTTCGTTGCTTTAACATATAAGCTATAACACTTCTTCATTCTGAGCTATGTCGAAGAGAATTAACTGTGATGCGGTGTATTTCCTCTAAAATGAGTTTCTAGGTACGGTAAAACGCTAAATAGCTACATCCACTATAGATGTATCTACAATGAGGCTTCATAATGACTACTAATAATTCGCTATATATGAGTTATCTTGCGATTGGTTCGTCGTCACTAATTATGTTGGTGGAGTGTAATTTATTGTTTGGCATAGATAGCATGCGGGCAAACGAATGTTTCATCTTGTTATTTCCCGGCCTGCATATGTCTAGCACGTAAGGACAGAAGGACCAGGGATCTTGTACGACTGGCCACCCATGTATGGATTCCCGCTGTTGTCGTAGATGTTGACCTGAACGCCCGGGTCGTTGGCCTTATAAGCGCCAGGGAAACTGACGAAGTTTGAGCCGGCATTAGTACCAGAACCGGTGATTCGGATTCTATCATCTGTTAGAAGCGGTAGATGTTCGACGGGGGATAGGGTAGTCTTACTGAGCGCACTCCATATAAAACTGGGCTTGCCCAGGCATCTGGGCGCCGTGGAGGGCGATGAGTTCGACGCGCATAAGATAGTCACCGGGAGCAACGCATGAGGGCATGGTGAAGTAATGCCAGCCCCCGTTGGCGATCATCTTGTCCACAGCCCATTGTCCGTTTGTTAGACCGTCCTCGGCAACCTTGAACCACTTGAGACCACTTGGCTGAGCACTGGCAGCATTATCGACCTTGGCAAGATACACCATGATTGGTCCTGAGAAAATTAGACATAGCCAACACTAGAAACGTGAAGCCCAATGCCTTACCTTTATGGCTCTTGGCAATAGGGTGATCTGGGTCGTTGGCCGTTTGGGCACCCCCGATGACGTGGCCCCACCACGCGCCAACCTTTGCTCCAGCCGGCACGGAAATGACGGTGCTGTCAATGTGCTTCAGGTCTTTGTTGCAAGCAAAAGCAGCATCATTGACGTTCTGAATGGGGTAGTCGCTATCGGGGGCGCGAACTCCCTTAAGCTGCCCTTGATCGACGCCGTCGACGGAGACCTTTTGGAAGATGGTATGGCTGGATGCCACGGTCGCGAGACCAAGAATAATCGATTGCACCTTCATCTTTGCTCTTTTGTGCGTGTCCAAGCTAGGATACAATTTCTAGGTGGCTTCTGGGAGAGGAATTGTCTAGTCACTTATAGGGGAACAACGTAATGCTCAAGCAGGCCTAAATGGGAGGACGGCGCCTAGAGATCCGTAACAATATGGGGATATTAAACAACCAGTAGCAGAATAGGTAGCCTCACTACGCACGGAACCATATATTTCCGTGATGGTTTATCATTCTGGCAGTTGGGCATTGACTCTGTGCGGTTATTCTATGCTTCTCTTATGCCCGCGGGCATATAGGATGCCAGGTAGACAGGTAAGGACGGGTGCATCATAGGACATATTTTCAAAAGCTCTTTAAATATTGAGCAGAAAAACGGGAAAGCAGGATCAGTTCGAGCTGAGTGAAAATACCCACCTAGTATTTACCTATTTTATTTTCATAAAGATCCTGTCATCCCTTTTCGGTGGTCTGTAGCTGGGCTATCCATTCAAGCTGGCTAACCTGGGCGCTAGGTGTCAGGGAATCTACGAGGACTAGAAAATAGAGACTTGATGTGTATGGGTTCGTAAGCATCGTAGTTATAAGAGTTATGATTAATTTCTTGTCTCTTGGGAAGTCATGAAAGAGTCAGGTTTGTAGAGATGAAAGTGAATAGCATGTATGTAAAGATAGAAGTTGAAGGAGGAAGATGATGGGGATCTTGGACTGATTACTAATTGTCCAGATCATATCAATTTAATCACCATAGTCACGTGTCGCACCTTGAGGGTGGAGGGAGGAGGGGCAAGATGCATCTGATAACGATAGCGACCTCGGATTTAAATGGATTCACGGATTCACAATGCGAAGTAAAGATAAACCGGAATTTATCCGTTCGCGTCTGCGCTAGACCTATTTGCGGTTAGCGCTCTTGCTCTCAAAGGTTTTGTGATTCACTCGGACCAATCGGGGAAGCTGCGCGTTTTTGTATCTTTTTATCTTTTTAGCTTTTATTCTCGACCGCCGCTTCGTCGCCGTTTCCAAATTCGAACTTAACATCATTATCTTCATTTCCTGTTCCTCTTTCTGATCACCTTTCGTTTTTCGCTTTTCGCTTTTCATCTTCCTTATTATGAAGGTGACATAGACAGACTCTTCTTTTCGCCAATTTTATCTCTCATCACCCCAGGTTGCCCAGGATGCATAGATATAACTACACAGCATCATCATCTGGACCCCCACCGCCTCACGGTCGCGAGTTTGATGGTTTCAATCGACTGTCATCATCGCAACCATCGCCGCCCTCTTACCTACCACCTCCCCCACCACCCCCTCCTACAGACGGGCTTCAACAGCCATGGAACGACCAGTATAGCCAGAGAGACCGTCGAGGTCCGTATTCCAGCCTACGTCCAACGCGTTCTGGCGATTCTCATCGAGATGACTACAATCACCGCAATCGCGATCGCGACGGCCCCGTCCCTCCTACATGCGACTTCACCTTTCATATGCCGCCTCCGCCTGGTGTTGATTCGTATCGACCTTCAGAACGAGACCCAACTCCAAGGCAGTATGATTCATGTCGCCCTCATTCAAGAACCTACAATACTCATATACTAAGCAGGCACGGCGATGAACGAGATCCCTCCCGCTACCCCCGTTCTCATCGTTATGAACGCAACAGGCCCTCTGGCCGCGATTATCGACCCCGCCGTTCCGATGACCGTAGACGACAACAACATCAGCAACAGCAGCAGCAGAATCGCTCTGGGGGTGGACGAGCTAAATTCGTACCATCTAGTCGTCTCTTACTGCAGAAGAAATATGATGATAAATCCGAACTAATGCTAGGGGATTTAACTGGCCGAGCTACTTACAGGGACGTCGACGAGCTTTCTGACAGCGATGAGGCTGCCATGGATATCTCGGATAATTCCGACTCGGATGCAGCCGAGTCCGCTAGTAAACGGACACGCACATCCGCTGCAACGACTACGAAGACAGAACAAGATATTCCGAGATGGTCAAACCCCGATCCATACACGGCCCTTCCCCCCCCCGACGAGAGTACACGAAAGAAGAAGAGTATGGTTCAGCTAATCCGCAAGGCACGCGTAGAGGCCGATGCGAAAAAGCCAGAAGCCCAGATCGAAGGATTAGACTTCATTTCATGCGACCTTAGCGATGACGAGAACCCGGGTCGTGGTGGAGCCGGCAACCACCAAATCAGTCAAATCAATACGGCAGGCGCCGAGCAACAATCCACGGATGGCGCAACTTCCAGTGCAGCGAACCCCCTCACGTCTCTGTCAACTCGTGACACTGACCACCAGCAAAACGGAGTCAATGCACCAAATTCCAATACAACAGGTGCAAGCAATGACCTAATTGACTTGACGGCTTCCACTTCGCTGGGCAATCGAAAGCGCACCATTGATGACACCATCAAATCACCACACTCTTCCACCAAACCTTCCAAAAAGATGCATAGGCTTTCCACCGATATCGCGGTTGAGTGGCGAGCTGATATAGATCGCGAATGGGAGACTATTGGCGATATTCGCAAGCGATGCCCTTGGATCAAGAGAGATCGAGACAGAGATGGCTCGGCAGCGCCCTCGGTAGCTACTCGGTAAGTTATCCTGTTTACTGCTGGCTCTTGCTTCTTGTTTTAGGCTCTAATTATTTCGCATTAGCCTACACCAGGAGATCGTAGATTTCTACGGGTATGTGAGCCCTTGCGACTTTGAGGAACGGGTTCGCCAGGACTTGATCGGGGATCTTCGCAAGCTCGTTCAGAAAAAGTGGCCGGACGCTGACGTGTACCCGTTTGGCTCATTTATGTCGGGTCTTTACCTCCCCACTTCCGACATGGACGTCTCGATCTGTTCCAGAGGGTTTGTGGACCGCCAGATTGCACGCTATGACAGGAAAACACACTTATACGCCATCAAGCAGCACCTGATTAACAATCGGGTCGCGCGCGCTGACTGTATCATTGTTATAGCTAAGGCGAAGGTCCCAATCGTCAAGTATATTGACCTCAAGACTGGTTTGAGGGTTGACATATCCTTTGAGAATTTGAGCGGTCAGAATGCAATCCAATTGTTCCACCGCTGGAAAGCTACCTACCCGGCAATGCCGATACTCGTTTCCCTCATCAAGCACTTTCTCTTGATGCGTGGTCTTAATGAGCCGGTGAATGGTGGCATTGGCGGCTTCTCCGTCATCTGCATGGTTGTCAGTCTGCTCCAACAGATGCCTCAAGTCCAGAGTCGCTCGATGATTTCCGAGCACCATCTTGGCGAAATGTTGATGGAGTTTCTGGACTTCTACGGCAACCATTTCCAGTACAAAACGGTAGCCATTCGATTCACCCCCCCTGGTCTTGTCCCCAAGGTGCGTGCTACTCATTGAATGACTTCGCGATATAGGCTGACCAATTATTATTTAGTCTAGCATCAGTAGCTTTGTATACCGCAACATGGATCGGCTGTCCATCTTGGACCCCAACAACCCAGAGAATGATATAGCGGGCGGTTCTAAGAGTACGCCGCTAATACTCTCACAGTTCGCCAAAGCCTTTTCTGCCCTGCAAACACGCATGACAGAGCTGGCTGAGGGCCACAGGCCCGGTGACAGTATTCTCGAGCCGGTGTTGGCGGGGAACTATTCAGTGTTCCATGACCAAAGGAATTGCCTCAAACGAGTAGATTCTGGACGTCGCTCGCAACGCCAACCTGAGAACCGGCGCCAGGGAAGGTGGTAATCTGGTACATGGAGTATTCCTAAGTCACTTTATTATGAATCCGCACAACACCCTTATGTCGTTAGTGCCGACACATACCCCTAGGACTTGATTCTCATCATGAGCAGGTAACGGACAGCGGATCAGGCCACTCCTATATACCGATGAGGCTCCCTGGACCCGGCGTTTTCGGAAACTTGACGGCCCAGTGATACCATTTGCTTTTCCTCCGGCAAGTTAGGCGTTCAAGAGGAATCCGTTTCAGTGCTGAAATTTTCCTAGCACCATGTATTATAGTGACCAGATGCTTGACCCGACACATTGTGTCGATACTGGGTCTATCGCATTTCCTTTCTTCCTTCCTAGCCCCTTGCTCGATCAGATCGGCCAATAGGCCCACAGCCAAGTGGCAAGGGAAACAAAATTCAGATTTTATCCTTATGGATTTATACTTCTTTTTGCAACGATCTCCAGTGGAGAGATATAGTGATTGATATCAAGATGACTGATCCTGGCAGCTGCCATGGAAATTCTCGGCTTAAATTGGGTCTTAAATTACTGACGTATCCACCTCTATGTAGCAACATTGAATGATCAAATGGCTACGCCAAAGCTAACGTGTCACAGAATCAGGGCTTTTGCCAGAGACTTCTTTCTTGCTCAGTGCAGCAGTTGTGTCGTCTTAAGGAAGCTTGAGGTTGTTTTATGAACGCTTCAACTTCCCTCTTTTCTCGCTGGTTGCCAGGCTTTATGCCAAGCTCCAGAGAGGAAACCACCATGACCAGCTTCATCTTGTTGTCTGTCGACCGGCAACGGCATCAGAGTTCACGCAATGCCTTCTGGTCTAGCGGAGTTTATCACGCAAGGTCTGTCAGTAGGTTTGAGATCATAACCAGCAACCACGAATCACGGTAACGATTGTTGGCTGGCGTTCGGCGATCCAATTGCTTCTACACCTAGGTACTAGCTTACCTAGTACCTATATACACTAAAGGGTCTACATCCATACCATGTAACCATGAGAAGGCTACCTAGTAGTATTTGGATAGGTACGCGCATACCGGCGCAAACAGTGTGTATCTACCTACCTACCTACCTATGTAGTACCTAGTGGTATGTTGTATGAGGTTGTATGACAGAACTCGAAACCTTAACGGACCCGAAACCCTTTTTTCGTTCTCTTAGACGAACTCCATTTACACGAGTTGATGGTAGTTTTCGGTCGTACAATGCTGTGCAAGTTCAAACTGCCCTCGTACCCCACGTTCCACCAGGTCCCTCCCTGTTTATCAGCGATAACGCATTCTTCACTCTTTCTCGACTATTTTGACAAGGTTTGTCTCAACCTGATGTGCGTCAAAAGATCTTCAGCTTTCTTCCTAATAGTAGTAGATGGCAGATGGCAGATGGCAGATGGTCAATCCTCCCATAAAAGCAAATGCGACACCCCAGATTTTCCTTTCTTCCCGAACGAAACCTCCCCCTCCCCTCCACCCGCCTCAGCACGGTGCTTCTTCGGGGCCCATGCGCGTGGATCTCCGACCTTTCACGTGGGGTCGTTAGGGATTCTCCGACCCCTATTATTATTTCCTACCTTATCAGGCTGGAGGACTTGGGAACTACCTACTACGTAGTAGTAGATATTATAGCACGGCGACTTCTACGATGACCACAGGCTCTTCATTCGACGACCTATCCTTGCTCACTACCTGGAGGGATAGAAATTGTCGTCCAGGGGTGAAGAGGGTCGTGACTCGACGGTCCTAGCGTACTCGCCTATCCTAGCGTTCTCGCCTAAACCCCAGCGTGTTTTCTTATTTGCCTCGACAGCCTATCACAAAATTCTTCGAGCCTAGGCTGAGCCGGAGTTCGGCTAGTACCTGACTTAGGTAGGTACTTAACGCTCTATAGGCACTAACGTCTGCAACTACTATACTAGAAATGTCAATCTCACTATTCATCATGGATAGTGATATTTGATCCCCAGACTTGTCTCCACATGTCATCAATGTCGAGGCCGGGGTAACGGGGTTTCATCCAGTGCAATGTCCCTCGGCAAGCCGGGGGACTGTTCGTCTGGTCCCAGTTCAAGTGAACATCGTTCCCAGGCAATCCTCCGAAGGAAGTGTCTCTCGCACGAGATGGAACTTCACCGGGTGCGAGTGACTCCAAGAATCGGTACGATTCGCCTTCTATCAGAAGATCCAAAGGTTCAAAGCCAATAGATGCTCTCGTGAGGTGTTATACAGACGCTAGGAGGTCCTGCTGCTGTGGACGCGGATGTGGTGTGATACAGCTTCACCCCTGATCATATTAGTTTTCTTATTATCTTCCTCCACACGACCGTCCGACGACACTTCGACGGTTATTCGTTGGGGCTTGGATAAATCGCGAACACATTCCCGCCTAATTCCTCACTCCTGTCATCAAAACCGCTCCGAGACCATTGGAAGTGTATTCATACATGCCCATCGGTTTCCAGCATGTATCAAGCCAAGAATGTGTACTTCATCTGCGGCTTTGCTGCCATCGGTGAGCTTCCCGTAGTTCAAACCCATGTTGGTCGATAAGATTGTCTTGGATGCTAACCCGCGCCTCCTCGGCCTCAAGGCGGCGGTTTGTTTGGCTTCGACATTAGCTCGATGAGCGGTGTCATAGGGACCAGCGCGTACAAGCGATATTTCGATCACCCCGTCTCGTATCGGCAAGGCGGTATTACTGCTTCCATGCCCGCTGGCTCTCTCGTCGGTATGTCCTAGCCCATTTAATCATGGAAACGACATCCTACTAATAACGAATGCTGGATAGGCTCGCTCGCAAGTTCCTTTATCGCCGATAAGTTCTCTCGAAAGATTTCTGTTCAGGTAGCGTGTATCCTCTGGGTTATTGGTTCGATGTGTGTTATATCAATCCATTTCTCTACATTATACTCAAACTAATGAGCCGCTTGGCTTGACCAGTTTACAATGCGCGGCGCAAAGTGTGGAAATGTTGTGCGCCGGGCGGGCCATCTCCGGCCTTTGTGTCGGAATCGCGTCTACCATCGTGCCCGTGTACCAATCTGAAATCGCGCCAAAAGAAATCCGCGGTCGAGTCGTTTCCCTCCAGCAGTGGGCAATCACATGGGGCATCTTGATACAATACTTCATCCAATATGGGGCCTCGTATGTCGGTGGAGGACCGGAGGACCCCAACCAACCCGAGGCCGCTTTCCGAATCCCATGGGGCATCCAGATGATACCCGCCATTATCCTGTTCTTTGGGCTGTTCTTCTTCCCCTACAGCCCTCGATGGCTCGCGTCGAAAGACCGGTGGCAGGAAGCCATCCAGGTTATGGCGGATCTACACGGCGGCGGCAACATCAACCACCCCAAGGTCTTAGCGGAATATAAAGAAATCGAGGAGGCGCTACGATTCGAGCGCGAAAACGCGTTATCCCGATTCACCATTCTAAGAAAGCCGCGCATACTAAAGCGAATCGTCCTCGGCATGAGTGTTCAGATGTGGTCGCAGGTAAATGTTTTTAAGTACACTAATTGAGAGAATGCCATGCTGACTCTAGCTGCCTAATAGCTAAGCGGTATCAACATCATGATGTACTACATCGTCTACATTAGTAGGTGCCCCTTTCCACTTGGACTATCGTGATGGTTCGCTATGGCTGAGGAACACACGCGAGGCCTATCTTCCTTCTAAACAGACTTTTCGATTTGGACGGAAATTAAGCTAATACATCTTGTATAGTGGAGGGAGCGCGAATCGGAACACCCTTAACAACCGCTTCGATCCAATATGTGATCAACGTCGCACTGACGTTACCCGCCATCCTGTACCTGGACAAGATCGGACGTCGACCCACATTGATGTTTGGCTCTTTCTTCATGATGGTGTTTTTCTTTATTTCAGGTATTTCACGACCTTTTACAAATTTCGAGTTTCTGTTCGACTGATCACTGGAAACAGGGGCTCTACAAGCCATCTACGGCGAACCAAACAACGGCAGTAGCGACCGCAGCGACATCACATGGGTGGTTCACGACAACAAGCCCGTCTCGTCGGCCATCGTCGCGTGCTCGTACCTGTGCGTGGCGACGTTTGCGATGACGTGGGGCCCGACGTCGTGGACGTACACGGCGGAGATCTTCCCGTCGCGGGTGCGGGCGACGGCGGTCAGCATCAGCACGGCGACCAACTGGCTGTGGAACATGATCCTCGCGTTCGCCGTGCCGCCGCTGCTGTGGAGCATCAACTGGAAGATGTACATGCTGTTCGCCGCCTGCAACGGCGCCGCCTTCATCCACATGACCCTGTGCGCCCACGAGACCAAGGGCCTGACTCTCGAGGAGATGGACGAGGTCTTCGACCAAGGCAGGGCTGCTTGGCGCCCCAGGGGCAAGCATAGCCGTTTGGATTCCCTCCAGCGTGATATCGAGATGGGCAATGTCCTCGTCCAGTTCGTGCCGTCGCATCCCGTGGACGATGTCGAGAAGCGCGAGAAACACGATTCGTTCGCTCTTGAATAAATGTCTAATTTCCTCTGTGTAGGAGCGGTGTTACTGGGTGCATACACTCGCTTGCATACTGGGTAGCCACGCGGGATGGCGTTGTTATGGCACTACTTAATACCGGATATAATGAACTATCATAGCACTCTTTATCGAATACTAATCAGGGCTATATGATCTTGATATCCCGACCTGGAGACGGTGAACGCGTCTTCACTCAACCCCTAATCAACCTTGCCCTATAGTCCTGCATGAGGACTTGCCATGGGACCATGTACTACACCACCTAATACACATTATCCTCTCGGAAAACTTTCGCATCTGTGAACACCCCGGCCACAGACGACCTAGTACCTCCCCATCGCATCCCAAGTCCGTCGTTCCCGAGAAGGCGTACCATCGGTAGATGCCGTCGTTGGTTGTGGATGTATAGACGCTGTTGGATTCATTGTTCACTGCGGGATGCATCGTTAGTCGTGAGATATAAATACTAGGTGCGCAGTGGGTATGCCGACGGCGACCCAGGTAAGGGGGCGTCCCCGGCTGCGATAACCGCATCTAAAATAGCCGTGTGAACCCTGGAAGTGTCTGACGTACTCTTTATCTGCCAGTATTGCGGCTTCAAGCCGATCCGCGCATGTTTGGTGCCCCCGGTGCAGTCGTCGGACTCGTACTCGATTGCTAAAAAGCCCCTTGCCGCGTCGCTTGCGGCGAGCAGCGAGAGGAGCGTAAGAGCCACTGCCAATAGCTTCATTGCGGCTTCGTTGCTGTGTTGGCGGTTGTTAGGTCTAGGGCACTGGCTTTCCGGTGATTATTTTCGCGGGATGGGATGTTTTCGGAGAGAGGTCAATAGGCAACACACTTTGTTCAACTACTCGTTTGATCGTACAGTGACGTAAAAACAGGCCCCGTTCTAGGACAAGAAAGATGCGACGAGGTATCACTGGCCCATTGGTTCGGGCCGTGGATTATTGGGTGAAAGGTTGGACAAAGAGAGGCGCATAGGGGCTAAAACCTGATATAAAGATTCGCATGGCTTCTGGTCAAAGGACGCACGACAATGACCCTGGTCGCATGGGTTGTGCTAGCACGTTTCCAAGCTAGTTGTCACTGTAGTCCCAAGAGCGGCGGCAGGAACGGGGCATCCATGGTGTTGGGCTTTGCAAGCATGGGAGTATAGGCTTCTGGTACTGTAAATCGCTATGGAGATTATCTAGGCGGTAGTATCATCGTCATTTTTCGCGTGTAATAGTATCGTATCTGAGCTATACCCTCGTTATGATGGGTTATATCCCTTTTTGCGATCTTAAAGCCCACCTATCGTTCCCGGCTCACCGTATGCAGGCGACACCTCCCACACGTCGAACTCCGGGGACTCGAATCTTCTCGGCACCTGCAGTCTGATCGTGAGATCCACACCAGCCGCTTCCGCTGCTGTCCTTATGTACTCTGTCATGTGCCAGGTCACGATCTTCCAGTTTTGGTTCCTGTCCGAGATCGGTTCCTCTAAAACCTCGACTTTCCTGAGCGGCGCGTTGTTTTCGCGGCTCTTGTCCAGGAACCCGACCAGCCAGTCGGCGTGGTCGTTGTTGAGCCTCTCCAGCCAGAGAACGTCGAAGGTTTGTGAGTAGTTGTGCGACCGCATCTGACGAGCGGACCAGAATATGCCCTGCTCGCCGTCGAATCGCAGGTGGAATTCGTCCAGGCGTGGAGGGAGTATTTTCCATATGTCTCGAGAGAACGGGCATTCTGCCGCCGTTAGATTTTGGCCGAAGAGGAGGCAGCTGGTAAGTTCGAGATGGCACAAGTTATTGAATTGTGACAGATCGATCACAGTGCCGTCGTGCTCAGAGAAGAGGACGTTGTCGCCGTCGAAGGATAGTTCCCTGAGGCTACCAGCCACCGGAGCCAACAATTCTCCGCACAGTTGGGGGCGTACGTAGCCACTCAGTTGCCAGGTTGGTATGGTACAGTCGTCGGATATGTGCATGTCATACTCGCAACCAGGGCCTGGGAGGCTGAGGTGTAGGTAAACCAAATTGGGGGCTCGTGAAAGTAGGGATTTGAGGGCGTCGAGGGGGACGGGGCAGTATGTGAAGTCCAGATGAGTTAGATTGGTGAGCACTGTTTCCGGGATGAGATCTTGGCAGGTGTATCCAACCGGAGTACAGACGGTGAACTTCTCCAAAGCCGGAAGCTCGGCCAGTTTTTCGAGCGATTCGATGGGAAGATATTCGTCTTTGAACGGAGCGAACTCGGAGTCGGTGATGTTGATGATTAATTGTCTCAACCGGGAAAAGCTACCGGGAGCGTAGTCGTACAGAGCTGGAAGCGAGAGCCACTTATTCCTATCGCGGCGGAGGATGGATTCCAGCTCAGTTAACGTGGTTGACCTTGCCAGATAGCTAAGGAGTTCGTTATATACTTTGGGTGCGGTATACCCCCAGTCGATTGCCGCGGTCTGTATACGATCTACGAGAGAGGGATTGGAGCTCCAGGATTTGACTATAGCGACGGCTCGCTCGTAGTCTTTGGAAAGTCTTCCGTTTACATGCAGCCGGAGGTGAGTCCACACGAGCTTCGTAGCGGTATCGGAAAGACGGCGGCATGTGCGAGCTAGGGCGCACAGGCTGGGATATCCATGATCATAATCAGGGCGTTCTTCTTGATTATCAAGATGACTGAGGACGTCGTTAAGTATCTCGATTGGTAATTCATTGAATGACATCTCGTCGTTTTGCTGTCCCTTAGTTAGGTATGTATATGTATATGTACTAGGTAGGTACCTTTGTTTAATACATATGTAAGAATCGCTACTACGTCGAGCCTTAGAGAGTGGGTTGAAGCGGGTAGAGCGGGGCTACAGGGCGTCGGCGCCAGGTATCGGTGGATCTTATATGATACAGGGGACCCCCACTTACCCCAGATCTACTTTGATTCGTTTAATTCACTTAACTCAACACTCATAATGGATTGTTGCATGTTAATACCTACTAGGTACATATAAGCCATATAAGCGGTTCATCAAACGAAACGCATTCACACGTCATCATCAAATGCTTCAGGCAATGAGCTTCAACTTTATAACGTGTTCAAGTAGAAAGTAGCATCATGTGTTTCTTAAATCTGTGTATCTCCTCTTTTCTTAGCCGAGGGTTTCATCTATGAACTCTCGAATACCCGAATGTCGTTGGGGGTTGTCTTTCATTAATAACTGTTCCTACGGCCGTCGCTTAAACCCCAGTGTATTAGGTACCTAGGTACCTGCCTAGGTAGCTACGGGATGGCTTCGTCATTTTCTAGATTTTTATCATTTTTCGAGGAATTTGTTCTTAATCCTGAGCCGCGAGTTGGCCTTCATCCCATACCGGGAAGCAAACCTCTCACATTTACGGCAGCAATCTTACCACCGTTGACTTATTATGTTGCTCTGCTCCTCCTTGCCCCACCGCCACCCCCTATCGTCGATTCCATTTATGCCAAGACAACTCGGAATATCCTTGCTTTGATATCCGGAATCCTCTTCTTCCGCTTACCACTTGCTTATCATGTCCCTCGGAGCATTGGACTGACGTACCAGCTCGGCCTCGTCGGTCTGTACGGTGGGTGTAGGGTCATGGATGCTTTCTTCATTAGCCCATATTGTTTTAAGCATATCCCCAGGAGGGTCCAGTATGTGCACAAACCGAGGGTTCAAACACCCGCAATAGAGGGCACGGGAACGATGAAGGAATGGTCTGATGGGGGGATTAAGGATCCGTACTTCCATCAAGAAAACAGCACGGTCCACATCTACATTCCGGCCGGTAAAGCGAAACGTGCCGACGCCGCTCTTGGGACTGAATCCGGACAACCCGGCAGGGAAAGGCGTTCAAGTATTTCTGACGGGATCAGCCACATGGCTCGTAGAATGTCGAACTCAATCCCGGATGCCGCTCGCGACCCCTTTCTTGCAGTACGGCGCACCTTGCATGGCCCCGACCCCCAGGCCGTGCTCGAAACAGCAGTGACCGAATCCGGCTGGCCGCGATCCCTCCGAGACCGCGCCACCTGGGCCTTGGAGCTCGAGCTGAGCATGCGGGGCGTCGGCTTCACCTGGACGACGGCCGACGTACGGCACACGCGCAAGACGTGGCTGCCCACCGTCGGCAACCGCATCCACAGCGTGCTCGTGCACGTCTTCCCGGTGCTTCTCGTGAGCTGGTTCGTCATCAGGAACACGTACGTGCGGTATCTCGCCTCTCCGGCAAATGACTCCGCATTGTTCAATAACGACGAGCAACGGTCTCGGGAGCTCTTCGACGACGAGCTACCGCTGCCCACGCAGCTCCTCCTCACGGGCGCTTTGGGTGCGTTTCTCATGGCGGCGTTTTCCCTCGGCCACTCGCTCTTCGCTATCATGCTTAGCCCCCTGGCGCCTAGCCCCCTGGCGTTCTTTCCGCCTCTCTACAGCACCAGGGTCTGGGACGTGACGACCGTGCGCAAGTTCTGGTCGTATGGCTGGCACCGGCTGTTTGCGCGGCTGTTCCTCGTGTACGGCGTCTGGCCCGGAGAATGGATCGAGAGGAAGCTGACGGGAAAGAGACACGAGGAACCTGCGGACGTTGGCAAGGTCCTAGGGGGTTTTCTGTCCAGCGCCTTCGTCCACTCATTCTCCGTACGAGGCGTTCTGGGAGGTGATTGGAGCAGCGCGGCGGGTGAGGCGAAGTTCTTTGCGCTGAACGGCTTTGCGGTCGTGCTGGAAGGGGCGGTGATAAGGACGGTTCGGCGTTGGAGGAAGGAAAGGGGCTACGAGGAGAGAATGTGGTATGACGGCTGGATCGGGCGCGCGTGGTGGCTTACGGTGTTGTTAGGCTCTGGAAGAAATTTTGCAAGGGGTTGGGTTAAATCTGGCTTGGTAAGGGAGATTGCATTTATGTGACGTCCAAGACGTTCATGGTGCATAGGTGACCCAGCAGGCATGAAGTAGTCGTTGGAATAATGTGCTATCGTCATCCGTCTTACTAAATGGGAGTGGTTTAAACCAACTCATAACTCCAGGCTACGTGTTTCCCAATTCCGAAGGTAAGGTGCTGCTAGTCCTCGTTTAGACAGACCCCTTTTCCCATCTAGGTTCGTCCCACCCGTACATCACCACGGCGTCTTTGTGATCAAAGAACCTCTGTCCATCTGGCACGGCAACCTTCTGGAATTCTTCATTGGCAAAGATCTATAAGTAAAATGTTAGCTGGAGAAAAAATTAAGCCGCTTGAAGACCGTTCCAAAAAAAAAAAAAAAAAAAAAGGCCTACCGCCAGGATGTCCTCCAGACTGTTCGCCCACATATCCGCGCCCCCATCAAAACCCACCATGTTGAATCCGAGTTTGCCGAGGTCGGCGGAAGTGTCCGAGTAGAACTGTGAATACTTGACGAGGTTTTGGCGGGCGATTGGGACCGATAGGAGGATCATTACGTGATCGGCCCAGCTATAATAGTTTGTCAGGTCTAGGGATAGAATGAAATTTGCCTGAAGACTAGAAACGTACCGTTTTCGAAATTCCTCAATTGACAAGCCCTCTTTCCTCTTGATGAACGTCGTCATCCTGACAAGCCGGCCGGTCGGCTTCGCACTCTCGTTCGCGGAAGACATAGTGACTCTGAAGGAAGTAGCAGGTAAGTTATGAATGTCTTGATGCGTATCTTGGAAACCGGTAACAGGTGAGTTAGGAGACTTGGTTAAATACCTACTCGTGCAAGAGGCGCCGCCCTGTAGGTTCGGGGCTGATGCCTATGAGCGCATGCCCATCCACCTGGTAGATATGGACTTAGGAGGCCATCTTGAAACCTTCTAGAAAGACTTGATCCTCCGTCCACCAACTATCACTGTGGTTGACGGCGTTGACGCCGGAGATAGTACGAATTCCCGTGCGGTGGCCGGGTGGGGACCCATGCACACCCCGACGGGTTTGGATTGGTTATCTTTATTTCCTAAGGAAATACATTTGTCTGGGCAAAGGATTGTTAGAAGTTGATAGAAGTGTTGATCTCTTATGAAGTAAATAAGTACTCGGGGATAGCGGTAGCAAGACATTCCAGACAGAATGCACTGGATCGTTTCAATACCCAGAGGAATAAAGGAACAACATTGGGCTCTATACCATGCTGTTCTGCATATCTACCAGGATCAAACTATCATAAGAATCTTACAGTCGTCACAATGATCCGATCCGAGTATATGTCATTGGGGTTGATAGGGTGTATAGTTGGCCAAGGGATCAAGACATGCGTTAAGACCGACCCTCCGCCAAAGGAGGCGCAGTGGAGAGCTTGGCATGGCCAACTCAAATATGACCTTGAAGTTGCGCCGTATGTCTTGTAAACGCCCGCTGCTTACCTCTTGATTGATCCTGTAAAGCTTTCATCCGACATCTCTTGAATACTAGGTAGAAGCCAAAATTCGGATAATATACTACACAGTATTGGAGGGGTTAGATCTAAGGATGATGTGGATCGTTAGGTGAGTACCAATTGGTTTAGGTATGTCAGGAAAGGCTTGGATATCTCTTCTCTGGCGATGGTCCATAAGACCATCTTGCGAAGCCCGAGGAGATATCATCGAATGAGCTGAACAATAACCAGGCGTGGCTTATGAGGTGGCTTGCCTAGAATAGCTTAGTTTATAGTGGCTTCCAGACCTCCCAGGATTATCTCTCGCTTGTTCTTCATCAGACATCCAACTATCGTCTGGAGTGCCATTGTTCGACAACTACTTCTCGGCTCAAGGTTGTTCGAACGGGTATAGACTAAGTTTTAATTGGTTATCTCAATCAATGATGCTTTTGGAAGATTTTAGTACCAAGGTGCAACAACGCCCTCTTACGAGATCAAGTCGACCCCGGTTTTGTTATAAAAAGAGCTTCTGATCGCAGAAAGTTCCCCTGCCACCAAAAAAAAGCAACTAACGAGAAAGCCACTTTTGCCTCCCTACTAGGTAGGTAGTAGGTAGATGTATACCTACCTAGGTACCTAGCATCTGGATACGGGTACTGTATGTCGCAGTCCTGGTCTCTTGATCATCCCACTTTGGGTACATAAAATGCTATGTCCTGTTAGATGGTACCGGTAACAGTGTCTGAAGGATTACGAGATGAAATAAAGTAATCATTGGTCAATGCCCGAAATCTTCCCTTGGTGGCGTTTGGTGGCGCTCAGATAGCCGAATAGATTATCGTGCTGAGTACGCAAGTAAGGAGATGGTCACTTCTGAACCAACCGATATGTGCGGGGCGATGAGATAGGGGCATAGTATTGCCTGGGAATACTGTGTGTAACATTGTTATCGGTCTTGGAGGGCGTCTATGTGGCTGCAAGCTATAAGCTGGAATGTCCTACCGACTTCATTCCTTTGTTCTTCAATAATCTGATTGTGGTTTCTTCGTCTTCAAATATCCTGTTTCTATCAAAAACACGGATAGAATTGTGACGGACGTCTAAACCACCATGGAGAATTATGACTACGTCGTAATAGGCGCCGGTAAGTAATCCGGCCTACGCCCTGCCCCTCTCTCTAGCAAGGGGGTCACTTTCCAACGTTTACCACTACTAAGTCTTCTCAAGGAGTCCATGGGCTGGCTGCCGCAAAGCAGATTCACTGCACGCAACCCGGCTGCAAACTGGTTGTGTTTGATGGACAGTCTACGATTGGCGGGAAATGGGCCGAGTGCAATGTATTTCAAGGCCTCAGAACTAACAACCCCTCGGGGACATACGAATTCCCCGACTTTCCCATGGACAGTGACAGATTCGGTGTCCAACGTGGGGAACCCATCCCGGGTGAGATCGTCCACGCATATCTCAAGGCGTACTCTGAGGAATTCGGTATCGATGACTTCATCAGAGTCGACACAAAAGTTGTGAGCGCAGAGCATCAAGATGACGCTCCGAAAGGTGGATGGGTATTGTCCATCAAACCACGCAATCAGGAGCAGACCAAAATCTTTGCTCGCCGGCTTGTTGTTGCGACTGGATTGCTTTCAGAACCCTTTATGCCAAAGTTTGACGGGCAAGACAGATTCGGTGGCAAGATCTTCCACACCAAAGACTTCCCACAGAATGGCGATACATTGAAAGCAAAATCCGTGACTGTGTTTGGAGGTGGTAAGTCTGGATGGGACGCCGTCTATCAATATGCAACAGCTGGTGTTAAGGTAAATTGGGTCATCAGATGTAAGTACCTCTCCGACAAACTCATTCTAGGATAACATGGACTGAGGCCAATCAATAGCAAGTGGGCATGGGCCTTGTTGGATGGCTCCTATATATGTCACCCCCTTTAAGAGATGGTTTGCGGAGCTTGCAAGTAAGTCGTTCTGCATCCCCTAACAGCGTATCATGCACTGATATCTTCGTGCAGATATAAGATTTCTCTCTTGGCTGAGCCCCTGCATATGGGGTGACGCTGGCGGGTACACGGGCATCCGTAGGTTTCTTCACCGCACAGCAATCGGCCGATTCATAGTGGACCGCTTCTGGAACGCTCTCGGTCGGAATATCGTCACGCTCAACAAGTTTGACTCTCATGAGAAAACCGCTAAACTGAAGCCGTGGCTCCACCTGATGTCGGCAGGGGGTAGCTTTAGTATTCTTAACTACGAGAAGGATTTCCTGGAGCTCGTCAGGACCAACGATAACATCCACATTCACATTGGGGAGATTCTTCATCTCAGCCCAGGGAAGGTCCACCTTGCCGACGGTACCGAGTTCGAATCCAACGTATTCCTTGCCAACACAGGTTGGAATAACACACCGCCTGTGAAGTTCCTCCCCGAGGGTATCGAGAAGGAACTCGGGATTCCTCACGCCGTGGTAGAAGACGCGCCCGCAGAGGATCTGGCAAACCAACGCACGCTCCTCAAACGCGCGGACGAAGAGGTATTCAGAAGCTTCCCCAAACTTAAGACACCTCCAGTCTGGAATGAGAAGTTCATCCCCATGGTCACCCAAAAGGGAATCAACAGCAACGCAGCGCCGCATACGCCCACGACACCTTACATGCTGCACCGTTTCCTTATCCCGGCGTCACCCCGCTTTCTGCGTCCTCGGGACGTGGCCTTCATAGGTTATCAGACCAACTTCTGCAACGTTCTCACCGCTCACATCACCGGACTATGGATCAGCGCTTACTTCTCAGGGGAGCTAACACGAGACCCCTCCAAGGCCGTTGATGACGACGAAGCGCTGGAGAAACTGCAGTACGAGACCGTGCTACATAACCGGTTCGGAAAGTGGCGGTACCCCACCGAATGGGGTGACAAAGGCCCCAACTATATCTTCGACGTCATCCCGTATTTCGACCTGCTTCAGCGTGACCTCGGTTTGAACCCATTCCGGAAAGGTGGTGTGCTCGCAGAGATGTACAGCGCGTATGGGCTGGATGACTACCGCAACATCAACGAGGAATGGCTGAAGAAGCACCGAGGGCAAGATGCTGGCAGTTGAGCGGCTGGTAGCCAGCTACCCGTCTAGTCGTAGACGCATAGGTGCGCCGAACCGCCAGGGATCCGGGGAGATTTGAAGAAGAGGTTTCTTCTGACGTACACATAGCATTCCAAAGTCTTATCGTAGCTTTTGCGTACGTCGCGTAACAGCGATGCCCCTCTGTGTTCCGTCGGTGCTCTCGGTGACAGGATGTAAGATAATCCGGTAGCAATTCGTGGTAATCTACGCGATGGTAGGTACTGTCGGTGTCATTTTAATTTGCAAGGCTGTTGAACTCTGGGGGCATAGTTGAAGACCCGATCATCAAGCCAAATGCGCTGCAATATCCACTAAGTTTGCTGGTTCCACGATGCCATAATGCCTACGGCCTTCCTACTATTATTAGAAGATTGCGGTGGGCATTTTGAGAGAATCGGTGCTATATGGTGAAATTTTGCAACATAGCGCGTGTCACCTTAGGTGAAAGTCGTTTTCACTACACCCTCTAGCGAACCACTAGATACCTGGGTAGGCTTAAGTAAACCCGACTTTCTACGGCATGAGGACAGAAAGGAAGGTCTCCTTGAATTAATTGGTTATGGGGAAGGCCGCTTTGAGACGACCGTAATAGGGTGAACTAACTGGATTGAGATGCCCCAAACTCGATACAAAAGAGACTACTTTCAACAGGCTACCGAGTTATAGATTACAAAATCAATATAGGTACCTAGGTACCTACCAAGGTATATGAGTCTCCATCTCTATAAGAAGAGGTCGTAGGTCGTACTATGAATACCAGGCTACCTGGGTGCCTGCCTAGTCGCCGTGAGGGTGATCCGCCGGATATATAGAAGTAGACTGCGAACCTGACACCTAAATCGTCCCCTCTACGGAGTCAAAGTGGTCGTCAAACATCCGTCCAGGAAACGCACCTATTAAATATTCTATGATAGATAATCGGATGGTTGGACTCGGGTAGATCTTCATTAAAAGAGGCTTCTAATGGAACCAAGAGTCAGATGCACACAATCACAAGTGCTACATGATGCTATTCCATACCTCCGGCCTCTAGGCTATCTAGTACCTAGTATCAATCATCCTCATATAGAGCTTGACACGTGCTTGGGTACGGACACCATGAGCCTCGTCGAGGATGGTAGCAGTAGCCACTTCCCCACATTGACGAGACATCATGATATGTGTTGGCGCCATTGGCTAAAATGTTCGGCACGTACGACCCATCGATGCGGGAAAGCTAGAGACGCAGATCTATTGCTACATCGAGTAGTATTCGTGCATTCAGCTCGGGACGTTGCATGAAATATTGATCCCCGCTCATGCCTCCCGAAGCCCGACGGCCAATAGACGGAGATGTTATTGCTGGCAGATTAATTTGCGGCAAGATGCAAGCGAAACAGCGGCAGAAAGCGGAGGCTGAAACACGGAATAGGCTGCTTGCATCTTGGGTAGCAAATGTGGGCACCGTAGCCGCAACATCACAACGACAGATCACTTTTGTATTTTCGAAAGAGCTGACCGAACCAGAGAGGAATCGAGTAGTCCCCGATCCGTGATTTCCGGTAAACGGCCGGCCCTTATACCCCAAGGCTTCAGAATCACTTCCTACCCACCAGCCATGATAACGGAACGATTTCCAAACCCGTCCAGCTGCATGCATGAGGCTCCGTGTCCGTGGCCTTGCCATGCCCCAAAAATGATATTACGAACGTAAAGGCCGGTTCTCCATTGGGGGTACGATCAGCTGCTTCATCAATCATTACTAGGTAGCTTCTTAGAATATCAAGTTGATCATAGCGATTCATAATTGATAGGTACCAGGTACCTAGGTAAGTATTTACCTAGTACCTGGGATCAAATCACATCTTTACGATACCTAGGGGTCTGGAGCAGGGAGGAGTGCAGTTGATCAGACGATCCATAAGGTCTTATTCTCTCGGTTTGGTGGACTGTATAGGTACCTAGGTACATGCCGCCGTTCAGGCAAGCCCCGCCCCCCTTTTCAGCATCCCCCCAACGAAGAGGAAAATTGTTAATTATTAGGTCAGTTATCAGGCCGGGTACTAAACCAGAGCCATCATCCCAATGTAACAGACCCCCGCAACCCAGCTGGCGAAACTCATCGAGTTGGGCGAAGCGGCACCAGTGACCGGCGCTGCTGGTGTAGGTTTCAGGACCTATGATCACGAATATGTGAGTCAAGAGTTAAGCATAGCGAGGTTTTTTTTTTTTTTTGAAACCACCGTTGAATTGAGGGTTTCTGGAGTCTTACCTTGTTCACCACATGCGCAACGCCGTTCTCGAGAACCAAGTTGGCCTGTGTAATTAGCCCGCCATTGACATAGTACCGCCCGCTCCGAACGCTAATAGCAAGAGTCTCGCCGCGCTGTGTGGTCAGGACAGACCCGTCTTTCAGGTCGGGCAGGTAGCTGACGGTGCCGGCGACGACATGGTCCGTGACCAGCTGCGAAGCAGGTATGGTCGAGTTGGAGGCAGAGATTGCGGCGTTGGATGGTAAGAACACGGTGACAGAATGCGTAGTCTCCAGCTTGTTCGTCGAGTTGCTCTGGGAGATCAGGTTCGCAAAAGCCGTCTGGCCGGTCGCCTTAGATGTGGAAGAGAGCGGCTCCGGCATTGTGAAAAAGCTGATGGTGGGACATGAGTCAGACAACTCCCAACATTCATAAAAAGGGCCATACAACTTACCCATCCGTGATATGGATTATTCCGCCATCATAGGGAATATCTCCCTTGATAACATTGGTGATCTTCCCTAAGCCAGATGCAATTCTGAGCAGCGAAGTTTCATTACGCCGAGTAAGGGAGGGCGGGGCCCATCGCTTTGTGGGTGAAGTGACGTTTGAGGGCCTGGTGTCGAGTACAATCCGTTGACCACGGCCGTCCAGCAAGGGTGCTTCATCGTTAGTTTCAAGAGCCGAGCCAGGCAATGAACGACTAGCACTCTCCAGCCTAGTTGTTCCCCTAGCGGACTGGAACGCTGCAGCCCTGCGAGCCGAAGGAGAGAGGGCCCGTTCCGCTAAGGTCTGGTTCCCAAATCCCAAGTCTGAAGGGGCAAAGATCGTTTCAACCTGGCCGGATAAGTACAGCTGTAGAACCTCCGGATCTGATTGAATAAAATCTGCGAATTTGGAGGCTCCAGATGCTACAAGAGCATCTACTAGACCAGGTAGAGATTGGGATGCGGCTGAAATGATGATCCCCATCAGGAGAAACACCGTGCCTAGAGGTTTTGATAACATGATATCGGTGGTTCTAGAGTTGTAGAGGCTTTAAGAAGCTCGACAGCTTGGAATCTGTTAGGGGCAAAACGAGTGCGAAAGCGAGCGTAGTGTTGAGCAACAGAATAGAAAACTTGGTGCAACAACTCCTGGAAGGCTCTTAATTTAAATCCAGCGCGGGCAGCAAGTTTCGTTGTTATTATTACGTACTCGGAGCCCGTGGTTTAGGCGGCTCAAAATCAACTCATTGAGCCTCTTCACCACACCAACAAGAGAGTCGTTGGAATACGAGCATACCCAGTAGCCAAGACTCTGCCTGAGGTGCAGGGTGGTAATATTGAATTCATGCGCCTGGCGTGATAGGGCATCGATGCAGGTCAACACGACCACTCTTTCGGTGCGTGAAGTCCTATTTGCCATCCAAAGTAACTTCATACAAGTCTTGGCATCACAGCTGAACCGATTTGGATGGATCTCCTTTAGACAAGCAAGGTCCAGTCAGAAAGACTATAGCTGTTTAATATGGCTAATATAGGCTTTGGTCAACAGACAACGTAGTATCACCTGCCTCGGCTTTTTCTTCTTCAGAGCCTTTTCAGGGGTCTTCTGTCATCGCCGTCCAGATTTTTTATGCCTACCTACCTACCTACCTGGTACAATTTAGACAGTCGTATATGCAGTTTCTCGGCGACCTAAGATGATTACTGGTTGCATTCATGAGCCTGTTATTGCCCCAAGGCTCCGTTGGAGGTTGTAATGCATGTGTACACCTGGACATCTGACGGCTGTCTTTGCCTACCTAGTACCTAGGCACCTACTTGCCGGTCTCGCATGCCCCGCGTCTCCTAAGAGATAGTAAGGGGTAATGACAGAGAAGGCAAAGGCCATAACTTTGTTGTCTAGTACACATTAGATAGACATTGGGTAACTTCCTACCTAATACTCAGGTATGTAAGTAAGCACCCTGCCAAGGTGTAATGAAGTCGTTCAACAACATTCTATCCCTAGATCCATTTCCAAGGCCCTATCATTACCGCCTCGAATATGGTTGTTTCAACGGCTAAACAGCTCGAGTCCACCTACGAGCTCTGGAAACGGTTCACCTTTCCTAGCAAGGATGGGCCTAGGGATGCCCTCGCCGTTCCCACAGCTGTAGGAGACCAGCTTAATGCCGCCTATGCCATCATCATTGAGCTTACAATCGTACACTTTTGGACCATAGTCTTTGTCGTTATTCTTCACTTCTACATTCGAACTCAAAGGGGAAGGCGCAGGGTGGTCAGCCCTCTGGCCACAACGTTCTGGAATAAAAGAGCCGATCTTCTTGACTTGATAATAGAAACGTTCACTTCTTCGAGCAAGAGCTGGCAGCACCCGGGAATCGCATTACTGCTGTTTCTGGTCTTTGTGGCTTGGGTCGCGCAGCTTGCGGCCGGTATCTTGGTTCCTCCTCTTATTATTTTCGGCAGCGCAGCCCCCGTGAGCCCAGAGGCAATCTACGTGCCCGATAATTCAGACTCGGGGTTCGTGGCATCTGCAACGCTTTTTCCATTAGAAGTACCACGGTTCCTTCGAGCGTTAGGTAGCACGGCCGTCGACGACGAACTCCGCCAAAAGGTGAACGTGAGCGCCGCAATCCCACTTGGAAATACTACCAACGGAGAAGTTATTCATCGGATCAACTACTCTTACCGCGCTACCGGGGTAGACTTCGGATTGCAGCGATTTCCAGACTTGACCCTCAACGTCACAGGTTCATGTGTTACGGAGTATGGGTGGTTCAGCGGAACCCAGATCGCAAACTCTGACGGAACTCGAGTTGCTGTCGATCATTATACAGTATTCGGAGATGAAAACCCGCAGGCTTCCTTGTTCGACGGCCCACAGCCAGTGGCCAGGTTCTACATAGGGCTCAATGCTTCCGGAGTGTTGCCAAACAGCAACGCAACTTGGGCGGCGATCGTCTCATCCGTTAACAGGACTAGTTTTAGTCCAGGAACAGATCCATGGTATCTCACAGGGCCCGGATCCGAAAGCGAAACGGGTGCCCAATACGCGGTGCTTCCAGCACGGCCCGCGCTATCGTGTTGGCAGGATGACGTTTGGTCATATGGTGGAAGGGAAGGCACTATTGACGACCTAACCAGCGACGCTCTTCCAGGTCTAGATCTATCAGATGGGCTCCAAGAAGTTCTGAATTCTATTCTTGGTACTCCGATGATACCACTCGTTGGCCAGCACCTTCAAGCCTCGGCTCTTCTATCTTCTACCACGGCTAGTCAGCAAATATTCGACGCCGCTTCAAGCAGTGTCCACGACGACCTGGAACGTTTGGTTCAGGCAGCATATGTAGCCACTGTCAACTGCCTGACCGATTTGACTCTTTATCCAGCCGGAGCAGAACGAGAACTCCGTAACATCGCACGCGGTGACTCTGGTCAAATAATGGATGGAGTCGCTGACTTCGTTGTCTGGAGCCCAGACGTCACAGCCCTATCGACAATAGTAGTCATCGTCGTCCCAAGCGTGTTCATCGGCGCCTGGTTCATATCCATCGTGCTTATGTACTGGACCCCATTTAGTGACGTCAATGATTTGGATTCAAACGAATTATATCAACGGGTTCCAAAGAGTGAAGCAGCCGCCCTCGGACAGCCAGACTATACGGACAACCAGTAAGTCATAGGATCATATAAAGCTCCAAGACGAATGAATCTAATATGAACGGCCTAGGTCTAAGACCGACTCGAAACCGGTAGCGACTCCAACCGCAGAGCACAACGCTTCGGGGACAAGTCCAAATGTGACGTCTCAAGCATATAACACAGCAACAACTACCGAATCTGCGATTGGTGTGGGAAGCTAAAGAGTCCAAGGAACACTTCTAGGTAGCCGGTAGCCAGCCTCCTAGGTTGTTAAACCTGATGCGATCATCCTAACTTCATCGAATCTTAGATATGAGCCCCAGCCTGTCACGAAGAAATCACAAACCCTCCCATCTACATTTCAGTCCTAGGTACCTAGTACCTATTCATAGTATTTCCCCCAGGTATTTCTATACACCTTTCCTTTGAACCCCCATTTTAGGGACCATTCAATGGGTCGTAGAGTGAGAATAGGGGTACCAAGGTTTTACCACATCGGCCGCTTCAATGTTTCCATGAGATTCGCAAGGTCTATGAGGTTTCTGGTCTATCATTCAAGTTCTGAATTTACAAGCTTTCATTAGTTTCAAGCAACCCCGCCACAGTCATAACCAAAGTTCCTATATCACCCACTTCAGCACACCAATCTTCCCACTCCACCGGACTAGTTTGGAACGCCCCAGTATCGTCCCTTTCTACCTTCGTCAGCACACCCATATCTGAGAGACCGTGCACAATACAATCTTCACAGTTTCCTTTAAGACTGGTCCACCATTCCTCGATGTTGGGTGCATTCCACACACGCGAAGGGCTTGGCAGGGGGGTGAGAATAAGTCCCATGAAGCACCGATAAGATACCGATGGGGATATGTCCACGAGCATTTCGAGGATTCGGAAAATCACCATCGTGCTTGTAAATTGCCCAAGTCAGTCTATGCCATAGCGTTGTATCGTACTAGGGAGAGGACCTACCGTCTCCTCGATTCACTCAAGACCCAATCCTTCCACACCAACTTTGGATCGTCGGAAGCACCATAGGCCCGGCACCCAGTTGTCACCGTATTCAATGCATTTGATACGAGCTTACCTAGATGTTAGCCAAGTAGATAGTGTATGAAGGACAGTGGAGTATCTTTACATTAACCGTTGCAAGCAATGAAACATCAAAGACACTATGGCCAACCGGGGTATCCTGAAGGCGTAACAAGCAATAGACGAGCAGGGCCTGCAAAGCAGCTAGGAGCTCGTAAGAGTCGAACTGCGTATACTTTGGAACACTCTGATTAGCGCTGTTATTGTTAACAGGTCTCGCCTTAGTGGCCCCCCTAACTCACCTCGGCCAATATTTTCTCTTGCTCAAACCAAATCCGGCCCCATATGAAGCTCTTGTCTGCTTTTCCCCTGGACTTGAACATGTGGGTTATTTCCATGCAATCGACTAAAGCCTTTCGACCAATAGACCTGTTAGCAGAGACCTCCGCCAAGTGGAATCATAGATTGCCATGGCGATTCGCAAACATCTCGAGAGCTCTTATAGGCTCACCTGTTGAGGAGGGTCTCGCCGTGCTTTCGTACGTGAGTATAGCCGCTGGTTCATAAACGGCGGGAGGGAGTCTTTCTGCACCATCATGGAGGGATATGAACGAAGTATGCGTGTTGCCAACGAGACCAAGGCGATGTGGTCTGGCTTGGTGAAGGCGCGAACGGTGAATAACGGAGGGGGGGGTATATAAAGAGGGCGTGGCACTAGAGCGGAGATTTCAGCTACGGCGCTGTTCAGTTCTCCCTGTAGCGTGTAATCGATCCCGTGATCTTCTTCAAAGCTCCCGTTTCCCAATCCAATATCGGTTAAATCACCCAATTCAACGTCCCAGTCGGAACTGAGCAATAGCCCAAGAGGACCCGATGTGCTTGTATCTTGTTGGTCCTGTGATGGCGCAGCGAGTTGTGAGACTTGGGTGTGACTGAAATCTTGAGGGGTGTTTGAGCTGGTGATTTCTTGGGGACTTGGATCTTCGTTGATTGCCGTGTCAGCTGGGGTGGAATTCGAATCGCCTCGGTTAGATATTACGTATTGGCGGACCGCTGTATCATACTCGCACCTCCGGCCACGTTTGCCGCATTGGGTGCAAGCATTCAGACTTGCATCCGTGGACCACGTGCAACGAGTTTTCGCACGAACGCACGCAGTACACGATCGTTTCCGAGACGTGGTCCCGTCAGACTCTTTGGAGCGGCAGTAGTAGTAATGTCGTTTCCGTGTGGACTCTAGTGAATGAGCATCAATAATTTTAATCTAGACAGGCTGATAATTAGGGACATCTTCCTACCTTGGGTAAAAGTCCTACTACATATTGAACAGTGAAGGCTTGGTTCGGAGTTACGAGATAAGACTTTTTCCTTTACTTCACCCATGTTCTTGAAACCCGGTCAATGTAGCTCGATGAGTTTTGAGAAGCTGTTCCTCTCATATAAATTAAGGCAGCTGAATTAAAACATCAAGTTGGTGCTTATATGATTTCACCTTAGTTCACGGAAATCCGTGAAATAGCGGCCCGCCCTACAAGAATTCAGGGGTAGCATTACTAATAGCAACCGCGTGGGCATCGCATCACATCATTCGTCTCACCGAGAAATACTGCAGACAAATATCCAGATAATCTAATCTAATGAAAAATTACTTAAGGACGAGGACATGTATTAACGAAGACTATCAAGTTTAGTGTTGGTTGAGGCATACCCAGTAGGTAAGCCTAAACCGCCAAACCCATTGCTCACATTGTCCCAGTAACACCACCACTGATCGAGATCCACTGTGCGGTAATCCAGCGGCTTTTCTCCGACACGAGCAAGAGCGCCGCGTCAGCCATGTCTTCTACCGTTCCGATGCGGTTCGCCGCTCGGGTCTGCTCCTGAAAAGCAGCCCCCAATTCATTAATAACTCCGTCAGTGAGTATATATTTAGCCGACATGTCCGTCGCTATCGGTCCGGGTGCGAGCGTATTGACAGTAATCCCATGGCTTTTGCCAAGCTATATATTGCCATTAGCTTGCGGTCTTGAATCCGAAGAGAGATGACCAGTAACGCGATCAAACTCACCGTGTCAGCCCAGGACGTCGTCAAACTATCTTGTGCCGCCTTTGACGCATTGTAGATAGGAGTTTGTCCAGGTGTCATTTTGGATACTATGGTACCAACGTTGATAATGCGACCGCCGTTTGGCATTTTGCCTTCGACGACAACGGCTTGGGTCATGTAGGTCGTGCCAAAAACATTTACACCGAATTGGTATTGGAAGTTATCCACTACCCCTTCCAAAAGAGAGTCTTTACCAGGGGTGGAAACACCCGCATTGTTGACTAGACGAACACGAGGGGTTAGTATTTCTATGATTTCCGTAAAGTTTCCAGGCTACCCTCCTCGTACTTACCAAGAATGTCGATATGATCAGCTTTGAGCCCCCGCAGCGTCTGCTCAACGATCTTCTTTGCGGTAGCCTGGCTATCCACAGACCCTTGTACCACGATCGTCCTGCCCCCAAACTCACGAGCGATGTCTGCTGCCACCTTTTCGGCCCTGGCCTTCGACTGTTCCGAGACGTAATGAATAGCTACGGCAGCACCATTCCTCGCAAAGGCCCTCGCGATGGCAGCACCGATGCCGTTCTCTCTTCCAGAGCCAGTAATCAAGGCGGTCTTGCCCGAGAGCGACAGGGTATCAACAGTCATGTTAGGTGAATGTGTGTCAAGAAATGCAGATGTGGATGATTTCCTTATGGTTTTCGTGTGTAGAGACGGCATTACCTACTCGCTTTATATGCGCTTGAGGCGTCAACAGTAACTTCGATTACTTCTGGTTTATATGTGGTGACAAATCCAGGCTTCACCTGGCACACCCGTCGTTCATGGAAATCCGTGTAAATTGGAGGTTTCTATGCCACATTATTAAAAACTATTCATGTGGTTCACGGGTATCCGTGAATTGCTGGCTGATTATGACAAGAGTTGTGAGGGGTTATCAAGCAATTGATATCGATCAGTTGACACGGAATTCCCGCGATTTCCAGCCGTAGGAGTCAGGTCTGCACTTGGTTGACCAACAACACATCCCTCTATGAGAAAATAGGCAACTATCTACTATCAGTGTCGTCATGTATGAAGAGAAATCAATGATGTGAGCTTAGCGGATTGGTTAAAGGGTTAAGAACTGAGGTTGGCCCCTTGCGAAGTAGGAGAGCCTTCTGTAGGGGTACATGACACCTGGAAAGGTTAAAACTGAGCACCAATGCGATTCAGGTTCCAATACCAATGATGTTCTCTCCTCAGCTCTCTCTATGAGGTATGTACGATACAAGAACGCACTTTGAAAACGAAGCTCAAACTTATCAAGGCTATTTACGGGAGTGTAAGCGAACACCTAGTAATGATGCAATACGTTTCAAGGGGGGTAGCGACTTAGTATAAGACCTCGTTAACGATAAAAGACATAAGCAATAACCTAAAGAGCCATTCCCATGCAACGCTAAAGTCGAGTCTATTGTATTGTTAACAGATACTTCTATTCTACGATAAGAAAGCTTACTTGTGGTAGGTATTTAGAAACGTTATGAATGCATTATACCCCGAATACCGACATACGCCTATAATGACGGCGAGGTATACAAATGACGAGTCACAACGAGTACGGTCAATCAGCCTTCCACCCGAACAATTCTATTAAACTCATCTCGCCCACCAGCGGCGTAGACATAATCATTACCAAATTTAGAAGCGGAAAACAAAACCCGAAAGATTACACCAACCAAGGGTCTTCACAAGGTGGAGTCCCGATTGATTCTCGGCGAGCAGATCTAAGGTTGGCGATCCCATGCTACGTTTCAGATCCCCAGAACGCGAACCAAGGACGTGCTGGGAAAGGGTCTAGGAAGAAGGATGCCGCTCCTTGACAAAGTGTTTTTCTACCCAGTCAAAGCTGGGCATAAATTCTGTGGATTGGTGGAGGTACGGCCATTGTGCCGCACCGTGGGACCAGGGTTTTTTTTCCACTTCGGCTTCATACTTGGAATCTAAGCAGAGCAAGGTGTTCTGCGGATACCTATGTCGCCCTACGGGTTCTAAGGTTAGTTTCGGTTCGGATAGCCTTGCGAGGCATTCTATGAGTGGACTTTTCGTGCGGCTGATGAGTTATCTGCCCACAAATCAGCAAGGTGGTCTACACGGTGAGCAAGGCATAAAGGCATAACAGAAGTCGGGCGTATGCAGTGACACGTGTTATAGTCGGGTTCTATTATCGCGAACCTTATGCGCCAATGGACTAAGCTGGTTATCCTGGAGTTAACCTACCTAGTGCCTATCTATAATGCCAGTTTGCCTCGTCGGCGTTCATTCCGGGGTGAGATTTCGAATTGGAGTTCATTACAATAGAAAAACAATTATAAGAAACGGTACAGAGAACCGATGATTAGCCGCCTCATGGTGTCACGATGCATCGTCGGGTTACATTAGGTACAATGTACCTGCTACGGTTTGGTGAGATCGATGCACCGTAAACCCCGGAGCCAAGACCCGGGACGACTTCGATTTATTTTCGAGTGAGTCTTCTAGGTCAATTACCGACATATTGCTTATTTAAAATCATCATCTTTCATTACCTCGCCCCTCATGTTCTGCCGCGCGGTTTGTAGCAAACAATACTCTGAATTACCATGGTGTGATACTCCATCCTAACGTGGCTGTGCTCGCTAAATACGTGCATTCCCACGCGCCCGACACAACGGATACCAGTGTCTCCGGTAGGCACAGTAGCAATCATGATATGATGCTTCCCCGGCGACTTCAGAAGTAGAGAAAACAACAATGTCCGGCCGTCGGGTTGCGTCGTTGGCCGCATGGCGCTTCTCTTAAACAGCGGCGCCGGCGGCGTAGCGGGATAATAAATAAACATCGTTTCAGCGTATCGCTGGTGGCGCGCGGGCGACGAAGAGCATTGACGGCAGATAGGTCGGCCGGGCCGGCGCGTTTTGTGTTGAAAATAAACCAAAACCCCACTGCCAGGCCTCCAACTCCTCTCCCCCCTCTTCCCTTCGTCCTTCCTTTGCATCCCGCGCCCGTCACCGCAGCGCGGGATCTGGTTCTCGCTTACATAAGTATCTATAAAGTAATCGGTAGGCGCTTGGGTCGAGTCAAGGGAATCGGCGGATCGCGACGAGAGGAAAATCCAACAACTCCCACGCCGTTCCTGGGCAAAAACGTAACTCCTTTCGATGTCAGCGAAGCCTGCGAGTTAGGTAAGCTTGTGCCTTGCGAACCCAGGTTTCCCAGATCCTTCGGGTCCACCTAACCGCTGGCTACCCTGCGCAAGGGTTTATTCGCTGAAGCCTATTCCTAGGCTCTTAGACCATGGCGAGAGAAGAAGCAAAAGAGCGAAGCAGCGAAGAGGAAGGGAAAGGAAACCTCCTTTACATGTTTTGGATCGCGGGAGGATCTGCGCAGTCGGTCCCGTGCTATCGAGAATGCTCGTCCAGCGGTCTGTTCCTTGGGTAGGTGTTGAGGCTTCCGGATTCCTGACGGATCCATACCTCGTGTGGCGCTTGCGAGATATTCCCGCCATCGCTATGACAACAGAACGGTCTTTCTCTTTTAATCCTATTGATCCATTCCAACGAATTGAGCCGCAGTTCTCAAAAGCCCGCTTTCCTGTTGGCCCGAACAACGAGTCGTATGCGCCGCCGTCGGGCGAGTCATGCAAGAGCATAGCACGAATGGGTACCCGTCCTACTTACTCTCTTAGACGCATTGACTAAGGCTGCGTTCTTCGCCTCGTTATGCCCACATGTCCCCATAACAGTACGCCTCACGGGCAGTGAAAGTTTCTCGTCGGCTCGTACAGATGAATGGCAATGAATAGCAATAGCAATAATCACGCCGCCGCACAAGACGAGGAGCCAATGCAAATTCAACAATCAATGACTACCTACCCGGGTTAGTAGTGTTAATAGCAATAGACGTTCGAGGGATCTAGGGCACCCCAGGGAATCATGCATGAGGTAACACCATCTTATCCAAGGTATGGACCATACGGTACGTGTCAACCGTACGGCCCCCAAGCCCCGGACGCACCGCACCATCTTATCTAACCCTAAACCCGCGAAGCCTGGCCTTACCTACATGTAGGTACATGCCTAGTAGTATTTACATGTATGTGCCTATTTCTGGAATTTCCCTGTCGTAGGACCGGAAACCAAATACCGAGGACCTGCATGCCTAGCTGGCTGCACTGTAACGAACGGGTCGGTGGGCCCGAGCACACGTTACCTACATAGTACAGAGTAGAGATGTGGGCAGAGATTTCAACGCCCGGTATACTCAAGTCGAGCATCAATTACATCAACGGACGCCAATCTATACCACCATCCCACCATCCCACCTGACATGCCCGGCCACGGTGACGCGATCGAGCCAATCTTGCATAACGCCCAAGCTCTCTGCATGGTCCAAATATACCAACCTCCTTCCTACCTGACCTTTCCCTACCAGCCTGCGCTCGGAACGCGGCCTTCCCATTCGCCCAGCGCTGAAACGGAACGGGGGCGGCACCGCCGTCGATGGCCAGCGGGAAGACAGGACCAGCCAGGCGAGCATCTAGGTACTACTAGGTAGGCAGGAAGCGTGGGCGCATCGGCAAATGCTACGTGCCAGGGTGATGTGCGCTCCCGTGCCGCGACGGGACTCACCTCCCCCGTGTCAATCGCGTCGGTGAGTTTCACGCCAAGCGCCACGAGCAATCCGCATCCGTTTACCGAACAATAATTGAGCAAGTAGAGTGAGTTTCCATTTTGGTGAGTGAGTCTAGCTGCTACCTAGGTATATTGTGAAGCCCTATGTAACCATCGGGCCGATCGCCCAAGAGCGCTCCCGTCGACGGATGACTTTCGAGCTTTCCGACGTCATCAGCGACCAGTGTAGCATATCAAAACCCCATGCATTCACTTTTCTGGATTTACCATGCAGCCATCTGTAGAAACATCAATGGTCTTCGTAGTATATTTGCCCTATGCCGCTGTGCTTGCCCAGCAGACCCAGAACGAGGCCAGCCAATGCCAAAATGCAGAGTGAGCTCGATCTTGCTGTGCCCTCGCGATCCATTAATATAACCCATGCCCAACCAAGACCCGTATCCACGCCTATTCGCCCAATCCATTAATAAAAATGCCACGGTAGTAATAGGTATCACGACGATAGATAGATAGAGTCCCACTCTTCTATTCCCATGGGGAAAAAGCCGAATAACACAAAGGAAGTTCACAGAAGTTCCTCATCCCCTTTTTTGAGTGTCTTTAACCCATTCGTGACAATTGGCGCCCCACCCCCACCAGTACCGTAAACTCCTTGCTAAAAATGCATCTACAAAAAAGACACAATACAAACGAAATTCTTGAGTGGTAAAAAGAAGCGCTAAACGAATACTCATCGCACGGTGATGCCACCTCCAAACATGCGTCCCCACACTCCCCTTCCGGTCCTCGCCCGCTTTGCCTTGGCGCTGCCATCCTGATAGCGTAGGTCATCCGCGCTGATCTCGTAGGGGAGTAGTTGCTTAGCATCCTTCCGCCCGCATCGTGCCTTGGTGCCGACAGCCGGCTGCGGCATATCGTAGACGACCTCGACGGGGGAATCGTAGAGCGAGCCATCCCCGTAGTGGAGATAGGGGTCCTCGGGATCGGAGAGCGGCGTAGAAGATCGCGACTGTTGTCGCGACGAGACGGAAGAAGCGTAGGAGCTGCCGCTGGAGCTCACAGACGAGCTGTACACCAGCTCTGGAGGTGGCGTCACGTCGTGTACCATGCGAATAGAATCGTAAGGCGCCGCGGCCTGTCTCGACCGTGAACTCCCGCGCGAGCTTGGTGGTGTAGGGAACTGCGCAGCCGCCCATTCCTCTGCTTCCTGCTTCTTTCGGAGGTTCTCCTTGCGCTGCATGCGACGGGCGTGCGAGGCCTCGATGGTATCGCGAATAGGTGCCAAGAAGGGATCTAATTCGCGGTATAGGTCCTCTTCGGAGATGCGTAGCTCCCACTCTAACAAGAAAAGCAACTGCTTCTCCATCAAGTTAACTTCCGTCCGGCTGAATCCAAAGCTGTAGCCGCCAGCACCCATGTAGCTATAGCTGGCCCAGTGCTTGTTCTTTGGCGAGCTATCGTTCAGGTACTTGGCAGCGAGGATTAGGGCGGCTAGGAAGATGCGATGCGTAGTGCAGCGCAGACCCTTGGCCATAGGCTGTAGGCGTGACTTTAATCGAGTCAAGTAGACCAACGTGGACATTAAGGTCGGCACCTGCACATTAGAAGACCGGACTAGCTGCGTGATGAAGTCCTCCAACGTAGGTAAACCAATGTCGTCGGATCGGACAGCTTTCGGGGACGGTGTCCTCGGTGGCGTGACAGTTTGCGCCTTCTGAACTGGTGGGGGCATCATGTTCGGGTCGCATTGGATGACATCTCGAGCTGCTTGTGCCAGGTACGCAATCATAGGCGAGCTCACAGGCTTGTAGACGAAGTGCTCCAGAGCGGCAGCGTTGAGCTCGCTCATAGGTATCCTCGTAGTCGAAGACATGTTGTGCGTACGTATCGTGGTTTAGGGTGAGCGAAGCAGCAAGGTGGTGAGACGAGAGAAGGTGAGTAGGTTAGGTAAGCCGACGTCCAAGAAGTCCAGCACCGGCAAAGGAAAAGATATTCCAAGGGTCGGAATATAAAATAAAAACGGGCACACGCAAAAGGTGTATGCCAAAGACGAAAAAGAAAATCCGGGGAAGGTAATGGCGGTTGGGAAGGACAGTTGGTATTATATTTAATCCAAACCCAACAGAACAGAACAGAACAAGCTTCCAGGTTCAGGATGTATACGACCGGGGTGGCGTACGGGTGTACGAATGTACGAGTATACGTGACAGGATGGGGGAGGATGTCCACCGTAAGGCAAGGGTGTACGGATGGTATGGATGTATCACGAGGCGAAGCCTATGGTCATATCAGACTATCAGACTGGTCTTGAGTGACAGACTGACTGACGGACTGACTAGTAGGCGCAACGGATGAACCACCACTACCACAAAAATTCCCACAATTACTGTAAAAGGGTGCGGTGCGTAAGTGGGAGTGGGTGTGACGTGAGGAATGTCGAGGCTGAGCCCAATAATACTCCAGTCTTGTGCTAGCTAAACTGGGTAGTAATGTACCAGTTCTTTAGCTTGGTACGATCGACGGCTGACGCGCAAAAAAGGGTTGCCCGGGGCTGGGTTGGGATTCTTGCTCGTCTTGGTCTTGGTCTTGGTCTTGGCCTTGGTAGAAAAGAGAGTGGGACACAAGCCTGGATTGTTGTGGATTTGTTGGCTAGGATAGATCGTCGACTGGATCCAAGCAGCCAGCAAAACGAGCCAGTAAAACCAAGTAAAAACCAGAAAACCAGAAAAAGCCAGAAAAAATGTGTGTCAGGGGTACCCGATAATTTAGTATTGATCTGTCAGGTCGGGTACCTAGTAGGTATAAATGTACCTATGCAGAGCCCACCCTAAAATGGATTAAAGTGCTCCAGGGCTTATAAAGGAGGTGGCAGCAACTTGCAGGTAGTGGCAGGTGCTGGGTGCAGCTGTTCGGGCGGGTGCCTATGCAGGGGCAGGGGCAGGGGCAGGGGCGGGGGTTGTGTTATAGTAGGTCTGATATTTTAGGTGCCTGAGTACGAAGAGTACAGAGGTACAACCCAAAAAAAGTAAACCCAAGTACGAACTTGAATTTTAGTAAACGAAAAGAATAGCCCTGAATAGAGGGGGAGGGGCGTAGCCAAGTAGCCCTGGAGGTAAGTACTGGGTGATACGTAGGTCCGTAGGGGCGTAGGGCCTTGGTAGGGGACTCGACTCCTCTCCAGATCCAGAATACCTAGGGATCTTAGCGTTCCCGGGTATGGCCGACAAGGGGGGGGGCCTTTTCCAGGTGGTCTAGGTTCTGATGTTGTCTAGATCAATTGCAACTTGCCTAAAGCTGCTTTTTTGTCTTCGTTTCGCTGCCTAGAATTGAAATTGCAAATTGCGAATTGCGTACGTTGCTTCAGGTTGTTACTTTCCAAAAATTATCGATCGGGCGGTACTTCCGGGCTTGCCTCGGAAGATCGGTGATCGTTTCGCCTAAAGATGGCAGTTTGTCTCGCTTGTCTCCGGCCGCGGTAGGATTTGCGATGGAATCGAATCGTGGTAGTGAACAAGATAAAACTATCTCGAAAAAGGCGTAAATTAGGCAAGAGAGCGGCGATGAACCTAAAAGAAGATACCGAGGCGGAATACGACAAAATAACATAAAATAATCAATAGTAATTAATTTTGCTGTCGTAAGTCCGTCCACGCACTTGATAAGTGGCTTCGTTCAACTGTCAGAAAAAAATAAATTTCTTGCTTTTCCTATTTGGGTCCAGTTCGATTTTGGTCGTTTCACGACTTGGTACCAGATAGGTGGTGCGAAGATGTCGAATAAGATAAGACGAGATGTGATCAAAATAATGCCTTGGGTGGCTGACGTGGACAGGTTTCCAGAAGCCGTTTGATTGAGCCAGAAGAATGCCGAATGCAAAGATCGTGAATCCCTAGAGGAATGGCTAAGTCAACTAAGCAGCTAGCAGTTCTGAGCTGAAGGTCTATATTTCTGCTGGTGCGATTTGCTGGCGGTGTTTGCGCTTGAAAGTGAGTGGCGGTGGTCCAAAAGAAGGCAAGGTTCCCGAGCCGGCGGAAGACCTGGAGTTCGCTAGATTGGCTGGAAAATGATCGGAAGTCTTCGACTATTCCGTAGTCGTCGAAGAAGGCGAGGGGCAACGGTTGCTTAATTGCGCCTTGGTGAGAAAACGAAAGGTCGAAAGGGTAAACCTCCGAATCGGTAATGCGTGTTGCGTAGGCTGAGCGCCGTGAATGTGAAAAAGACTGACGAATCTCGCTGACGCTGACGAACTAATAAAAAAGTGGCACCCGATAGCTCCGAGCTTCAAGGCGCAGCGTGTTCGGGGAAAATGGGAGTCTTATAAAAAGTGAACGGAATATCGAAATTGATGCCGAGATCAAGTCACGAGGAGAGGCGCAACGAGAGATGACGTGCAATAGAAGATAAAAAGGCCCTCGTAACACTTGGAAATGAAATAATAACTCAAAACTAAAACACCGCTACTTGGTAGTCGGGTAGCTGTGTGACCTGTGGTGTCTTGTACCGTGTCTTGTGTCCCGAAGAAGAGTCTGGCGAAGAGAGTGCAAACAAGGCCCTGATATATAATAAGATCTACCCGGCTTTTGATTAAGACCAGGGGGAAGCTCTGTCGATCTTCTCAAGGAGGTTTGTCGTGGAAAAGAGGGGCACCAAATGGCGGGTTGAAGATATGCAAATTATTAATTGCTGAGATAGTTCAGCAGCAGAGGGACGGACGGCGATGATGAGGATAGACTAGCCGGAGTCTAGGTGCTAGATGCTAGGTACCAGGTACTACCTATCAGGTGGTATATACCTAATACTGACTGACTGGGTTGTATGCGGTATGCTGGATAGCAGGTCTAATAGATTCAGAACTTGGAAAGGGTGGGTTTCGTATCGTGGATGCTCGTATAAGTCGTCAACGTGGGTGGCTGTTTGTCGTAATGAGAATAACCGGTTCCCTTCAATACGGTCGAAACAAATCCAAACTCATTCCACACAGTGGGGTGTCTTCGTCGTCGATGTCGACTAGTCTAGTGCTTGTTTCTAGGGGATCTAGATGATGAAAGGGAATACTAATGATGATGGGAGGGATCCTGGGGAAAGGAGTGTGCGTCTCTAGATCTATATCTACTTTTTCCCCCTTCCTGTCTACAGGGCTGTCCCAATATGGTTCATCTGATGCGAATCGCGAATCGCGAATCGCAAACAATGTACGTAGTCGTTCTAGGGACCCCGTCCAGCCCTTCGTACCTATCCTCAACCTTTGCTTGGGATGTATACAAACAAAGGGCCCCCCAAAAGGCTGGAGCTGCCACGATCTGAATGGCTGACGGTTCAACATTTACAACTCATCCTGGGCCCGCCCGCCTACAGTATGCGCCGCATGATTCCTTCATTGAGGACGGGTAGAGAATGACAGAGACTGGCGAGCGATTCATTGGTGTAAGTGGTCCAGCGTTCAGAGACATGAAACAAGCGAGAGAGGGGTCCGCACTCAAGCCAAGAGGCTCGCTGGAACCATCCGGACCACTAACTAGGGGGACCTAGTTGGACCAAGCAGCTCAAGCAGCTCAAGCAACTCAAGCAATGGCATGCCGTAGCGCTAGGCACAGGGCCACAAGCATTCGCCAGTGACACACGCACATCACCGTTCCAGTTAGCGCATTCATCTGAGAGGCTAGTTTGCAAACCAGATGTTTCTGCTATGTGTGTTTCTACCAATAATCTTCCAGCATCAACCTCCTGCGAGAATCGAAAGGATGCTAGAACAAAGAGAAGAGAGGCAAAGAAGCAGACAGCCAATGACTTAAAGGTCGCCACCAAACGCGGCCCCTTTTTGATACTGAGGCTTAGATGACCAATGTACGCGTCTAGTGTTTTGGCTACGCTGTCAACGTTTGACGGAGTTACTCACGCATACCCAGCATCTAACTACTAGGTACGTATTATTTACCTGGTAGTGTTGTGGAAATACCGTGGTGACCTGCCAATGGACCTGCATTAAGACACAGACTTCGAAAAAAGCAAGTTGCAAGTAACTCCCCAGTTACACCTAATTGAGACCAATGAATCTTGCATGACGAGAAACGAAATATCGTATTCAACAAACTTTCCCTCCCCAAGTTTTTGCCGTTGCAGAATATTGGTTCATTGCATTTCCGTCGTCTCAACAGTGACTCTGTTGTTCGACATTCTAGTGTTGCGAAGTATCGTTCTAAAGTCGGGAGCAAACCAGACAGGCCAGTCAACATCAAGCTCACTCTAGCACCACGGTTTCTTGAAACGAAACGAACATGGCCAAATCCCCCAGTCTGCCAGGTTCTCCAGTTTTCTTGCTCTTCATTGGAATTCTCCAGATCTTGACCGACACTTCTTATCAGAACCCTAGTACCTAGCTAGGTAGGCAGATGGACCCCATGTAAGACGTTGACGCATCTTCAAGCGACAAAGACAACAAAGGCATACGAGTCGAAATAATCCTATTGTCGTTATCTGGCAGTGCATCCTAAGTCCAATTAGAGTATTCGATATAGTGATGTATATTTTGCCGTGGTGAGACGTTCACGTAGGAGGCCATGGAAACATTCCAAAAATTGAGAGATGACAGTATCATGTTGGTATCCCCGAATTGTCCCTGGCCTCCCCCGCCTCTCTTGCTCCCGTGTCTAAAATATGGCCCTATAACTCGCCAATAAATAGCCACGAACAAAAGGATCCTACGATCAATATCCACCATACTATGTAATATTGCCCCGCGGATCGTCAACGGACAAGAGTGGTTCAAGTTGGGGATCGCATGCTTGTTAATTTCATTAAGAAATACGGTTCCGTTCGTAGAGAGATAAATATTATGCAGACCGACAGACGAGCAAGCCCCTCTAATATTACGACGATTCCCTAATCTGGACAATAAATGAGCAATAGAGTTGCCGTTGTGGCGTTTCAAGATTTATCCGATATATCACCATCGTACCCCTTTAATCCACGGATTTCTATCACATGCAGCAGCATGACTGGAATGGAGTTTCTTGCATCGGCTTTGGAGTATTAGACATACCTAGTAGGTATCAAGATGGCCTGACTCTCCTTGACTCTCGTTCTCTAGGGAGAGTTTCTATCTCCCGGGCAGCCAGGGCATCATCAGTGGCATTCCACGTTCGGGCGGTATTATCTGCTATTAGCCTTCTGTCATAAGGGGCCGTGCGATAGATTAAGTGCATCCATCCATGGATATAGCTGTCTTACCCAGCCCTAGCCGCCCTAGCAGCCTAGCAAACGATCTTACTTGCCTGGTGTCACAGATCCGATCATTTAACATTATCATCGTCATCCCCTGATCCCTAGAACGGACCATACCGTGGCCAGGGCAACGAAGATCAAAAGCATATTGCGGGAAAGTAGTAATAATCTGTAAAGTGCAACGTCACAGGGACTTGGCATACAAGAGAAACACCGACGCCAGACAAGTCATCGCGCACCGCTGCAGCAGCTGCTAAAGAGCAATGGGGTTTTCCAAATAGAGCAATTCGTATTTTCAGCATAAGGCATAAGAGGAATGCATTGCATGTGGGAAATTTACTGCATTCTGCACCGCACTTGGGCCGACTCGCACCAGACTGGCTGACTGGGTAACTTAATCAAAAGCCAAGCCCTCACCGCTGTTCACCGCATCCAAACAATTAATAGCTTGAAGTCGAATACTGCCCACCTACTAGGTACGCATAAACGTGTCTGCGTGTCGGCTGTATTATGTAGTATAGTCCTATTGTACCTGCTTCAAAAAGTTAGCTGGACCATCGTCAATCACCGTTGGACATCATCATTGGTTGGGGCTTCGTTGAGTCGAAACAACCCAGGTCCAATGGCCTACGAATATTTAGCCATCTATCCATGGAGATGGGCACCAAAATATTCCGTGTGGCTGATGACCCAGAACACCTCTTCTTCTCGCTCTGCCGGGCCAGGGCCTTCGAGGCCTGGTAGACCACATAGTGTGTGCAGGTGGCTGACCACCTACTATGTAGAGACATCCATGGATGCATACATGGACACTTACATACACGAGCCTCGGCCTCGCGAACCGATGAACAACTCATGCGCATATGCAAAACAAAACAAATAAACAGCGAGTTTAGATTGCTTTACACGTTGCACATGTAGGTACGGGTATGGGACGTGACGTTGCGCCGCCCGACAACTTAGAATAGACTCGGGAATATGCCCTGAACAACACCAACACCAACACCACCTCGAGGGGAACTCGCACGCCTCTTCGAAGTGATTTCCAAAATTCTCAGCAGCACAGGGGTGACAAGAAGCTGCCAGAATTCTTGTTTAGAAAAGGCAAATGCGAGGAGAAAGTGTGGCTCATCACCACCCTAACCCACCAGTCAAACCGGCTCGAAGCTTCTCCCGCTAAAGAAATCGACGATCGGTTTCCAGAAGGGGGCAAGCCAAGCTGTGGCTTACAGCTGCCATGTCTCGGACTCCCGCGAGCGAGGGGCTTATTCTTCATGACTTGCCTCGGCCCTCCTGCACCATGCCAGCAGTCATCACCAAGATATTCCTTCATGTGCCTCCTGCAGGCCTACTTTTCTGTGTATAATGTAGGTTGGCTATACATATACTGGGTAGGTAGGGACCGGTATCCCAAACCGGATATGCTCCCGCTGCACGTCATGGCGGGCTGATGCTCGACGACGCGAAGCCACACGGGAGGCGTTCGAATCCAAGCAACTGGACTTGAGAACATAATCCGATTGCTCCGCTCGGTTCGTGGTCGGCCGATCGGCGTAGGGCCGATGCTGCCCACCCATACTCGCAAGCACTCTTTGGCACTCGCCAGTTGGATTGACGATATAATGGATTAGTATAGTATCACAATACCGAAGCCCGTGTTATTGATATTACTGTCTCTGGCTCTGACAAATAGCGGCTACGATAGGTACCACATCCAATTCTGTAGCTGAGCTGCATGTCTCGATAAAATGGAAGGGCAGAGTTCGTTGGGTACCCATTGGGTGGTGTGCCGAACATCGTCAGATGCTTCACGGACATATTGGTGTGCCCAGGTCTTAGTCACAAGGTTTAGACAGAGAGCAACAGTCTGCGTGTTACTACACACTCACATAAACATGATGACATTGCCAAATTACTTACTACATGTATGTCCTCGTACAATACACACAAGGTAAGTACCTAGGGTAGGAATACAAGCACACATTAATCTCGGCATCAACATTCACACAAGCGCGTATCTATCAGCAGCGCTTGTCACAACCGGAGGCCTGACGACATTTCGAGGCTCGGGCGTTTACCTCACGCAGCGCGTCTACGGCCGTATCACGATCTCCATACGCGCCGGCGTCTCCTTTTCCTATATTAATTAGCCCCCCTGCCCAAATTTCCCTCTTCCGTCGGGCGGCTAATTAGCCCCTCTGAAATTCCCACCAAGCACGTCGAGCCGCCCGTTTCAACAAGCGCAGTGCGCAGGGGAAATGATGAATGGATTATGTAAAATGAGAAGCTTCCACTTTTCCTCTGCCCCTTGCTCTTCCTGACATTCTCACCAAGCGCCGACATTTTGCTCCTTTCGTTATACATAGCACATGCAACAGACCGCCGTAGCTATTCGGGGGGTCTTTATGTTTGGGTAGGGATACGGTCTACACTGCGCTCACGATACCTTTCCATGGGACCTGGACATCAGGCACATCCTGACATCAGGCGGATATCCATGACATCGCATCAACAGACCCGCCCCCTACCACGGCATCGCAAATACAACCATCACTCCAACCCCAGATTTTGCCCATTGCAGTAAGTGCTTATGGATACCTACTTCATTCGCAGGTACTTCTTCTCGCGAGAAGCCCCAGCGGCAGCCATCAGCAAAGTGGGATAGGTGGAATCAGCAGCCCCCTGTCGCAATGCGCTTAATGCCCGAATGAGCCAATGGCACCCCCCTACCCGATCCTGTCCTATCCCGCTCGGGAACCAAAAATAGCTGGCCCGCGGCAACCAGGGGAGCGGTTGCGCTTGATGGCACCATCGCACCGCTATGAAGAGAAAATCGCTACGCAGGCATGCGCAAGGAGATACCTTCTTCCGTCAACCAGGACGCCCCGGCACTCCCAGCCCCCGTGCTCCTCGCGCGGACACTCGGTGACTGTACGAGCCCGCCGCCCGGACGAGGATACGTCGCTACCGCAGGAGTGTGTCTGGCGGTATGCTCTGAAATGCAGAGGTGCGCCTGGGGTGGTAAGGAATGGGTGCGCCATGGGCAGGTAGATACCTAGTAGGTACCCAGGTAGACCGTCTAAATAAAGTAGACGACGATGCAGCTTCGACACGTCGTATCGGAAGATACCCCACGAAGCTTATCCAGGTTATTTGGCTTTTGCGTCGTTCAAACCGGGTCTTGTCGAGAGGTGTCTGTCTAGGTAACCACGACGACATCATCTTCCCATGCACCACGACCTTGAGCGTTCAATACTTAGGTAGGTAGGTAGGTAAGGTTCAAAGCTCACTACGAACTTCGGCCCGACCTAGGTGTTCCGCACCAAGTAGGAAGCGAAGCCGACGCAAACAGCGAATATTGGCCGAGCGGACTCCCAAAATACCAACCTATCTTAGAAATATTCAATATCGATCGTGCAGAAGCATTTCGTGCCCCAACATGACCAGAGCGCAACAATTCCCATCAACCCCCAACCCACGAAGCAAGTAAGTACCTCGGTAGGTAAGTAAGCACGATGACGACGTCTCCCAGAGGGCCCCGGGGCGGATACGCACGGCGTCAGCGAGGGTGAAATTAGCAATCCCGCAATAGCCCGCCAGCGACGAGCAATACCCGGGCTCCGCCACGTCCAATATAAGCTTCGCCATGCCCCCATGGCGAGCGCATTTCCGAGCGAGCCCCAAGCACCCGACGTTTTTGATGGACGAGGGGAATGCGTAATTTAAGGTTACGAGCACTGGCGATGCGATTGATTCCAAAGCGCATGCAAGCTGCTGGGCGCCACGCGGTGCATGCGAGGGAGGTTTGCCGTAACTCATGGTCGGCATGCTGCCGGGGAGTGTGGATCTACCCGCTGTGCGGCCCGGGAGGGCCCGGAGGGTTAATGTGGTTTTGCTGCTTCCATATGTGTTGAAAGTCTGTTCACGTTCTAAGGAGACGTCCATTAGGAGGTAAATACCTAGGCTTTGAACTCATGGAAATCCCCGTCGACAGTTGTTTATAGGCATTGGTAGTTCCGAAGTAACCGTTCTGGAATCAACATCAACGCTTTGGTGGATACGCGGCACTTGGAATCATATCACTTTGTGGATTGCTCATCCACGAGCAACTACCAACTTTATCCGCAGGGGTGTTAACACATTCGAGATTTTCTTACACTACTCTAGAACTCGTTGACTGATATTTGACACGTAAAAAAAAAGGCACGAAAAACACCGCTGGTTTGTGAAATGAACCGCCGCCCATACCAGATGAGTTGAAAACCCTATGCGAGGAAGTAGAATCTAAGTCTCCAATAGCGTGCCAGGTATCTGTGTAAGCAACCAATCTCATAATTGCTTTCCTCATTTCTCCTTATCCGCCTGATCCGATGACGCCGGTCCGCCCTGAGATTGTCGAAATTGATAGGAAGCCCCTTTTTCATTCTCTCATCTTGACATAATTGCTCGGGAATATGCCGTGTTTTGACCCAACCATGCCAGTCCTGTGTCAATGCCTGTTAGACTTTAAACTTTCACTTGCTATAGGACCATATGCTTACCACCAGTCATTGTCACTGTCTGTCTTTTTAAGCACCGTGATGACATCCCCCTTCTTGAATCCTAGATCACCAGGTTGATCCGGCTCGAAGTTGAACAACGCAATTGCCTCATTCTTCTTCATCATCGCCTGTTTGCTGGCGAAGTTTGGCTTCGGCGCTGCGGGGCGGCCGGGCCCGTTCCTCTTCTCGTCGGCGTATCCGATCGTTTGGGGACGCTCACGCTGTACGTAGCTGTCATTCGCTCGGGATCCAACGGTGCCAGATCTAGAAACTCCTGCGCTGGCCGACTGATCGTAGACGTTATCTTGCCAGGTACTCGCGCGCTTCGGTCCACCAAATTCGCTCTGACCGCTGGGCTGGGTCTCGCCATGGTAGCTTCCCCGCTGGCTATTCCACACTACGTTGTCGTTGCGGTCGTCATAAACCGGAACGTCATTGTACATGCCATCATCCACGTTGCCTTGACGTACGCCGGCGAATATTCTCGAGTTTAACACCGACATCAACGGTGCAGCTTGCGGTGGCGATCGAACGGTGCCCGAAAGGAGTTGTGCTGCCGTCCAACGTTGGCCGTACAGCTTCTCATTCGCATCCCTGCGCTCTACTATAGCCGAGCCCTCCAACGATACGCCAGCAAACAGACCTTTCGTCTTGCTATAACTGAACACTCCTGCCACGCTCTTCAAGGATGCGGCGCCCGCAGCCTCCGCGTTTCGACCGACTGGCCCTGCCGCGATGGAGACATTTCCACCGAGCGTAATAGACCCTTGCTGCGAGAATGTCTGGACGGCGTGCGAATCGTTGAGGATGAAGACGAAATCGGTTAATTCGAACCCAATCTGTCCACCCAGGCCAGCACCTGCCGTCACGATGGCGGACGGCGCAGACCATGTACCGTCAGCCAGGCGGGCAACAACGAGACCAGAACCGAAACGAGCGGAGCCTAGAAAGCCGGCTTTGATGACTGTGAGAATCGCCAAGCCCTAAGACATCGTTAGCTACGACCATCGATCATCGGTCACTCCCATGCGTAAACGAGAATACTCGAACACCCAAACCCCAGCTCGGAAGTCGGCGGAAACCTGCTTACCTTCGCATTTGCGAGAATGGACGGAGGAATTATCTTGTCGGGACCAAATGCTTGTCGAGGGTCAATGAACGAGGTAAGAATCTTTCCGCACTTCTTGCACTCCGCTATGGGAAGGATGAGCTGTTAGTTGACATCACCAGTATCCGATCGCGCAAAACTGCGCGTGCAGGAGGTGGCTGGGAACATACAGGCCATAGACGACGGAAGAGGGTTATTGATCCCCATCTTGAGAGATATTTGTCGCAATCCCTAAGCGAAGATACGTGCAATCCCGGGGTTGCCGAGACAGAAAACTGTTGACGAAGGTAACGAGGTTAAGGGATACCGGATTATCGCGGGTTGTTTGTGGACGCCAACTGCGGGGGACTCAACCCGCCGAGGTACCAAGTAGGCCAGGAATTAACTATCAAAGAGGCTTGTACCTAGCTCGAGTCTTGGATCGCAATTACGTATGCACGAGAGGATGAGTAAAGAAGTTGAAGAGGGCAATACACGTAGATAGGTGCTTACTATGTAGATAGGTAGGTAGGCAGGTAATGGATTTACTGACTAAGAATGAGGACATGCGAGTAATGAACTTAAGGTGATCTCAATATTTATTTGGTGATGGAAAGATCAATTTCTGGCGTCGTCAGCTACTGAAGCTCTGCCACCTCTCCAGCGGGGCAGGCGGGAACAACGGCAAGCTTCCAAAGGGAAGCTGAACCTTGCCCGCTTGCCCAACATGCATTTAACTAGGTACATAATGAGGTACGTACACTACTAGGTATTTTTGAAGGCTGAATGACGGGATGGCTGGTAACTTGAGGTACTTGCTGCGCAGTAAATATACGAAGAGGTACTTCACTGGAAACAGGAAACACACAAACACAGCTTGACACGATGAAGTCACTGGTTCAATATTGGACCCACCAACCAACCACTGTCAAGGCGAAGTTCGGCTGGGGTAGATGCTTGTGTACCTAGTACCAAGTACCAAGTACCTGATAGCTGGGTTGAGTTAATGCCATCTGTGGCGTCTTTAGATTACCTAGTAGGTACCAGCCACACTCCCTGCGTCATCTTTCCCCGGTCGCCTCCTTTTCTTGTCACGGAGTCGTGTTCTGATACGACCAAGACCGAGATCTGGGTAAAAAGGCATACGATACTTGGACAGGCAACAAAGACGACAATCCATCCATTGATCCATCCCTCGACACCACGCCCACCGGACGCCTCCATGCTAGCGGGGTGTTACGAATACCGATCTATCCATACCATTGAGCCGCATTTCAATACATCTGACTGCTTCCTCTCTGGGCTTTAGCTCTCACGCCTACGAACCTCTCTACTCCGCTGCTGCTGCGCCTACATCGCCATCGCAACCCGTCCCTAGTCTCCTCGCCACCCGCGCACCCACCCCTCGCCACGCAACCCCCCGCACGACCGCGATGTCGGAGGCCTACGAGCGCGAGCGCCAGAACAACGCGCGCCTGGAGGAGCTGTCCGCGAAGGTGTCGTCGCTGCGCGGCGTGACGGTCGACATCTACGACAACGCGCGGGCGCAGGACGTCATCGACCACACCGTGCGTGCCGCCATCTCCCCCTTCCCCTTTCTCCAATCAATTGCAATTTCCCACTCCCCCGCGAGGAAGAAACAAGAAGGGGAAGAAAGAGAAGATAAGAGAAGAGTAGTCAAAGCTAACCGCAAGTGACAACAGTCCGACACCTTCTCCTCCATGTCGTCGCAGCTGAAGGGCTCCGCCGGCCGCCTGGGCCGCATGGCGGCGTCGGGCAACAAGGTGGCCATCCTGAAGCTCGCCGGCATCTTGGTTGTTGCGTTTCTTGTTATATACTACATCCTGCGCTGGATATTCTAGGTCCTCCCCAGCCTGTCGTCGTGCACGCAGCGCGCGAGTCGAGACATACCATAGCCCGCTCATCATTTGACGAGGAAATTTCGAACACGGCTTATTACCTACGATACGATACGATATACACTTACCCCCCGATATTTATAAGTTGATGGCGTTAAGAACTGCAGGAGGATGGAAGAATCACTTGGATACTTTTTCGTGTAGCTTTACGATGGCGAGGAGGCGGATACCTACGCTTATTAGTCCTTAGGCAAGTTATTCGGGTCTCTAGGCCAAGATTAGGGAAACGCATGGCTGGCGTATTTACGCTTGTATGGCGTTGACCATACGGCTATTTCGCTGTCACGAAGGATGCGAGACGAAACGGGTCATTACACAGCAGTAGGGGATCATGGTCCTCGTAGCATAGCATAGGCGTTAGGGATTATGCTTCATTCATTAATTATGCGACAGATGATTCACAAGTCATTTATAACCTCATGAGTCCTTCATGCGAATAGGCTTGATATTTTCATACGTGCTAGCTTCGTTTGCTATGTCCACTAGCCCAACCACATAATACATAGCGAGACCTTAACGGGCTATGTCGTTGCTTCTCGACTTCGAGAAACCGAAAGCGTCTGCTTCCTAGGTAGAAGCGCAGCTGCCGAGCAATTTACTGCCAGACATTGGAGAATAAATCATCGTTGCCAAATCCACCAATAGGCTTGCTTCCCCCGCTGTTGTTCGCATTTCCACCCGTGCTGCTAGTCCAACCACCAAACTCCTCGTCCGCCGCAACCTTAGGTGCAGGAGTAAATCCTCCAGAGGTACCAGGAACCAGGCTTTGGTTGGCGAAAGAACCTCCGGCACTACCACCCCAAGCGCCAAAGTCGTTGCCACCGCCCAACGTGGGAGACTTGGCTGCTGCCGGGCTCTTTAGGGCGGGAGCGGGAGCGGGAGCTGGCGCAGGGTCGGAGTTGCTCCAAGCGTTCCCCCAAACATCCGAGGTAATGAATGCCGATGTGTTCACTGAGGCCGACGCACTAGAAGCAGGTGCTGGCGCAGGAGCGGGCTTCGGTTGGCTGGCGGAGAGGTTAAAGATAGAATCGGTATTCGCCGACGGCGCGGGAGCTGGCTTAGAGGGAGCCGGTGCTGTGGTTGGCTGAGAGGGTGTAGACCAGTCAAATAGATCGCCTAAGCCAGCTGAGGAGGGCACCGCGGGCTTCGATGAGCTAACTGGCGAACTGAAAGCGCCGAAGCTATCCGCCGTGTTTGTCGAGGGCTTTGGCTGGTGTTGCGGGGCCGGCTGGGCGGGTTTAGGATCAAAAAAGCTTCCACCACTCAGACTGGAAAAGGATGACGTTGCGGGTTGTGGAGTAGATCGGTTGCTACTAGACATACTCGTCAAGCCCGCGAAAGCATCTTTCTGTGGACTTTTCGGCGACGATACGTTCCCAAAGCTCAACCCAGCAAAGACGTCGTCGAGTCCCCCTCCGGTAGATTTCTGAGGCTGGTGTCCCATCGTTGGAGACTGCAACGGAGGAGACTGCATCCCACCAAAACCTCCAAAGGACCCAGTAGAAGAATGGGAGGGTTGCTGAGGAGCCGGCTGCTGGGGGCGCGGTGTTGAGGCATAGAGAGATAAAATTGATTGCTTGAGGTCGGGTCTCGACTGGCCACCTGCACCGCCTGCGTTGTTTGTGCTTGCCGGGCGTGGAGGGGCGGCTGGTGCTTCTCCCAGGAAGTCTAGACCTAGGAGGGAGTCTTTGGGGTTCGATGCTTTGGGAGGTGCCGGTGCAGATTTCGGAGGTACTTGCGACGATGCCGGTCCGGCGGTGCTAGCCCTGGGGGGGATATCGTCGCCGCCAATCAAATCTGCTTGGGGCGAAGGGACGGCGCGGCGAGGTGGTCCTTGTTGGCCGACAGAACTTTTTCGGATCGATTCCTTCCTATCTATGCTCTGCTTCTCTTTCACGATGCTCAATGGAACGTCGTCGTCGCCATCAACGTCCAGGGAAGCAGGGTTTGGCATAGGCCCGTCCATCACCCATCGCTTCAGCTCATATTTGGTTCGGATGAAATTCTCGATCTTGGCTTCGGAGGGCGTATGGCCTGGGGCAAGCTTGGACTCCCAGTATTTGTTAGCGCGCGCATTGCCCCAGCTCAGTATGCTTTGTAGCTGCTCGTCGGTCCAAGAGTCCAGGTCGACAGATTTGACTCTGGATATGTGGGTGCCCATTCCTCGATGAATTCCCGAGCAGCGAATACAGATAAAGACGCCCAAGTTCCAGCTCGCCCATCGGGGATCTATAGAAAGGTAAGCGACGTAGGAGTAGATATTCACATGGTAGGAGACGTACGCTTGTTTCGCTTGCAATCAGCACAGATCTTGTTGGCATCTAACTTCAGAAGACTCTTGATGGTTTGCTGGTTTTGGGCCGCCCTTTCGGCAGCAGGGTTGGGAGGCCGTCTCGACATGGTGACCTCTATTTGGTAATAGGTTTCGGTGGTTATTCCTAAGTTGACAAATCTTTTGGTATGTATGGGTGAGACGAGGAATAGGTAATCGGCGATGTTATGATTTGTTATGTTGAAAAAGAAAGGGGTGCTTAGGATGCAGGGAGTAAAAGTGTAAAGTGGGAAAAATGCAAAGGCAGAGTAAAGTATCTTGTCGTGTGGCACCGATTATGGAATTAAGAAAGTCCAATCTAGGTTGGCTTGGCTGTAATTATTTGTTCTTGTCTGGGACTGGAGACTGGGGACTTGGGGACTGGGATGAGATTCAGTGAAACTGTGGCTTAACGGTACTTACAAATGTACACATTGTAGACAAGCATCGGAAGTCGCCAGATTAAGTTTATCCGTTTTTCTGCAAAGGCGGCAGACTCGCATGATGAATACCTAGTAGGTACCTAGTAGGTACCTAGGCAGTAGATGTACATAGGTACGTACATAGGTACCTTAGCAATGCAAAAGGGCCGTGGGTTAGGATAGAATGGAATGGTGGGGCATGCTTCTCTGACGACATCTACGTCCCCGGCAGCGCGGCTTTGTATGTCGGGGTCCGACGCAACAACCCGTGTCTTATGCTCATGCTCATGCTCATGCATCATGATTTGATGTTAAATCCAATTGATTCCAAATCACCAAGTCATCGCCTCCAACCCCAGCTTAAATCTTCAACTATTGCCATCCCAAGACCAAGACCCTACCTAGTACCAACTCTCATTATATAAATCACATACCCATCCACTATAACCTTCATCTTCATTCTTCAATTGAAAACCAATTCCATGCGAATACCGCCATTCTCTAGCTTGCTCCGAACTTTCTACAATTTCTCCAATTTCACTCGAGTTCGCCCGACAATTCAGCCATCATTGCAGCCCAACTCGACGGCGTTAAGATCCATGCCAACAATTCCTTTCATCAGTGCTCTGTTCGGTTCCAGCTCCAATTCTTCTAACAAGATGTCCTGCCCGGACGAAAGAACACCGGATGAGTGGCGTGCTGTCCTATCCAAAGGTATGTCACGACACAGCTTTTCAGAGTGAATGTGGTCCTTTTTCAGATCTGCTGACACCCGCATTCTAGAGCAATTCAGGATTCTCAGAGAAAAGGGAACCGAAAGGCCTTTCTCTGGAAAGTACGACAAATTCTTTTCCGACTCTGGGGTATATACGTGTGCAGGATGCAACGCACCCCTCTACAAGGCCAACCATAAGTTCAAATCTGGTTGTGGTTGGCCTGCCTATTTTGACAATATTCCTGGCGCCGTTACGAGGCACGAGGACAACACTTTCGGCATGGCAAGAACGGAGATTACCTGCTCGAACTGCGGTGGCCACCTCGGCCACGTCTTCAAGGGCGAAGGATACCCAACGCCCACCGATGAGCGGCATTGCGTCAACAGCGTCAGCTTGAACTTCACCCCCGAGGACAAATCAGCCAAGGGAGAAACGAGCAGCAAAGCCTAGGTTGGTTCTCTGGGTTTATACGGATAAAGATCTCGAATGATGTGTATTTGGGAAGCTGGCCAGGTTGACTCGCTAGGTTAGGCGGCGTTTAACGAAATGCCACTCATTGCTACCGCATCACTCCGAATCCATGGGTAAATCTCAATCATGTTGTTTAGAATATAGTGTTGGTGAATATAATGACAACATCTGATATTTGCATTGTAGCTAGACATCGGAGTGACGGGAGCGAACCGCTAGCCGTAGCCTAAGTTTTTATAGCATCTTACAACCACCTTTTTATTAAACGTTCCGAGATCATACCCAGCATTTATACTCGGTTCAAGAAGAGCAGGCGCCCACTATGAGAAAGGTATTAGGTATCTTGATACTGTCCCTTTCGTAGCGGTGCAGTAGTTGAATAACAACGTTTTTCATGGCAAGTTTATAGATTCGATCCAGTTTCCTAGGTTTCTGGTATTTATGTGAATTTCGACGCCCGTGAGACCAGTGTATTCGCTTATGAAGCTTGTTGCAGTTGAGTTTGTCTCGTAAAGCAACCATCCATCACCGCGTAGCAGGTGTAGACTATTTTGCGATATGCATGACCGAGCCTTGGGTAAGTTTCATACCGCCTATCTACTAGGTAGTAGATATATGTGAGTCGTAGAGCGGAATACTCCGTACGGGCAACAACATGTTTAATCCAAATATCAAGATGCAGCTGTTCAGAGCCACCCGGTTATGGATTCATCCATGGATCTTATTAGTACTTGGTACTTAGGTACCTATATATGTAGGTAGGTAGTCAGGAAGGAACCTCCATCATCGCCCACCAACGGGTTCGATGCTCGGTAACACCACCGAGATTTTTTTTTGCGTTTTCTTTTTCTTCTAACCCTATTATCGTTCGATCCATTCCCATCAAACTATCATTTGCTTCATAATTAGTCCTATGATACACTGTTGCACTTTACTGGTAGTTAAATTGCAAAACGTATCCTTGGGCTACATCGCTGTTTTTTCCATTTCCCTAGGAGCCAATCGAGACGAAAAAACATTGGGAAGCCGTTCAGAGTAACATAGGCGGTATAACCTTAACCATCTCAAACTGCAATCGCATATCTGATTGTACTTGATCCATTGTATTTGTACCTAGGTAGGTACATGTGTAGTTTATTGATTTGTATCTACCTAGTAGGTAGTGATGCAAATGATATCTGGATATAAAAACTCAGCAAGTACACTGTGTAGTAAGGCGTAGGCGACCGCTGGAGGTATTGAAAAAGCACTATACCATGATATCTTAGGTTTGTGCAAGAAATTATTCCGACGGGATGAGGCGCTGCTAATTCAAACCCGACCACGAACTTTCCAAACTCTAAGTTCGTTCTATAAACACACACAAGAAGAACCTACTAAATATCCAATCCTTTAATAATGTGATTTTTCTGTCGCGTTTAAATAGTCCCAGACCGCTCTCTTCTCATCTTTGCTTCTGAACCCCCCGTGTCGAACATACAACATAACATACAACACCACTTTTCTTTTATCAATTTTCGATCAAAACAACACCATAATTACATCAAGATGGCTATCAAGCGTTCGCCCACTGTGAGCTCTATCTCAGCTTCCGACGAGATCGATTGTTCCCCCAGCACAGGTACACGTGAAAACTCGCCTGTTTCTAAGTCAAAGAGCTCGGAAGGAACCAAGAGCAGCGTCAAACGCGTCGATCGCTGTGCAAAGCCACGCTCCCAGAGTCCCAGTCCCGTCCAGAGCGAATACAAGCTGCGACGACGCCCACATCGCCTCACCATCGTCTACCAAAATGGGTTCCACGCACGACTTCGTTCCATCTACGACCGAAAGCAACGCAAGTACATCTACCACCACGAGCGAGACGCCCACAAGGACATCCGCGTGATCTCTGTTAAGGGAAAGGTCCATGTCCTCCAAGACGCAAAAACCGGAAAACCCATCTACGTCAAAGGAGTCAGCCATGTCGGATACTATTAAGCATCGCACTTTTTCGACATCCCCAGCATTTTCTCTTGGGCTATTTCTATCGCCCTAAAGAACCCCACCTTCCCCCTTATTTTGACGGTTCAGCCCGCAAAGGACTTGGCAACTTCTGCTTCGCGACGCACACAACTACATCATTGGCACATTTCATTTTACGACAGACAAGGACCGACCGTGGAGATACCAGTCCCATGCAAAAAGATGGCATGCTTGAAGATGCCTGAAAGGATAACGATACACCAAAATTTTCACTTTCGATGAGGGCGTGGGTTTCGGCCGTAGGGCTTCCTCTTTATCAGTTCATGGCACTAGCGGTGGCGTATTGGACGAATTTGTGTTTCCCTGGCGTGGTCGACTTGGTTGAAGGCAAAATGGCCAAGGCGGTTGGCTTAATGCTAACGCCACGATGCCGAAGGTTGGAACAGGATTAAGTTTCGTGGAAGAGCACCTCTGAGTGTGTATCAGTTTCTCGGTTCTCTCTATTCGTCATGATACCCATAATCTGGGATTTGCATGCCCAGCAGTGCAATAATACACCCTTAATATTTCATTAAACAAATGCGTAGTCCATTTCCCCATATTCTATCGATTTGCCGTAATCTGTAGCTTCGTGAAATCAACCGTACAAGTAGAAAACGGCGCTGATATAAATCAGCTGAGAGAAACGGCAGTCAAAACTGCCCTGATCACGTCTTCCTGTCGCAGCTAACCTAGTATATAATCCAATAACGCCGATAACTGATGAGTAAAATGATATCAACCAGATGTGGTAGCGACTTAACCACTACTCTCGTTTCTACACCTATCCTGCAAATTGAACCTAGCGACACACCCGCCGATATCGAAGAAGTGTCAGGGTCGGCGACACGTTTGAACAATTACAAGGTAACTTAGGTACCAAGGTAGGTAGCTATCAAGGAGCTAACTGGATTACCAGTGCCATCCATTACGCTACATATCGCCGTAGGCAATATTGATTCCCTCACATCAATAAATTCAGCCCAACCTTGAATTTGTTTAACCTTTCGCCGATTGAACCGTTAAACTGCATAGTCACGGAATCGCGAGAAGTACAGTGAATACATACCTACACATTCCTAGATATGGGACGACAAGCCAACTCATTTACAGATACAGCACACACGACACATTGTTCAGCAGTTCATCCAATTTCCGCTCCGCGCAATCCGTCGATCAGCCATACCTCTCCCGCCACCTAAGAACCGAAGCATTTCCTTCGACTATATCAACCGCTATCCGGACCATCACAAACTCTAAACGCCAGCTAACGCCAATATTCCCGTGAGTCACTTGGGTTAGGCAAGATGGCGAAAACCAAGGTCTGTTGGCATTGCTGCCGACAAGCATGTTCAGCGACTGCCCAATTCTTGGCCCTCCTCGTCATCTGCCGCCGTCTCATGGACGCCGCGGCGTTCCACGGGCGCTGGGTCTCCTGGGCCTTACTCGGGCTGACAAACGTTACCATCTTCGTCGCTATAATTCTCTTACTGGCCAAATTCTTTACCGAGCATGCCCAGTACGACGAAGAGTCGGAGGAGGAGCACCGCCATCTTTATGATACGAACGAGAATACGGCGCGAGCAAATCAGCGAGCGGATGAGCGCATCAACGAGGTGCGAGCTGAAATTCGGGACCGAAGAGATGAGCTCCGAGACGCGCTTCGCAGGATTCGGGGAGGTCGATAGGCTAGGGACGTCGTGCGAAGTAAGCTACAAAAATCATCGGAGAGTTAAAGCCTCCCACTACTTCGGAACTCACGCCGTACGTTGTGTTCTTTTCCAGGGTCGTTGTCTTCTCGTATCCTAGGCTAACGTAACCCTCTAGCTGCTCGTTCTCATCGAACATCGCAAACTGCCCAGGTGGCATCTACGTGCTCAATATTATACCTAGATAACTAGGTACCTAGCTAAGAATCAGTTACCATATCTATAGTCGCGTATACCCATACGCACCTTTTCGTAACTCCATCGATGCCGTGTCTTCTCTTTCTTTTCGATGTTTTCACCATGGTTGATCTAGGTCTAACCCTAACCCTATTCCTATAGATGATGATGGTACGAACTTTGGATTTTTGGGCTGCGTTTGAATTTCTATTTTTATATTTATATCGTAACACGACATGATGCCGTGTTCTTAGTAACGTTGCACGAAAGAGTTACCTGGTAGCTGGAGTAGGCGTTTTTGCATTTGCATTTAGCCATCTCGTGGTTGGGCGGGATTAGCTTTATGGCGCCATCTGCCATCTCCGATAGGAGCTGAAAAAAAGCAATAAAACAGATATAACGCGCCTCAGCTCCAGCGTTGGGCTTTCCATCTTACCATCCAACATACTCACATAATCCAATCTATCCGCTCCGCTGACATCCATCACCAACATGCGCTTCACTGCAATTCTTACCTTTGCTGCCACTGCAGCGGCAGCTGCCATTCCTAGGTGGGCGCGGTTGTCCGTCCGCGAAGACTACGTCTGGCAAGTTACGGGGTGGCAGGCTGGACAGTCTCACGGCAACCCCACGGCGCCTATCACTGGCTGGTATAGTAAGCGCACCCAACGTTTTGACGTTCCTGGCTTCCTACCTAGCAAGACTCCTACACATAACTGAAACGAATGCTAATGACTTCCTAGACTTCGATGTTTCCGGCCCAGAGTACGGCGAAGGTACCACGCACGTACCAGCCTTTTCTGGCCACTGCGAGGGTGACGCAGATGGGAAGCCACTGTCCTCGGAGTTCGCCAGCTGCACGCTGACGGAGGGTGCTGCGGGCGCGTCCCTGGTGGCGCGGGTTCTCCCAGAGGAGGGCGCGGCGCAGGCCCACATCACCGTTCGCTACACATTCGATGTCAACAAGTATGTCTCCCACGGTGCATGTGATATTTATACCAAAGTATTTGACGCGGATGCTAACATGGTGGCAGTACAACGCGGAACTTGGCCGTTACAATCGTGGAGGATTGGGCGAGGGCGCGGCCACCGCACGATTTCCCGGTGACCCCTGAGGAGGCGTCGTCGTGAGCTTAAATTTAAGCTTACTAGGTAATTTGGGTATTGGTTGGCATTGATCGGCGCGAAGTCCAATATCGGGCTAGACTGACCCCACGATGCACTAAACTGTGATGTGGTATGAAGATGGATTGCCTGTCCCTGTCGATAGTTACCTACATAAGAGGGTATGCACAGTACATAAATCTCAAGTATCAATAGAATCTGTTGGCTATTAGATCTATCTCTACTATCACCATCCGCCTAAACTGACTTCACACAGCTGTGATATGTACCTAATGCCCAACAACTGAATTACAATTTGAACCAGTCATGCTGGAGGACTTCGGCAGCGGTGATCCGTGCTTCTGGATCGTAATCGAGCATTTTCTCCAAAAGGTCTGTCAGAAGCTCGACCTCCTCTTCCGGGATTTCCTGCTTGATGCCTTCCCGACATCCCTGATCCGATGGGAATCTGTAGAATACGCCCTGCGCAACCGCGTCGCGAATTGATCTAGGCCACGACGCCCCCTCAGCTGCGTACCCCTCAAGTTCCACCAAGCGCCCATCTTCGTCAACCTCGTCCTTGAAGAACTCATTTCTCTCGGCCCACGTCTTCCACCACGGATCGGGGAGCTTTCCTAGCATCCTGGTTATCAGGTAAAGCGCATCGTCATCCGTATCATCGAAGAGTGGCCGGCCCGTGCGAATCTCGAATAGGGTGCAGCCAAGAGACCAGACGTCCGAATGGGTCCCTATATTTCCCACAAAGTCGCATTCCGGAGACCGGTAATTTATGGGAATCGCCCCCGAACGCGGGTACCGGATATCGAATGACTGGCCGAGGTCGATGACGCAGGCCTGGTCCAGGATGAGATGGTTTTGGGAATTATCCATAGCCAACCCGAACCATTTGACCGCGTGATGTGCCGGACAAATCCCATTCGCCGGAACAGGCTTGGGTTTCCCCAGGAGGTCAATTACCGCTTCTTCGGACATGTGGTCGAAGCCGGTGATGCGCACAAGGATGTTGGCGGGCCGAAAATCTTGATGAACCTGTCAGCTGGGTCAAGTAGGGGTAGGCAGTACGGGACCTACCACCGTGGCATATCCCTTTGGAATGCAGGATCGACATGGCCTCGGTGACCTGAAGGCATATTTCCCTCAATCTAGTGCTGGAGTTCTCGGACCCGACGATGTTGAATAGCCCCGATACTCGGGGTCCAAGGACAGGATACACTAGGACATCATGATCACCCCCGGGTTCCCTAATTGTAAATCGCTCCTGGTGTAAGCAGAAGTACTGGGAGATGTCAAGCTGGCTGAGTCTAGCTTTTACCAGTTCATTCATTTGCAATTCAGGGCTACCCTTCTTTGAGATAACTTCCCTCATGATCTTCAAGGCGACGTAGCGAGGGTGGGGGCTTGATACGTCGCTACAGAGCCACTATAACACCCGGTATTAGTAGGGAAGTTACCACAAGTAGGTACGGCGACGGTGATGTGTTGCTTGACTTACAACGTTCGCATAGCCGCCACTACCAAGCACGTGGATGACTTTATATCGTTGACCGAGGATATCACCAAAATTAACGGGGTAAGTGCCATCAGCATCAGAAGAGTCCGTAATGGACTCCATCATGGCCAGTCCTAAAGCCTAAAACAATCAGGGTCGACCGCCGCTTCTCCTCCATCGTTCTCCTCTATCGAAGGGTCCCCGTGAGTCGGGCGCAGCAGCGGATGCGATAGCAGACATCCTATATATAATATAGCGGACAGACCAAATTATGCAAAGTTTGTATGTTAAGGATCGCTTCATTTGACTCAATATGGTGTTGGCTATACGCGTGATGGAATATAGCTACGTTGGGCGGTTACTGCGCTCATATGATGGACAAGCAAGAGGGTTTGGATCTGGGAATAACTATAGGGTAGGTACTTATCAGAGAGATATCTCATTCTTATGACTCCTTACCATTTAGCGTAAGCATTCACATCCCTCCAAAGGTGCGATTGCATACTACCTACCTAGGTACCTAGGTACCTAGGTAGATACTATAAAGATCATACCAGCCGGATTGATCGGATTGCTCATGGCGATGTATTCCCGCACCAGCTCAAGCCACGTCAAGCAAGCCAATACACGGCAAGATGTGTCACCGTGTATATTATATATCATAATGAACAGCACCACCGATCCATTCATGTCAGACTATGCTGTTCTGAGGGGTGTATATCGACGTAACCACCTAGTACCCAGCAGACAACGGTTCGCAGGCGCATCAATGGGCATACGTCAACCACGACGATTACCCAGCTCCTATCCTTTTCGAAGCGTAGCTATGAGTGCCTAATTACCTATCTACGGGGGACAGAGCGTCCCTTTCCTACCATGGTGCTTGATTCTCCCAACATCGACCGATGCGACACTCTATGAGCTACTCAAAGCAAGCCTCATTCTCCGCTCCTTTTTCTGACTGCCGCATTTCTATTCGTATCTCCTCATAGGATAAACTCGCAGATATTTACCTTGGTAGGCAGATAATATATATATGTACAAGTCCACAAAATCAAGCCTACATTTCTTAGGAACACTATCAGGGGCTCCTTCCATACACTACTCTTTATACCGAACACAATTTCACCAAGACCGGATGATATTGTGCCAATACGCGCCCTTCTCTACGCCGGGCCAATGGCAAGCTCTAAATGCTTAGCCTGCTTGGTACCAATCCAAGCATATCGGTGTGCTCGCTGCCGTGTGCGCAGTAGCCAGACGGTGAAGCCGGCCCCAGCCATCAGCTCGATGAGATTCTTGGCTTAGAGAGACATTCGATACCACAAGGAACGCAGTCCTGAGAGCCTACTATAACTCTGGGTCTCAGGTCGTTATTTTATGACAGCGCCACCCACCGGATGCCTGCGGAACCAATCTACTTCGCTGGATTTATAGGCTTAGAGGTGCTGCTGCTGTAACCCCGAATACAGGGTATACACTTCACATACGGAACCTTTAACATATGCCACGCAGGAATTTTTGTCCTCTGCTGGGTGTGGAAGAAGGACACGTCCTTCGTATCATGAGGAAAAGGTGGAGGTGTTCGGATATCTCAATAATCGATGCACACGCCCGGCCAATGACCACCCAGGACTAAGACGAATCCACCTGAACATTTGATAATAATAAGTTACGTAGCCTGGGGACGACTACGTGTACTCCACCGAGAAACAATAGGAATTCCCATCTCCAGTACGAAAATGGCGGCCCCGCCGGCAAACGGGGCCATGGCCATCAACGTCGAGGCTACGTTGAAAGCCCGAGCTATACCGCGCAGGGCTCCGTTGATGTTCGAGACTGCGGCCCAGCAAGCTGTGCGCCGCGCGGGCCAATGGCTCTTTTACACGCACCGACTTTAAACCTCCTCGTGAGCGGTTGCGCATTGGGAAGCCGAGATACCCCGCGGGCCGCCGGCCCCAACCTGACGACATGCCCGGGGGTGCACTCGCACATCCACCATTATAACCAGGAAGTCGAGTACCAGCATCCCGAGTAGTGCCACTCCGGGGAGTAGGGTCTCACCTGGAACTTTTTCGATGAACACTATCATCACAAGCCACCCCCTCGAACGGTGGTCCCAGACGACTACAGAACTCTGGCAGATGGAACGTCCACCACGACTATCTTGAAGGGGCTTTGTGGCTCGTTCTACCCGACGTCGTTTCAGCTAAGAGGGCACAGAGATGCGCTCCAGGAGCTAGACTGTTAAGCCGGGTTGGGTGTATGGCCGGTCATAGAAACACGGAATCTTAGCCGATCAAGCCTGTAGTCCGTGAACTTCTAATACGGACGGCTCTTTCCCACTTTCCGTGATGTAAGCGCAGTCCCAGAGTGAAATTACACTGTAGTCGTGATTATCTTCTTTCCCTTTCGAATGGAAATCGTTTGGTATGTCTGGATCGTAGGTGCTATATCAGTAGGGAGGTAGGTAACACGTTAAACACTTTACGTCCTTTTACCGGGTGGTCACAGTTCAGGCCTTGTTGTTCGTGCTTGGGTTGAGAGAAGAGCACCTATAGACTCACTGATCCATTTCAAGAATAATGTAGAATCCCCACCTTCCGTTTTCATTAACTGTAATGTTTAGATATGCCATCACATTTGGCTCTTTCGCCATAAGTTGCTGGTTTAACCGTCATACGCCGGCCGATCCTACGCCAGTATGTATCATCAGATAGTTGAGCCAGGCCAGTGCACGTCACGCAAGGTAAGTAGCCCCCAATCTCTTAGCAGCTCAATGCCGCCAGCTTTCTTTCAAACCGGCTACGCGCCGTTATATCATTATCATTCATCGTATCTATCCAATGAACGTTCGATACGCCACTACAAGCAGCGTTGCCAGTGCCAAACAGACTATACCTAAATCCAAGACAACTTCACCTTCGCTACGCAGGCTGGGCGGCGCCTGCGGTCTATCATCCTAAGACCGGGGCGCCCTGCCGTTGTAGTCGACGCCTGCCTCGGCGTGGTAGTCGCCGAAGCAGTCGTAGTCGAAGTCGATCTCGTCAATGCGGTCCTGTAGCACGGAGACCACGTTGTCGAACGAGCACAATCCATGGGGATCCGCCGGGCACCCCGGATAGGAATCCGCAACTGGGATGACGGCGTCGTTTCTGGGTAGCTGGTCAGTAATGGTATCTCCCTTTAGACATTTCCCAAGACTGGAAGGGTTGGGTATGCATAGAATGAGGAAAATTAGCGAAGAACGTACACAATGAACCTCATCTGCTTAGTCGGCTGGTAAGCCGGGCATTCGAGGACTTGGACGGTGAAATGAGTCGCAAATGGCACAATTTTGCTAGCTACAAAGCTGTTCTCCCTTCGGTTCTCCGTGGCGCTTAGTGGAGGCCCCTTGTGCAGTGCTGTCAAATTGAAAGCTGTAAGGGTGTTGAGGACGACAACCTCATGAGTAGCATCTGCATAGATGGATTGGTTAAGAGGAAAGTAAGTGGACGAATTGTCAAAAGTCTGGTTCAGAGCCGACCATGCCTCGGGGTATTCCCCTGTGAAACGAGCGACGAATTCCTGTAAATATCCCTTGCCTTGGGCGGCAGCGACAGGTGAGCCGGTACCACTATTGTAATAAAATCCCTTGGAAGGCCAGTTAGCTTTCAAATGCATTCTCGGGAGACAGATAGCCAGGTAGACGGTTTTAGTGCACATACAAGATCATTGTAGTATTCGAAGTTGATAAAATCTTCCTGGCTGAAAAGTGGACAGAAAGCAGAGTAGCCAAGCGCGTTTGTCTCATAAGAACACAGCTGGAGCATTGCAAGGATGTCACTTGGGGTGAACTGAAGACCGGAAACCTAGGTAGGAGACGATTAACCACTCAATTCCTCATTCCAAGGTGTATATATGGCCTTAGCTTACATGGGAATTTAGACGAGCAATAGTGGCATTGAAAGCATTTGCTGCGAAACGAGTCGACATCGTATTTCCAATGTATCCTCGGCTAGCGACGTTGGCATTGTTGCAAATCTCATAAGGCGCACCAGAGTTGTTCACCCCGGGTGCCTCGACAAGAATCTCAATGCTGACCTCATCGAGGTACTCAGGTACACCGAAGAAGCCGGCCGCAAAGTTCTCGGTAGTCTTAACCATGCGGTCTTGTGACTCGGTACGAAAGACCGGGATAGTACCGGCCTCAGTGAAGTTGTTTAGAAGATGGCCATAGAGCTGACGGTGTTGGATTCCGAGGAGAAATTCCTGGCTCCTACCAAAAGGGGTGAGAAGTTCACCGCCGAGCTTGTAAGTCCATTCTGACAAAAAGGCCAGGTCACCACGAACCTCCAATCCTTCTCTGGTGGCATTTACTATCTTGCCAGCAAACTGCGCGGGGGCAGCGCCGCTGGTGGGGTACCTGGCACCGTGGCGGTATAAAAGGTGCACTTGCGTGACGCTACAGCCTGGTGGTGCAAGGGGGCTGGTATCTGGCAACCCATAGTCGGCGGAGGACAAAGAATACCAAGGCGACAGATTTCCCCAATACTTGGTGATGTCGAATTTATCCGATGCCGCGCCGTTGCCATGCGGCTGGGGTGCGACGAGCGGAAATTGGTTTGACGGTCCCTGATTATGAGGATACGTCGCGGCAGTTTGAATGGCCGCGGGCTGAGCTCCTGTCGGGGTTGGCCCTGGGAACCCAACTTCGGGCTCAGGCGGGAAAAGGGCAGAGTCAACGGAAGCTTTCCTTTGTTAGTGTTTGTGGTCACATCAATGATATATCTCGACGCCGGATAAAACAACTTGAGCTAGAATGCATAGATGTTACGTACTGCCCTTTGGAGGGTAAAGATCCGAAGTAGCCGACCCAGCGTGAGGCGACGCCGTAATAAAGGCGGCATCATCAGCAGCGACGCTGGGTCCAACCAACAGCGCTGACAACAGAGCCGTAGCGGCGGGCGTGAGGGCAACAAGTTGCATCTTCTCGTCTCGGGCCGGTGGCCTTTGGTAGACTTATCTATAACAAGACTGCCGACGCGACGGGCTGTTGAATTGGCTGGAAAAGAACCGCCAAGTGATGAACTAAAGTGCTTGGATTCGGCAGTCGAGGTCCTTGTTTTCTTATAAAGCTCCAGGTCTCCAGGGCTTTCAGGGCTTCAAGGCTTCGGGGCTGTAGCAGACAGAACTTCAGGGCTGGTAACTCCAGGGCTATTTCCATTGGCCTATCAAAATAAACGGATAAACACATGTGCTGATATTGTTGATACCGGGTTCCTAGGCGTACCTAGAACCCCTGCTGCCGTGCTAATCCCGATTGAAAAAGCATCAAAATCTCATCTCCAAAGCGGGCAAGTAAGCAATAATAGGCACAGCGACCCCCTTCCGACAGCGTGGGACAGAGCTGAGGTTACCCCAACTCAGCTCATCGGAACCAGTAGAACTGGTAGAATGGTCCATAAGGTCGATAGGTACCATTGGTAATGACGACACAATCTCTTCCCCACGTGCTCGCAAGCCACGTAGGTACATATGGACAAATGTTGAAATCAGTGGTCGAATAATTGCCAGGTACAATATGTAGGTGTGTAGTAAGTTATTGGTAGACGTGAATGAGGTGTGTACAGGAGGAGCCTTGGTTGTATGATGGTTGTGTACCTTGCATCAATAGATCAACAGATGTCATCTCGCTGGCCGGAATTTTAATCCAGTTAAGGTTGAAGTGACCCCTCTCCTTGTCTCGGGCCGACGTGGCATTGGTCGGTTTAAGATACAAGAAACGCCATCGAAAGCCGATTTCTGTATATTAAAATTATGACGTATAGATATCTGAGAATATCGTGTTTATTCGACGAACATGATAGACAGCATCGAAGGGACTCGTACGTCTAAGTGTCATTGACCAACACGATTACGAGGGATACCAAAGTAAAGTCTGGTGGAAGACTCAACGTATAACTCACCGATAACTTACCTACATGTAGTATTTAGGATATTACCCGAATACCTGACGATTAGACACATCATGGATGGATCACACGCACAGAGCAAACGCCTCCGAATAGGTAGTGTGTCAATCAGCAATGTTGATTTGATTAGCTAACATAGGTAGCTATGGTGCCTCCTACTACATTTCGCGGTGTTATGGTTAGCCACAAGGCCATTTGATGAATGATGCGACTGTTAGTTGACTAACTCGGGCCACTCAAATCAAACCCATAACGACAAGACTTGCAATTTTTGCAGCAGTACTTCGACAACAGAGTCGTGTCAAAACCCCCAACCCCAAGTTTCTTGAAGTGCGAAGCACTTTACAAGATTTGGTAGTTATAATACTTTTGGTGGTTGCCCTGTCTGTTCGTTGCCCAAAGGAAGTTCTTCTCGGCTCTCTGTTCCCTCCTAGCGGCTCGCTTCTCAGCACGAGCGACTTCCTTTTTCTTCTGGTCCGTCACGCCAAGCATACCAGTTCCTCCGTCTGCTCGGCTTACAATAGCACCGTTACGTCCGTGGTTATCACGTCGAGCAACTTGGCCATCGTGGTTCTCGGCATCGTCAACCTCCATCTCGTCTTCAGATGACGAGACCCCCTCGATGGCAAGTTGTCTGGCACGCTCGGTGGGTGCGGGGTGGTTGTGGAGGTTCTGGCGGTAATATTTAGCCAGGGATCGATGACCAACCGCACGACCTGAGGGAAGGTGCAACTCAGTGTCGTCGTAGAAGATCGCGCGATGCTTATGTGCGTGTGAATGCCATCCGTCCATCTGATGATGATGTCGAGGATCATGAGACGAGTGATGAGGATGCTTGTCAAGGCGATCATACTGGCGGAGCTGGTGATCGACGGGAATGGAACCTAGGTCTTCGGATTTGCAAGATGAAGTAGAGCTATCCGTCTCCCAACCTTCGTCGTCTTCCGTCACCTCGTCTCCGTCCTCACCCACCGCCTTTGTCGATCTTCTAGCACCGAGCTTGGCTCCTCCATTCTGTTTACCATCGACCGACTCATCGTCCGATTCTTCGCCATCCGAATACGTGCTTCGGAAGTCGTAGTAATCGCCAATCTCGACCTGCTCCTCCTCGGTAGTGTAAGGAATCTTGCAATGACCCTTGTCGCGCATATGCGTTTGTACTGCGAGGGCGGTGTTCTTGACCTTGCCGCAGTACAGGCATTCATGATATTCCTGGATTCGTTGCTGAAGTGCGCCGATGAGACCGTCTAGATCGACCAGGTATTGCTTCTCGGGAATGAACATGCTATGGATGCGCTCCATGTGGACAACGTTCAGGGAAATGCTTGGCGAGTCGTAGTTGCAGAACAAGCACGACTTGAGAGTAAGATTTGGCACAGGTGTCGATGTGCTGGAAGCAGTCTCACTTGGTCCTTCCGAGACGTGATGTTCTCTCTTATGCTGTGCTTCAGCAGGAGGGTGAGGGTTCGACGGTCGCTTCACCGGAGAAGGGCGTTCTGTTAGACTAGTTTTTTGGAGACCTTCAACCACCTCATTAAATTCCTCTTCAGCTTCGGAATCGACAACTTCTGCATCTTTTGTTGGGAGGGGTTCGCCAAGGGAGAAAGTGGAACTCATAACGGAGCTGGCATCATCCTGGTTTGGTCCTCGGCGTTGCAAAGCCAGCTCCTTCGCCTTATGCTTCTGACTTGAGATGTGGTTTTGGAAGGAGTTCTCGCTGTAGTATGTTCGTTGGCAGACTTCACATACTTGCTGAAAGCCGGCACGGTCTGCCTCGGCGGTGGTCGCGGCACGAGCTTGGAGGACCTTTTCGGTAAAAACCTCAGACGAGATTGGGGGTAACGACGCAACACGACGCTTGAGGTTGTATCGACTGCGGGAGTTAGAATATGGGTTATTTAGACTGATGGGGTAACAAGGAATGAACATACTGCCAATCACTCTTCATGTGGCCCTTTTGCGTGTCGGCGAAGCGGAAGGCCACTTGACATGTGTTGCAGGTGTACTGGTGCGAGGATGGGGCAGAGTCCTGCTTAGGGGACAGAGCGGCACCAGAGGACCGATCACCTGCAACGGTAGCCATGGCTGATTGATTAGTAACCTGAAAGACTGTGAGGAACTTGGTGAACCATATGCGATCGTGGATATTGGTGGAAATTGGGTATTGTTTCGGCAATTCCACGAAGAACTTGGTGAACGTCAAACCAAGGCAAAGTTAACGACGGAAGACCCGGCTTCACAAAGTCCAGATTTTCTCCGGCCCGAAATTACCAAGGTAAGTTCAACACAAGTCGACACAAGGCAGTTTGAGGCACTATGAAGATGGTGAATGGGATATAAAAAATAAATGGAGGGGGAGGGGTCGATGAGGCTTTATCTAAGTCAAGCTAACTTTCTGGGACGCTTGTGGGTAGCGCGAAATCTGGATTATTGATCCCGGCCCACGAAATTGGGATCCTGAAAGAAGATGATAACTTAGGTGAGTTTAGGTGAGTTTAGGTAAAGGTGAAGGGTATAGGGTGTAGGATGTGGTGTAGACAGCCCGGATTGGATTTGTCAGGATGGGCCACACCCGACGGTATGATGAGAAAAAGAAATCAAATATGGAAGGTCTGTGGATTTGTGACGATGATTGGAATTGAGAAAAAAATAAATCCTCGAGATTCTGCTTGGATTTAGTGGCGTTGGTGGGGCTAATATTTTTTACCTTTTTGCGCCTTGCTGATTAGTGGTTGCCGAGAAGGAGAGAGAAAAAAAAAAAACATTTTCGAATTCAGGCCTACGTCAGTTCTAGAACCGTCATAGATGATAAGCCAATACCACGAGGTACTTCAGATTACTATGTGTACTGTACTGACTGCGCTTCCATTGTACTATGCATCATCTCCAGCACATACTACCTAGTAGGTGCATATCGATATACATACGTACCCACTACGCAGTATTAGGTACCATTATCGGTATGACCAATTATCTTGTGGCAATATTTGATATCTTTACCTACCTAGTGTATACTGGTACACATCAGATACCTTAGTAAACTGTTATATCACCACGTAGGCACCTAATATGTCGACAAATGGTATCAAGACCGATGTATAAAAATAGGATAACTCGGTTGATCATATAGCTATATACATCAATAGATAGTAGACAATTTCATGGTAGGCATGGGTTGGGTACCTAGGAGTGGATCATAGGTGACCTCTCAACTCGTAGCAATAACACCAAACTAAATCCGTATTGATAGCTGTTTGACGTACTTGGTAGTATGTTCCTAATGACTCACTCGTGAATAATCAAAATGCTTTCAAATGCTGTGTATTAGACAATTATCCCCTCATGTGGGAAATTCAAAAGGCTCAACTCAGCCAGGCCACATTGCTAATAGCATCATCCAAACCAAAACAAGCACCTCATATATATGTACCTAAGGGACTCATAATCGTACACATCTTAAGGAGACGATCGTGGACTTGAGGATAGACTGTGGGGTAGGGCAGCAAGATACCAGGATACTCTACCGGGGCATTGCATGGCATGGCAAGGCAAGACGCATGTACATACATAGTACATCTTCAAGGCTGTACCTAGTATGTGATATGTGAATACCGTCTGCTGTACAGACCCGTACCATAGCGCTAAAAAAAAAAAAAGAACCCCCCCCTTCTAATTAATCCGTGCGCCACAGACCAGCTTCGGGGATGGATTGCGTGCGGCTCGAGCCGAGTTAGGCGTGAGATACTTGATACATGTACCTACATGTAGTACTTTACCAAGGTTCCAGTTCAGTACTATCAGTACTAGGTACTGGGTACGACATTATCTCGATTCCCTTCATACGCAGACGCCATATGCCATATGCCATATTATACCATCAGCCTATCCACCTCGTCCGTCCCGTCCCCATTTATATCTACCTACATAATCTACCAACCCAGTACCTAACCTACCTATTCACTTCAATTACGCGGGATCGTGATATTCGAATGCTCGCCTCTTCTTTTGAATCAGGCCACTCATTCCTTTGTGGTAAAGTCAATTTAGAAGCATACAATTTGAAACTTCCTGTAAACATATTAAATCATTCCGAGATTCCTCCTTCTCGTCATTCCTTATCCTGATACCCATTCTTGATTTTTTTTTCTTTCTTTTTGTACATTCAACTCTCGGTCACCTGTCAATACTTAGAAACTTTTTCGTGGCCTAGGTAGAATAATACGCAGGTGGTTTCAATCACTACCACTTCATCAAATAAACGAGGCGATACAATCTTGCCGAAGACCTGTGGCTGCTGCGATTCTAGGACCACATTCAACCAGTACCGAAGGCTTCTTCGTTCTGCATGTCATGACGCGAGAAGTCAACAGCTCGGTGGACAACGGTCCTGACCACAATGCCCTTGAAGCTGATATACTGGAGGCGCTGTGGCTGCAGGTTCCTTTCCCTAAGCTACCCGCCGATGCGCCATACGAGATCAGGGAGCTGGTCGTAGACGTGGAAAATCCGAAGAGGGTTTATGCTATCCATCGCGCCAGTCGCCGCCACAACCTCCAGTTATTAGTCGAGAAGTAAGTTTTGTTTGCTGGTAGTGATGGCTCGTATCTCACTGTTGTCTTTCATATACAGCATCTGACACGTTGCTAGGTTCAGCTTTCAGCTCCGACACGGGTGCGGTTTCGGCGCTTGTACCACCCCGTCGTGCTTCAGCTGCCGAAAGCGATTAGCTGGCAAATCCCCCGTCCGTCGATACAATCCCACCAGTGCGAGAACCTTAGCAATATTCCTAGCGAGCCAAGACGACGCCGACGCTCGGTTGTGTCCCCATCTCCAGCTCCCGGCCGCTCCTAGCGACGCTGTACAGTCACTGATATTCGGTCCGAAATATACAACCTCGACGGGCGATGCTCATAACACGACCCATCCAGGCCCTGGGCCGAAGCTCAAGCCCGTCAAAAAGACGCAACCGCGGACAGGGTCGAAAAGGGAGCAAGCGACCGCGCCAGCTACCCTGTCATTCGCGCCAGGAAGTCGTAGGGGAAACGGCTCAATTCACAAGAAGTCTGAGAGTGAACCACACAAAGACAGAGGGGTATTGCCTTCCGGTACAACCCATGCTATACAAGTCACTGAAAAATACATTAGTAAAGATTATCGTTCATTTGCTGCTAACGTATTTGGAACCGTTGCCTTCAAGATGTTGGAATGGTTAACGCCGAATAATATGGAAGCAATGGAAGCTATATCGGACAGAGTTGCAGCGGTGGGCGATTCGTTAGACGTTGCACACGGATCTCAGAAAACGCCAGCTCCGTCGAGTGATCAATTCGGTGCCAGTAGCCCCCCATCCGCCCCCTCAGTACCAGAATCCCAAGATCACGATCTTGTCGATCACTCTCGGCTTAGTCGGTACGATCCGCCAAGCCCTGTAGCGAGGAAAGAAGCTCCCGAGTACTGTCAGCGGATGTATCCCGATCACCAAAGTCTACCACAGAGGAGAAACTCCAATGCCCGTATCCGCACGTCATCTATCTCGAAATCACAGGCTAAAGTTGTGCCTGAGCCCCTGGCTGAATCCGGGACAAATGACACAGGGCCTATCACGCCGAAACTTCACGCTACCCAGCAGCAGTCGGAAAAGATATCTAAAGGATTCGTCCGCCCTTCGCCCATTGCGCGAACCCCCTCTCAAGTAACCGATCATGATATCCATACAGCGTTGGAAAGAGAAGTTTCGGAACCGGAGGTTGCTCCCACCCACACAAACGGGCATCATCCCCAGATGGACGGCATGGATGGCGAAGAAATTTCGAGCAGTACCGAGACTACACGGTCGTTGGAAGTGCTAGATGGGAGCCGAGATATGCTGGGGAATGGCGACTACGTAAATTCTGCGTCCGAGCTAGATAGCTACCTCCCGCAATCGCTTATGCGTTTGAATCTGCAGGCGATCAACTTCATATGCGATGTCTTACAAGAGGATTCGACCTCCGAAAAACATCTCTTGGAGCCGCCGATAGTTAGCAGACCGCTTAAGCGCTCGTCAGATAGGCACAAGTTCTGGAAGAGAAAGCGGAAGTCCCGCGCTCCTTACCCGCAAGATTTGAAGTTACAGTGGAAATTGTTCGTCGAACAAAGCATATTCCACGTTCTCAGCGATCCACGAGCTTTATTGGATTCTTTTACCAGTTCCAGCGGGATGATAGATTCGCACACGTTGTGGTATTGCATGCTACGCCTAACAAGGGTAGCGCCAAGCCTCGTCTTTGACAGCCTCTGGATAGCTCTGGCGAGTGTGTTCGCGCCTCCCAAGGCTCTTCAGTCCACACGGTCACCAACTTCTAAAATCTTCCCCGGCTCATCTCGGAGCTCTTTAACGAACACGGAAACTGCGTGGCTCATGTCTGTATGCTTTCATGCTCTAGTTGCTGCGGCCCCCCTGGTAACAGACTCGAGACAACTTAATGAGATGTCTCGAACTCGAGCCCATGGCTTGTCGCTTACAGGTTCTGGTACCTTCGCGCAAGATTCTATTCCCCTGAGTCTGCAGTACGAGGATGCTTTTACGGATGACACGGCCTTACGACTAGCGAGGAGACTACTTCGGGTGATTCCGACGCGACGATACTTTGATGAGCTAATCGAGGTTGACTTGCACTCTAACGCCGGAATCCAAGAACCGGATGTTTTACACATACTCCTCTCACACCTCGAGTCCTCGACGCAACCTATCTTAAACTTCACGACAGCTGAGAGAAATTTGCACGAGAAGAGGGTGCCGATTTTGCTTCTAGATTGGGCGAGAGCGGTGATGCTTCATGAATGGGAGGGTAAACCCGATGTATCTGGAGACGGCCCGTTTGGCGGTGCGCTCTTCCTCATCGCGGCTATGTGTAAGTGCTTGTCTTTGCAAGCTGGCTCGGTCCTGACTAATTTCTATGTAGATGACAAACGACAGTCTCTCCTGTTAGGAGATGCCCATTTCCGCGCCGAGTACTTCGGCGAAAGGCTAGATCCCATCCAAATGCCTGTCTCATGGCTGTCGTTCACTTCGACGAAACAAAGAGTCCATCTCTTGGACTATCCATATATATTCACCCCTTCCTCTCTGGTATCATACTTTCGAGCCATAAACTTTTCGCGGATGAGCCGTTCATACGAGGAATCCAGCTCTTTACAAAATCGGATCAATGCCACCATTGCCCCCGACAGCCTTGTAACCGAGATGCACCAAAGACACGTGCTTCAAGACCTATTAAAGATTCCCTCGGCGAAGTACCTAATTTTGGATATTGGCCGTGAGAGTGTGCTGCGGGATGCCTTCAATCAGCTTTGGCGACGCGAGGAACGCGAGTTACTAAGGCCGTTGAAGGTCCACCTCGGTGAAGACGGCGGTGAAGAAGGGTTTGACTCGGGTGGAGTGCAACAAGAGTTCTTCCGTCTTGCAATTGCCGAAGCGTTAAATCCGGACTACGGCGCTTTCACGATCGACGACAGAACGCGGATGACGTGGTTCCAGCCAGGTTCCGTACAACCGGAATGGAAGTTCGAGTTGGTTGGCCTACTCATGTCACTAGCCGTCTACAATGGGCTTACTCTACCGATCACCTTCCCAAAAGCCCTGTATCGAAAGCTTTTAGACGAGCCTGTTACTGAATTACACCACATTGCCGATGGATGGCCGGATCTCGCCAATGGACTTACAAATCTCCTAGAGTGGATTGAAAAGGATGGTTCTGTAGAAGATGTCTTCGTGCTCACATACGAATTCTCTACTTCCATGTTCGGCCAGCCCATCACCCGCGAAATGCAGTCCTCTCAACGGGAGTCCTGGCCACAATTCTCTGATCGCCCAAACGCCATTCCTCTCCAGGCCTCCAATCCGGATGACGCACCGCTCGTCACGGGCGACAACCGCAATGCCTACGTCAGCGACTATATCCACTACCTAACGGACGTGTCTGTAGCGCCACAGTTCGAGGCGTTTGCCCGTGGCTTCCGGACATGCTTTCACCCCAAGTCCTTACAGCTACTCACACCAGCCCTCTTGCAAAACTTGGTAGAGGGGACGCCAGAGATCAATATAGCTGAGCTGCGACGTGCCGCTCGCTACGTGGGCTGGGACGCATCGCACCGGACTGTGCGCGATTTCTGGTCCATCGTCAAGCGATACGACGACCGCATGCGCCGAAAGCTGCTCGAGTTTGTCACGGCCAGCGACCGCGTGCCGGTGGGCGGCATGGCCAACATACAGTTCGTCATTCAAAAGAACGGCGAGGAAGAGGGCGAGGGGGGACATCTGCCGACGGCGTATACGTGCTACGGTACATTGCTGCTGCCGGAATATCGCGATAAAGATGTCCTGAGGGAGAGGTTGAACATGGCACTGGAAAACGCGCAAGGATTTGGGTTTGCGTGAGCGTCGGGTCCTCGCCTCGCTAGGGGGATGGTAGAAGTTATAGTGAGAAAAGGGGGCTACAGATCGTCGATCAAGCCCGAGAACATCCAGATGCATGGTATTTCGGGGCGGGCAATGTATAGGAATGAAAGAAGGGCGGGAAGGAAACGGCGAGTGGAATAGGCCCAATCGATAGAAAATGCGAGGGGACACAAAAAAAAGGGGGGCATCCGCCGCAATATACTCGGAAGCCGGGGCAAGTACCGAACCCATCGCACAGTCTCGGTAACAGTGGGAGGTAGTTGAAAAGGTACAAGCTGGAGACTTTACTTTTTCCCCGTCTCAAACCATCCCACGCCCAATTACCTTCACCAATATACCTACAGCATACACACACGCACACGCATCTTCTTAGGTACCTACCTACCCATAGTGCCTACTCCTAGCAGGTACTAGGTTACAGACACACGACACACGATGCTGTTATACCGCGTACCCATCTGTCGTTTCAGCGCGCACGAGACAAAAGTTAGGAGCGGTCTTTTTCTACCTAGATATTATATATTGATATCACGCAGTACATATAATTTTTTAGTGATGCCCATTTTTAAGACCTAGTAAACCGTTTCCATTGGCTTGAGTGCCTACTTAGGTACACATCTGCATACATCGAAAGAGCAATATCGAACCGTACCCAGTGTCTACGAGCAGACACTTAGCATATCAGAAGGCAAGATATTTCAACAAGCCCCCTTTCCCTAGGCGGCTAGGCAGGCATCTGAATTTTTTTTTGGCTTGCTATTGGTGACTATTGCGACTCTAGGCCAACGAAGACGTACCCGTCCTTCAGCCTCTCCGTCTATCTACATCCGCCCAACAAGGCTTTTCTCATTTCTCCAACTTTGGTTCCCTGGGATGTAGAGCAAACGGTATTACGGACGTCATCTATCTAGCCTCGAGACCAACAAGGTCCCAAGTCGGCCCCATTCATTAAAAAATTTGGGCAAGGTGAGTTCGTTTAGAAGTCCTGGTCACCAGAGCCGCTGACAATAACATTGTTGACCTTGAGCACCATGCGGCACAGCTGAGTAGCCAGCATGAGCTGCTGGCGCTTGCCAATCAGGGGATCGATGACGAAGGCCTGCTTCATATCGTTGCTGCCACCGTTCATGCAGTCGACGCCAAGCTTACCGCGATCCTCGGGTCCGGCTTTGACTTGCTGCGATTTCACCTCGGCTAGCGTCGCAATAGGGTTCAAGCCGCTGTTCTCCGCCAGGGCCATGGGTACCGCGTCTAGCGCCTCGGAGAAAGCGCGCATCGCGTATTGCTCTAGACCTGGGGTTTTTACGGCAGCATCCTCAACTGCGAGGGAGCAGGCGATTTCGGCCGCACCACCGCCATAGACTACGCGGTTATCTCGTACGAGATTTCGCACCACACATAGAGCGTCGTGGAGTGACCGTCTCGCCTCATCGATGATCTAATAAGCCGTTAGTTGCTGTTTCGATGTAGAGAAGTTTTAAAGAACCAACCATCTTGTTGCTGCCCCGGACAAATACTGTCACGGCCCTCGTATTGGCGCACTCCTCGATGACAAGCATCTTCTCTCTCGTGGTGCCGAAGGTCATTTCTCGTACGATACCAGCCCTACCGAGCTTCTCCGGCTTCAGGTCCTCGAATCGGGGTACTATCCTACCGTTGGTAGCAATAGCGATGAGTTCGATTTCCGGACCGCCCACCCATCGCACCGCCGGCAGTTCGTTTTGTAGGAGCAGATGATTCGCCTCGTCGTCGAAACCCCATTGGCAGATGGCCAGGTTAGCACCGGTGTCCTTGATCTGCTGGATCATCTCGATAAACTTCTCGCGTTCATAGTTCTGTAGCTTCTTGAATTCTTCCACCGAAGTAATCTCGAGCTTATGCTTGGTCTTAGGCTTTGGCGGCTCGAAGGCGCATGTGAGAATTGCAATCTTTGCATCCTTGACTTCTGACGGCATTTGCGGGTGGGAGAAATCTTTGTCGACGATGACACCTTTCACCAAGATCGAGTCTTCTAACGCGCCACCGACCTTACCATCAACCTTGATCAACTCGAAATCGACATCTTTTCGCTCAAGATCGGCGACGGATAAGACAGCGTCAACGGCGATATTGGCGAATTGGTCGTGGGCCTTGGACACGATTTTGCTTCCTAAGCTCGTCCTCGCTACCTTAACAAGGTTCTGTGTCTCCTCACGGCTGAACTCAATCGTGTCTGATATACGGTCCAGCTCAGCCACGGCGATATCGCAAGCCTGGTCGTACCCATCTGCTATTCGAATGGGGTGAATTCCCTTATCTATCAGTTCGGCGGCCTGCTCTAGAAGAGCACCGGCTAGGACGACGACACCAGTAGTTCCGTCACCGATCTCATCGTCTTGAGATTTGGATAACTCAACAAGTAGTTTCGCTACGTGGTTCGAAATTTCCATCTGTTGGAGAATAGTAGCGCCGTCGTTGGTAACGGTGATGTCGCCATCGGGCGAGATCAGAATCTTATCGAGGCCACGGGGACCCAGGGAGGTCTTGACGAGGTTTGCAACCGTTCGTGCAGCGAGGATGTGGGACTTGACGGCTTCGTTACCGTATTGACGCTTCTTCTTGCCCTGACTAGATAGGAGCGGCAGGTTAGAATGGTGGGTAGAAATCAAGATCGAAAACCTTACTCTCTAACAACGATAAACGGCCGGCCCTGTTCATCTTTCATAACAGCGGCTACAGAATATGTCAGACTAGACTCCCATATTGGTCTGCTGGGCGAATTTGCAACGTACCATTGTTGAGGTCAAGATCTGATGGCAAGTTAGTAAAAAATCAACACAGATCAGGGAAAGGGTGGTGGCATGGTGGGGCAGCGGTGACATACTCAACGCCATTTTGCCTGATTTTGCAGCTCAGAAGAGCTTGTGAGGTCGCAGTAAATGGAATCTCTTTGGCCAGAAGTTGTCGATTAGGAGTTGACAAGATTAGGCCGTAGCATGAAGTTGTTGACTTGGTCAAGGCAAAATCTGTTTTGGTGAACTGCAGCAGGTTGAGGTTATAAGTTGCAGGCTGCCAGTGGGCAGTGGTAGGTGCTAGCTTGTCAGTTTACCCCCCCGTTCCCCAAATTCTGAAATTCTAGAGTCCATCGGCCCACATTATTGTTTTGCCGGAAAATTCGCAGCACCGAGGAGGTGGTATTGCCGTACCTAAGTACGTACCTACTAGGTACCTACATAGTATACATATGGATATGGATATGGATAGCTTGATCTTATCTTTTTTTATCGATACAAGTCCCATTCCTCTGGAATTTATATTTTATACACAACCCTCTGGTCCTTAGAACTCGGTCCAGGAACTTGTCATACTTACATAGGTACATACAAAATGCCTCTGCAACAGGCGTAACTCGAAATTATCCACAATGAAATAATTTTAGGAAAATGCATGGGTTGACCTGGCGATTCCACTCTCTAGTGCAATGACAATAAATTTTGAAAATTTGAAATTTCGATTTCAATTTCGATTTCAATTTCAATTCAAGCTTCAATGACAATGCCTCGGCATCCCATGAAGAGGCTTACACCTTACTGGGTAGGTAGTTGTCTACCATACGGCCCGGAATGATCTGTGGGTTGGCTGTGCCTTATATGGGACCCGGCTTCGAATGAGAGGTCCAGAAATAAAGGCGTTGGCGTTCAAACTCGGGAGCAGAACTCTTTGATATTACGTTACTTAATGGTAGCAAGCCGAGGCATATGCCGTACCACGCATCTTAGATGCTTGCTATGCTGGCAAGTCGGTCTTCGAAAAGGGTATCTGGTAATAGCAAACGCCCTTCTTATTGATGTCTGCATAGCAATGATATATAACTGCCATATTTATTATCTTACATTGATCTTCTGATCTTCGAATCTCTCAGTACCTATACTAGTGTCCGCCAAGACGTGCCATCTCGTTGCCTTGTATCTTGTATCGGAATATCCGTCTATGCCCTGGCGCACTCACATCCCAGCACACTGCATATCAGACTAGCACCTTTTCCGGGCAATTAAGAGGCAATCGAGAGGTGTGCAAGGTAGACTGGTTGCCCCGCTGACGTCTACAACGTCCCCCTAATTCCTCCTATCCTTGCACTAAGAAGCTTACAACTGAGCTTGCAATACAAGCTTTCCCAGCTCCGATCCCCGACATCCACATTCTCTTCCCACTTCCCACTTCCCACTTCCTACACATTCGCCATTCACCACTCACCACTCATCACTCATCACTCATCACTTGTCATTCATAAATCGATCTTCTTAAGGTCGACATCCCTGCCGTACCTCTTAACACTTTGACATCACTCTTTTCAACTTTACTTTTTTTTAATCATCACAATAAACCTAATTCCCCTAGTCATGGCTCTTCCAACTCAATTCGAGGGTGTTCTGCCCCTCCATATGGTTCAGAAGCCTCCATTTATGGTCGAAGCACCTGGCGCTCAAGAGGTTGAAGGCGAGACGAAACCATTCAGACATTTCAAGGCCAAGGACGGTCTCATCACCCGCCCTGCCTCTAATATCACAACAACCTACGATATCTTGATAGATAGTGCCAACACCCACGGCAACAAACCCGCTATAGGTACCCGTAAGCTCATCACAACTCATACCGAGACCAAAAAGGTTCCCAAGATCGTCGATGGAGTCAAGACCGAGGTCGACAAGCAATGGACCTATTTTGAGCTATCGTCATACTCCTTTCTCACCTACAATGAGTACAAAACCCGTGCTCTGCGGGTCGGCGCCGGACTGAGGAAACTAGGGATTGAGACGGGCGATACGTTGCATATCTTTGCGACTACAAGGTAAATCCTCCACCACGCATATTCGCGGTTTTTTCCACGTTTGGATGCCGGTTGGTGGAAATTCTGCAAGAACTATGCTTACACCTTCAAGTGCGAATTGGCTCTGCATGGCACATGGCTGCGCTTCGCAATCCATCACAATCGCAACCGCATACGATACCCTGGGCCCCGATGCCGTCGAGTACTCTCTCGTTCAGACGAACGCAAAGGCCATGTATACCGACCCCCACCTGCTCAAGACCGCTGCTCGCCCCTTGAAGAATGCGAAGGATGTTAAATACTTGGTCTACAATGACACGAGCAACATTCCCGTGTCCGATAAGGAAATAGACGATTTTAAAGCCTCGCACCCTGAGCTTACCATACTCTCCTATTCTGACCTCGTTACTCTTGGCGAGGAAAATCCCATTGATCCCGTCCCACCGAAGCCCTCCGATATGTGCTGCATCATGTATACCTCAGGCTCTTCCGGCACGCCCAAAGGTGTCCCCATTACCCATGAGGGCATTGTGGCTGGTATAACCGGCCTCCATAGCGTTGTAGGCGAGACTATATCGCATCGCGATGTCATTCTCGCCTACCTACCGCTCGCACATATTCTGGAGATGGCTGTGGAGAACCTGGTCATGTTCATTGGCGGCACGCTAGGCTACGGTTCTCCCCGCACATTGGCCGATTCTTCAACGCGCAACTGCGCCGGTGATATGCGTGAACTTGCCCCTACCATCATGGTGGGTGTACCGCAGATATGGGAGACCATCAGAAAAGGTGTAGAAGCAAAAGTGAATTCAGGCGGCCTGTTGACCAAGAATCTCTTTTGGGGCGCCTACAATCTAAAGTCCATACTTGTCGCGACCGGCTTGCCCGGAGGTGGGCTTCTCGATGCACTGGTGTTCAAGAAAGTTCGGCAGATGACAGGCGGTAGAGTGAGGTTCCTTTTCAACGGCGCGAGCGGCATTTCGGACGGCACGCGGCGGTTCGTGAGCATGGTTCTCGCACCAATGATCACGGGTTACGGCCTGACGGAAACGTGCGCCAACGGGGCCCTAGGTTGCCCCTTACAATGGACACCTGACGCCATCGGTCCCGTACCGGCCTCCTTGGAGATGAAGCTTGTCAGTTTACCAGATCTAGGTTACGATGCTAAGAGCACCCCACCTCAAGGCGAAATCCTTCTTCGGGGAAAGCCAGTTTGCAAGGAGTACTACAAGAACCCAGAGGAGACCGAGAAGGCGTTCACGGCGGACGGATGGTTCCGAACGGGTGATATCGGAGAGATTGATAGCGTGGGTCACATCAAGATCATCGACCGCGTCAAGAATCTCGTGAAGATGCAAGGCGGCGAATACATCGCACTGGAGAAACTCGAGGCCGTCTACCGCGGTAGCGAGTATGTGCACAACCTTATGGTGTACGGCGACAGCGACCACGCCCGTGCTATCGCCGTCGTCAGCCCCAACGAGCGGCCTCTTAACGAGCTTGCCAAGAGCCTCGGCGTTGACCACGCCCACGCCCATACAGACCCGAAGGTCCTGTCTGCGGTACACAAAGACCTGATCATAGTGGGAAAGAAGCAGGGGCTCACGGGTCTAGAGATGGTGAGCGGCGTTGTGTTAGTCGAGGAGGAGTGGACACCCGCTAGCGTAAGTTCATTTACTCTTCTTCTATCCGCATCCCTTACGCAGTTTTCGCAAGTGAGGAGCCCACGAGCTAACATAATATCAGGGTCTTGTGACGGCGACACAGAAAGTTAACCGCAGGGCGCTCAAGGACGCTTACAAGAAACAGATCGACGAATGCTTCAAGCGAGCTGATTGATTCCACCCACTTGAGTGAGACAAACATACCGGATAGCATGAGGTCGCCATGGCCGCCATGGCGTGCTCCTTAAGTACCTTGCGGTTCATCCTATGAGATACTTAGGTTCGGATACCTGCATTAGGTAGCATCCGCTTTCCCAATTCAAGTTGCGTGGGAGGCAGCCCCTTGCAGGATCCAGATGCCCGGCAAGTTCGTGTAGCAGATTATATCATGGCGTTGCTATTGTTGCTTTATTTTGGTGGTCCGGTGTAGGATTAGTTAGACATAATGCCATTTGTTCACTTGGTCATGTCTTTATGACTGATAGCCCAGTTCGAGATGAGATGTAGTACGAAAGAAATTCTAGCCAACGAATTGTTCGCCGATTTCTAGATATTCGGATTTTGGAGTTAAGTTCGTGAACAATTATTAGCTAAGTTCTACTAATGAAATACCTTAGTAGCCAATGAATTCAAGCCCCCTATTATTATATGGTTGTAAACCCCTATTCAAAATCAGCCTATGAGCCCAACCCCTATGATATCGAAAATTACCTAGCTATACAATAATACACATTTTTATAAAAGCACGACCACGATTTAGTCCAACCCAGGTGTAGCCTTCAGTCTGGCAAAACATTTGTCTAAGAACGGTTCTTCGATTAAAGCAATGCTTCCTCCCAGTTGCGTACTACATACATACATCTATGATACATCCTACAAATACAGTATACCCCTACTGAGCAGAACCCTGTCGATAAATCTGAATCGGGCTAACAAGAAAAGACAATTGCGAGCAACAACCTTGGGGCCGAGATGAGGAGGAGCGTTTTGTCGCGATCCCTATATTTCGAAAAGACGGAGACGTATGCGACTGAACAGCAGTGAGTTTATGACGCTGCATGTCGATATGATGGTGATGGCTTGTGGCGGCCCGTACTCCCCAGCCCCTTTCGCCGCCCAGTTATGTACACCGAACACAAACCCCATATCAACGTGACGAAGACTTAAAAACGTTGGACGAGGCGGATCATTGATAGCTTCTGCGACTTTTGAAACATGGATACAATTCCCTCTGGCCGAGATCTTCAAGCCATCTATTTTCCGGAATCCAGTCCGCCGGCTCCCCCGCCCGTGAGGGCAATACACATCAACAGGCAACAGACATCGACGCCCTGCCTCCTGTGGTTGAGATCCTCCCATCCATCCATCCGAAGCCCCGCGCGTTCCCAGCGGCAGACTTGTTTATTTGCTGTCTACGGGAACTTCCACTCCCAGTCCCAGGGGACGTCTCCACGCTTGTAGAAGAGCTGGACAGGCGTTGCACTGCCGCTGCAGCTCTCCAATTTCGGGCGGACGAGGTCGCGGAATTCCGCAGCAGAGTAGGGCTTGGTGGCGGAGTCGTTGCAGTGGATCCACATACCGTCCGGTCCTCGCACCCACGACCAGTAATGGCCCGAGTTCATGGATTGGCCTTGGTGAATCTGTATGCCGTAGAGCTGGTAAGTCGTTGTCGACGGAGAGATGGAATTGTCGCGCAAGGGTGAGATGATTTGGCTGATTTTCTCTCGCAACACGGGGTCAAAGGCGTACGGGGCGACGTCGAGTTCGTCGGGGAAGGTCATTTTGTAGGAGCCCTTTTCGCCCAACGGAGTTCTGCTGATGGAGATGCGTAACAAAGGTGGAAGTTCAAACATTTTTGTATTGAAATTGGACATCATCCGAGTGTTGCAACTGTTGCATTCCAAAGGGAGCGTATCAGTTGCAACATTGGCCTCCAACAGTTTGAGTAGGTCATCCTTTTCCGGAGCAGACCCGAAGCCAGCACCAGGGAGTGGTGTCACATAGAACCCTAACTCGGTTTGGCCGCCGTACATTATGGTTGCGCACCTGAGGCACGCCGTCACGCGTATTCTGAAAAACCCCATTTGTTGATGGACAAAGGAAAAACCTCCTTGAGAACGCACTCTCGTCCACCATAACCTGGCTAAAGTTGCTACTACTTTATCGGTGTTGTCTGGTATAAATGGCTGAACCGGTAAGTTGTTGATCTCATTGGTTTCGTTCACTAGAGAAGTGGTTATGAAGCTCATCATCTCGTCGGCATCATGTTGGTGGCCATCACCCAACTTATACCTGGTACTGCCAATCAAATACCCCGTATGGGCCGAACGCATATAGTTCTTTGACGCTTGTGAGTATGGAACCTGAGGGAAGACGGAGTTTAGATTATGGACTTACCATTAATGTCGTAATGTTCATCGTATTGAATTTTTTTCTATGTAGCCAATGAAACAAATTTCCCAGTATCTTGCACAACAACTGCGGCTCGGGGGGAAGATGCTTATGCATTCTCAACGGCTGAGGCCAGCTGCCTGAGATCAAGGTATGAGCGAAGCCGGGAGAAGCATTCAATATCTGTATAGTCGAGTTGCAATAACACGAATTATTGCCCAGATTTAGCAGGCCAGTTATAGGTTGAGTGAGAGGACCAAGGTCAGCAGTGGACGCCATAGCGAGGCCGTCAACACCTGATGCCTCTTCTCTGGATCCCAAACCACTATATCTTGTCCTCGGGATGGTGGGCGCCGGCCGCGTTGGTGGAGTTAGCTCTACACCATCCATAAAATCGTCTTGGGCATAATCGAAGACGCTCTTGTTGCCATAAAGCCCACCGGTAGGGGAAGACATAGACTCTGGGGCGCCCGTAATGTTTGGGTAACGACGAATGAAATCGTCTCTCGATTTCGCGTAGTCGAAGGCGGGGTCGACCTGCTCTCGCTGAATGGCATCCTCGAACTGCTCAATTTCGCTAGAACTGAGAGTCCTTGTCTTAGCCCGTGCTCGGCCCCTTTGGCTGCTTAGAAATCCAGTCGCCGCTTGAGTATTGGAAATTTCAAGAGATCGCGATCCAAACTCATTTACCCACGCATCCAGACCGCCACTCAAGAGCTTAGGGCTCTCTCTGAGTGGCTTATTATAACTAAAGTATAACAGAGCCTGGTGTAGATTATATAGGACCATTTCCAAGGGGTTTCCTGTTATCCTGCTCGGCACCAAAGTGCTGTTCTCGTCGTATATGACAACTAGGTCGATCTTATTGCGTCTCTCGATGGCGAGCCTCTCTTGCGCGGGTGCCAGTATCATGCTATCAACGATCTCGTCCGCAGAAATGTTCTCCCGCATAAGAATCTCAGGCTCAACACAAACCGTCCTAGATGATTTGATGTGTCCATTGTCGTAAGATTCGCGGTCACGGATATCGATTAGGAGAATTTCAATTCCAGATGGTCGATTCATAAGGTCCGCTAGTTCGCTCGCCGTAATGGTGTCCCCGTCTGGGATGCGCACTGTTGCTGGTCTAGCTGTTGAGAACTTGGGTGGTTGATATGAATGCGCCGTAACAAATTGCTCCCCCAACGTTTTGATTGGGCTCTCAATCGATGACCGACCAGAGACGCCAGTATTGAGAGTAAATGAATTCGTCCTGCTAAACATGCCACGTGGAATACTAGACGGGAGGTTGGCAACCTCGCTGGTCACAGTACCCCTCGCAGGATTGTATATTGCTTCAGGAACCTTAGGCATAGCTGGAATAAACTTATCAGCAGTAGAGTTTACAGGCCTCTGATGGTCGCGCAATCGGGTAAATCGATCGGTGAGATCATCCGCAGGCGTTTTTAGGGGTCGTTTGATAGCATTTCCATGCAGCGACTGAGGTTTCGGGTGCACTGGTGGTTTCGGCTTGGAATTGACGCCGGTCCATACACCAACACGATTATCGGGATTATCCCCTCGAGGTTGCATCGAGTCCCCTTGGGCTTGCGACGTTACAGGAGTTTTAAAATGAGTCGAGGCAGCATGATCAACAGCCTTGAATGTCGATGTTGGTTGCACACCACTTCGTTTGTTATCCTCCTTGATATCATCTTTAATCTTGTTGAAAAGAGCATCTTTGCTGGTTATTTTCGACTTGAGGGCACTATATAGTCGGTTCAGGTCACCTCTATCGGATTTCAAGGAAGGGTACTCTTTATGTCTTGGAACCTTGTCGACAGCAATGGTGAACGCTTTGATATACTCTTGCAATGCTAGGTCGGGGCGTTTGAAGTCATTAAAAGTAATAGCCTGGCGCATGTGGGCATCACCGAGCTCGAGAAGCTTGCGCAATGGGGTGTGGGGGTCGAGATCGACACCCACCGAGACCAAGTCGTCGATATGGCGAAAAGGCGCCTTGCCCTTGTGCGCGGTACCACCGGACGCGTGCCCGGCGTCACCTCCCACAGCCCGTCCAGAATTCACACCAGCAACCGAGGCCATAGTGCCGAACGCGGAAGCCAAAAGAGCCTATCCCATTCACAGATGAAGCGCCGATACCATGCCGTGGTCCGATCCTCAAGCGGTTCGGGTCTGAATAATAGTCGTCGGGTGGGGCGGGTGAGGTAGGAGAGAAGGCGAGACGGGAGCTCGAGAAGGTGGGACAAGCGAGAGGATGAAAGACGTATTGTTCAAAGGTAATAGGTCGTAAGACAGTGTTGATATCGGGTATCGAATATACGCAGGTATACGATCAAGAGATTGAAGTCGCGCACGAACAAGGAAGAGCTAGGGCGATTGTCTTATGTATCGGTATAGTTTTGAGGAAGGTGACTGGAATGGAACGGCATTCTTTCAAGGGTTAGCTAGAGTTGTTAACGTCACGACGGCCGAGGTGATAAAAAGTGGGAGGAGGACGAGAACGGAAAGCTGAAAGCCCTGGGGGTTTAGAATGAATGAAAGAATCGAATAAAGGAAAGCAACAGTGGTAATCATAAAGATCAATAAACATATAACCTTAAACACCAGTACAGCAACCTCTACCAACGCCGAAAAGATGCGAAGAAAACAAGGCAAACTTGCTGGTTGAATGTGTAGGGCAAGATAGAGCAAGGCAGGGTAGGATGAGATATGAGATTAAGGCGATTGTGATGATAAGTCGTCGCATAGAAGTATAGTAGGTATACATAATTGATGACCTACCTGCACATATCGAATCCCATCATCATTGATGCATAGTGCTGGATACTAGATAGTCCAAACCGGGCCCATGGGGCTACTTACATATCTGCATGTACCTATCAGATATTGATAAATATGAGGTGCACATATGCACCTACCTAGTACTACCACTCTTTGATGTCTTTCAGTCAGGTCCGTCGGCTTACATAAGAATTTCATACGCCATCTTGACTTTTCTTGACTTCAATCTTATGGATAATGGATAATAATGCATTGATCAATGGATCGATGCCTTGAGTCAAAGCTCACAAATCATTGATGCTGTCAATACGTCTCTGGGCTACTCCAAAGTTGCTAAAGCAAAGCCAAAGGGGGTGACGCACTCCTCGTTTAGGCAGCTAAGTGAGTACCTCTAAGGCTGCCCAGGCTGTTAAGTTACCTACTACCTAGGTACATAGTACATAGCTTGAGGTTCACCTAACAGTTCCAGCCAGCCCTGGAGGAGCCTAGAGGTACCTGACACACTCGAGCACTCCAGGGCTACTAGGTACTCTAGTACCTACATAGTACCTAGTAGTACATTACAACATTGAACCATTACAATTGATGGATCTTAATATCTTGATCCAACGTAAACCACCACATCGCCTCCATACGTAATTGCATCCTCCATCATTCATACCATCTACCCAGGTCCGCTTGCTTCTCGTTCTTTCGCGTCTTGTTCCTAGCACCATCCCATCATACCAATAATACCTATTCGTGTCTCCGGTTCTCGCGCCTTAGCCCCCGACTCCCGACTCTCCTCCCTCACCATGATGGGAGGTTGGTGGTCGTCCTCGGCCAACAGTGCCTTGGACGAGCAGATCGATAAAGCGACCGGCAGCAGCTTGTGCGTATCCTCGTACTCTCAGATTCTGAAAGATTCCTAACTCTGCGTCTTGGACTTTAGAGAGGACATTCCCCTCAATCTCGAAATCTCCGATGTCATCAGATCTAAGACTGTGCAGCCTAAAGAAGCTATGCGCTCGCTCAAGCGCCGCATCGGCAATAAGAATCCCAACACACAGTTGAGCGCGCTCAATGTACTTACTATCTTGCGTCCTTTGGGATTCCCGTTCTTCCATTCCAAACTGACTTATGACCTAGTTGACCGACACTTGTGTCAAGAACGGTGGCTCCCATTTTCTCGCCGAAATAGCCTCCCGAGAGTTCATGGATAATTTAGTGTCCCTGCTACACGCCGTCGGGCCCGCTGCCGTAAATGTCGAAGTTCGAGCCAAAATTCTCGAGTTGATACAATCTTGGGCTGCAGCTACGGAGAGTCGCTACGACCTAAGATATATCGACGAAACATACCGATCGCTACAGAGAGAGGGGTTCCAGTTCCCCCCTCGGACCACTGTAGCGAGCAGCATGGTTGACAGCAGTGCCGTACGTGTTGCGCATCCCGACACTCACCCCCTCCCGTCTAGCTCTGGATGACGTGCTGACCGGTTCGCGATAGCCCCCAGAATGGACCGACTCCGACGTTTGCATGCGATGTCGGACTCCTTTTACGTTCACGAATCGTAAACATCACTGTCGCAACTGCGGCAACTGTTTCGACCAGCAGTGCTCCTCCAAAACTCTACCTTTGCCACACCTAGGCATCATGCAACCAGTGAGGGTTGACGACGGCTGCCACGCCAAACTGACGGACAGATCCAATAGAGGCGGGTTCAATAGACAGGAGCGCTCTCCTACGAGCCCTTCATTTCCACATAAGAACCGCAGCTCGTCTCTCATGCAGCCTCGGAACGCTCGGGTGGACGACGCCTTTGATGAAGACCTTAAGAAGGCTTTGGCAATGAGTCTTGAAGAAGTTCAGAGCCACTCAAAGGGCTATGCCCCCCCTACGGACAATACCCCCTTGCCGTCACAGTCGAAGGCCAACGGCCAGTCTCCCGCGCCAGCAGCAACGTCCGAGGAAGAGGATGAGGACCTCAAGGCTGCTATCGCAGCGTCTCTAGCGGATATGGAAGAGCAGAAGCAAAAGCATTCCGCAGCTCTGAAACAGCAAACCAACCGAGTGGAAAGTGTACCAACTGCCTCATTTTCTCTGCCTAAAAATGATTATGAACTTAGCCCAGTCGAAGCCGAGAACATCAATCTCTTCTCAACACTTGTCGATAGGCTACAAACCCAGCCTCCTGGCACGATACTGAGAGAACCACAAATTCAGGAACTTTACGATTCCATCGGGGCGCTGAGGCCAAAGTTAGCACGTACGTATGGTGAGACGATGAGCAAGCATGGTAAGATCTACCCAATATTCAGTACATTAATAGCCGGCCTACTGACTGTAATCAAGATACGCTTCTTGACTTGCACGCTAAATTGTCTACTGTTGTTCGCTACTATGATAGGATGTTAGAGGAGCGCCTCTCGAAAGCTTACAGTCAACATAGCATCGGAAGCTACAGTCTACCCAACCCTGGACAGCAATCAGGCCCATATCCTTCGATAGAAACGACAGCAGCCAAGGCTCCTACGTCAGCAGAGAACTTTTACGTGGGCGAGCGAATTTCTGACCCCAGTAGAACGCCCGTAAGCCACCAATATCCTCCGCATACTCATCAAGGTGTACAACAACAATACACGGGCTATAACAAACGTGCCTCGATGTCAGCACCTCAGAGCAACCAATACCCACACCATCCAGTGCAGAGAAGCGACAGCTGGCAGAAACAACAAGGGGCGCCCGCCTCAGCTCAATACGCCAACCCAGGAAATTTCGGTTCCAATGATACTCCGCAACAAGCACATGCGCCACTCTCTTCTCCGCAAGCCCATCCTAGCAGGGCCAACGAGCCCATCGGAGCGTCGACGACTGACCCCAACGCCGCTTATTATTATAACCTGCAACCAAGTCATGACCGCACAACACCCAGCATCCCCCCCGACGCAGCGCCATCGCCATATCCAAGTCTTCAGACCACAAACTACAACGGGCAATCCATCCCTCCCACCCCTGCCTCAGTTCCCTTGCAGCCATCGCAACCGTCGCAGCCTCCTCAGCAGTTCCAACAGTCGAACCCACAAGCACAGCAACCGTACTGGCAACAACAACCGCAAGCGGACCAGGGCGGGCCAATGTATCGGACAGACGCCACAGGATACCCCGGATACAATCGAGAGTCCTTTCCGGCAGTCCCTCAACATGTGCCTCACCAACCTGTTGTAGAAGAGAGTTTGATCGACCTCTGAGGCCAACAGGGCGCGGCAAGTGGGTTTGGGTTGTGCGGATGCAATTTACGACAAGCATAGCTAGGGTCGGTCTGGTTCCCAAAGAGCAGCCTAGCCGACCTTGTCATGATTAAACTCGATCAGAAAAGACATTGTACTAGGCAGTCGGTGTTGCGAAATGCTCAATGGCACTCAAGTCTAATAGAAGGAGTCTCTTTCTACGTCGTTTCCGCCCTCTTCCCCTTTCTTTCTTTCTCTCACTCTTTCCCCTCTGTATGTTTGTAAAACGATCAAGATAGCAAGGGTTTAGTTTTAGGATTTAGGGATACCAGCGATCGAAAAAGAATAAGGAGGCTCGTCATGAATTATCGTGAAATTTTTAAATGCCTATTAGGTACTACATAAGGTACTGATTCAAAAACGCTTGATACTTACCAAGTACCTAGTAGTACATAAGTTAAGGGGGAAGCATTGCAAGAACAGTAACGCGGCGACTTAAGTCGCGTCCGTTTTCTTAGTTACATCTATTGATATGTAGGTACCTGCCTGGTAGGTATTTATAGCTTAAGCTGAATTCTGAGGTATTACGCCTTGTAAATGCGTTTGTCTGTGACTCCATGATATCAACATACTACTAGCAGTATGAGCACAGAACGCAGACGCTTAAACTCATTACGTCATTAATGCAAGCCTCGTGCTTTATACCTACTGTACTAGGTACTAGGTACCCAGTGCTAGGTAGGTACCTAGTACTTTGTACATGCACCTACGGTACTTAGCAAGTACCTAGTACCTAGTAGTAGCCCCTCCTTTGCCCCTCCCATCCAACCTACCTAGGTACCTCGTACTCCACGAATAAACGCATCAATAGATCTGATGATATCCATGGATGTAACTACCTAGTACCTCCAGCAGGCACCAACCTCACCAGTCAACTTTGAATTTGAACTTTCCAAGGCTCCCTTGGCAACCAAGACCTTCATTTCTTCCTCTTCTTCATTAACTTCTTTTACTCTAGGGCTTTCTCTTAGAAAAAAAAAGACTACCAATCTACAAATCATCAATAATCATCAATACCGAATAGTCGACACCCTCCACTCCACCGTTCTCTTTTCCACCCATCGGGCGCGATGTCTCGCCATCAAACATATCGCAAGTACGACTATGAGAATGATTTACACGAATACGAAGGAGACGAGTACTCAGACCAAGGGGAAGAAGAGATAAGTCCCGAAGATCGAGGTATGGGCCTCGCAGTTGCCATCGCCGTACGCATGTTTCGATGATCTCCTTCTAATCCCATGTTGGAAAACAGCCCAGCTCGATATCGGTACCGCCCAGGTTCGAGATGTGCTCGGGGAAGAGGCATCCAAGGTCACGACACGGCAAATACAAGATGCTCTCTGGCACTATTACTACGATGTTGATAAGACGACGGCTTATTTAACGTCCAAATTCATCGCACCTTCGAGCAAAAAGAAGGGAGGAGGTAGGTCAACATTTTCCAGTGTCGCAGTCCCCTTAGTCAGCACAGCACAGCATACGGGCGGAGATGTTTGTCGCAAACCTGCAGAACCGCAATCCGTCATGGCTCATGATTTCAGGTGCGTCCCCGGTGATTTTATGCCGGGAATCGTGCTGTGGAAACTAGACTAAGACATATAAGTTCATGAGGCCGCGGTTCATGCACGGCACCTTCAACTCGCCAGGTTTTTTGACGATATGCCATGGCTGAATATCCCAAAGGGCCGAGAGACGACTTTTGTTGAGCCACCAACCATCCAAGGGGGGCTGCTAGGAGGCGCCAGTGCTGCCGGCAAGATGTCCAAGCTTCAAGCCCTTGCAGCAGCTCGCAAGAAGAAAGCAGACGTTCAAAAGTTGGGGGAGGCGCAAATCGATGATACGACACAGCAGTTGAAGAGCCTCTCCACGAATTCCAGAAGCTCTGAGCCCACCAAGGAAAATATCCGTCCACCAACTAACGCCTTCGAGGCCACATGTCCAATGGAGAGCGGCATTACCGACACATCCCATCCACACAAGGCCACAAGCATAAGCATAAGCATCGAGGGTGGACAAGCTCACAGTCAAGTCGGCGAGACCAGCATTAATTCAACCAATGCGCTAGGGTCCCCCTACCCCTTACCAGTAGCTACACCTTCAGAGATTGCGTCTCCTTCTCCATTTGCTCAGGCCCTCCTCGGCCCTCCTAGCGCTCCGACTGTGCCCGTGTCGAGGCACTACCCAGTCCCTTACATGAATTTGACTTCATCAGTAGCTAACGCCTTTTCAGCTCCCAGCCCAGATGATGTGGTCTTGAAAGCACAATCCCAAGGTTCGCTCTTGGCGAGGAAGGTGGTCAAATGAGGATACTAATACTTTGAGATCAGCAAGCAGCAAGAAATCCACTGCTAGTACAGCCAAGAGGAAAGCCGAATCCGGGAAGAAGGTTGATGGAATTGCGGGTGGCGTCCAAGCCCTGAAGATCGACGACACGCCCCTACCCAAAAGTAAGAACATAGACGTGCTGAAGGAGTACGAAAGAGCTAAGAGCAAAAAGAGCGCCAGCTTCGTGGTCGTAGGTAAGGCTCTCTAATCATTATCGCAGCCAACAGAACACATACTAATCGAAAAAGGCCATGTTGACGCTGGGAAGAGCACCCTTATGGGGCGCTTGCTTCTCGACTTAAACGTAGTCGATCAACGAACTATACAGAAATATCGCAAAGAAGCCGAGGGCATTGGTAAATCCTCATTCGCACTTGCTTGGGTGCTGGATCAGCGATCAGAGGAACGATCAAGAGGCGTGACCATCGATATCGCAACAAACAAGTTCGAAACGGAAAATACATCGTTCACCATTCTAGACGCACCCGGACACCGAGATTTCATTCCAAATATGATTGCGGGAGCGAGCCAGGCCGACTTTGCGATCCTGGTAGTGGACGCCACGACCGGGGCGTTTGAAGCAGGGCTCAAAGGGCAAACGAGAGAGCACTCCCTTCTCCTCCGTAGCATGGGGGTCTCGCGCATCATCGTCACAATCAACAAGCTCGACACGATCGGATGGTCACAAGACCGTTTCGACGAGATCTCGCAACAAGTTTCCGGCTTCCTAGCTGCAACCGGATTCCAGCTCAAGAACGTCAGCTTTGTGCCCGTCTCAGGTTTGCATGGCGACAACATCGTAAAGAGGTCTACCGATGCAGAAGCTAGTTGGTATAGTGGGAAGACACTTGTTGAGGAGTTGGAGAGTTCGGAGCCGATGGCGCGAGCAGTGCATAAACCTCTGCGCCTAACTATATCAGAGGTCTACCGATCGGCGCAAAGCGCGCTCACCGTGTCTGGACGAATAGATGCTGGGTCGTTGCAGATAGGAGACGCTCTGCTCGTCCAGCCCAGCGGCGAGAAAGCGTACGTAAAGTCGTTGGAGCTTGATCAAGAAGCCGTGGACTGGGCAGTGGCGGGGCAGAACGTTGTCATCCACCTCAGCAACATCGACGCCATTCACGTGCGCGTTGGCGACATAATCTGCGATCCAAAACACCCGATTGCATGTATCGATATCTTTACGATGAAGGCCCTAGCATTCGATATCCTAATGCCAATGCAAGTGGACGTTCACCGCGGCCGCCTACACGCCGCAGGTCAGATCCTAGAGATTGCGGCAACCCTCGACAAAGTCAAGGGCACGGTGCTGAAGAAGAAGCCCCGAATCGTGAAGCCGGCAAGCGTGGCAAGGATAGTGGTTAAGATGGGGACCAAGGTGCCTCTGGAGACCGGCCAACGAGTTATATTGAGGAGTGGAGGCGATACGATTGCAGCCGGATTGTTGGAGTGAAGGGCCTCGAAGGCGAGAGGGGGTCGCCTGGCTATTGGACTTGAATTGAGCCAATACAGTACATAGCACTTAGGTACTACCTAGTAAAGCCACGTTTGAGGCTCTTGAGATATTAAATGATACCTAGTACCATGGGTGTCATCGGCCACACTCTATTTAGATGAAAACATGGCAACCTTGCAATGAAGCCGGTATTAGGTGCTGCCTACATATCATTGATGTATCCATATGGATATACCTACATGCCTTGGGGGGTAATGCCAGGTGGTATCAAATGATGGTAAGTTTGAACTTTTCTGCGTGCGTGCATACATGTACGCATGCTATGCACATGTGTACTAGGTACCTACCTAGGCATGGTATATATCATTGATGTACTACGTAGATGTTTGTGTGTTTTTGTACCTAGCATCTACATTATCTACATTGACAAAGAAGCTGACCTGAAGAGGCGACGGCCAAGGAGTGTACAGAAATGTGGCCTTCTCAATAACACGTTACAGTATATCTATGTAGGTATGTATACCAGTGGGCAGTGCTGGGTATGTCGATGAGGGCATGTACATAGTAAATGCGGCGCAGGGATGTCCCGCATCAGGCGGGGTTCCGCCCTACCTACTACACAGTAAGCTCCAGCTAGGCCACTATGCTTGGTGCTACTAGGTACGCTATTAGAGGTAAGCAGGGAACTAAGTATATAAAGTTGTGGGTAATCTGGCTTTTATTGTGCGGCGAGGATGGAATAAAAAAAGAAAAAGGAAGATTCCAGCGCCTACCATTTGAAAGATAAGTACCGGGGGGGGTGGTACCTATGTACCTATGTTTCCAGAGCTCCTAGGTACCGCCCGCACATCGATATCAGTGCTATCCGCGTCCATTGATAGGTGCTTAACGTCTTAATATTAACATCCGCACTCCCGATCAATACTGGATATATACTACCTACATAGTAGTAGCTTAGAGTGGTTCTGACTGTGCAGAGTTTAAAAGGTATGTGATACACGCCACAGCTAACTTTCCAACATCTCCTACTATGTATATCTACGCAAGGACCTATTATCAATGATACCCAAGACTAATCGACTAATTGATCTACGTGTAAGAAAAAGATCGAAAAAGCTACTACGTACGTACTAGGGAATGGTTTCTAAATGGTTTCTAGTGGGATTTAGATTGCATAAACCCCATAAACTCCCAATGAACCATGCCTTTAAGCGCTAGCGAAGGAGTCGATGTTGGTGGCCAAGGTGGCCAAGGTGATGCAACAAAAGGGGCAAGTAAGGTCTTGGCAGATGACCCACCCTTTATTGAAATGTGTTCTCTTGCAAGCTGGCAACTTCAGGTGTTAGAAACGTTTTTTTTTTCTTCCATATAAGAATTTCATAGACACTCCCATTTGTCTTAATGCAAATTTCTCTCCTCATTCTCCTCTACAAATCTTCATCAACTTGATTGATCTGTAGTCCCTACCGACCAACCATAGAGAGGTTGCACGGCACTAATTGGGCTTTCTATTTCTATTTCTATTTCTTTCCTTGCTTCTCTCTTCCACCCCTCCACACCCCTCGTTTCCTATCCTCGTCACTCCACGTAATAGTCCAGATTGCAGCAAGAGGAAAAGAAAACCACTCCCCACAATGGCTCGTTCACAGAGCTACTGGGCTATCGCCTTTGGCATGATAGCCTGGAGTCTGCTTCTATTCAGCCCACTCGCGTTCGTCGGAACCGCGAGAGCGGACGATGTTGCCGACTATGGCACCGTTATTGGTATCGTAAGTCTTCCTGCTCTCCTTCGAACTAGCTGGGAACTTCACCGCCTCTAACATGTCCCCTTCAGGATCTGGGCACCACCTACTCGTGTGTCGGTGTCATGCAGCAAGGAAAAGTAGAAATTCTCGTCAACGACCAAGGAAACCGAATTACCCCGTCATATGTGGCCTTCACCGAGGAGGAGCGATTGGTCGGAGACGCTGCCAAACAACAGGCCGCGTCGAACCCTACGAACACCGTATATGATGTCAAGTAAGTCGAATCGTAGTACGTGTTATCATCTTCTGCTAACAACTTACCCCGTTCAGACGATTCATTGGCCGAAAGTGGGCTGAGAAGGAAGTCCAAACCGATCTCAAGCACTTCCCGTACAAGGTCATCGAGAAAGATGGCAAGCCCCTTATTCAGGTTGAGTTCCAGGGAGCCACCAAGAAGTTTACGCCCGAAGAAATCTCTGCCGTCATCCTCAGCAAGATGAAGGAGGTTGCCGAGTCTTACCTGGGTAAGAAGGTTACCCACGCCGTCGTCACCGTCCCCGCCTACTTCAACGACAACCAGAGACAGGCTACCAAGGACGCCGGTGCCATTGCCGGTCTTAACGTGCTCCGCATTGTTAACGAGCCTACTGCCGCTGCTATTGCCTATGGTCTAGACAAGACTGGCGGTGAGCGTCACATTATCGTCTACGATCTCGGTGGCGGTACCTTCGATGTTTCCCTTCTCTCCATTGAGGACGGTGTTTTCGAAGTTTTGGCTACTGCTGGTGACACCCATCTAGGTGGTGAGGATTTCGACCAGAGAATCATCAACCACCTGGCCAAGAACTACAACAAGAAGAACAACGTCGACATTACCAAGGACCTGAAGGCCATGGGTAAGCTGAAGCGCGAGGCCGAAAAGGCTAAGCGAAGCCTCTCTTCTCAAAAGACCACCCGTATCGAGATCGAGGCATTCTTCGAGGGCAAGGATTTCTCTGAGACCCTTACCCGCGCCAAGTTTGAGGAGCTTAACTTGGACCTTTTCAAGCGAACTCTTAAGCCTGTTAAGCAGGTTTTGGATGACGCTAAGATCAAGAAAGAAGAGGTCGACGACATCGTCCTAGTCGGTGGTTCTACTCGTATTCCCAAGGTCCAGACACTCCTCGAGGAGTTCTTTAGCGGCAAGAAGGCCAGCAAGGGTATTAACCCTGACGAGGCTGTTGCCTTCGGTGCCGCCGTACAGGCCGGCGTTCTCTCCGGTGAGGAAGGTACCATAGACGTTGTCCTCATGGACGTCAACCCCCTTACTCTCGGGATTGAAACCACCGGTGGCGTGATGACCAAGCTCATCCCCCGTAACACCCCTATCCCGACCCGCAAGAGCCAGATCTTTTCCACCGCCGCCGATAACCAGCCCGTCGTCTTGATCCAGGTCTACGAAGGTGAACGATCCATGACCAAGGATAACAACTTGCTGGGCAAGTTCGAGCTGACCAACATCCCCCCGGCTCCCCGTGGCGTACCCCAGATCGAGGTCTCTTTTGAGCTCGACGCCAACGGTATCTTGAAGGTTTCGGCCCACGACAAGGGCACCGGAAACACTGAGTCAGTTACTATCACCAACGACAAGGGCCGACTCAGCCAAGAAGAAATCGACCGCATGGTTGCTGAAGCCGAGAAGTATGCCGAGGAGGACAAGGCCACCCGTGAGCGCATCGAGGCTCGAAACGGCCTGGAGAACTACGCCTTCAACCTGAAGAACCAGGTCAACGACGAGGAAGGTCTCGGTGGCAAGATCGACGACGATGACAAGGAATCCGTAAGTTTATCCGCCCAGTTCTACCTGAATCATCTCAGTCCATGCTAACAGGATGACAGATCTTGGACGCCGTCAAGGAGACGCAAGACTGGCTCGAGGAGAACGCCGCCACGGCCACGGCCGAAGACTTCGAGGAGCAGAAGGAGAAGCTCTCGAACGTCGCCTACCCCATCACGTCCAAGATGTACAGCGGCGCGGGTGGTGCCGAAGAGGACGACGAGCCTTCAGGACATGATGAATTGTAATTTCATTCATAGATCTGTTTTTAATGGCATACCCAGGCGTATTCAATAAAGAAAGTTAAATTACGAAAATGAAATGTTATGTCATGATCGGCTGTATGTAGACTACCTCGTACCTACTAGGTACTTAGGTTTTGCCCGTGGGAGTTTTATGAATTGTCCATGGCCAATCGGGCCAATTGGGGTTTCCTAATAATAGGATGATTAAGCTCCATTCTGGCTGGATTGGTCGGTGTTCACGTGTTCACGTGGAAGTCAGGTGTGTAGAAGGAAAAGCTATGAGATAACGCGGGTAGAGAGACATAGGGTTAAGTTCGATGGTTGAATATAACGACGACGTTAAGAAGTAGACCAGATTCTCAAACTTCGGCCATTTCGGACCTGCTGCACCGAGTACCTAGTAGATATAGATCACCAGCTAGGCTTCAGGTCATATTCGAATCGCCAGCACTCCGGACGAACCTGATGTCGACCTACGCAATTGCCCATCAAGGTATGCGCAAATAGGTGGCCTGGATTAGGGGCCTCTGGGGATTGGGGACCACGGGCATAAAATGCCCCGGGAGCCCGCACGGAAGAGCTGCACCCTGGAAAGGGGCTCGGTGGCTGGTGGTGATGGGGCGTATCGGCTTCACGATGTCTCGTTTCCAGAAGCCGGGTTTCTGATGGGGCGTGCGAGGAACCTGTTTCCATATGGCCACCCGTCCATGCCCATGTCTGTGCAGAAATGCAGGGAGCAGCCTGGAAAAGGTCTCGATTGACGATACGCAGCTGGGAAAACCACAGTGTATGAACCACTACAGCGGGTTTTGGCAGCACGTACGGCCATAAGATCTAGAGAATTCGGCATCCCGTCCGCTCTGCCTGAGACAAGCTAGATACTGCCGGATCAGTAGTTGGGTCGGTGACGACCAGCGAATCCCTGGTGTCGTACGTCTTATTTTGTTTTACTTTTTTCTGTTTTGCGCTTCTTCGGCCTCCTCTAGGGTCTCTTCTTGTTGTTTCTCTCTTTTTTCGGCGTAGAGGCGCGTGCCCGTACAGCATGGGGTGAGTGTATACTAGGGAAAGGTGATATACCCAGACTGGGACGGCTAAGCTTGTTCTACGTCCTAGTTCCTGGGACTGAGCGGCAGGCAGCGAAACTTCGCCCGTTGAAATCCCCGCGGACTAGCTAGAAAGAGTTGATAAATATTCCGCTAGGGGGCGGCTGGTTCTAGCATCCTTTGAAAAACATTCCCGACTGTCTTTCATAGCATGATTACCCCTAGGTGGGTCCGCTACAATGAGACTATCAAAGGTATCAGTTATAAGGAAGTGTGGTATAGATCTAGGGCTACACATAGGTGAGGTAAATCCACAACTGGAAAACCCGTAAAGTTAGATATACCCAATGTTTCATATTCACTGCTCACTATCCACTATCAAGGCACGACTGGTCTCATTCAGGGACGAAAGGGGTATCCAACACAACTTGCCCAAATCCCTACTCATTCATGCACATCCACTCCGCTACAGCGTTTAGATCTTGGCCTCGTTCACAGGATTATCAGACTCCTCCCGCAGCGACTCAATGCTCTCATCCTTCTTGAGCCCGAGCTGCCTGGTATCCCAGCCCTTGCTCTCGAGGTAGGCGCGGAACTTAGCGTCCTCCTTGGTGATGGTGTCCTGGCCGATGTTGGGGAGCAGGAGGGCGAGGGCGGCGGCGAAGATGCAGAGGCTGGAGCTGACGTAGAACTTGTACTGGTTGGACTTGACGGGGTCGCCGTCGGAGGAGACGATGTGGTTGAAGGCGTAGGTGCCGACGAAGGCGCCGATCTTGCCCAGCGCCGCCGCGATGCCGTAGTACTGCCCGCGCACCCCCGTCGCGCACGTCTTGGCCGCCAGGAGCCCGATGTTGTTCCCCGGCCCCATCTCCCCCAGCGACAGGAAGATGCCGTACACCACGGCAAACGCGCCGACTACCGACGGGTGCGATAGCCGGCCGTAGCAACCCGCCATGATGAAGCCTACGACCGCCTGGAGAACTTGGCCCACGATGAGCGTGTAACGGGGGCCGATGCGGTCGCTGATGGGGGCACCTATCATGGTTCCCGGGATGTAAAATAGGGTGATGACCGTGTTCCATCCAAAGACGGTGGTCAAAGGAGCCTCGTGACCATAAATGTTAGAGAGAATGGCGCTCGAGTAGATGCCAAACGAGTACGCCGAGAACTTGAGACCACGTTAGACTTGGAACAAAAGATGAGAGTGCAAAGTGAATGGACTTGCATCGTAAATGAACCAAATCAAGCTAACAATTAGCAGTCTGAATCCATAGTATCTTAGTGCTAGAAGATATGGAGTCCTCGCACTATAAGGCATAATTAGTCATCGTGAAAGCCAGACATCGCTCCGAAGTGTGAAGCCTTATCGAGTTGTGGCGCAAACGTACTGCTTCATCGAATTTCGAGAAAACTCCTCCGGCTCCTTAAGCTTGAGACGAAGGACGAAGAGCACAAGCGGGAACGCGACGCCGACTCCCAAGCTCGTTCTCCAGATGGTGCTGTAGTAGATGTTATGCGCCGCCGCGGCCACCACATACGGCACGAAGGCGCCAAAGACAAAGCCCCAGTCTATCATGGAGTTGGTAAACAAGATGAACCAGGTGTTCCGGGTGCCGCTCTTCAGCTCGCCGCTGGACTCGGCGCAGCTTACACTTCCGGCTGGGTATTCGCCTGTGACTGGTTTAGTCGAGACTATGTAAGTCCTCGATGGGGTGCTTCTTACCCCCGATACCAATACCCACCTATACAATCAGGTTAACACGATCCGAGACCTTGGGGAATAACGAGACCTACGAAGAAACGCCACGCGGTCAGGATATTGAACATCCCCACGGCATCGCCACGGTAATAAGACCCGGCAGCAAGGGCGGTGAAGATGATCAAGATGACGGTCGAGATAAGGAGCGAGTCCTTGCGGGACCACTTGTCGGACAGATAGCCAAAGACAAGCTGGCCGACCACCTATTCCGAGGTGTAAGCTCGAGTTCCCGCGCTAGCCACATAACAGGTGGTGAAACTCATACCGTTCCGGCGAACGCAATGGCCGGCACGATGCTGGCAGCATTCGAGCTAGTGTAGACGTCTCCGTATTCATGGGTGAGTGCCGTGTTTACGGAGCCGATAACCTAGGTATAAAGCATAGACGTAAGTCACTAGCACTCCTGCGGAGGGGATGTGAAGTATACGTTGTTGACGTAGCCATCTGAGAAAAGACCAGCGCCACAAGCAAGGACGGGCCAGATGGCTTGTAAGAATGGCTTCCGGTCGATCGAAGCTGCCTCGTCAGTGGGCGTCTCCGTGGCGGCTTCTTGCTCTTCCTTCTCGCGCCAGAACATCTTGCACAGTTGGTCGCCTAAGGTGAAGCAATTTGAACTGGGTATTAGAGTAATATTACTAGGTATCTAGGTAGATAAGGAATATTTGAAATGAGATTATGGTAGGAGGGTTGACGACATAGTATCGTATGACGAAATTAGAGAGCCACTCAGGTTAGGTTACTAAGGTTCTCGGAGCTGAAAGAGGCACAAGAGTTGAGAAGATAAGCAGACATGCAAATTCCAGGTAGGGTAAGTGATAAATAAATACACAACAGAAACCAATTGATCTGGTCGATTGAGAATTTCAAGAAGCCAGCAAGCATCCTTAGACGGGGGGCAGGTGTATTGTACAGGTGATTTGATTTGTTAAGTTTTATCAGTGGCTGTCTGGCCTTCCCTATCCGTGCAAGCCATTTTTTATTGATAGCAACTTGAGCTGTACAGCTTCGTAACAAGCAACCTCGGAAGCTTTGTGAGGCGTTTTCAGGTGTTTTTAGGCGTGGTTTTGTGGGATTTTAATAACACCAACCTTCTTCCTTCGGTGAGGTTCGAGAGATAAGACAGGTCTAACTCGAAGGGGCCGTTGTTTGGATTGTTTGGATTCTTTTTTATCAGTCGTTTACAGCGGCGTTTCTGCATATTCACTTAAGAGCAAGTTGGGCCTGCTGAGATGCTGAGAAGACCAACCTATCAGATATCGAGAATATACCCCGTGCCAAGTCAGCAATGCGAAGCTTGTCTATATCCGGCTTAGGGAGCAAGGGAGAGCAAGTGGGATCATGAACAAATGAACCAATGAACAAATTGCGGCGCAACCGAATCTTTTCAAGCTTTTTTCTTTTCTTCCATTTCCTCTTTAAACTTGGTCTACCCGACCCGCGTGGCCTCGGCTGCCAAGCTGATGCAACATCATCCTTCTGGTCGCGTGCCTTTGTTCTTTTTTTTTTTTTTTTCCCTTCTTATTGCCGTCATGATCACCCTGCCATATTTATTACTATTGGAATCAGCTTTTCAGTTACTAGGTACATGTTCAAGAAGAACTCATAACCCGAAACATACACTAAGAAGAGAATCGTATGCTGGAAAATGGTCGCGTGTACCGCGTAATCGCACATAGAATGGGTAAGGTAACGTTATACTGTTTGCATCTGCAGGATGTCCCTCTTATATAATCTTATGCAACCTGTATAGCCTCCACCAATGCCTAAATCTGGGGAATGGTAGGGCACCGTAAGCTGACGAAACGGGAACAATTTCTTCGGGAAGGAAGGCCGTTTCGTCACGTATCTTGACTATTGGTGGTACATCCGAGACCTCTCCTTAACCACAACCCCAACGTCACCTAACCAAACAACCCCCAGAGCTTCACTTAACTATCCGAGTACGTGCTCAGTGGCAGATTATCAGGTACTCGAAGCCACTGTTTCGTAAGAGGGTCCAGGAACTCGTCTTGCAGCTGGCTCCATTCCTGCCTCGCCACTTTCGCTCTTTCGGCGTCCCTAGCCTTTATGTGGCACTCAAACGGCGCCGGAGCAACCACCAACCCACCCCTAAGATCTTCCGTATCGATGCGCTCGGGATCCGGAGTAGAAATGTTAAATGTCCACAGCATGCAAGCCATCACCAGGAATAGGCTACGCTCGGCAATGTGAATACCCTGGCACAGCCGCCTACCCGCGCCAAAGGCATAGTTATGCCGTGGCGAGGCTGGATCACTCGACGCGGCAACCTCAAACTCTGACCTATTATCATCCTTGAACCGTGAAGGATCGAACACCTGCGGGTTCGGCCATCTGGATGGGTCCATGTTCAGTGCCCAGACGTTAAGGAGCACGGACGCACCAGCCGGAATTGTGTATTCTTTGTATACGTCATCGTTTACCGGCGAATGGGGTATCATGAATACCGCGGTGGGCATCCATCGCAGTGTTTCCTTGATACACCCGCGGATGTAAGGGAGCGACGGCATGTCCTCAAGAGTAGGGAGGCGGTCGGTTCCTACCACCGAGTCGAGCTCCTCCTGCGCGCGCCGCTGGGCGTCCGGGTGGGTCACCATGGCCATGAGGAAGCCGAAGAGCTCGTCAGAGGTGGTGATGCTCGCTGCCCCGACGATATCACCTGCTATGTACGAAGCAAACTCGTCGGACAATCCCTCGGCCTTCTGCGCCTGGAATAGAGATGCGCAGAAGCACGGCACGGCGGTGCCGTTCTGGACCTTTTTCTTCCCTTCCAGCCAGCGGTCGAGGAAGATGGTTATACACCGACGGTCAATGTCCATAGCCTCCCGGCAAACGGGCAGGAGGGCTTTAGGTATTTTTCGAAGGACGGGATAGCAGTCCATGAGCCGGGCCGGAATAGTAACGGCAAGGTTGGCAACCTCCGAAAAGATAGAGACCACACCTTTCAGCCCAGAATCGGAGAATTTCGTTATACGAAAGCCGTATATCATCTGGCAGGACAGGCTGTTAGAGTAACGCTGGATGTGTCTCTTATGGTCTACGGGCCTATCGAGTATGTCTACGAGCATTTGTCGGCTCTCGAGAACCTGATAGGGCGTAAAGGCTCGAACCGCTTTGACGTTTAGGATTTTGTGGTTTATTCGATGGCTCTGACGCCAGACCGGGGTGTATTTCTGGCCCAATGTTTAGGGCCACGATGGGCATGATGTGGCGACTGGAAGTGATTGCGACTTACCATGGCGACCTGCCGGAGCCCCCGACTTGCCAGATCAGACAAAATGTACAGGTCTGGTCGAGAAGAATAGTTTCCTCCCCGCCTGTCGAACAGCTCTTTGGCGATTTCTTGCGATTGTATAATGATAAGAGGGCTGGACCCGACCATGAGCGAATATATCGGCCCATACGTCCTACCCCATTCGGCAAACTGCTTGTACGCCTTGAACCCGGGTATGAGGTGCAAATTGCCAAGTATAGGAAGAGTTCGAGGACCTGGCGGCAAGCCTGCTGGTCGTTTTCCGACAAGCAACAGTCTTATGAAGGCGTAACCAACAACCAGGAAACATATCGCAACGGCGATTGAATTCGAGGGGTTCTTCCCTAAGATGGTACTCATCGTACTGTTAACTTATAAGCAATATAATGGTTGGCTTATCTATGATTCTAACTTTGTGATGCTTATGGAGTCTGGAGAGAGAAAATTCGAAACGGCTAGAGATAGGATAACAAACCCATCTAGCCATTATATAGCGCCGAGTTGTCCAAAGTACGAAGGATTAGGCGTGCATAGAAGGCTTATGAGCGATAGACGGCCGCGTAATAGTCAGAGCTAAGATATGCACACAGAGTAACTGTGGTATAGGCCCAGTGATGTGATTGTTCGCCACAATATTGCGGTGACACAAGCTGGGATCATGGATTGCTTTTAAGCCATCATCATGCAGGTAGTTGGGGGACCGACGTCCTGATTCCGAGAACTGCGGTGTAGATAGTGTGTTGTAAACCCTAGTTGCTGTTTCAGCCTTCGTCTACGTCGACGGGAGCTCGACTTGACCGTGGAGCGTAACTTATAGATCTACTGACAAGGGTGCACTAGATTCTACCTCTTTTACTGCCACGATGCGAACCTAGAAGACATAGAGATAGCACCACCATTGTATGATTGACCTAAGACTACGCTAGAACTATGGGGGACTACTAGGTATACACATATACACACACGTAGCCATCTTCATTGGCTGGTCCTAGCCCCTAACAGTTTACCATAGGTTAAGTTAATCTGGGCATCTACCACCAGGACTCGGGAATTGTCAATTTAAAGCTATCTTAATACGATAATAAATCATCCATCACCACAAAACACCCCCCCCAGACTACACGTAGCCTTAATCCTCCGGGGAGGCCAAGGTCCCGAACGCCATGATGATAGCATCGACGGTGTGGTAAGCAACATACGGCAAGCCCATACTCAGGCGGCCATACGCAATCGCGAACCGAAACATGTCATCCTCGCCGGCGCTCGCACCAGCCAGGATCTCGCCCGCCCTGCCCAGCAGCGCGTCGGATGTGCGGTCGAACTCACGTCCCCACCCGGGCTGCTTAGCGTCCTCGAGCAGTTTGCGGTGCCACAAGTCGTGGAGCTCACGTACGACGGGCGCCAGGTCTTCGCTGACGCCGAGAGGCCGCTTCTGGGAAAGCTGCGCGGAGCCGTCCTCGACCATGTCGTACCACAGGTGGAAGTACTCGCTGGCGGGCGACGCGGGCAAGTCCCCCCCGACGATGGCTCTTTTCAGCCCGCAGATGATGGGCTCCGCTATCCCGGCTTCGGTCACCTGGGACCGGGCTGTGCGGTAGATTTCCCAGGTCCTGGAGTTGCGTTATTAGAAATCGTCTCGTGTTCGGGGATGTTTAGACAAACGAGTAACGGGCAAGAAGTCATTGGAAGGGGTCTGTGGTCTAGCCCCAGATATGGCGCTGTGGGGATTTCCGCATTTGAATATGCGGAAGCGCGAAATTTCACGCTGTGATGACTTACCATTCCCAGAATTGGGTGTACCGGTTGACATATAGTTCAAGGGTCTCAAAAATGCGTCTGTGGCGAGCGCGGCAGAAGCTATAGGGCGGCGAAGTGGACGATATGCGACCATCCTCGCGGTTATGCATTCTTGCTCGATGGTGGCCCCTGAAAATCTCACAGAGCATGGTTGATAGGATGGTGGATGTGATGCGCATGGTCTGCGCAATGCTCTTCTCGGGGGGGTACAATAGACGAAGGAGGTTGCGCGTTTCGCCGGTGAAAATATCGGTATGCAGGTCCATCACGTCGTTTGGCAGAGCAGAGCCGATGAGTGAGTCCATGCCTTCGTTGTCGAGCCATGCCGCGCCATCCCGACACATGTAAGCGGAGCCGATGGTATCCAGAGCCCGGGCGGCGATGACAAGGTCGTAGCTGAGCCCGTGTTTGATGGAGGCTTTTCTGGGTACGTCGAAGGCCCTTGCGTTCTCGCAGTCGTTCATAGCTTTGAGATACCCAAGGGAAATCCGCCAGAAGCAACGGTCTTCGCCGGACTTGGTGTCATCGAGTGTTGGTACAGATGATCGTGCCAAAGCCTCAAAAGCGGCCAGACGGTCGTTGAATTTGTTCTGGCCCTTTGCCTGTCATACCATTACAATTAGTATAGATAGGTAGTTATGCTAATGTTTTACGGGAAGCCACTCTGATATGTAGTTGACTTCGGATAGTGTTTTCTCGTTGGCAAACTCCCAACGCAGCGCAAAGGGAAAAAGAAAACGAACGTACCCAATCTACACCAGTCAATGCGGAGTAGACGTAGTCCTCTCTGCAAGGGTTAGGCTCAAGAGTGAAGGCCTGACACATCATCAAATAGAATGGAAATTGTACGATAATCGGGGGATCACACTCGAGGCCGGTCAGTAGCCTGCCCCAAGACTTCAGATGATCGTCTCCTCCAGCTCTCGACGCATGCAGTTTGATTGACAGAGTTACCGGGTCATCGTTGTTATTCGCAGCCAGGAGAATGGCGGCACCAATCTCCAGCGTGCATTGGTAGGTCAACTCGATTATGTCAAGGTCGTGCCACCCCGAGCTAGATTCTCTCTCCTTTTCGATCAACCCGTGGAGCTCCTCGGCAAACGGCTTAACAAGCTCCAGGACTTTGTCAGTTGGTTGGTAACTCTCCAGGGTCTTCTTTACCCATGGAGCGATCTCGGTTGTCAATGCGTATGTCCCAATATGGCGCCCTTTCGCCGGCTGTGGTGGTCGTGATTTGAGTCCCTCCTGCAGCCATACTCGCTCCAGGGAATTACACGACCCGTTGTCGTCGTTCTTGCTAGCAAGGTCATTGTCTTTACACTTATCATGAGCTCGCAGATTGGCTTCAACGCCACTTTTCTTCAACGCAGCCTGCTCATACTGTTAGCAAAACTCTCCTGCAAGACAACTGTACTGGCGAAACGAGATCAGTCTCCATTGATTCTTACTAGTGCATTTCCGGTATATCGCATGTTTCGCGTGTTGATCACGAATTCGGCCGCCTCCATGATGAATAGTGCCTAAATTTCAAAACTGAAGCAAGCGGTTTAAATAACGGGATAGGCGTAGTTGTCGATACGTCACCTACTAGATAGGAGAATCTATCACGACTTATACCAACCTCTTAACTAAGGCCCTCTTAATTTCCCACCTACCTGTGATTACCTAGCTTTTTATCTATTTGAGTCTACTATTGTTCTGATCTCTGTAGTAACTAGGTACCTACGCAAGAGGATGCTGTTTCTGCAGGTATAGAGCGGCAATAAGCCTTAGACGCACATAACTGCTCTTCTGAGGCACAAAATATAGACCTTGTGCGACGGCGTACGTATGCTACTAGTTACACGGGTGCTGCACCTGTGGGTGGGTGGTTAGACTACTTAGTGCTTCTAGGATACAAAATATCTTCCGAAGGATCTCAGCCATAAGCAAAGATCGTGATCTGGCCACACGAGTAGTTTAAAGGCGTACTTGAAGTGGCACTGATATTCCTAATACCTCCAACAAGTTGTTACTAGGTTCAGCATTGCTGTTGGTGCACTGTTCCTTCTGGTTAATAGGTAGTGTAACCTAACACGTATACAATATGTCGGGAGAGATAAAGGAATCGATACGAATTATGCGGCTTCAATGTTCTCTTTCAAACACCAGAAACCTCCCAAGAGGCTGAAAAGTCGGTGAAGCCAACAAACCAAAGCCGTATCTACTACCTAAGGATGGGTAAGTAGGTGTGGATGGGAGGCTGAAGAAAGACGATGGAAATCGTTTTACTTGCCAAATCGACTTGTTATCCCGGCAGGTTGACCTAGGTACCTAGGCATTGACTCTCACCCGGATAGCCCTACTACCTAGGTGGATATTCTAAGACCTCAAGTGGTAGAGTTTAGATTATCCCCCTCCTTTCCGGGGCTTGTATGACCAGACGATAGGTAGGAAGCGCTTAGAAATTGCCCATGAAATACCTCAACCCCCGATTACCTATCTAAAGATCTGGCGCTCTCAAGTGGGTGTGTATACCATATCCGATAGCTAAAATCTCACCGCAGCTCATCCACAAATCTTTTGCCGAAACCGTTTTCCATTTTGGCGTCTAGGTAACCCCCACGTGCAGCAGAGCATCGAAACATGGCTACCAGAACGATATACCGCCAACTAGCATATCTAGACTTGCCGTCGACGCCGTAGCGGTGACGACAGTCTATACCAGCCCACGAATCGCTCTAGCTATTCTTCGGTTCAAGTTTCGAGGCAGTGAAGGGCCAGGGGCGGACGACTATGCCCATCTTTGCTTACATGAATACGCCCTTCGTCATCCAGCATTGTGGTACAATTACCATACTCATGACATACGTAACCATCCTGTTTAACGAACCGGAATTGATGGCTATTGAACGAAATTAGTTTCTTCAGTGGCGAAGTTGGGAGACGGAGGATCTGGTTGAACGACTAGGAAGAATAACGAGGATCCTGAAGGTTGGCACATCACTCTTCGCGGTGGGACATATTCACAGAATTCTGAACTAACAGAGCTATCAGTATAGTTGATAAACTTCCCAGAGCTTAGCTAGGTATACAATAGTGATCGTCCTGGTTAAGACATCAACCCTCTACTCCTACAAGGTCATCTTTGGCTGCAACAAGATAACCAGATACCACATTTACACACTTCTAGGGCTTACTTGGTCCTGTTCCCTGGTATTCTTCTCTATGGCGGCCTTCCAATGCAATCCAGTCGACAAGGCCTAAATATCGGAGAAACCAGGACACTGTATTCCCAAGGTTCCTTTGCTCTGGGGGAAACATGGCCTCGAACTTTCTTGGCTGGGCCTATTATACCGGCACTCAGGCTTCACCCCCCCATGCACAGAAAGCTCCTGTTACGCCGTCAGTTTTGTGCGAGTCGTTACAAGTCTAGCCTTGTCGCTACGACGATTAATAAAAAGTTGGGCTATACGCCATGATTTGTGTCGAAGCCCATGCGAACTCACGAACCTACCTAGGTACCTAGGAGGTTTGTAGTCTTGGCAGGAGTTCATAGTCAAAAACCGCCAGCAAATCGCACACCAGACCCAAGCCCTCGCCGTTCCAGCATCTACAGCATCTCAGGCTTCGGCGGCGCGAACAGATGCGCGATCCCTCCAAACACGGTGATAAACTTGAGTTCGAGTTAGCAAACGACGAATGCGGCCTGCCGCATGTCGTTGTCGTTATCAGGAGCTTACCACTTCGTCGAAGAACCGGGAATAGAGCGGCAGCGCGAGGTACGTTTCCCAGTCATAGAACGCCCTCGCGATATGCCAGAAGCCGCCGAACTGGCCTGCCGAAAAGACGTCGTTGAAGAACCTGCGGCAGTTCCCGGCGCGATGAGCACTGCTTGCACCATCCCTAGGGTTTTCTGAGGCCGCGTCGGAATGATGATAGGTGCACTTACATGGCCTTGTACATGCCTGCAGGGTCGGGCCTCTCGCCCCGGAACCCCTTGACGCTATGCACGACCCGCCGCGGTACTCGCACCACGGGGTCGCCGGCGTTTACAATGACCCTGTCTCCATTCAAGGTGACTTCCACCCTGCCTTCCAGGACGCTAAGGTACTCGGCGTGATCCTTAGGCACGCGTGTTTAGTATCGCGAGAAGTCGTCGGGCCTGTTGTTCGTACCATTCACTCACCTTGTGCCAGTGTGGCGGGATGGACAGCGCCTCTTCGCCGGCACAGATTGTGTCCATGGCGTATCGATTTATCGAATCTTCCGGTTCAGATTTGTCGATGGTGATGTCCATTGTGATGCCCTGGGGGGCTTTAATGATCCATAAACGTGGTTAGTTTGTAATATGTAACACACCTTGCCTACTCCGAGGGTCTTTAGGATTCTGACGGAGCCCATCTTGGTGTGAACGCTATGATTATCTCAATCCGGATTTCTGCTGTGGATATTAACAATTGGAATCGGCACAGAGCGAGAAACGAGCAAGATACAAGATAGGAATTGAGGTTTAGGTACCTCAAACAAACAGGGTTTTTGTCGGCGAGGCTTGGTCTTTTTATGTAGGAATTCACGGTGACTACGAGCGAAAAGGGGGGGACGTCATGGTTATATATTAATAAGCGACAACGGGGGGGCTATAAGATCAAAACCGCTTAGGCCTGCTGATGTGTCCCACAAGTGCCTACAACCCGATAAATGAGTTTTACATCTGAGCCTAGGTACCAGATACGTACCTGAGCCTTGCCGCTTTAAACCTAAGCTCAACCGTATCCTGGCCTGAGCAGTATTATGTACATGTACGGATCCGTAGGTACCTAGGTACCTAGGTAATGATTAATGCTGATTTACTCACATTACGGAAGTAGTCCGTTTGACTTTACGAAAGTACCAAGTAGGTACCTAGGTATATGGGAGTTATATAGTTTATATGAATATGTGGCCTTAATTGTTGAATAAATTGATTTTGCCCCTTCTCACCGCCCGGCTTCTAAGAATACCAGCCTGCCCGCCCGCCCGCCTGCCAGAAGCCAGCTAGCCAGCCAGCTAGCCCAGGTCTATTAGTGAGGTTATAAATCAATTCAAACATCTTTGAGTCTCCAGCGATTCGATTAACTCATAGACCTTAGGTTATTAGGTAGATATTAGGGAATTATATCGCCGGGTCTTCATTAAGCAGCTCGATTGATTGAGGCTCTGCATACTGGCTGGTCTTTATTAAGTGTTCGATTGAGGCGGCTCCTTAGGGGTAGCAAAATGCCTTCTTAGTGAGATATACCATGATATAGACTTATTCCTAATGAATATATGCATTTAACTATGCTAAAAGCCCTTCAAAGTACCAGAATATACTAGAAACTTACTAGGTACGTGAGTATGATGAATTTTCCCCGTTTGGGAAAATATGGCTTCCATTTTCTAATTTTGGCACAGTGACCTACTTAGGCCGCCATAAATGATATTCTAACCTAGATGCCTCTTTTCGATCTTGACCCTCCCTGCCGCTACCTCCAATCAAAAACTTTAGGTACCTTGCTATTAATGCTTCTATCATTCAATGTTCATCATTATGATCTCAGCGACGACGTGAAAAGAGTCTCTTGTCATGCCTAGGTACCTAAGGAACCTCGTTGCTGCCCCCGCCCCCAAAAGCTACATATGAGGCCATCGCCAATCGTTTCAACTATTATCACAGAAGAACTATCAAAGTAAAGCTATATTTATCATGGATCTGAAGATAGAGAGGATAAATTGATCTTCAGAATCCCTCCTCGGGGTTTTCTCTTCGCGAGCCTGACTTATAAAGCCTCTTAAAGGACGCATAATACTTGACTCCAGCACGACAAACGGACTTCCTGATGCTTTGAAGGAGTGACTGAGGCGTAGGTTTGTCATGGATTGATATTGTGCGGAAGGACCATGTCTCGTTAGAAGGGTCGGTTGGGTAATAAATGCGCATAGTAACCATCATGTCTCGCCCCTTGACTGGAGTCAGATGCCTACATCACCATAGAACAAAAATTACAGGACGTATAAGGATGATTATAATCTAGAATCACAAAACACACATTATCTGTACACCACCTGTTTTGACATTTTCAATTGAACCAGCGTTTACGACGCAATTTGCACTTGGCTCCTGGTGCCGTATCAGGACACCTCGCTAGACCAGGTACCCCAATTCAGCCAACCCTCCAGTTGAGACTATTTACTAATTATAGACTTGGAAACTCGAACCAGCTTCTTGTCTTCGAGAAATCTACGGATGGTGGCTGAAATTGGGAGACATCTCGTTTGATTATGTTACCATGAAAATGGGCACACTTGTGAGGGAGGGGTGGAAAGATGCGGACACGAAAGGTCGAAATTGGAATGGTATGTTATCTGCCACGATAGAGTCAAGCACTATAAAGGCCGTTGAGGAAAGATAGATGGATGGATTGATATCCGGTAATCATAGGCTCTGAACAGCCTATGTGATTATCATTATGTTTTCTCCTCAGTCGAAGCACCCATATGAGATTGAAGACGAGGACGAGTCAAATGACATTCATTCACTGGTTGACAAAGCTATTGATGTGGTAACGAAACAGCAGGCTAAAGAGGTCTGTAAACTAGTGGCGGACAAAGACATCGAACATGCCCAGGCACATATTGAGGCTGTAGTGAAATCACCGAAGAAGAGGCAAGAGTTAAACAAGACGATTCTGGCAGAATTTGTCAAGATCGTGAAGTCCGAGTCCGGCTCAGACCCCCAGGGGGTCGAAAGGAAAGAAGCGGAAAAGAAAATAGAGTCTCACCTCGACACCATTGCCGACACTATCGCCAAAGAAGCCCTAGATGCTATACATTTCAACAGGGAAAGATCACCACATCCTCAGGAAATGCGTGAGGAGATAAATCGCATACTCAAGCTCATCCGCAAAAATGCGACGCAATACGAGCTACTTGGTGTAAAACAAAAAGCTCTCGCGGAAGAAATCCGGTACGCCTGGCGAAACTCGTCAAAAAAAATTCATCCAGACAAGAACAATGACCAAGATGCCGTACATTGCACTCAGAGTACGTTTCCAATCCCTCCCATCTGTAACTCCGGCTGACTGGGTACCAAGCCATTAACAATGCAAAGGATATGCTTCTTAACAAAGAGAAGCGTAAGGACTATGATAAGTTTCTCCACGAAAATCCTCAACCGAAATCGGAAGACACTTTCGGAGAGGAATTCGCTCCAAATGCATTTGACGATGAGAGCGATAGCGATGCTATGCCCGAAGATGAGATGAAGATAAACTACCCGAAGCTCCCTAAGCCGATAAAGATGATACACGACACAATGACGGACTTGGTACGACCAGTCTTCAGGGAATTTGATGGCCCCCTACTTGAACCGAAGCTTCAAAAGCAGCTAAAGAAGAGCAACAAAATGATTCGTGAACAGAACAAAATCATTTCGAACGAAGAGGAACTGTTCACAGTGAAGTATAAACAGTTAATAATTTGTCGGTTCCACCAACGGCAACTTTTGCTGGGGTACAGACTGCAGTGGTTAGACGGTCCAGGGGTGGCAAAGAAGTTAGAGGGACTCCACAAATTCTTTAAAAGGCATTGTAGGCGGGATGAAAACCAATGGCCGGAGGAGTGGGTTGGGCTTCTTATGGATCCTTTACGAGCGAGGCTGATCGAACTCGGGCTATCCGAGGTGCTGGCTAACGCGAGACCAGAATCTAAGACTGATGAAATGGATGTGGACTCAGACGACTCAGACGAGACAGACGAGACAGACGAGATAGGCGAGATAGGCGAGACAGACGAGACAGACGAGCCCATATCCCAGCACGAACCGGCTCGTAAAGAACTCGGAATCATAGCCCATTCACGCAGCCTCAAACGAGATGCCGTCAGAACAGCGTATAACGGCCTAAAATATTTCGTTGAGATTGAAGGACCGAACAGACTCACGGTCAAACTTCCTGGGGAGATCGACGATCGAGAAGCGCAGGTGTATCACAAATCAAATAAGGAGTACAACGTCAAGTCCAAAGAGGTGAAGTACCTCGAGCGGAGTGAAAAAGACTTCGTCAGAGTTAACGGAGTTGCGTTCCTGCCAGAAACTGGAAGTCAGGAACGAACCTGCTGGACTTATATTTGGGTTGAGATACGCGATATCGAAGACCATGCGCCTATTATGACCCGCACCACTTTGCGTCGATGGTTGGGATCGAAACGGGCTGACAAGAGAATCGATGACTTTTTGGTCAGATCGAGGACCATCCCCCCATGGGCATTGAGGGATGACGATCCTAGGAAACATCCATCATATTTGGCTCTTAGGTACCCTCTTCCAAAGAAACCGGGTACGAACGACCAGGTTATCTTAAACCAACGTTTGGACGATGGCTATTACGAAGATGACGATCAGTATGTGCCGGTACACAAGAGCAGCCGACACAATCAGTACGAAAATAACCATATCTCAGGTGGGAGGACTAAGCGACACGAAAATCGAGACGATGGTGTGCGAGAGCTAACAAGAAAGCTGGATCGTGCTCTAATCCTGTTTATTAGAGAGGGACGCAAACAGAGGGAACAGACCAATGAGATACTTCAAAAGCTTCTTCCCCATCCCTAAAGAGATGCTCTCCAAGGTATGTAAGTTCTGCGTAGATAGGTGGTAAGGAAATCAAGGATAATCCAAAGTCAAAGCTAGAGTTCGTCCATTCTTGTAGTCTACATACCTACCTAGGTATGTAGGTATGTAGGTATGTAGGTATGTAGGTATATGATATACAAGGAGTGAATTTACAGTTTTATCCAAAACGCAAGTCTTAGAGCACCTCTCCATCGCCTGATATTCTTGACTATCGATGATCAATGCCTGTTGAAAATAGACGCAGGTTATGAGTGTCATTTTGTTGTATTAGAGATTAAGTTACAGTGAGGCTGAGAAGGTCTATGGATAAAGTATTTATGCCATAGGTGTAGGTCGTAACCAGCCACCTCAATATTTGGCATCCCAAGTTCCAACCATGTCAATGATTCGGCCTTGCCTCACTCTTCATGTCGGACTTCCTGCTTGGCTAACGTGGTCCCGCTCACTTATGTGTCGTGGAGATAAGTCAGAGATTGTCAGGTGTCTGCCCGGGGGCTAGATAGAATAAAGAAGAGCTACATTATATGCATTATATGTACATCTAGCTCCCGGTAGCCGCCGCACGGGGTGGTCAGAACTCTCAGAGCAACAACGAAGTTGTATTATGCCTTCTAAGTCTCGCCTCGTGGCAGAGACTCTAAAATCCAGAATCACGAATGGACCACCGTGGTTCGTCCAAGAGACTGTATAGTCTAGGTGCTAAAGTGATTGTGTTTAGCTACACTAGACTGACTATGGCATATATTTCCAAATTTCTAAGTAGGTGCCTACCTACCTTGTGCCTTTGGGATAGCCTTAAACAGACACCGTTTAAGGCTATCACCAACCTCATCGTTGTCCATTGGATCTCCGCCCCCAAACTGTCTTCTCCGCTCCTGCTAAGATTCAGATGGTGGGACTATCACATTGACTGACACCCTACGCTACGAAGTCACGAGTCAGTTTATAGCTCCTGAAGGGGCCGTATGTGTCGAAGATCTACCCGGGGAGCTAAGAACTCTTCGCGCAACAACGATGTTGTTCTGCGTCTTCGAGGTTTGGCCACGTGTCACTCTGCCGTGAACGCATAGGATAATTCATGCAAGGTTCCATCCAGGTCAACGTTACCTTCAGTCAAAACGGCCAGGTTATCGAGGCCTCCAAGCACGAACTTGGGAACCAAAGGGGTGAAGATAGACTCGCATGGTGGCCTTTGGGAGTTGAAGTGAAAGGTACAACCCTTTTGTCTTTTGTGTGGGTTGAGCACGGTAAGATATGGTACCAACTATTAGGCACTCTATGATACAATCGGCTTCATGTGGCTAAATTCAGTCATTGTAGAGACTACGTTGAACAGCAGTTTTCGGCAAATCGGATTGGGGTTGGGCGTAGGTTGGATTATGCCCACTAGCTCGTAGACATGAACAGTACCTATCTAAAGAACTGGAATATCTTCTTATAAGCTAGGTGTAAGTATTGCAGACTAGGTGACATCAGGAAAGCCAAGTAAGGAGGCCTCAGGCGAATCTATTGCTGCATTTGGCTGGTAATGGCTAGGGGTAAAGGGTTATACTGAACGACTTCCTAGGAAGTCATCCGAGCAGGAGTAAATTGAGTGCCACAAATCCGAAAGTAGTAAGCGTCACGGACCAGAGGATCTCTGGTAAGCCGTGGAAACCTCGAGAAAACCCATTCCTGCTCGTTGGGTGGTGATTAGCAGGGTATAGAGGTATATCGAATGACTTCCTAGGAAGTCGTCCAACAGCGAGAGAGAAAAAGGGTTAAGCGAGGTCGCCGTGCCCCCCCCCCCCCCCCATCCCCCCTTTTTTTCGACGTGGTTCGTCTTTATTCTTTACCGATAATAAGGCCATTTATGAAGGAATGCCAGGTTAAAACTATAAAGGTATCTATATCTACCCGCTCGTCGGTCGTACATCGACACTTCCACTTCTTTCCTTCAAGATCATAAGCATACCAGGCCTTTTTAAATCTACCTAGGTAATCAACGTTATTTCCACGTCCATCATGCCGATGATTACTCGATCGGCAACTCATATGCAGCGACCATCCAGCATGGTGATAGAATTCGCGGCACCACCACCACCTCCCATCGAGCCACTTACTCCAACAGAGGCCGAAAGTCACGCCGCCGCTTCAGTAGCTTCCCTTCTGCATCTGCCGGTTCTTTTCAACCAGATTATCCACGCATCTCATGAGCTCGAGGATACAGAGGCGGTCAGCGACTTTTTGTCTTCACGCCCCATCCTTGAACGGATAGAGCTACGAAGATTGTTCGAAAAGCTATATCAGTGTTGCAACAATTTGTGCTACTCAGAACGAAACGAAGTGAAGGACACGATGGTGCCTTCCAAGGGCATCTCCCAACCTGAAATCGTTAGCAACGACGGATTCATGACTGACTTAGGAGAAAAACTTGAAGATGGTTTCGACTCCATGCCTTCGAATAGTCTTGATTATAGCTCCTTGACCACCGTCACAGACCACATGGAACGTGATGAAGTCCTAAACTGTTCCGAGTCGCCTATCAAGGCGCAGCCTAGTCCTGTGGAAATCTGTGCTGCGTCTTCAAAACGAGCCCCTGTTCTATGCGAATCAGAGAAACCGATATATGAAGCATCCAACAACGTTTATATTGGCGGCGCAACTCATACGGAAAGGACGCCAGATAGTGAAGAGGCAAACGTGGAGATGATTCTTCAAGATTCTTCTCTGTCTACACCTTCATCCTCGAAAAGTTACAATTCCAGCCCCGCTAGGGAAATGGCGAGGACTCCTACCCAGCAGAGCCAACGGTCAATTTATCATCTACCAACTCCTCAGGAAACCCCCTTGATAAGGCACAATTCCACACCAATAGAAAACGACACTAGCAATTCTAGTAGTGGCACATCAGCTTGGAAAGAGTGCACACAGTCTGCTGTGGAATTTGCCAGCGAGAGCCTTGATCAAGTCAAGAGGTTCCGGCTTCTGCCTCAGTCATTACCCACCTTTAAGGCGATATTCACTTCCTTGAAAGCAGAACAACAGGATCTTTGCTGGTCTGATGGCTCGGAATGGAGGAGTCTCGTCGAAATAGCCTTCCAGGACCGACAGAGAAGTTCCATTCAGTACGCACTGGCTGCCATAGCACTTGTTCGATGGCATGACGGTCAGGTGAAACTCTCTACTCTGCCTCCCCGAGAGGCCACCCAGGAGGTGTCGAGGAGGGTTTTGGGGACTGTGCTAAATAATGCAGGAGACAAAGAGAGATGGGAACAACAGCGAAAGAATCTTGCTACGCATCTCACTCGTGGTAGAAAATGGCGTAGGTTGGTAGACCGACTCGGGTTCGGCATTCTGTTCAAAAACTGCTGGTAGGCTCTCTATCCTCGGAGAGGCGAAGTCGCTAACATTCCGACAGGACGCTGGCGAAGGCTGGGAAGGCTTCTTTGGAAGATCTTATTGATCGCTTGGAAGGGGACCTCGTGAAGATGTCCATGCTCCGACTCCTGGAGGAGCAGATGGGCCTACTCATGGAAACGGGTCATACACGTCCCAACATCTTGAAGCAAGCTCTCGAGTCAAATAAGGTTTTGCATGTCCCGCGGCCTTCTCATATCTTGAAGGTTATTTCACAGGGCGTCTCGTCCCTGCAAGAGTCAATGACGGAGGCATCACCTGCTGGGCAATTTCAAATCCAGAACATACCATTGGTGTTTGACATCAAGACACTTTCCGACCTAAACGGAACGTCATGGTATCACGATGAGTTGGTCCTTCTCTGCATGCATCTGGCTGACAAACTGCCACATGTCCGCGTCGGATTCTCAGTCCCCATACATCAAACTGCCAAAGGGCGAAGACAGCAGGCAGTAAGGGAGCCCTTGGAGAGGGCGGCCGGCAAAATTGAAGAATGGAATCGCCTTGAACCTAAAGGTGATCTAACGTGTTTCTTCCCTATTTTCCAGCAGAATAATCACTTCAGCCTTCTCGAGATCAACCAAAGAGATAAGTCCATTTACCATTATGATACGATGGGGCATGGAAGCCGCGATGTCCGAGTAAGTACCTAGCTAGGCCATGTGTCTTCAACAGAGTGCCGAATATTAAGCATCAGCAGGTGGCATGCGAGAACCAATTCCCGACACTGAAGTACATCGATTCTGTCCGTACACCAATCCTCTTCTCCCCACACAGTCTACTAACGATTCGGGTAGAAATCGCCTCGGCAGCTAGACAGTTCTAGCTGTGGCCCATTGGTGATCGCAATGGCCCGCTGTCGTATGCTAGAAGGAACTGTTGATTGTGAGGATGTCGACGGGGCAGCTGCTACACACCTCAGGGCCGATGCTTTGGATCTCGTCAATAAGGCCTGGCAAAGTGGCGTGATCAGCCCAGTGGAAGCTCGAAGGAGCAAGAGAAGATTCGTTGAGGATGGTGTAGTAGTTCCAGCAAAGCGGAACAAGACGGTGATTGTGATTGAAGATTAGGTCGATACCTACCTAGGTACCTAGTACCTAGTAACTCGGATGTCCTATATATCGATTCAAGTACCTATTACCATGCGAAGGAAGTTATAGAAGAATATGAAAGCATAGTGGCTATGTAGAGCCCCTTATCAACAGCTTCAGTACCTAGTAGTCTACTAGGTACTAGGTAGTTTTCACCTTACATAATCGAAGAAGAATGAAGCTATTCACACAATCGTAGGCGATTAGAGGTGCCATGCCATTAATAAATGAGTCCAATGTTGTCAAAGAATAAAAAGGTGTATCTTGGTGCATAATAATTTGTGGGGCACGGTGCATAATGCTAACACGGCATAAAATATGGGACGGCACAGATAGAGGCTAGCATCAATTTAGGCTTGAGATGGCGTAGATGGCAGCTGGCCAGGGTGCGGGTCAGTACCAGGAGGAAGTAGCATAAATTGGAATCGGTGATGGCATAAAATGCGGCCCGTGCTGGCATAGATTTGAGCCAGCTCCAATGCAGCCTAGCGCAGAATGTAGCTTAGGCTAGCGCAGTATTGGAGCTGGCACAGCCTCAGCCTTACGACAGCACGCATAGGAGCTAGTACAAATATAGACCAACCCAGGGTACCGCTTCGGTTAGCACACCTCTCGCTATCTTAGGTACATAGTACCTACTAGGTAGGTATACATAGAGGTACTAGGTAGATTCCCGGTACAGTAAAGCCTGGTTATGACGATGCGGGGCGTCTAACAATTTTATATCGCTATTATAAGAATATTCTTATTACAAGGGACCCACTAATTACTTGGAATGGTGGGGTACTGCTAAGAATTAATTAATCTAAAAAAATTAGGGCTGGTTACACCAAAATTATGGTTAAAAAAGGAAAAATCTCATTCGTGATATAACGATATATATGGAATGGCCGAAAAAAATTAGCGATACTACGTTAAATCGAGGAATATCGTTACAGCCATATTAAAAACCGCGTGTTCGCGAAAAATTATCGCTATTATAAGAATATCGGTACTACACATAATCGTTATATCCCGGCTTTACTGTACTACCTTGTTCAGTACCTAACATCACTTCGAAACAAGATACTGTAAGATCTATAGATACTGTAAAAAGGGACGAGCCCCGAGACGTAACATATGATTCTGATACTCAGACTATTGAATGCGGCCAGTAACAGATCAAGAAGTTGGCCAACGGCCCAGCATGCCGGCCCAGCATGCCTTTGTCTCTTGACGATCAAGACTCGTATAGATATTCTGATGAGGCCTTGATCCAGATTACCACCAGCGCGGCCACTCCGTGGTCATATGTGTGAGGTAATATTAGTTGGAGTAGCTTGTCTTCCCCCCTCCAGTGTTTTCTTCTCTTTCTTTCGTTTCACTTCGCTTCTAGGTTGTGAATACTATTTTAGGTTTCTGAGTCCCAGGTTTCCGAGAACAGAATATGACTCAATATGTTCCAACATGCAGTAAGAACAATGTAACCTTCCGTATCGTGAGCATACATTGCCGTGTCTAGTTGGCTATGCCAGCTGTAGCCTGCCGGGTGAACACACCCTGTCTGAGGCTGTAACGTTGTTAGAAACCTCCGTGGCTTGGATATTGCAGGATCCCCTTACCCGTTACTTTCCATCCGGCTACGGCGCTCCTTGGACGATATGGATCGGCAGGAATGCATTGTTCAGCTATCCATGAAGCCCGGGGTCCTCTTCTTCGAGCTGGTCTCGTATGATGCCAAGCTACAGCAGCCCAAGGAGCAGCGGACCAAGTCAGGGATACGGTTAGGTTGGTTGTCATGACCGCCTGTAGTCGTGCAGATTATGGTTACAAAGATGGGTCCATAGTACGTAACATAGGGATCGGAACTATTGGTTCGAAATGATGAGGAAATCTCTAATTTATTGTTGTAACGGGTTTGGGGTCATCTGGGGCCGTCGATCTGTGTAGCTAGTGAAGGTGGAGGAAATAGAGGAAAGAAAGGGAGGGATTCACGATGTCCCATTTTGAAGTTACAAGCAGATCTACACGTGTGCTGCGAGTTCGTGAGACCTCGATGCTATGCGTGAAGAAATGCTATGGATGGCTAATGATCGATTCTTACGTTTGACCGGCGGATGTTTAAATTGGTCAAATCAGGCGAAGCTTCGAGCCTGGCAGGGAGAATATCGCAATGGAACGTTTCAAGGTTATTTCTAGAGACACATGTCAGATATAAAAGGTGATATATCAGAGAAAATCTAATAAACAAACGGAAGTGCAAACGGAAGTGCAAACGGAGACAAACGTAGTTCCTACGAGACCACGTGACTCTTCTATATCACGTGAGATTATCTGACAACACACCTAGTTGTCCTAACTATAGGGCGCCTGAGAATCTGGCGTGGATGGAAGTAAGTGATTGGCAGATACTTCGTAAGTACCTAGTATCTACCTACATTACATGTACATAGGTACCTAGTAGGTAGGTATCATGTAGGTATCGTGCACAGGTCACCCATTCCATTTCACGATAGCTTGACCTCAAACACGATTACACGACGTACACTTCCAACATTGAACGTTTAATACTGGGTACTATGCAGTGAAGATAAAGGAAAGGGAAATTACTAAGTCGCTGCATTGAGTTCAGAAGACTGGAATCGAAATAAACATAGAACGCTGAATAGATGTATCTACTACCTACTAATAGGTATGTACCTTTGCAAGTACTAAACTACTAGGTACCTAATACGTACCTAGGTATCCAGTATGAATATGCTGGCATAATGTCTCCAAGCACTCGTACGCCGAGGAATACATTCCAAAGCTAAATGGCCTACCGATATGCCTCTTTATGTTTAGCTTGTGTCTACCTAGGTATTCTAATTACTCCCATATAGGTCAGGCGGTGTAGCGGCGGTGCTGTAGGAGATATTATTCGAGTAGAATGTGCGAGGTTGAGTTTTGTCGTGGGTCTGATCCTGTACGATTGTGTCTCGGTACCCATCCTTTCCATTTCATATACGCTCGCAAGACAAAATTCGCGAAGTCGTGGGTTGCAAATATAGATGCCATATACTAAACATTAATTGTCAGTACCAAAACTTACTTCGTGGTGAACGTTTCCATCTGCTAGGTAGTACTTACAACAAACTCTTCGACCAAAGTTGGAAACCCTCGTCCCCATACAACGGCACCAAAGACTAGAACGCGGAGTATGTTATGAGCCTCATAGTAGCCTTTATTTCGTGAAACATCTAGAGCCACACGTAACCACTCCCAAACCATCCAAATTTGACATAGGTAGATAGCGTTCTCGCAAAGTATTCGACCCAATAATGGGTTCCGGTAGCCAACGATGAAGCCAGCCGCAAGCAATCCACAAGTCCCAAACAGTACGCAGGCGAGGGGGACGGGAGCAAATGACCGCTGGCCGCGACTCCAGAGACCAGCATGTAGAGTGGACTGCTCTGTTGTTAACGATCTTTGAAGCCCATCTCGATGAAACGGTGCTATATACCTCACGAATCAAGGCCCCGAGGAGAATGGCCATACCCAAGTGTAGAAGCCAGAATTCGCCTCGAATCCAGAGAAACGTTGTAAAAAACGTCATAGATGAGATTGTAATAATGGATGACGCAAAGGTAAAGGCAATGAATGGTCGCCTATGGGCCACATTCAAGGGGTATGGTGTCTCATTAGGTATGGGATTTGGTATAGCACGAAGGGCAATACAGTGGATGATTGTAATAACCACCTCAATGCTCATTGCAATGGTGATGATAATAGACTGGAGGCGATGTGAAGTGTCCATGATGGCGAGGTGTTTTGGTTCGTGCTCTCCCCCATCTACCTAGAAGACGTGCCATCTACTACTACGTACCTAATGTATGTTTGAAACTGGCTTTGCCCACATAAAAAGGCAAAAGTCCTTGGACCTTCGGAATTAATATCGACAAGGGTTATTTCGAATCCCAGGCGCAAATTCCAAATGACGGATATGTTCAGATGTTGGTGTCCCGGGCATCGTACAATTGAGCAACTCTTCTAATGTGGTATTTCTGCTCTTTTAGGGGTACCTAAGATGATTTTAATGTCACAAAGACAACCTTGGACCTAGATGTTCATGTAATGGTGCTTCAATGCAATCTCTTCTGAACTAACAAGGCACTTCTATTACGAACATTTTTATTTATCAAACTATGTAAGTATTGCTCTCATTGATGCTTTCACGTTGAGACTGGGGTCTTCGACCAGTCTCAACTTCGATTCTGGACACCAAGATCATGGGTTTTGGGTTGTTTACCTAGTCTATGGTTGGTTAGGTATAGGTACCTACCTAGTATGTTAGTCGGTTGGTTGGCTGGTATATTTTACTATTTGGCAAGGGAGAAGAACCTTCCCTCGCAACCACTGTCACGAGGCGAACCTAGAAGACGCAGAAACAACATCGTGGTTGCGCGAGGAACTTAAAACTATGCTGGAATTGTGGTATGTTACGTGTAGACCTGTATCATTCCTTTGTCTTATTCCATAGGCCATTCCTGACAACCACTCTAGGGACATGCGGCGGGTGATGGTATCCTTAGCCTACTTCATTCTATACCTACTCAGAGTGTAGAATGTCCTAGTGATGACTTGGATGCTACCTTCACCATCCATGTTATCTCTCTCGAGTGGGATCGTGACCAGCGTGCATTTTTGGGGGGGGTGGGGGGCAAGTACATTGGCCAGCGGTGGGTTCTCCCGTAAGAATCTTCCAGTCCTCTGGGATCAAGGCTTATTGATCTTTTGACATACAATATGCCACAGCCTCTAGGCGGTTCGGGTATACACCTCCGCAGTTAGGAAAATTTAGGAAAATATTCAATCAATGGGGCGAAGCGGATGGAATTTATTAATCTGCGCCTCGAAGATACAATCGATACCTACCTGGTGGGTATTCACATCGTCAGTGATTATCCATATGAGGAATTTCATGTCAGTGGCCTGGTAGATCGTGTTGTCGGCTCACTGGGTTGGTTTACTGACGAGTACTCGTATTAACTACTAGGTACATATGTACCTAGGTATCTAGTAAGTAGAAAGCCGCACCTCACATGTGATGCATCACAAACGCTAGAACGAGCGGACCTCAAATTGGCCTACAACTTGGTATGGTTACACTCTAGGTGGTGGCCTCGAGAGGAGGATTCAAATCATCGTAATCTGGCCACATAGCAACGGACACTCATTATGGAGGCCTCCTCGTGTAAAGTGTTGGGGTGGCAGGTTGAAACCCTCGAATCGAGCGGCCCCCTATCTCCTACCGTGAGGGATCTCTAAGAGAAATAACAGACGAGTCTGACGCCGAGCCGGTCGGTACGGCTCACCCCCAACATTTGATCTAGCCGGTCAAATCATTGTCGACGATACAGCCACCATCAATGAATATCTTTGGAGTAATCTATCTATGTCGTCTTTCATTGCGTCTACCCTCGGCGACCTTCATTTTCTATCGCCTATCGCCATAGACTCAAGTGGCATGACTTTGTATCTGACAAGTGACATATACAAGGGGAACACGAAGACTCATGTCAGTTACGTGTCCTCCAGCAACAAGGATTCAGCCGGGCTTCGGGACAATCTACGCACACGGCATCAACTTCCCATTCTTTGTTGGTTTACCCATGTCAGGCTTTTCCACATAGTTGTCGTCACCCCCCTCTAGAACGTAGTAGGAACCTACCTTGTCGTTCGCGGATGACCTCCTTTCCGGAATTATCAATATGTAGTTAGGCCGCGCCTCTCCATGTCTACCTATGTACGTTTTTCATCCCTGACACTTTTTCGCCAGTAGATCCTGCCCGTCGTGTCTTGGGTACCTAGCTCATACCCTACCTTGGGATACGACCAATGCTGACAACAACTGGCTAGCGTGATGCAAAGATAGGACGAGGTAGGTGATGCAGACAGCAGGGATCGAGGATGTCCTACATCGAGATGATTCTCTGGCTTTCCCGCTTCGCCAAGGGGGTGCTCCAGAGGTCGCATGCGCCATCGGCCATCTCTATGCACGCGAACGTTGCTAGTACCATGACCGAGAATCGAGAAACTCACCTAGTAGGAATTGCCGCAAGATACTAGGTATGTATCATCGCGGCTGGTAGAGATAGAGGTAAAGGGGTCGATATGCTCTAAGCTCGTGCAGTGCAGTGCAGTGCAGTGCAGTTCAGTTTTGTTATTGAAACGTAAAAAGAAGAAAACTGATATTTTAGCGTATATAACGTTATTATTTAACCCATTGATATATACAGTATAGTATGTTGATGGCGGGCCATACTACTACTGTGGTAGTACCTAAACTGCTAAAGGCTCAAAACCTTTAGCAGTACCCACCTATTGCCCAAGTAGGAGAGCCTGAGTAGTTTTAAGCGGTTTAATTGGCCGAACAGTAAGTACTACACTACATAGTAGGTACTATGGCGCACCAGAAGATGCGACTTAGGCAGCCGGGGTATGCTTTCCGGCCTCTATGCCGTATATGGATTAGTGGCTGGCAACCCCTAACGCCTGATCTTCATCCCTTCTTCAGCTTGCTTGGCCTAGTATTCTAGAGATATGATATCTACTAGGTATCAATATATATCTACCTAGTATTTACCTACCTACCTAGTACCTACCTACTTACCTACCTACCTACCTGACTACCCCAACTTCATCCTCCTCCTTCTTCTTCCCTTTCACCTGGCCTTACATCGCTCGCTCGTGCGGTATTACTTCAACCGAAGACACTTCAATTCTGACTTTTCGCGTCTAAATCATTCTCAGCTTTTGTCCATCAGCAAACTCCGAGACAAATTCACCATGTCAGCCCAAGCAACCCTTGATCTCACCCGGAAGTACTTGAACTGCCTTAAAGACGATATAAGATCCGTCATGTACCTCAAGGAAGAGCATCTCAGCAATCTCAACGTTCAATGTACAGGGCTTGACCTCAACAGCGGGGCGCCAGCGGATGGAGGCACAACGTTGAGCAAACCGTATTCGTTCGATGAGCTGTATGCTATGGCGCATAAGGCCAACCTACTGAAGGATGATGTCATGAATTTCTGGTCGGCTGATTCCTGGCTCGGAAACTTTCACGAGGCACGTTTTGTTGTGCAACGTCTACGACGCTTGATAAATTTGTGCCCTGGAGGAGAGCCTAGAGAGCCCGAGGGAACATTCAACAGTACCGTCGCTGCATGTGACAGTGTACGGGGCCTGAGCCCATGGACCGCTCGCGGGTAAGTGTTTTCAAGGTTCCCTTGTCGTGTATTGCCGGCAAGCCAGTATTCGAATTGACTGACATGAGAATGAATAAATAGTGGTCGTAATGACCATGTTTACAACGAGACCGATAATATCATATGGACCTTGTGGTACAACCACCAAATCCGTGATAACTCCAAGCCAGATGTCATTTGTTTGATCGTTAATGAAAGCCCATTGGACGACGAGAAATTATTGTCTAGCGAGATATGGTGCATCCTACGACTCGGCGGCCAGAGGCTGAAAGAACTGAAGCATCACAATCACCAAATAGCACCTGTAAGCTTCTAGAGCATGGATCGTCGGAGTGTCGACTAATTTAATTCAAGGTCACCGTCATTTCGTGCTCGGCGAGAGATGTTCGTGTCGTGCAAGGTTATGCTGACAGCAGTAAGCACTGTACGGTCGTGCGAAAGTCCCCCATCATTCATATCGATGGGGACAATCCACAGGACGGAATTGACGAGGAAAGGTTGAAGAAATTGGTACGAGTCGCATGTTGGCTAGTAGCCCTGCCCTGCAGAGAATCATCGTCGAATTAGGGTTATTCTGAACTTGGAGCACCACCGTTTGAGATAGGTCTCCTTACCACATCCCATAATCATTCAGTGCTAGGTAGTTTTCCGGGTCTTTTTGACGACCCGTCTCATTTCTTCGATTGGCTCTCAGGTAAACGTACTATGTTACGAGACACTCCTTACACAACAATCCCGTATAGTAACCAGCAGATAGTTTAGTCTTTCACTTTCCCTCAATGAATGCATAGTCAATCGTTTTCACTCACAAATATATTGTGCAACCGTGATATTTCCCTCCTCAGACACATAGTTGATAGTTCATATAATGACACTAGGACCTTCCTAAGTACCTAGGTAGGTACTATACCTAGGTATACATACACATAAATACCTAGTATTTGGTTTCTAGCACCTAGTAAGAAACGTTGGGCGAACGTCCATCAATCAATACTGGGTAGTCATACCGTAAAATACGTTTCCGTTTCCCTTTATTTTCTTCCGCGATATATATCCTATATCTTTTTAATGGAAGTCGACCTAAGTCTCGTAAGGAGCAAAAGCAACGTGATGTAACTTAGGTGCTCCGTGATTATTTCACGTCTTTGTCCTCTCGTTCCTTCGGTACATTCAGGTCGGCCCGGGCCGTGGGGGTACAAACCTCAGGTTATCGTGCCGAGCCTCACGGGATGACCTCTTGTTGTACTATGCCCCCCTTATTCCCATCACTTCAGATACTTACTTTCTATGCGTGTGTACCTAAGCAGACAATTATCCCTGATTCATCCAAATACCCACGTTGCCGAGATTTACATAATGAGAGGAACTCTAGGTTGGTCTGAAATATATTCCTCCATCTGTAACGTCGCATTTAGAAGTCGGAATGATGTGTTGTCTCACGCACCTATAGGAAGCTAGGCCGTCCGGTAAAGCCGAAAATTGGAAGGTATATAGTAGTAAACCCATTGCAATATTAGATGGTGCATACTAGGTAACAATGACATATTCCGAGTTGAGCTAGGAACAATCCAACTTGTGCCATAGACCGGTAGCAAGTGGTCTGATTATTGACGTTAGCTACGCTCCTTGCCTTGATAGGAAGGGGCCTCTCACCAACGCGAATATACAGGAATACCCGGCATGAAAATGTTACCATAGCATCATCTAAAACTATTCCAATAATTGGCTAACCGGCTTTACGGGATGGTATTCCCCCCTTCCTACCTAGACACATATTATATCAGCTTTGTTGATATGACATAACCAAATGAATCAAAACAAGGATGGCGTACCTAGGTGTTCGGGGGAAACGAAGCCTATGATACTATTTGAGGAAGGTTGCAGCAACCCCAAGAGGGGGTCGCCGTGTTGGACTACAACATCCTGCATATCCAACGGGTCTACCTAGGAGGTAGGAAGTAGAGGTAGAAAGAAGAGAAAGGGGCTGGAACCCGAGGGTTTCTGACAAAGATGGATTGACCCCGGTATGATAGCGGAGTTGCTAATACAATCTTATTAAGTCGCGAATCGCGGCAATTATGATAATTATGCCCATTCGTCTTATATTATGTTCTACCCGTACGCTCTATCTGTACATCTGGACGGACTCACATTCTACCACCCCAATTTATCTTCAGTCAATCCATCAATCCATCATCGCCAAACCTCTCTTAGTCGGTGTCATGTCTGAAATAAAACTCGAAGAAATTCCTGAGACGATGAGTCAGTGGCTAGACTGCTGCCAAGAAAATGAACTGACTGATCCTCTTAATACTTCCATCCACGACACAACTGTTCCATCGAAATCCGGCTCCAAGATAGGAAATGCACAATTCCTCCTTCTCCGGACTCTGTGGCCTTCCCAAATGAATCCGATGAACGATTCTTCTGTTAAATTGATAGTCCCTGAAAGATATTTGTCTAATGCTAGGGCTATTCTAGGAGGCCTTCCTTGCTGGAAGGCATTCCTAGAATGGATCGGAAGCACGTCACAGAAGAGCCTACAAACTCCAGAGGCACAAGACTTGGGCCCATTCTCCCTCGTTTTCCAATCACAATCTTACACACAAGGTGTTGCCACAACCTACGTCGATGATCAGCTAGATTTCAGTCCCATTGCCCACAGGACTCGGGCGGCTATGGCTCGAGCTGGTCAGCCACTTCGCCCAAAGACACCAGTTACTCCCACTCCACAAGCAACTGGAAGTACGTCAAGTACCGTTATTGATGTAGACATGGTCGATGTCGATGATGTGCTTTCCTCTCCTACTGCCTCAGAAGCCCGAACCCCGCCCATGACTAGCGAGGAGGCAAAACAAGAGGTCTTACTCAAGAACGAGCAAGAGGTGGTCGTTGCTCTCCTCATGCTTTTAAGGTCCCTTTGCATTTTCGTTCCAGGGGCTTCACATGCGAGATGGAAAGCCGACCAAGTTATGTTCACCGTGAAAAACAGCGCTGGTCGATCGACATACAGTGCTAGGACGGATTTGCACTTGGAAAGTTCCCAGAGGCAAGGTATCGAAGTAATCGGAGAGACAAAGAGAATAGTTCGCTATCAATATCACAATGGCGTACCCATGAAAGCGCAAGAGTCATCTCAGATGGCTGGATGGATCGCCCAACATCCGCCTGCTGACCTTCAACGGATGCGTGACCAGAATTCGACAGAGAGGTGCGAACAGCTCGGATTATTTGGCTTTACTCAGACTGCTGACGCTTTTTTAGCCGCATCATGATATCTCAGGACAGACACGAGGCCTACATTACAGTTGGCACATTCAACGCAAACTACGTGGACTACATACAAAATCGGCCGGCTCCTGTAGACTTTCTAGTAATGCAAGAATTCGGCCATTTCGATACTCGAAACGTGAGGCATATCAAACGCCTCGGGGAGATCCTTCTGGCCATTTCTCTTCAGAAATGCGGCGGGGACTAACGGTCGCACATGATGATATGAGGACGACTCCTCTGACCCGTACTAAGGGTTTCAAGGCCACAGGGATCAATGGTTTCTGGTGGTTAACAAGCTGGTCGGTCATAGGGTAGGGAGGGGATACAGTGAGATGGTTAGGTATGAGATGAGGACGTGGGCAGTTTTCCTAAGTACTTTGATTTTTAGTCATTCTTTTCGGCGAACACCTCTGCTACTTGTCATTCGTTTCGTACATACCTAAGTACTAGGTACTTTCAGCTTCAGTCATTCGTTTTCATAGAGCTAGCTTACCAATGCATTCTCTGATCGAGCTTTTGTTACCTATCAAAAGGGCCGGGCTCTAAGCATGATACATAGTACCACGTACCTAGCAGTGTTCTCGGTACTTAGTATGCAGTAAGTGGAACCAGGTGCCATATGCTAGACATGATACACTGCCATCGAGACCCAGTGAAATTCTTGGTGGCTCTCCATGATACATATGCTCGAACTTTTCTAGTCACTGATCGTGATAAGTCGATCTTCCTAACCCCCCTAACATACCAAATTACCTACTTCATGCCGGATGCTTCCTACTCTCTACGTAGTACCCATTGATATCGCGTATATACAATCGGGAGCCTGTAGAGGATTGAGTATAACTGTATAAGTAGGTACATATTGGATACCAGGTACGGAGGTTTCACGTGGTCCCTACGGACCACATGCCTCCCCGTTTGCACTTCCGTTTGTGTATTAGATTCTCTCCAATACATCACCTTTTATCTCATAATAACCTCCTCCGTTGTGCTTGATGCTCCGATAGGTCACAACTTGCCTTCCGTTTATGAGCGTAGTTACCGAATGGTGCTAGAGCGCTTCGTGCAAGCATCTTGGGTAGGTCATACGGTGAACCACTGAAAGGGAAGGCGGCCTTGTACGGTGGCTCCTCAAGTTCAAGGCTCACAGAGGAGCATGCAAGAAAAGTAAGAGTTGCGCTGATATTTCCAAACGTATCTTCAACCGGCCTAAACCTAGTCTTCTTTCCATCGATGAGAAGGACAGATTTTTTGAGGCGTTGCAGAATTAGTGCGAGGGCTGGGTCTCCGGCACTCCGTAGACATGCTATGCGTCCTTGGACACGGAATCGAGATCGCGAGTCAATAGACATGGCTGTGAGATCAAAATAGAACAAAGCGGCGAAAAGCCTTTGGGCAAGTTCATCAATGGTGGCGCGTAGGACGGCATCTTGGAGCACGAGAGATCTCAGTCGAGGCATTGCTGCGGTGTCATCGAGGGCGACATTCCCCTGAAGGGCTACGTCCAACCGATAATAATTGTTCGACTGGACCTCCTTCTTCGTGATGCTCGTAACATCATTCCAGGTTCTCTGGCCTTGCAAGTGGGTTAGATATGCTCGGATCAGCCTTGGTAGCCATCCATATCGTCGTAAAGATCGTGGTCTTTGATCCGCAAGGTTACATCCAGGTGGCGATCCGGTGCCTAGGTTGATGACAAAATCTGGCTTTACGCCCAATGCCATCGCCCCAAATTCGGAAAGGCCAACCACAGTAGGGTTATTTCGCACAACACCGCCATCTAGTAGATTTCCCAGTCCCGGAATGAATTTCGGTGAGAAGTACCTTGACTTGCGGTTAGAAATAACCTACAAGTAGTCTATGAGGGGTTGAACTAACATTGGAGCAGCGGAAGTGCTTCGAGCGCTTATTCATTGTCAGAAGCTTCGACTCTTTTAGATACGAGCAGTACTCACACTTCCCATGTCTTAACATTACCACCTTGATGTACAACGTAGCCAACTCTGGCATTTCCAATGCCGTTGTAGTTCGTAAAAAGATAAGTTGATGGCTCTTTAGTACTTGTCGTGGCTAGCACACCAATTTTTGTTCCAGCGACAGAGGCATAAGATGGACTAGCAATTTTCTTGTCTCCGAAAATTCCTATTAGCGCACTCTCTATACCTAGAGCAGGATAAAGGCAGCCCAGGAAGATTAAATGAATCCATTTGAGTATAAAAAACAACTGAATACAACCACGGGCCGGACTGTAAAAGGTCTCCTCGGCCAGTGACTGTATTTTTGATGTACAAGCGGCAGCCGACCACCCCTTTTCGTATAAACCAAGGACAAGTAATCCACCTGTAGACGCAGTTAGTACCAGCCTGAACAGCATAAGTTATACTTACCAACGCTCACGCCATATGCCAGACCGAAGTGTTCTTGAACCGGGATTGGAAGACCAAGGGAGTCCTGAAGAAGCTCCAGCACAGTAGATGGTATTATCCCACCAACGCCTCCTCCATCGATACAGAGAATTCCATGGCCCGCCGCCGGAGGCCGTACACGAACAACAAGGTCAATTTGGCACTGGCAAAGCGTACACTTGGAAAGCTGCAAGAGATAGGGATCAGAATCGCCGGACTGCCCAAAGATTTGTATGCAGTTTTCGCAGAAAGCATGTCCACAGCAGGCGGTATGCTGTGGCGTCGATTTTAGACAGGTGAGGCAGGACTGGCTGCTTTGGACATGATGCCACTCTGCTGCATAGCTCGCAAGCACTGCGCAATGGATAGTAGACGCAGCGCGCCCCCCCACGAGCTGCGCAAAGAATGATTCAAGGTAAGCTAGGACGGAGGCTGCAAATACGCTGGGTAGTAAGAAGCCGTCGTTTCGGTCCTGTTGGATTGCACTTCGCCCGACCTGCAAACAAATCATACTATAAAACTTATAATATACGTCTTTCGGCTTGAATACTGGAGAAAGTTAGCATGTGTGTATTAATAGCAAGACCTTTAGCACCTACGATGCATCCCTGGAGGGTATTGATCAAGGAGTATACATGATGCAATTACTGGTGCCGCGAATTCACGGAGTTGGCGTGCTAGTGGAACTTGGCTCATGAAGTTTTCGAGATGTGTGGCCATACTAGGAGCAACTGGAAAATCTTGCCTGGATGCTTGAAGGCAGTCAAACAATGCGGTACCTACACCATGGAATGCCCTATCGAATAATGCATTAAGGTGTGGTGCAAGGAACAAAGCGTGTGCATCTCGTCTCTTTTGACGAATCTCTTCAACATGCCCTATTAGGTGAGGCCGTATCAAAGAAAACCGTCCACCACGAGGTAATCGAATGAAAAAGACCCCGGAGAAAAACGTATCCAGTGGCTGGGTAGTTCGCTCGTCCATGAGAGCATGAAACTTATGTGATACTGCAGCCTCGGCCCATTTGTTCCAACGATGACCAGCCATTATGATCACCAGACGGGGAGAGTATCCAGGCCTTGGTATGGGTTGTCTTTCGATCCACCACGACACGTATGTGGTAATAATCCCTAGATCATTTGGGGTGTAAAGATAGAAGCAGAATACATCGATAAAAGGGTAAAGCAATTGGGAGTAGATTGTGACATCTACTTGTGCCAGTGATTTGCATGTTGCTATATGGTTTTCCTTTACGGGGTTGCAGCATGATAGTCTTTTACGTGACTTCTCCTGCAGGGCTGCCGTGGCGAGAAGAAGAGGGAACTCGCCTTGTTGTTCGAGATCAAGACAGATACGGCCCTCTCTTCTCTTTGGTAGTCGGCTTATAGATGGACGGCGACTCAGACCGATTAATAGAAGGAAACTAGGGGCTTGACGGCAAAGTAGTAAAGATAGATCTTCTAGGCGTTTAGAACTCGCGATGATGGGCGCTTCGTCCCCTGAGCTCCAAATCCAATGAGAGCATGAACGAGTCATTGTAGGATGAGCAAAAAGGGGCAAGGAAAAGAGACACTTGGTATATAGGCACAGAAGGATAACATACCTTATGTACCTACCTAGTTACTTATACTACTAGGTACATAGGTACCTAGTGTAGGCCTGTTTTGGCGCATCCTTCCAGGGGCTTTCAGTGCGGCCATAAAAGGACTTCCTCTGTCACATTTGGCCACCACGCTCCTGTATAAAGCAGTTGGCGAAAGTTCGCTTGAAAGCAAAAGCCTCCATAATCTCTATCCGCGCTCGACTAAAATGGGGTCCGAGGAATACAGACAGAAGTGTATTACCTGTGGTCGATCCCGATCAAAGGCTTTCCATCAGCGACACCCAGCCGGCCCAGGCCACCCGGTGGTCAAGGGAGTTTGTGGTGAGTGCCGACGATCTTCTCACAGAAGGAACGAAAGGGACTTGCATATCCATCATCACCATTGGCTTCATCTTCCCGACGAGGCTGATGCCACATCCATGGAACAAGCCTCGACCTCACACTCAATGTCGAAGACATCCCCCAAGATATCATCAAGCAGAGAACTTCCACCCAGATGCTTCGAACTAAAAGCCAATCCAAACGACGTCCTTAGATCTCGTCTTGCTGAGCTGGCCGATACGGCAAAAGCTGGTCCTTATGAGCTCGCGGCGGATTGTATACTTGCTCACGACGAAGCGCCGCCCCCAATAGGCCCGAAGCCAAAAATGAACCGTATTGGCCTTTTTTTGAAGTCTCTTCGTCCTTGATTCTAGATGGCGTATAGGATAGGACACTGACTACGTGCCTCTTTCCAGATAGAAAGGTGGCTCCTCGGATCGTAGTGGGCCAGTTGTTTAGGTCGCTGGGGACTTGGGTGAGGACCAAATTCACTTATGGACGTTCATTGTTTGTATCTCGAGTGGATATGTGTTGATTATACAGTCAATGGAGCGAAATGTTGAATTGAATGAGCTCGATTCTCAAACCTAAACAGACTCCCTTATTTGTGAAGGGCTACGTGACGACCCAGTAAATAGCATGACCTCGCTCTTTATCTCAGTAGAACTCAGACTGCATACGCGGAAAGCTGCGATGTGCCATCGCAGCCCCACCACCTTTTGACCAATTAAGATTCAGGAAAAGCTTTCCGCTTCGCGAGAATCAACAGGCCCAGCCCCACTGGTACAGTGGGTGATGGGGCTGTTGTTCGCGAACACGGTCTGAGCTAGCTGAGATAATACGACATGATGATACCTATTTGATGGCCTTATACGCTGTTGGTGGTCCTGTATCAAGCCGTTGTTGAACCGTTGTTGATTTGGTTGTTTTACTTATAAATGCATATAGTAATTACGTAATATATGGATATTTGCATGTGCGAATGTGTTTTGGCGGGTTGGCGGTTTAGTAGATATCGCCCACCGTCGAGAGACGAGACGATGACAGGACAGTCGTAGAAGTGTCTAGTGTACATTAATTGATGTGGCAAATTTGGGACGCATCTTAGCGGTGTAGAGTAGGTGGCTGAAGAGAGCTCCTGGTGCCTGATATTGGAACCCTCTTCGTACACAACTCAGGAGAATTTGACGGAATCGGATCTGGCCACCATGGTTAGGTCTTCTACCTACTGGTCTCTTAAGGACCATCTCCTCTAACTTCAAATCGTATACAGCATATACCAAACTCGCCCCTGATTACCTTCAATGGACTTTACAGAATATTACGGTATCAGTGTAGGGACGGGCTGTGGCCTTTTCCTGGTTTTTCTTGCAATTTCACTGATTTCGAAAATCTGGGAACTTGTAGGTTACCGCCTTGGGCGCCTGCGTAATCTGTTATTACCAAGGTGGGCTTGTGGCCAAGCCATTATCTCGATACAGGAGACCATGCTATTTTGCACTCTAGTGGTTGTAAACGGGATCTGCATCGGCATGAACGTTCACGATGGTATTTCTGAGGTCACTAGGCGCCTAGGTCACATGGCACTCATTAACCTCATACCAATACTTTGCGGCGCGCATATGAACCATGTCGCTAATATCTGTGGTATTCGCCTTGAGCAGTTCACCAGGTTTCACGCCTGGCTTGGCAGTGTTATCGTCGTTGAAGTGACTTGTTAGATAATTTCACGTGACTTCAGGTCACGTGGCCCCTTGGGCCACGTGCACCCCTCCGTTTGCACTTCCGTTTGCACGCACAATAATATTATCGCTCCGCGATAATATTATGTGCGTTTGTATCTTTTACTTAATACAACTTCTTTTTATCTCATATGACTTTACACACCATTCTTGGGCGTGGCGGGATTCGCGGCGCAGCTGGTCTCCTTGTAAGTCATACATTGATTAGCATCGGTGGCTGTTAACATGTTTCATAGGCTTCGAGTTCTGTCTGGTTAATTGCGGTGCTCTCTATCTCCATCTTTCGACATTGGACGTTCGAAATCTTTACAAACACCCATACGATTCTGGTCGTTACCGCCTTAGCTGGGATTTGGCTCCACCTTCCTCCATCACCATTCCACGAAGGACCACGCCTGTACCTCCTCCTCGGATCAGCCATTTTCGTCTGCACCAAGTTAATCAGGTTCTCGAGTGTAATATTCATAAGTAGGTACAAGAGCACTGCCTTGGTTGAGAAACAAGGAGATGGCATGGAAATCCGCATCCGCATGGCTCGACCGCTTAAGTTCAAGGCGGGGCAATACGTTTATCTGAGCTTACCGGGTTTATCCAAGCTCTCAGCACTAGAGTCCCACCCATTCCAGATCTGCTGGGATTATCCAGACGAGAATGCCCAGCAAGTCCTGGTATTGCTTGCTCATCCCCGACGAGGATTCACCCGAAGACTTATGGCGTCCGCTTCCTATCAGCAATACTCAGCCTTCATCGAGGGTCCTTACGGGAAGCCATTATTACTTGATCAATACGGAACCGTGTTGCTCCTTGCCACGGGGATTGGCATTGCTGGTCAGCTTCCGTATGTAAAGGAGTTGCTCAACCTCTACCTTCAATGCCAAGCGAAAACCCGGAGGATTGCTTTGTTCTGGGAAATAGATGCTGAAGGTCAGCTATATGTGTCTTCTTTTACAGTATTTTCGCACCCTGTCGCTGATGTTTTATAGTGCATCGATATTGGGTGAGAAAATGGATGGATGAACTACTTGTACTTGACATGGACTATGTAAGTCATTCCTCATCAAAAGGTTAGCTCCGCTTACGTATTTTAGATCATGGATATTCAGCTCTACATTCGAGGACACTTCCTCTCCAAGGGGGCATCGAAAGGGGACGTGGGGAAACTCGGTACTCACGGTCGCATCACGTTGACCTACACAAAGATGCAGCCCATCGAACTCATCAAGTCGGAGATTGAAAATTGTAAGGGAAAGACCCTAGTGTCCCGTAAGTTAATCGGAATGTTTTTACATACTAGGTATTGTAGTATTACTTTGCACGCCGCTAACTTGGCAAGTATGCGCCAACTCCACAATGGCTCGTGTTGTTATGGAAACTCTCCAGGATGCTGCAGACAAGGATGTTGACGTTAAGAGATTGGATTTTCAGCCATGGGTGTCGTTCAGTGACGAGGCCTGAATTTGATTCCCTCTACATATGTACCTAGGTTAGACCTCTACAACCTGGAGTTGATCTCCGTTTCCGATGCCTTGCGTCCTATTCTAGGCCTAGGTACTTAGATATCCTTATAATCAAATTCCTAGTTGTACGAATCTGCGCTTCAACCTGCACATCTTGCCCTATCGATGTCCTTCAAGCCCTTGCGAAAGCTGCTGATCGCAAGTTGTAGCCTCTCACCAAGATAATCAACTTCCTCAAGGAGGTTTTCTCCCAACATTTGGACCTGCTGCAAGTATGCTAGCTCCTCACGTAATCGACCATTTTCGCGGGTTTTAATCTCGATGATTTCCTTGAGCGAAGGAGTGGGCTGCATCTTGCCTGCTTCGAGATTCTTCCGAGTAGCATCCAATGCGACAGACGACCCGTGTGCTTTCGCGATATTCTCGTCGAGCGAACGAGGGGCCGGGGGGCGATTCATCGTACTTGGGTTTTGTGGGTAGGAAGGGGTGAATATGGTGGGAAAGCTTGAAAGTATCATTGGACTTGCCGCAAGATTTGCTGACAATGAACGATGTCGAGTCCAAATACAGTGTACACTGCCTAACGAATGGGTATCTACAACATCTACTACGTACTAGGTAGGTACCTACATGTAGGTAGGTAAGTAGGTAGGTAGGCACTCTGTCTTATAATACACGAGCGAAGGGGGCCAAATATAGCTACCGGGCTCCTTTTCGGACACCACAACTTTCTGATGAAAATAGATTCGCGCGAGACGCCTGCCTCAATGCTACCTACATGCAGGTACATACCTAGGTTAGTACATATGTACATGTAGGTATTCTGATCGAAATCGAAGAAATCCAAAGAGCCGCCCCAGCTGCTTTCATAGCCCAGCTATGAATGGATGTCTCCAGCCAGCCAGCTAGAAGTAGAATTTGATCTGCACCTCCTGGGAACTCACAAGTCAGGCACTTTGTACCTAGTAGTACCAACCTAGCCGCCTGATACCTAGTAGGTACCTACCTACCTACCTACCTAGTACCCTTGCGACCACCCCCTCTACCACCCCGCCTCCTACCGCGTTTTCTTGGTACCGTTGGTAGTTGCTTGCTCTGTCTTTCATCATTTAGGGATTGCAATAACTCGTTTCGCTCGAATTCCCCTCCAGCAATGCATCTCTCATAATAGCAACATTGGTTTTGCAACTCTGCCTCCAGTCTCACCACAACACCAGTCAGATGTTTGATTTCTACATCCTTTTCCTTCATCTTTTTCTTCTGTTCTGTGGACTCGTCGCGGTACTGGTTGAGTATGAAACTGTTCAATTCCTTTTGGTACTGTTCCTTATCGCGTTGCTCAATTGTTCGCTGCTTTTCATCACAGACACGACCAAGGTCCCCAACCAAAAGGCTATAATCTGCTCGTTGTTTATTCATCTCCGATTGAAGAGAACTGTTTGCCCGGTGCAGCTGTCTCAGTTCATCTTGAAGGCCGGTGATATGGTCGTGTTGCTCTTGCTTGAGGCTTTCGTGCTCGTCACTAAGGTCCCTGATCTTTTGGCAAAGCTTTTCGCATGCGAGGCTGGTGTTCCAGAGCTGGAGTTTCAGCTCCGTGGTGGCACCAGGAAGTGCTTCTGATAGAAGTGGTTGAAGCTCGTCTTCTGATGACTCGCTCTTAAGTCGACCTGGTTCATTCTTTGCCATACAATTAATATGCATTTCTGGGGAAGAAGTGTGGACCCGTACCATGTTCCGTCTCTTACCTACTACCTAGTAGGTACCAACTCATCCAGATAGAAACTTTGGTTATGGGCACAGAATCGCAGCATAGAATCGCGGCCAGAATGAGGAGCTTTATGAGTAAATCAACGAGTCCTCGTTGTCGCTATTAATAGTACACGAAGCCATAAATGAACACAATCTTCTTTTCTCTACTTCGGACAATACCAGATACCTTGTCATCATCTGGACCACCCAAGCTTCACACGCATTCCCCAGTCACCACAGCTCAACCGAAGCCCTTGTACTTCAAAGCAGTTCGGTTTTTTCGACTGTGTTTCGCTCATTTCAAGCTATAAATGGCGTAACCTGGTCGATACCTAATTTATATAGATTTATGCTATTTGGAGAGTGTACCCACCGCCCACCTGGCGACAGCTTCCCACCGGTTTTATCTTTCTGAATCCAGGAGTATACGGAGCTATTATCACGATATCTTCGATACCCTTAGCTCTAGCTATGCGAGGGAGCTCCCATATTTACCCTATCCTTTACAGGGCTAAATGATTTAAGGCTTTGGGAAGTTATTACCACTGCTGCTAACTCCCCTCCTCCCCCTTCCCCTTTTCCTCCCAAGCCTGCATGCGGCCTCATCAAGTCCTCCCGCTAGCGTAGCGTGCTGGTGCTAGCCTTTGAAGTACATATTTTAAAGTGACGATAGATCCAGTGGCAGCGACTCTAAGGGGCAGTTCCAAAGGGTTGTAAAACAACAGACTGTCGCCAGGTGGGTGGTGGGTACTCTCCAAATTAGATATTTTTACACTCTCCAAATAGCATAACTCTTCAAATAACCATAAACACGATCGAAATAACCGAATCGCCAGAAAGGAGACTTAATGTAAGTAGAGAAAGCGTTGAGAAAAGTCTAGCTCCTGTTTACCTAGTATATTGTAAAGAGGTGCCCTAAAACCCGAATTAACTATGAACAGTACCTATTAAGTGGATACCCATTGGTGAGACTACACTATTTCGAACAAATACGCTGCACTTTGATACCTTGGTATATTGTAAGGATTCGAGAGTGTTATCTTCGCCGCTAAGCATGTGCGCAACAGGGACCTAGTATTCAATAGACCGTCCATCCCAAATTATGAAGAACAAACGCAAGCAACCACCATGATGGAAAAATACCAAGCCTGCTGGGGCAACAGTTTTTGGACCCCTGAGACAGCCGTCACAATACCAAACGTTGAGCTTGGCGGAGAACCAAATGTGAAAGAGCCAGTAGCATTGCGAGATCCAGTTTCTTGCGGCATACCTTGTGATGCAGTAATAAGTGTACCAGGTAGGGTTGAGTTGTAAGGCGCAGACGTTACAAGCACATCTTGGACGATAGTGCTAGAGACTGTTTGAGTTATTGTTTCGGTTGATTCATGAATGAACGCTGGAGTTGGCGTGGCAATTTCAAGGGCATCGCTCATAGAAACCTGGATTATATCGGGTTGAATCACCGTTCCCATTGTCGGAAGGCAGTAATCGGGTTCGAATTCCAAAGAGCCAAGGCCCGTAACTGTCCCAATCTTCAATTCAAAATTGAGAACCTCACCAGAGGAGACTACCAAGCCCAAGCACCCTGCCCCAGAAGCAAGCAAGGCAACTAAGATTCGCATATTGTCAAATGAGTAGCCGATGTGTAGTGCAGGTCTTGAATCAGATATCTTTACCTGCCTGCGGAGGAAACTCATTTATTATAAATGATATATACCTAGGTACCTTAGTAGGCCACTTCTGGCCACCATACATGGATGTTTATCGGTCAGGTGTCATAGGAAGAGGAGGTACTATCAGGTACCTAATGCTTTCCTAGGTACCTGCATAGTGTCTTGAAGCGGACTCTGAGAGAAAACAATACTATGGATGGCTGCTCGATTAAGTTCCTATGCAGTACTAGAGGTCTCGTGATTAGAAAAAGCGATCCAAATGCTCAGGACTTGAAACACACTGAATTATTAGGATCATGATTACCTAGTACCTATGTGCTAGGTACCTAGTAAGTGCCTAGGTAGTTTTAGGTAATGCTTCCAATGTTCCTGGAAGCATCATATCTGACTATATGCATAGTATATTTTTATGAACTTAACGGCAACCTCGCTTAACCCTTTTTCTCTTTTGCTGTTAAACGACTTCCTAGGAAGTCATTCGATATACATAGTACCTCTACACCCTGCTAATTATTACCTAATAAGTACCTACTGTGTAGTAGGAATAAGTTTATTCCTACTTGGATGACTTCCTAGGAAGTCGTTCAGTATAAACATTCACAGGAAAGACGTAATGATTAGATCAATCATTGAATCAGATATACCAGCTAGTGCATGCTGTTCTATAAAGTTTGTTCGCCGAGGAAAAAAGAGAAAATATACTGAATGAAAGAGAAAGGTGTCTGCATAGGTATGTATTCCCATATACCTAGGGGACAATCGCTGCCAGGTCGCAAATGAAGTCCACAGCTAATGTTCGAACTGACAATGATCCCCATATGTACCTAGGTATCCATGGATGGCTACCGTTAATGATAGTGATATCTGTGTAAGGGCTTAGCCTTGGGGGGTTTCGTTGGAACTAGGCTTAATGCGAATAGGCCTAGGTTTCCTTGCGCGTCGCCGGTTTGACTCCCTGTTCCCTTTTCCAATGAATTTGGGTGCAATTTGCAAAGGCCCTGCTTGTGCTGAAGCCCCCAGGTTCTGATTCTCATATAAAGGTGATTCGGGGTTCGGTTGCATGATTAGTTCTTTTGGTGCAATCGTAGGAGTCAGGATCGGGTGGGCACCCGGTGAGTTGCGATGAGGATCATCATGATAGGCAACAACAGGTACCTCAATGTTTGACATGGTACTCTGGAACGGGACATCCACTCTCGGCGAAAACTGGGGGAAGAAGCGGGTCATGAGGGGAGATTGCCCAAGTGAACTCTGGCTTGGCTGAAGAAGAGGCAACCCTGGTTGTGGTGTTTTTGGGCATGGTTGGATGTGTGATAAAAGGTTAATCGGTCCAGATTGTGTTCCCTGGTAGTTTGGCCTTCCATGGGGCTGGACATACTGGGCTTCGTTATTCTTTCCCGACATACAGATCTCCACCTGTACTTTGCGTGCCCAATTTCTGCTTTGTGGCGAGAATAAGGACCGATTCAGGTCAGCTCGCACACCAAGCCAACAAGGATACTGAAATGGCCGAGCTTGAATGCACCAGAGAGTGAACTTTATGTCGAAATCAACCTGATGAGGGCAGGGTGGTGAGATATGAGCCGACACATGGGGTTGAACAACAATATCTTTGTCGATATATGGGGTCCATTCTCGGTGGAGATCTTGCATTAATTCATAGGTAACCCTTGCGCCACAAGCGAATAAGATCACGACACTCTCTTCCACTTCCTTCACTTCATAACATGAACAAAGCCTGTGCGCTGTCATCTTCTGTATTTATTTGCTCGAGCGTGGAGTGAAACTATGTTCTTGTCATGAGCAATGTTAAATACCTCCACAAAGTGAGAGTAGGCTGCTACTTCTGTCCTCCAAAGCCATATTTGGATGGTGTTCTTTTTCAGCCGGGAATTCTGGTAGATATCCTATTAATAGAAAATAGTGTACACTACATGTAAGGCGTCACGGTGCTTGCAGTGACCATAACAGTATTCCCGATCCCTACTGGGTAGCCCTAGAAAAGTGGGCTTCGTCCACGATTTTATACTGTGTAGGTGCACAGTAAGATATCATTACGTAGTGTATGTACCTATGTATTTGATCTCGTGAGATGGAAGAGGGCAGAGGTAATCTTACCCGTACATAAGAATTGTAATGTTCTCTACAGTTATTTCACGAAGTCCATACCATGATTCAAAACGTTGACCATAAACACACGAGAATGAATAAATAGGTAAGGTATTGGTAATCCACATGAGCGTCAATACTAGGTACTAGGTACTACCTAACCTAGTACATGTAGGTACCTAGGTAGGTACATATGTAACTTGGCACTTCTAATACGTAATATAAGATCTATAAGGATGCTTTCACTAGATAACTTGCCCTCATTTTCAACCGATGATTAACCCTTTAATTGGCCTGTTACAAGCAGTACGATTAACCCTGCCGGCAAGTCCTTTACTGGCGACGCCTTTACCAACCTGGCTAGTAAAGTGTGGGATTTACACGATTTCATAGGCGCCCAACTAGACCGGGGGCGACGAGGGCGAAGATAGCCTTACGAGACGTCAGGTAATTAGAAAAATACATATACATACTACGCAGTATTTGTATGGGATCCCCACTCAAAGCTAAAGTAGTACCCACCCTACATGGGCTAGTATAAGTGGGATACCGTGTACCCAAGCACTTTCACCGTCAACATAGGCGAACCCTTTCAGGGTGAATGTACCTAGGTACACCAGCAATATCCCCAAACATCAGTAATATAGATGCCCGCAGCTTAACTGGACCTTGGTGGTTTGGGTACTTTGAAACGCTTGACCATCTTCTCCATTCGCTTTAACTCACGCTGATGAAAGCGAGAGAAATTGGTGTTGACCTTCCCCTTTCGGCCGGTATGTAGGATTGTTGGTTCCTGAGGAAACTTTTAGTACGCTTCGTCCCTTGTTGGAATGGGAAGGCAGATAGTATAGGTAGTTGAGCACATACGATATCTTTCATGGCAGGGGGGAAATTACAATCCCGCACCGGTTGGAATATTTCGTATTCACCATTGGTTTTCTCCCTGGCGATGATAGCGATGTCGAGATTGAAAAGGCTGGCGTATTCAACGATCTTCTTATGCAATGATCGGCCTCGTCTTTTACGCATGACTTTTAGCCGACTCTCCAGGTTTCGTACTCTAGCCATGACTTTAGCTGAATTAGCTGTTCATCCAAGTTGTGGCCTACCTGTTGTTCCGCTGTATCATTTTATATACATAATAGTAAAACTATAAACAATACAAAAATGGACGACGTTTTCTATTAAAAGCATGTGCACACGATTCTGGCAACTTAACATACCATGATAAACGCCATGTAACCATTTAGTGGCCAACCATTCATTGGATCAAATGCACCATTTTTGGACCAACACCATAAATCCATAAATAATCCTAACTCCTAAGGTACCTAGGTATATAGGCCAAGACAATTGCAATTGTATGTAGGTACTAGGTACCGTATATTATACCCCGTGCAGTCCCTGGTGGGATATCTGGTGCCTAATCTCATCATCTTTTCCTATTAGCAATATCTAGAGGTCGGTTGTTAGAGGTCACTTGCATACCTACATGTATGTACATATGTATGCACCTAGTAGGTACTCTTAACTGCACGTGACTTGGAGAACTACATACATTAAAGACGAGATCCAAGTAAGTACCTATTCCAAGCATTATTCTTTTGCTTTTGCTTTTCTAGCAGAAGTAAGTACACGGAAAGCATTAGGTAACAGAAAAGAGAAGTGAAATATTAATACAATCGACGAGGCGGTGGATATTAGGTACCAAGTACTCAGGTACCTAGTAGGTATTGCAGTACTTACTAGGTAGCTAGTACCTAGTACCTACCTAGGTACATAGTAGCAAGGATGACCTCGGAGCTTTGACGCCACTGTTACATAGATATGTATGTACTATGTATGTATGTAGGGCACCCCATACCCGTTCCGTATAGTCGGTAACCAATGAAAGGAAAAGGATGGGGAAGAACTACCAGCGCAATATATTTTAGGTAATAAACCAACATCCAGAAATGGCTTCCATTGTCCGAAAGAGTCTCCCACCCAGTACACAATAATGAACTCCAGCATCGGCCATGGAAAAGATCGGCTCTATTACCGCCCGGGGAATTTCACCAAAAACTTGAGCGGTTACCAGGACTACTGATATCACCAACTCGACACACCAAGAAAACCGACATGAACATCCAGCAGGTGGTCTTCGCAACTAAAGCAAGTTTCTATGATACCCAAGTATAGGTACCTAGGTACTCAATAACCCGTCCGGCTTCAAACATAAATACGAGCCGGGTTCGAAGCTGCTGTTCAAGGACCACAATCGAAACGAAATAATAAACAGTGCAACCGACATCAACTTTAGACACCCGGACATTAATTCTTTTACCAATTCACACACGTTGTTTCCTACTATCTATCATTGAGTATCATCATGCCACTCTCAACTACTCCCCAACATGATGTGCCCGAAACACCCAGTGCAAATGCTACTGTTGCGCCTGACGACTTAGCATTTCTCCAGCCCTTTCAGGAATCGAACTGCCAGCTGGACGAGAACTCAACATCCTCCAGTACCTTCATACCTCTCGACACACTCAATTTTGACGATTTCTTACCCCAAGCGTCACAAACAGGATATCCTGCCGACTACGGCTTATTCTGGGAACCCTCCTTCGAACCCATGCCTGCGTATGCACCATATGATACCCCCGTCAATATTGCAATCCAGCTTTTCACATCTCAAATCCACAATTTAAACACTCGTATTCATGTTCTCGAAACGAGGTATCAGCAAGCAAACGCTACAATCGAAGACTTCGTAGCATGGTCTAAAAAGATGGAGAAACACTGCAGCGAAATGAACAAAACTTTATTGGAGCTATTTGGGATGGTTCAGAAGCCGGAATTCCTTCGCAGTGTCCTTGACAACTCTCACGAGTCCACCCCAGAAAACGGAGCTTTCAAGTACGACTGATTGATCGACTCCATCTCATAAAGCACATCCTCGCATTGCTTCAATATTCCCCAATAAGAGGCCCAATTTGCTTCCGCCTTTTCTTTTCTTCCTTTGAAAGTTCGTATGGTTTGGTACAGGAATTGAAGGAGTTTGGTTGTTTCTTTGAGTAGGGATAGCGTAACAGAGAAACGCTTGGATGCAATATCGATTTCATGGTGTAAAGTTGAAGTCTCATTTTCCAGTTCGTGTAGCTTTGATATATGTTCAGCATGATTCATATCTTCCAGTCGACGAAGAAGGTCTTCAATGAGGTTGTCAATAGCTATTGTCGACATAGCTGCTGGATGAATGGTTAACCAAAGGGAGCTAAAAGTTGAACATCCAGGGCGATGACTGCCTACTTGAAATAAAGTACTTAGTATCTAGAAGATGAAGCCGCGATCGTCGACGAGTAATGAATGAAACCAAGAAGAGTAACGAGATGTGTCCTGCCAGTTCAATATCTAGTAGTCTTCTGCTTCTCCCTCCCCTTCCCCTTCTTATATATGACTACTAGGTAGGTACCTAGGTACTCAGTCGGTATGTTACCAAGTACGGACTAGGATAAAATTAGCCATTGAGGGCAAAATGACTAGTATAAAATTGGAAATTGTGCCGGTTTACAGAAAGGGGCAATGCCGGATTATTAAAGCAGCCAAGACCAACCCGAGCGCTACACCAATGCACCATACCATATCCCCATTTTCTACTTGTAAGAAATCGATTTTCCGAAGAAGTGAAGGCGTTGAAAACGTCACTATTGCCGCTAATAGTAGGGGAACTAGGATTAGGATGATAACGCATGTCTCCATCATAGCCTTGAGGTAGGGAATGAGGGAAAATAAGCCAATTGTAGTAACATTGAAGGCACTAAATGTGACGAGTAAGATAGCGAGGAGAAGCACCCCCACCAGAGCTGCAATCAGACAAGATCGAATATTGATTTTGAAAGCCGTGGTGATAGGTGAAGCGACGTCTCCAAGGTCCAAATAGGAGTCAAGAGGACTCGGGAACAAGGCGGAAGGTTCAGAAGGGATTTTTTGGCAGCTGGTTTCCTTTTTGGTAATATAGCAGACCTGTTCCGTCCCGATGGTGATTTCCTCTATGATGTTATCTAGGACGGACCCCATAGCCGCAGTCGCCTGGCTTATGCCCTCTGAGACTCGCGTAGCAACATCAGATGCGATACTTCTTACTCCAGTCGCGATATCGGGCATGCTGGGTAGATCAGGAAGGGAAGTAATCTCAAGAAGAGAGGTGATCTCAGGAGCAGAGGTCACTTCAGAAGGCCGGGGGATATTGGCGAGTTCGGTAATCTCTGGGAAGGGTTTAAGCTTGGGAAGTTTGAGAGCCTCTCGAGGTAATAACTGTGGAATATTGACCCAGATTTTGGCAATCCCATTCGTGCGCATTTCTTCGCGAGCAATTCCCACGATGATAAATATGGCACTGCATGCCAAAAGAATGGTTGCTACAATGGCCTTCATGCTATCACAGCGAAATGGCGAAGTCTAGTTTAGGCGCGGAAGTGTTAAGATAGGACCAGGACAAGTATGAAGAGCGAAATAAGCTACAAGATGAATGCTTAAATACAAGAAACAGGGCCGGAAATGGCCACGGCTGTCATATGTATCCCTCTTCCGTAATCCCTGGGTTCTCCTGTAAGCCGTTAATTATGGGAATTATTTTTGAAAAGCCCTGAGAATACCGCAAAGCCAAGTTGCGGAAGTAGCCCTCTCGGCTCTTCGTGGCGTCAAGCTGTTCCTGAACGTCATTGAACCTTTGTTCAGCCAATTTCTGCTTCTCCTCGATACTAAGTCGTAGCTTGATTTCCACTTCCAATTGTAACTTCAAGAGGTTAAGTTGCTGGGTCAAGTAGTCGTTTTGCACCTGGAGCTCATTTATCCGCGTGGTAAAGCTTGGAGGCTCAGGACTTGAGAGGTTCTGCCAAGGTCAGCTGATAATACGACAGGCTGTTTGGTAGATACTAGATGGGGAGCGCTATGATACATACAAATACCCCTTGCCCCCGGTGTGAGTTCGGCGTGGCCAGCACAGCTTCAAAGGTGACACCCACTCCCTCGCATAGATCTTTGTATGCTCTAATAGAGTGGTCGCTAAGATTCTTGGAAAATAAATGTTGTTTTTCGGGAAGAACCTGCCACGAGTATCCATCCTCTCGAGTCGATTGTAGTCTGACTTGGGATGGCTTAAGTACGATGCCCAATTTTTCTTCTTCGTCGGAACTTAATTCAGCATGGCTCTGCTTCGTAGCAATAACAATACTAACCAATATGTTGGCTAAGCTGCTCCCTGCACTTGACCCGCCATTTCCCGCGCTCTATGTTACTCTGTTTGGACATGATTAAGGCTTTTAGTGAAAGCCATAAGAACATATTGCATTCACTCGTTCTTGAGAATGCGTGCCTTTGAAGCTCTCATTATAGGTAGGTACCTAGGTAGGTAGCCAGGGAAACTAGATATCTATCTACATCTGGTACGGAGGCCGAAAACGGACATTCAAGCTGGCTGACACTGGACGATGAAAGTATCCCATGCAACTCTTTTGGGGGCCGCTTGTTTAATCGTGTCTTCAAACTCAGCAGCAGAAGCTTTCCTTTTCCATCCTTTTGGAGGTTCTATTAATATCTCCTTCGCAATACGATGCAGGTCATGCATATGATGGATGAAGGACTCATCATCCTTGAACTGCCCAAGGCACCGCTCGTCTGGGCACCGCCTTTTCCCCCATTTTAGTCCATGGTGTCTTATTTCGTCCTCCCATTCATCTTTGGTACAAAACTGGCGAAAACGACTCGCTGGTGAGAGGGACTTGTTCCATAAGCAGTATGGGCAATAGCCTGGTAGAAAGGTCCCCTCCATTTTTTCGTAGGCCATCTCCATGGGGAGGTGGTCCTGGTTTAGGTGTGACTCGCAGTGCCGCCCCCAACCTTCAGACTCGTAAAACCATTGATTGCAAAAGAAGCAAAACTCGGCAAAAGTCCGTGACTTTTTGGTACATCGGTAAATATGTAGTTGGCTGCTGTCTCGTTAATAATCCTACTTATGCAAAACCGTGAAGGGAACACCTACTTGTGGTTGCTTCCGCACGGGCACGCATCGAGTCCTTGTCGGTGGATTTCTGTGGTGCTTTTATATAGAGCTATTAGCACTTGTAGTGCTTCCCTCCCATACTGGCTGCGGAGTCTTTCTGGCATAAGCAAAAGGTCCGCCAAACGACGACGGGTTGGAAGTATCGGGAGCATCCTTGAGAATGGGTGATTGACCCCTCTACAAACATATGCCTCAGTGCCAGTCAGAGTACCAGTCAAATTCTCTTCCCAGTACTCCTGTAATTTAAGTTGCTCTAGGCGTTTCAACTCCCTTCGTGGCTTTCGGTGAGGGTGAAGAAGTTCTTCATCCGCCCCCGACGACAAGTCTTCCGCCTTAACTTGTGCGTCTTGTACTTTCAGCGGCACCCGATTAGAAAGCAGCCTATTTTGAGCTGCGTATTCTTCTGTTTTCATCAGCTCCTCCTTCTTTGCCAAAGGTAGAGACTGCCACAAGATCGGCTCCCATCGTACTTCCAGCTGACGAAAATACTTAGCGATGTTAATCAGGCGTGTCTCTTTATCTTGGTATGCTGCTTGGCTATCAACTCCTCCGTTTCTAGCGGCGTAGTGTTGCTGGTGCATTAGGTTACTATCATGGCCAGCGAGTCTGTTTCTCTGTGTATCCGAGTAAAATGGTTTCAAATCTGAAGTTATAAGATAGAATACTCTTAAAAGGAGACGGACAAAACGTACCAATATTTGTCAGGCCCTCTGCCCGAAAGTCATGAAAAGTAGGGGGCTTTGGACAACCGCTTCTTATCCCTAACATACGCAATCCATCGCTTACCTCGCGCGCCCTCAAAATGCTCCCAGTAGCACCAGTGAAAACTGGTCGATCTAGAACACGTCGGTCCCAATGAATGCGCATTACAGATGAGTTTTTACCAAGCTTCAGATCTAAAAGCTTAAACAAGCCTTCTTCGCCATGGTAATCCCTCAAAGCACCATTGACACAGAAGATAACGAGGAAAAATAGAATAGGATTCATGTAGAGCGGCTGTGGAGACACAAACCCCCCTTCGTGAATATCCGGTTGTGGCCTAGGGTTCTTAGCACATATATACGGCGCAGTGCATGAAAAGTTTTGCTTACAACTTGCTGGATTTCGGGTGCTTTCCCTTCAAGAACTTGGTAAGTTGCAATGAGAACTCTTCCAGTCCATGTTCATTTCGAAATACTATAAGTTCTGTATCCTAGATGGGATGTCAGCGCTTCCTCTGATTAGATGTATAGTACCTTTGATGTGGTTCACCTTGTAGTGTAGACCAATGCCTGTACCAAACCTAGACCCTGACTCAAGGTAGTCCGAAATACGACCGCTAGTATAGGCCCCCGCGGAAACTGCGGCCCAAAGATCTACACGAAAGCGTGGACGAGAGAATGTCTTCCAGTCCAGGGTCCAGAGAAACGTGCCCTCCCAAGCAAAAAGTATCTCAGTAGCATGTCTCCTTGGTCCAGAATCTGGTACAATATTGAGAAGCTTGCCTAGTTCGCCTCGTGGCTCAATGAACTGGCATAGATCAGCGATTATTTTACACACAAGACTTGCCAAAGAAACGCACTCGTTTTATGGATGTGACAAAATCATCTGGGATCGGGCCTCGATAAATCCGATATCCAGCCGTAAACTGCTTCCAGTAGGATTTCAATCCACCTTGGGGAAGAGGGTCCTCAGGGCGTAACTTTTTATGCTTCCTTATTGAATGTCCCAAGCGAAGCACAAACTCCTTCAGATCGGCGAGTTTCTCGACGGTCTTTGGGCCATGTGCTGTGTTGCTAATCAATTTAGTAAAATGATGAAGCAAGCATAATTCCTACGTTAAGGGCACATAGTATGAGTGGAATACTTACTAGTCGTCCCAGTTTTGGAGCTGACGATAGTACTCTTTCCTCGTACATTCATCTACATTTTTGGGGACATAATTGTCGTTCACAATTGCTAGATCTATGTCTATGTCTTCCTTCATGTAGTTCTTTCTGGCTGGTCCCCTAGCTGGCTTCATTTTCCTCGCATTGCCTGGCAGCCGTTATGAAGATGATGAGGTAAAGGTACACACGTTGGTGAAGAAAAGAAGGGGGTGTTAGTGATGAGAGTAGGCGGGGAGGACCGTCTTTATATATTATAGGTAGTTGGTACTCAACCCAATCCCTGCTATAAATGGCAACGCTGAAATCCGAAACCGAACTTCATATATGTACCTAGGTAGATACCTAGTACCATTACCAGATTGACAACATACCAAGTCATCCGACAGGTTTCTCCTTATAGTTGGAAACTTCAATATCCTCGTATCAGGGTCTCAATATTTATAGTTTCTCTTATCTTAGTCTATGTGATATTATATGTAGGGGACTGGCAATGGAAGAGACTCCATGGGAGTAGCTCTACGCCACGAGAGAATGTCGATTCCTAATCTCTACTGTGGTGTGCTGTTATCAATACAAACGGAATCAACCATACCAGCTCTTCTTTCTTCCTTTTCTCCAGAAACTTGTGATTCAATAGCTCTTTGACATTAGTGCTAGTGCTTGTCATGGTAAACAAATCAACGGCCTCATGCGACCAATCTCCAGGCCGTGACAATCCAAATGTTGCCGTACTCTTCTCCTTATCCATCAATCTCATCATCACTCTGCTAAAAGAATTTGTAAGCTTTGCAATATCCCCTGTCCTGGTACAACGCTCGACGTCACATATTTTGACATCGCCAGCATAGTTCACAAGAATGTTAGCACCAGATAATTGCTCATGGACAAGACCTTGAGCAAGCAGAAACTCGATACCCGTAAGGACCTAGAGGACAATAAGTCGCAGTACCCTCGTTATTCTAGTCCACATACCTGATGCAAGATAGAACTAAGCTGCGGCTCATTTGGATAAACCGGCGCCCGGCAGAGGTGTATTAGAGAGGTTGGCATGAACTCTGAAATAAGAAAGTAGCCAGAATCGGGGCATACGTATATCTCCTTATTCTTGACGATGTTTTCGTGGTAGAGTTGGCGGATGTTCTGCACCTGTTCTTCTGCATTGCGCCCAGAAATTGTGCGAATCATTGACTGTTGGCATGGGCTGTCACGAGATGTAATGATCCCAATAGATGAGCCATATGTCACACGATATCTATTTTCGTAATGATTCCAGGGCGAGCCACTTATTACAGGGACTAACCGCTCCTCTTCTTCAAGAATCCGTTTGACTGGAAACCTTTTTCGAGTCCGAGTTGGCTTGTCTTCAGTAACTTTAGGGGTCTTGCAGGGTGTCGCTTCGCAGGGTATTATTTTTTGGCTTCCGCCTTCATTCAGCAATACATCGTCAACGAACACGGTGTGCCGATTAAGAGACATTATGGTCGAGCTAGCTCTGCCGTCAGCGAAAGGGAGAAAAACTAGGCGCTGGACACTATTTATAGAGAATGCAAAGCAGGGGCTGTTTTTGGCCTACATTTCAACTCTGGCGGCTGAAATCGTCATAACCCCTTTTACTTGAATGTATCACTACCTAGGTAGGTACCTACCTAGTAGGTAGGTAATCATTCAACCGACGTATCTAGTTCAATTGAAACAGCTTCTGCATCTAGATGCACGCGATTCTTAGCTGGCTGGTAAAACCAAAAGGCCCATCGTAGATCTAGTCCAAAATGACGTTCTTCAACGTCGAGACCCAGTCCAGCCTACTTAGTAGAGAGTTGGCCTCGAAGCATTATGGGAACGCCAAAATCGCTTTGGATCAGTTATTCTTCAATCCCGACAAGGAATGCAACGACGAAAAGATAGATCATCTTCAACGGGTATTCAAGCGAGTGGGGTGCGATCGTCGCAACCAGAATCACTTTATTTCTGGAAGTATATCAACAGAGGTACTACAGGCCTCACTTCAATGGTCAAACTTGGCCTTGGACGATTTGAAAAACAGCGAGCCACCGGAGCTCCGCCTGCCCGCTGGCCAACAAGTCCATTGCCTAGGCGGACGCCATCGCGTGCTTGCACTTAGGAAACACAACCCAGCTGCTACGTGGTGGCCGGTCAAACTGTTCGTTGGTTAGTAAAATCCATCTGCTTCAAGACGACGTATTGATCCTTTAGGCCTTTCTTCTGAGGCATGTCGGCTACTGACGGACGAGTTTGCCAATGAGGCAAAGTACTCAGATGGTGAAATTGTTGCAAACATACTCCACTATCCTGAGCATTCCGTAGATGCAAACCAATGGTGGTCAAGACTCGACAAAAGCAAACCAAGGACATTGAAAAAGATTCTCGGCCATCATACCTTAGCTCCAGCATTTACGAAGGTATTGGGGATTCCAGGTATGCGATCCGGCCTTCTCTTATCCCCATGGCATAAGATATTGCCTTGCGTCGAAGTAAGATGACCAGCTTGCACCTCGCTTCGTCAATATTTCGGTTACTAAGCTTTGACTTCCTAGGAAGTCATTCATTACCTTGAGCTCATCTATCAAACGTGGCTTGGCATCGTAGGGTCTAAGGATGCTCTCCGATTCATAGACAAGGATGCGGTTGCCAAGCTTGAGTGTCGGGTCCCTGGAATATCGTATCATGACGAACATCTCGTCGAGAACGAAATCCGAAAGGAATCCATTTTCAAGGGCGTGATAGATGGCGAACAAAGGAATTTGATTTTGCAGAACATTAAGCAAATTACTCACCTTATCCCATCTGTCTATACTCTACAACAAGATTTCAAATATCTGAGACAATGTACGAGTGTGCTGAGGAGACTGGTGGAGACTGGAGCTCAAAATCCAGTCACCATACGGACCATGGCTTTCCATTCATTTCATCCCGATGAAGGGCATTCTGTCGGCCACGAGAAAAAGTTTCTTCCAAACTTAAAGAAGCTTTATATACATATTATGCGAGATGTATGTCAACTTTCGGGGCAGCCTCCCCTTAAAGACCGCGATGAAGAAGAAAACTATCCGTTGCTTCCCTACGATGCTATAGCCTGGCACAATTTAGCCGTGCAAGCGAAACAGCTCGGTTTCTCCTCTCCCGAAATCCTCCGCATATGCAATACCGACCCTGACCGAGAAATCGCCACCAAGGCATTATATGAGGCTCGACCACCAGACCGTTTTAGCTATGGACCCAATTTTGCCAGCATAGTAGATTCATTGGTAAAGGCCTTTCAGTCGGTTGAGCCAGTTGCGTCTCAGAAAGCTCCGGCAACGCTGACCTCTCACGATGGGGAACTGGTTACAAGGCGATGTGGCCGTGTATACTCAAGCACATATGACAGAGATCGCCGATTCATCACCCTTGACAACGTCACTTGTAAGGTACAGCGAAACACTGATATCACCTCCCTCTTCGTCCGGCGATCTGTATTCCATGCGTTCTGGGGCTGGCATGATCAGAACGACCAAGATGACGACGACTATGAAGATGTGGTCGAAGGTGAGGATGCGGGTGGTGAACCTATGATAGTAGATCTTGAAACATGTCAGAGCCAACCGGGGCAGGTCGTCGCGACAGCGGTCGATGAAGAGATGCGGGATGTAACGACTACTATTAAATCACGAGGAAACCACAAGGGGAGGATTTCAAAACCAAAAAGGATAGGGCGGATGAGATCTCATAATACGAAGGCCATATTCGGCAGACCTTACACGAGGCTCCAGCCACATAGAGAACTACGAAAAAGACAGCAAAGGCCACGAAATCGAGTCATAGATCTTAGACCATCACTGAACGCAAAAGAACTACCGCCCGTAGGTACAAGCTTAGTCCCAACTACACACGCGGCGGGCCCTTCCAATGTTGCATCACAGAAAGCAGTCCAGCTATCATCATCTATGTATATACTTTTTCGAGAGAACGGGTCATGGGAGGAAGTCGGGGAATGTGCACGCGAGTCTATTGAGAAGACCGTGTCGGATGTATGGAGTGGATTGGGTCAGTCAGGACAGAAGATATTCTTATACGATAGACTCGGTCGCGGCATTAGCTTGGATGACTGTCGAAGGGTCAAGGAAGATTTTGTGTGTCTCAGTACATCTAATGAAGGATTCCCAGCGGTCCATATATTATAAGTAGTGCTTATCTACTAGTAAGAAGCCAGCTCCATATTCCCAAAAAAAAACAAAAAAAACAATCTATACTATCGAACTTGGAATCTCACGATGCTTCACTTACAAGCATTTGCTCTTCAATTCCAGCGAAATTTAAGTCCCTGCATTCCCTTAGCGAGGTCGTCCCATCTTGAATGCCTGGTAGGATCTGCACATCCATGCAGCTCGTATACACCTCCATACGGCCCTCAGGGACCGTATTGGTAGGAATACTCGGCCATTCCCAAACCCAGTAGAGGGTATAGTTACTGCGAATATTGGAAGGAAGTCGTAGATCATTTTGACACCAGAGGTCGGCCCCTTGAGGGTTCATGGGAACCTTAGGGTAGTCTTTTTGGCGTGCTAAAGAGATTGGTCCATCATTAATTTGGTAGCATCTACCATCATCAAAGGACCGGGTGGCTAAGAGTGACCCCCTTTTATCTCCTCCTGTGCCTTCCGCGTTCCAGACATGATGAATAGAAAGAAACCGGTCATCTTTTGAGGCCATCGAAGTACCGTATATGAATATGGTAGAATTCCTAGGTTTGTGTGGCGTATATTCGGGAAGGGTGACGTGTCCATTTTCCTGGTACTGCAAAGCGACGAAATCTCCCGGTTGCGCTTTCAGCGGAGGATGTGTCGCGTCGAATTGCCCTACCATCCGTTGAGTGTCCCGACACATGAAGTCGGAAGCTAGGATTCCTAGGCTTGCATCCCGGTCTGGGGGCGGGAGGAGATATTGTTGCTGCAGGTCATCGAAAGCTGGGTCAAGTCGTGATATGGCCCCGCGAATAAATCCAACATCGCCAACCATAGTGCCACTCAAGTCAAGACGCCTCAATTGCTCAACCCACGAATGAGCACTGCAAAGCGGCAACAGTAGGAGGGTGATGCAAACGAGCGCCATTTCACTTTCACGTGAATATGATAACCTTACATTCTAACTTCATTCCGAGGACGCCCGAGGACGCCCGAGGACGCAGTTCATTATATACCTACCTAGGTACTAGGTAGGTAGCGAGCTGGTCACACTCTGCTATGTACAACGCGCCGGAGGACGGATTCAGACAACGTTGGAAGCATTTGGGACGGAGTTGATCCAGATACTAGTACCAGGTACGATACGTAGCATGTACCTGGGTACTTTACTTACATATATACCTAGGTACCTAGGTAGGTAGGTATTTAGGCCATATTAGGTAATGACGGTGAAAACCATCGCGGTCCGTTTCGAAAGAAAACCGTAAATATCGACTCTCAGAGCACGTGACTGATGAGGAGCTGAGCTGAAACCGGAATAAAAGCAGCAACTACGCTATCCCTAATTGGTATGAAAGCAAGGAGGTTGTAAAACGTATAACCACTCCACCCAAACAGACGCATCTTTAAATACCGTCACTCCCTACACACCCCCTGCTAAATTCGCATTTGTATAAATGTAGCTTGAAATGGGGCTCACTCGAATGATATAAATGAAATCAAATTATATAATAGGCCCCAGTTCGCCAAGTGCCCTGGTACTGGTGGTGAGGCTTCGGTGTTAGGTCGACGAGAGCCACGTGAGCCTACACCATTCGAATTGAACCCTTGGCCCAGGAACCCGGGAATTCAATACGATACGTGGGTGGATAGTAGGTACACAGATAGGTAGCCGTATTCAACGTCCGAAACAGCAGAACTGGTTCTTCAGCTCAGCCATCAGTAAGGGCTACGAGGGGTGATATCATTGATCAATAGATATATCCAGTGCAGCTTAGTAACAGTATAAAATGGACACGCCCCATAGTTCGCTCCATGATCTACTGAGCTAGGCAGGCGCGTAATCCGGGGATCGACTCTCGACCATAGATTCGAACTTCAACATAGGTTCAAGACATTGTATAGGTTATTCTTATCGCGCGACTCCTAACTGCAAATGTGAATCTCTAAAAAAAAATACCTTCAAAACAAAAACCCATCGACACCCTTCTCTCGACTACAACACCGACCAGCTGCTTCGAGCTTGGACCGAGCCCGCCCTGCACCTCTCATATCGTCCCTGGACTTCCCTCGAACTCCTATATCTGTCTCGTCTAGGGACTGGTTCCCGAGTGCGTACGATGCGACTCGCCGGCGTGTATTACGGAGATGCACGTCTCCCTCTCCTAGCCGTTATACCGCTTATGAGGATGGAACACTTCCATTCCACCAATGGGTCTGCTGGGGACACCTAACGCTTCCGCGTTTACGCCGTCTTCTTCCACTGCGTGTACACACCGATCAAACTGCTCACCGTGCCCGCCAATCCGACAAATCCGTCGTCGAAGCCGACCCAGCCCAGCGCGGCCGAGGGAATGGTGAGATCGCAAAGGTCCGACGTAAGTTGCAGCTCGCTCGCAGCCCTCTCCCTATTTAGACGTCATTATTAGCCCGATCCTCTTCAACCTAGGCCCCTTCACGCAGCTAGCCCGTCAAAAAAGAAAGGGGATAGACAGTAAAAAACTTACAAAGCAATCCTCTTACTCTCCACCACGCCCTCGCCCTCCTTCTTATCAACCTTGGCCTCGCGCTCCCGCAGGCGGTACAGGGTGTAGACCTGGGCAACGACGCTGCACAGGAGGCCCATGGCCCAGAAGCGGTAAGCCTCGCGCTGGATCCGCTTGGCGCCCTCCCACCTGCGGGCGCCGATGGCGTCGAGCAGGGTGGCGGCGTCGAGGGAGAGGTATCCGGCGTAGCCGAGCTGGCGGCCGACGGCGGCGTACCTGAGGACGGGGTCGGCGCCGGCGGAGGTCTTGGCGGAGTCGACGGCGACGGCGGCGGCCTTCAGGTGCTCGACGAACTTGCCGAAGCGCAGCAGCTTGCGCGCCAGCCCCAGCTGCTTCTTCAGCGCCTCGTACGGCGCCATCTCCCCCCGCGTCCCGTTCGTCCGCAGCAGGTACCATGCGTAGAACCGCGCGAAGTACTGCACCGTGCGCAGCAGCTTGTCGCGGCCCACCGTCGTGGCGGCGAATTTGAGGTAGTGCGCCACCGACGGGTGGTAGACGAGGGTGTCGGCGACCATTTTGGATTCGTTGGATTGGTTCGCTTCGAAGGGATGGATCTAATGTCTTTGGTGGATGAGATGGGTGGCGAGTACGAGTTCGAAGCGTGCGGTGCCCTGTATGTGTAGACGGAGGCTCAATCGAGCACGGTTTGAGTGGAAAGAAAGGAAGATGGATGTATCGATCGTTCGATCGATCGTTGGTTTGTTCGTCGAAGAAAGGCGGTGATAGGTAGAACTCGAGTGTCACGTAGCTAGTTCCCAATACGAATGGATTGGGTACGAGTCAAAACCCCAATTGAGTTCTAAATTGAAATCGAATATAAAAGGAGTGGAAGCAAGAATTAATAAGAAATAGTGTTGAGAGATTGAGTTTTCTAAATTCCGAATGCTTTAATGTTTTAATGTTTTATGAAATCAAAATAACTACTAGGTAGGTATAGAATCAGGAGGGGGTCGCAACTTGCTATTGTATCGTAATTAACTTAGCAGCACCCTTTGCTCTTGCCCACAGCCGACGGGATTAGGATTGGAATTGGAATTGGAAGTGACGGAATAATGCTAAAAGCTGGGGGAAGGAGCCACACGGCGGGTTTGCGTTGAAGCTGGGAAAGCACATGCCGAGGTCCACTGAACGAAACGGGTAACTGCGCCGGCAATTTCCACCAGCGTTTGTTTTTCGTTTTTCGTTTTTTACCCTTTTCCTTTTCTTTTGCCGTCTCCGTAATATATGTACCAGACCTCTCTCTCTCTCTCTCTTTACCTCCTTACCTCCTTACCTCCTGGGTAATGGGTACATAATGGGTAATAATATCTTGACATTTCCCTATTGGGACAGCGGTACTACCTCATTGGTTAAGAAACCTAGGCGGGAAACGGACCAGTTCGTAGAAACTGTATTAAACGATACCAAGTTCTTCGGGTGTACAGCAGTACCAATCATGTGTATTACAGGTGATATAAGGCTGAGCCGCTGAAGTTAGGAACGTACGCACCTAAGTATAATATAAAACGGAAACCGAAAATCCATAACGTGAAAACCAAGCCTAAGCATGTGAGATTCCCGAGTACTCGTTTATGCTATCATACTAGCCAAACATCTACGATCAGCACCATAGCAATCAAATATCAAAAAATATATAGTAGTCAATTGGTCTGAATGCTCTCTGCACTAAGCGTATACTCACACCCTCCTAACTATCATGATTCACCTTGCCGTATCAACTCGATTTCGTGCCAGAAGTATCACAAGGCCGGCAAAGTCAAACATCAAATGTTGTCCTCGGCACATATGCGTAAGGAGATTTACATCTCGGCCGGGGTCCCGAACCGGACTTTCAGTAAACGCCTCCTAAGTGTGCGCTTAGAAACTCATGACCGAAACACAAACCAGCGACTTGGCATTCCCATGTCATCGTAGCAGGTAAGGATTGTCCATAACGCATTCACAAGGAATCTTGGAAGGTCGACGTGGCAGTAATTACGGTCCCGAAGGAGGTAGGCGGTTGAGAAGTGCTTGTTACCTACTCTTCCGGCCTAGAATCTTCTCTATAAGATGCAACTGCTTCCGCGAGAACCCCCAACCATTACCAGCATCACTCTGTCGTCTTGGCCGACACAGGTGAAGTAAAAAGCATACCAGTTGAATAACTCTAGCCTACCTTAAGAAGAGGTCATCGTGGACCTCGCACATTCCGTGGCAAACGAGTGACGTCCGAGACCGAGTACTGATGCTCAGGTCCAAAAGAGATTCCCCCAAACAGGAAAATACGCCACTTGCATCGCTGTGCTGGCAAAGTATTCATTCGGGCGAGACGCGGCCCATCAACAATTCATCCGTTGACGCACAATCTGTTGCATCTCGGTATTGTCCTTACAACGGGTAATTCGACGCCGCCAAATAGGTTCTTGGTAATACGACCAATCGATGACTTTCACGTCATTCCGAGCCTCGTGACCGCTCAATCGTATTGGAAGAGAACGCTGATGGATTCACCGTGATGGATGCGGCGGATAGCCTCGGCGAATATCGGGGCCACGTCCAATACGTCGAGCTTGGGACACAATTTCTTGTGCTCATCCTGAGGGACAGAGTTGGTCACGATGACCCTGTCCAGAGCTGATGCATTAATCCGTGCAATGGCATCGCCACTTAGGACGCCATGGGTCAGGAGTGCATAGACAGCCGTGGCACCTTCTTTTCGTACCAACTTAGCCGCACGGGTGATGGTGTTGGCGGTGTCAGCCAGGTCGTCGACCAAGATACAGACTCGGTTCGCAACATTGCCGACGAGCATCATGGTCGCATTCTGTCGGTCCGTGATCCGCGTAGGTCGTCGTTCCTAGTTTGGTTGAGTGAGTTTGAATACACGCAACGAACACATTCACCTTACCTTGTGAATGAGAGCAAAGTCCATGCCCAAGCTGTCCGCAATCGCGGTGGCTCTCTTCGCGCCGCCGGCATCCGGACTAACAATCACAGCCTCCTTGTAATCGGGAATATTTTGCTGAATATACCGCTTAAGTAGGGGGCGGCCGTAAAGGTTGTCCATCGGGATGTCGAAGAAGCCCTGGTACTGAGGGTCGTGAAGGTCCAGAGCAACAACGCTGCGCTTTCCGTTAGCTGCTACCCCGCCACAAGGGCCATAGCACTCAAGGGTGGATGTTTTAATCAGAGAAACCACCATAAAACGAAACGGGATGGCCACGAAGGAAGAAAGGGGGAAGGGGGAAAGGTGAATACATACTGGTCTGCACCTGCGCAGGTCAGCAGATCTGCCACCAGAGTCCCGGCTTGCGCAACCCATCGCTTGTATCCAGGCTTGGCTTGGAAGGTTGATATGAGACCGGGGTTCTCATAGTCGTGGGTGGTATAACTTCCAGCTCGGGAGTGGGTCAAGGCATGGCTCTGGGCCGCAGGTGTCTCGCCGTTCGTGGCACCGTTCGCGTTGAAGTAATTCTCGCTATTAGTGCGAGCTATACCGTTACCCACACCATTAGTGAGGGAAGTCTTGCTCATCGCCCTGGTGAGATCGGTTTCCCTATTGAGGCCAGCACTCTTCATTATGTTCGGCGCCGGGGTGGCCGGGACACTCTCGAACGTATACTTGTCCTTTGGGACCTCGGTGGGAGGTTTGGACAATGGTGCGCCGACTTTGTTGTATGGCAAGTCTGGTTGTCGAGAGTAGGGGAACAACGGCAGTACAGCCGTGACGCGCTTGGCTGAACCTGTCTTGCAAGCGGAAATCACTATTTGCAGTGGTTAGTTTGGTGACACGACAGTCGGAAGATTGCCTCTTAGCACGTACTAATACACAATTCTATCAAGTGATCATTAACAGATCCGCCTCCGGACTGGATGATGAAGACATCCTTGCCTCGGACCGAGTCCTGGATCTCGCAGCGGGTCTCACCGACGGAGAACTTGCTTAATATGCGGTTTCCACTAGGAATTCCAAGCATATTACACACGGACTCTGCGAGGGTCGGGTGGGAGTTCCCGGAGAGAATGACGATGTTCCTAACCATGTTGGGCAATCGGGATCTGCTGCAAGGAAGAAAGGCGGTGTCGAACAAGAAAGAAGTGGGAGGTGTTCGTTTGATGACGTCCACGTGTAGCTTTCAGCTCGTAGCTTGTAGCTTGTAGGTGTCGAAGTAGATGAACAACGCGCGATGGGGTTGAATGCGTGTCCTAGATCCTAGAGGCGAGTTGAGGGTTTTGAGAAAGGATTTCGACGCCGAAAGTTTGTTGATGCAGGCAAAATTATTTTTGAAATGCTCCGATTGCGGGCTGGCCAGAATAAGCCGACGTCAGAAGATCGAGCTATATATTTAAAGAGCTGGATCAAGACCACAAGACCACGAGACCACAAGATCGCAAAGACCAACAGAAGCAAGAACCGCGACAAGTGACAGATCTCTAGCGGAAGCTGAAGCAACACTGGATGTGTGGGTGCTTAAGGTCCTAGAGAAGGTCCATGACGAAGTAAGGAAATTGAATTGGGATGGATAGGATTGGTTTAAGTTGTTGGAGTGAATTGGATGGCGAGGTCTAGACAAATTTGTGCGCGATTCCTTAATTGTTGAAATTTAGCTGCTACGCTGCAAGCTGCAAGGTGCAGGGAAAGGAAAGACGGAAGAGGAAAGAATGAGATTGGAGGATTGAAGGGTTGATGGGTTGATGGCTTTCTTCTTTTCTTTTCTTTCCTTTTTTTCCTTCCAATTGCACCGCGGGGCTCACCACCTTTTTGGTGAAGAAGAAGAGAAAAAAATTCTGCCAGGTTACCTTCACCTTGCAGGACCTTGCCGCTTTTTTTTTTCAATTAGAAGTAAGAGATAATAATACTGTGACCACGGCTGGACAGTACCAAATGGGTAGCACTAGAACGTTATGGTACAAGGTCCGGTTACGCAAACGAAACCCCGGGTGATCGTATTAGCGGCGTTCAGGTGGTTGAGGTGGTGTTCAAGTGGTTCAAGCTGGTTCAAGTGATCAATCACAGCTCTTGAGATCTATGTTTAAGTGGTGTGCTACGCCAATATAACTACATATGTACCCAGGTGGTGTTTCGGTGACAGTTGGTGAAAAATCGTCGCTCAAGCTAACGTCAGTAAAGACCCCACCAAGAACCACTGAGCTTCAGGCTTGTCAGCCGCTGTCCCAGAAAATCACCCCAGTCGTGTTTCATAGGCTCCAGCACAGTTGCAGTTCCTGTGGGGGTGTTACCGTTCATATCTTTATTTAGGAAGTGTCTCTTATTGGAGCAATCCCTCCTAAACTTACCGACCTCACATCTTGCGTTCGTCCGTCGTCATCCAAGCGCAGATGTCATTACTAAGACTGTCTCTGTGACCTCGGGTACCTACATACTCAAGGTACGTACCTAAATATGCAAGTATCAATAGGAACCTCCAAGGTTAAAGGCAGTGAAGGGATTGCCAACTACCTACTACCTAGGTAGTAATGCGTCATTGATGTTTTACCTAGTGTTCCCAACAGTACATCCATCATACTGATATAAATGAAGACATAAATGAAGAGAAATATATCAAATGTTTGATAACGGTGAACCTACCTAGTAGATAAATAACCCCAGTCCTAGAACGACAGGGGATCACAGCCCGGTGAGGCTGAAGCTTCAACGCCTGCCTCAGGGCTTTTTAACTGCTGACATCCATGGATGTTGACCCGTTTGTGTTTACATTAATATTAAACATCGATACCAATGTCTCAACCCATCCCTTACTTTAAAAACATAATCTCTTGATGATACAGTAAAGCCTGGTTAAGACGATGCGGGGCGTCTACCAATTTTATATCGCTATTATAAGAATATTCTTATTACAAGGGACCCACTAACTACTTGGAATAGTGGGGTGCTGCTGGGAATTAATTAATCTAAACATGATAGGGCTGGTTACACCAAAATTATGGATAAAAAAGGAAAAGTCCCACTCGTGATATAACGATATATATGGAATGACCGAAAAGAAATTAGCGATACTACGTTAAATCAAGAAATATCGTTACAGCCATACTAAAAACCGCATGTTCGCGAAAAATTATCGCTATTATAAGAATATCGGTACTACACATAATCGTTATATCCCGGCTTTACTGTACATAGCATTTAATATCTAATCTCAGTTGCAATCTCATTCAAACCCAGAACCCGCCACCATGCCCGAGATCGCCGAAGGTAAGCGGATAACCTTTCCTAGCCCCTTCTTATGCTGCCTCCTGTTGCCCCCCCCCAACTGACAATCCAAAGTTGCGCGCGTCGTGCATTTCCTGCGCCAGCACCTCGTCGGCAGGACCATCCAGAAGATCGCAGCGCCGGACGACAACAACGTGTTCGGCAAGGTCGGGACGAGCGGGGCGGCGTTCCAGAAGGCCCTGGTCGGGAAGAAGGTGCTCGACGTCGGGCGGCAGGGCAAGTACTTCTGGATGGTGCTGTCGAGCCCGCCGCACCCCGTCATGCACCTGGGCATGACCGGCTGGGTCCAGATCCGCGGCCTGCAGACCGGCTACACGCGCTACGTCGAGAGGACGAAGGGCGACAGGGAGCAGTGGCCGCCCAAGTACTGGAAGTTCCATCTTGAGACCGACGGGGACCCCAACGTGGCGGTGGCCTTCACCGATGCGAGACGCTTCGGTCGTATCCGGCTTGTGGACTGTGCCGGTGCCGACATTAGGAAGAACTCGCCTCTGGTCGAGAATGGCCCGGATCCCGTTGCCGATGTAGACAGATTCACCGAAGCGTACTTGAGGCAAAAGATGAGGAGCAGGCACGTGCCCATCAAAGCCCTACTCCTGGACCAAACCACCGTGAGCGGGATAGGCAACTGGGTGGGGGACGAGATCCTGTACCAAGCCAAGCTGCACCCGGAGCAGTACTGCGACGACTTCGACGACGCCGACATCAACACGCTGTACAAGGCGGTCCGATACGTGTGCGACACGGCCGTGGAAAAGCTGGGAGACTCGGACCAGTTCCCGGCGGACTGGCTGTTCCAGCACCGCTGGGGCAAGGGGAAGAAAGACTCGCCGACGACGCTGCCGAGCGGCGACAAGATCACGCACCTCACCGTGGGCGGGCGCACGAGCTGCGTGGTGCCCAGCGTCCAGAAGAAGCGGGGCCGCACCACGGTCGACGACGTCAAGGCGGAGACATCGTCGATGGACGAAGAGACAGAGAGCCGCTTCTTCAAAGGCAAGAAGGGTCAGAAACCAGCGAAGGCCGAGGCAGAAGAACGACCAGCCAAGAAAGCTAGGGCTGTGAAGGCGAAGCCGGTGAAACAGGAGGAGGAGGAGGGCGAGGGGAAAGCTGTGCCAAAAGCTGCGCGTAACAAAGAAGAGAAGCTAATGGAGCCTCCTCCGTCTGATACGGGGAGGAGGAGGTCGAGTAGGCTCAGTCGTGCAACGACGTAGCACGACCCCGAGGAATTGCGGAGATATAGCAAAATCATGGAATGGACGCTGGTTTTCAAGAAACCAGCGGAATCTTGTACGTGGCATTGGACGCTTAGATATCATGTCCTCACGCTTTGGGTAATCTGTAGGCCTAATCTGTAGGCCCATAAGTCAACTAAGAACCCGTGGACGAATTTGTGTTCATGTGTAACTCCTGAAGTCACAATCTAAAGAGGCTGGGATGTGAAGCTCGTAGTTCCTCACCCTCAAGATACTGAAGCATACGTATGTTCGGGTACCAGAGTAGGCGGCCCAGACAAATCTCACCATCGGCAAAAACGAAAACTTAAGCAATCGATGTCTTATATTCATGGTCCAGTAGCACAGAGGGTATAAAACATCTCAGCAGCAAAGCACCGCACGCCATCTCAGACGGATGATACCTACTACGTAAGTATGCAGGTATGAATATGTACAAGCAACCCGCCGAGATCCCCATAACCATGCTCCGAGCCTGAACTGCAACCCCGGACCGTGACCTTTTTGCTAAACCGTACGCCTCAGAAAGAGAGCAAAAGAATATGGGGCACACAGAAGCTATTTTAGTATGGTTGCGTGGCGAGTGTCACAGGAGCGGATCCTACTCGATGCTCATGCGCATCAGACCATCGTTCGTGTCCACCATGCCTTGGAACCCCACACGGCCCTTGGCGCTATTGATCGGACGGCCACCGCCGTTACCGCCCGCGCTTCCGTTCTCGCTCGGGGTGGCCGAGGCCTTGTCGCCGCCGTGGTTGCTGCCAGGCCGCGAGCCCCAGGGCGCCATGTCTCGTTGGAGGGGGCTCTGAGTGATGGGGGAATTGTGCACGCTGTTCATGCCCGGACTGACGGCGCGTCGCTTGAAGCTGTGAGGGTCGAAATCATCGTCTCTTCGACGCTTGTTGTTGATCCGTCGCGTGATCTCCGCCGCCGTTGGTGGAATGTTACCGCTCCCTAGGGAGAACGGGCCCGACGCAGCCTGCTGTGTAATGTCGGATCTTTGGCTATCGCTTCGGGGACCGCCGGTGCCGATCTCGGTGCTGGAGCCTAAACCAAAGGGGCCGACATTACCAGAGCCCGCTGACAAGGACGGGGAGTCCATGTTAATGTCCTCGCTCATCCCCGACGAGGATCCTCTAGGCATGAAGGATGAAGGGGGAGGTGTAACCCGGGAACCAGCTACGCTGCTGGTCTCGGAGAATGTCTCCCAGAAATTCTTGCCCTTCCCATTCCTCATCGCTTGCTGTTTGAAGCTGCTGGATAAGCCAGCGTCGGTCATCATATCGTCTTCAGGTATATCGTCGAGGGGGTCCTGGGTAGTACCCAAGTCCGGAGAGGGCTGCGAAAGTGGGCCCGGTGGAGCGCTGATTCCGACGTCCATATCCCATTCACGGACTTGACGGAGCACCTCGGCCTCTTGGCGAACTTCCGAGTCTATGGGGGCACTCTCTTCCGCAAGGGCGGCGCGGATACGCGCGAATCCTTTCGTCTTCGGCTAAACACGGGTTAACAGAACGCACAAGTTTAGCGAGGACCGAGGATACATACAAGGAGGCTGCCTCTTCTCGTAACGGCTCGCTTGACCACACCTCTAACACCACTCGACAAGGGCTCGCCCGTCTCCATAGCCCTCTCTTCGCCCTCGCTTCCGGAGATATTTAGCTGGTTGGCAGCCCAGCTGATGCTCTCTCGACGCGCCTGGGGATTAGAGACATCCTTGAGGTCCTTCACGAGATTGTTGGGTGGTGACTTGGAGAATGCGCCAGCCCCCGCGGTAAGTCCGGCGACATTACGCGGTTTCTTCTTCGGGTGCTTGCGGGGCCGTGGTCGGAAGCTCTGCAGGCCGCTCATAGCGGGTGATGAACCGGGCATCCACGGGACGACATTGTTGCCCGAACCAGGAGGTAAATGGCCGGCTTGTTGATTGATCTTGGAGGCCTGGGGGGTACTAAAAATTGCATCCTCCATCTCATCATCCATTAAATCGTCGTCGCCGGAACTTGAAGAGGAATCTGAGACGATAGGGTTGGTACTTCCCACAGAACTGGAGATGTTCATGCGCTCTTGGTTGCCCATCATGGACCACAACGAGGTGGTGGGCTGCTCTTGCCCGAATTCGCCGTTGCGTCGGCCAGGGATATTCATAGCGCGACCGCCGATGGTAGGTGATGAATCAGGGGATGACTGCTCAGCCAACGTGGAGTGATGTAAACTCGTGGCAGCTCTTGAAAAGTCCAGACCACGCGATCGTCTCGGTAGGATGTTAGTTGGAGAAGCATAGATCTGTGAGTGGTCGAGCTTGGGAGAAAGAGGGGCGAGCTTGACGTGGTTGGGCGTCTGGGCGGGCGAAACGGGGTCGCACTGGGACATCTGCAGCGACAAACCACGCATAGGGAAATCGGGTCGACGAGGGGTGACGGGAAGAGCGGGAGCTGCGGCGGCGGTGTTGGTAGTAGTGGTAGTAGTGGCAGCAGTGACGACGGAGGAAGATGGTTCCTGGTTTCTGTCCTTACTTAAAGAGCTATCCGTATCATCCTTGGATGTACGCCTCGAGGCTTCGAGAATGTGAGGTGAGGGTGACAATTGGGTTCCCCCTCCATCTGATAAACTTCGTGGCTTAGAAAGTGGTGATCTTTCAATTAAGCCATAACCATAACCTTGGTTTCTATTGTCTAATTTCATATCTTCGTCCATGACGGCCACCTCCTCGCAGGCATTTGGGGCCATGGCGCCAATGCGCAGCTCGCAATTATCGATCCGATCTTACGGTTTTCGGTGGATCCGGTTTGGGGAATTGGAATATCAAACACCTGTTAATTGCGCAGTGAGAAGTGAGTCGGATTGGTGAATGTACTTCATGGATGCGGAGATGCGACGAACAAGGCGGATGGGTTTGATGGGCTTGAGTGATTCGAGAGTCGGAGAATCTAAGTGAGTACCTAGTAGGTAAGCGAAAGACGAAAAGGTGAGATGAAGGAAGTTTGGAGAATCTATATGCTGTAGAGGTTCACACCGGAAGATATAGTGACGTCGCGTTCTGTTCACGGCGAACGCGGCTCGGATAACTTTATCGATACCTAAATATTGATACTAGGTACCTTCTGCGCTGCCCCCCACCTTGCTATACCTATACCTAGGGACCTTCTGCTAGTACTAATTCTAGTACTAATTTTATTAATTTAATCCCACTGGGTACTTTATATGCACGTACAACCTTGAGAGATGCTATGCAGCACGGTATCACGGTATTATGTACCTAGGTAGGTATCTAGGATGTATCGGCGTATGCTGATATTTTAGGGAAAGTGGTAAATAGGAAATAACCAATCAAAAATTCTGATACTAAAAAGAAAGACAATCAAAAGAACAAGGATTAAGATTAAAACCTAGAATTCCACATGATTGGCCACATTGGATATGGTTTTAATAAACATCAATGTATATACACGATACATTCCATTGGGTGATTCTTTATACCCCGTTAATCGAATTATCAAATACATCAATATTGATTCAAATCCCACCCCTTTCCATTTCCTTCACTTAACTTATTCCCCTCCATTCCCTTCACAACCCTAGCTAACCTCTAATCTTAACGCATCATATTGCAAATATACTGTCTCCGGCAACAAAGCTGTTTCTGTATCCGTTGCATTGTACGGCAGACTCAATATAATTTCATTAACACCCTCTTTCAGAAGCTCCGTGGAGAATTCAAACTTCTTCCCAAAGTTCTGACACACGACGCTGCTCCGGACACCACACGATCCGCTGCGGTAGGATGGTATAACCCAAGTTTCGACATCACGCCCATTGGCAGAAACCGTGTAAGGGAGGTTAGAATACTTCTCCTTAGGCAGCGACGCCCATTTATCATTACCGTTGGCTGTTTTGACACCAGCGAGATCAACTGTCAACGTTGCCGTCTTGGTCCCGGCCAGCTGTTCACCAGTAAGATTGAACTGGATGGTCCAGTTGTTGACATTCTCGTAGTACGGCTCAGGGCGGAAGTAGTTGGAGCGACCAGGAAATACGCTCCAGTGTATGTAGTTGAAGTCCTCTGACTCTTTGCTCTCGCCTACCTTGAACACAACACCATCAGGGAAATCCTCGGCGAAATCCCAGTTGGCCCAGTAGACGCGGTATTGTTCAGGTTGCAAGGGCTTCGAAGTGTCGGGTGCGTAGCCGTGCTTATACTCTCCTGCCGATTTGTCAGGTGTTCCTATTCGCCAAATCTCTTTGCCTGCACTTTCGGGTTTCCATTGAAAGGCTTGTGGAGCCTCGCTGGCAGTGTTGGATACTTCAACGTCGTCCTGGATGAACCATCCAAAGATCCCCTCGGCGTAAATGGTCAACCTATAGGTGCCCTGTCTCACCCGTGGGATCTCCACGGCTCCAGTGTCAGGGTCGATGTCAGCCCAGTACTGAAGACTGGATTTGTCAAAGACATTCAGTTGGAAGTCCTGCTTGTTCTCAGCCAGAACAGCGATCGGCCTCTTCGCACCCTCGGGCAATTCGATGGTAGCCTTAAACGTCGTCCTCTCCGAGCTCGGCGCATAGTTGGGCACGTACTTGGCGAGGCTGTCGTAGAACTCGCTGTTCCATTCTGGATCCGCGTACTGCGCAGCATCGGCTCTTAACTCGGCAAGCGTCGTCTCCGGACCCCCCTTGTTGAAGTAGTAGTACTGTGGACCAAAAGTACGGTCGAAGCCATGCGTGATGTTGGGGACAGGCGCCCCGTGATGACCAGACACCATGTAGTTGTACTACAAATGTTCAGAGATGAGCCACTATCCCCTCCTTTTCAGCCGAGCGGAGAGATGTTAAGACTCACAACAATACCATCCACCACCAAATCAGAGTGTAGCGGTCCACCATAGTATGTTTCCCTTGTGTTATGCACCAACCAAGCACCATACGTATTGCCGTCCGAGCTGGTCGATCCGTCCGAGAACTGCCCATGTACGTCGTGGTCGCGCCACAACTCAGCAAAGGCATATTTGGTGAAGTAATCAGAATATTGCTTCACATAAGCATCGTTCGTCACGCCTTTGAAGTAAGTCGTCGCGTCCTGGACCGTAACGCCCCTCCTGTTAGCATCGGACGAAGGAAACGGTGCCCAGTTGCCCTCGCTACCTGAGAGGTGAGTCCACAAGCGAGTGTTGGGTCGGAACAAGGTACGTAGCTCGCCCAGTCCTCGAAGAAAAGGCGTCCGCTGGTTGAAGTATGTGACTCGAGAGAAGACGTGTAACCCAGTTTCGCCTTCTCGTAAGAACCAATACTGCTCCAGCGTCTGGTTGGTAGAAGCATATGTATCGCTCATCACGACACCACCAAACGGCGTTCCGGTCGAGTCCACGTCGTTGATCAGCTTGTACCGTGCCGTGCCCCCAGGTGTCCAGAAACCGCTGGGGATACAGGAGCAGTCGAGGTAAGGTCCCTTGCCTCCACTCGCCGAACCTAATAAGTCCTCCTTTCCCAGGCGGATTTCCGCAACTTGGCCGCTACTTTTGCTCACAGCCACGTATAAGTCGTCATTCTGTAGGATGTATTGACTACGGGTCTCCGTGGCGCTAAAGAATGCTGCTGCCTGGGAGAGGCAGGCCGCAAGAGCCAATATCTTCAACGTCCTCATGATGCTATAGTTATCACCGCCAGCTACACAAGAATAATCATCATGAGTCTGCCCTAGGCCGGGCACGTCCGATATATAGGTACCTGGTCACGGACACTATCTCCCGTGTTCGTGACATCTGGGTCATCTACGAACTCACCTTTGCTGGGGTGAGCATCTCGGTCTCTCTTGAACCGAACGAGTATCCTGGGGAAGCTTGCGATTTACTTGATATACATGGCAGAATGCGGGGATCTTGGCCGCGCATTGTTACATAGTCCGTCGAATTGGGTTAATACCCAGCATTCTAGATCCGGGCCCTTTTTATGGATCTTTAGGCAGATCCGGCAAGGAACCAGAATTGGCCGGTCTTTCTAGCCTCAAGGAATCCGTTTATTGAACATAAGATTTAATATAAGCGTGATGCTACTCACTATGCTACTCACCATGCAAGGGGCACTTGGTCTGAGTCTGGTTTATGTCGCCATTGGGCGATTTGATATTGAGAGGCAATCAGTTCTCACATACCTACTTGGATCCAGATTTTACCAACCGCACCGCTTCATTGGTTTAGCTATAGGCACTTAACGCTGCCGCCGATTACCTTAGGATACCTCATAAGGGATTTCTCGTCCTGTATCATACTGGATTTGCTTAGTAACCTGGGTTTCTACTGAAGTGGCGGCGTCTGGGAAGGTACAATAATATAAGATACTTCGGTCAAAAATGTCAGATAGAAAAAGCCTAGTACTCAGGTGCCTGGGAAGACAATTTTAAAGATATACCTACCTATTACCTAGTAAGTAGGTACTTTACTAGCCGCCAACTTGTACATTACATGATAGAAAGGCACAATCATTTATGTGGTTGTTAAGCTGCGTTCATACACATCCATGGATATCCTTAAAGACCACTCATTTGCCACCTCCCACCGGCATCGAACTCAGCTCGAATGGCCTAGATACTACCTAATCAGCTGCATAGGAATGAATTGCATACTTGACCGGGTATTTACCAGAGAATTGTCTTATGGTCCCCATCGATGTCACCACCCCTCTCTAGGAAGTTAAGTTGGTATTTCTAGCTTACAATCAAGCCGAGAGGGGAGTAGATCGAGAAGCCAGTATACACTTCCCACACTGAATAACCACCAATTGTCAAGGCATTGATCTTCTTAATCCTTTAAGACGTCACCACGTCCCTGGAAAACTCCCCACCGAAGTAGCCACGCTATTCCAAGGTGTACACAATAAGACCTCAAAATGATACCTTCTAGGTTATATGTCGTACTGAAACTCACTTTCGTCTACTTCACATTGTTAGCATTCGCAAATAGTGTGTCGACTTCTCGTAGGTTCATGGAACGTGTTTTCTACGAAGACTAATATATAATATCCAGGTTTCAATGTCAGCTATAACAAGTCTATGTCTATCACAGAGACCAAATCCACAGAACCAGCTGCCGGCGACTACATCGTATCGAAATCACCCATCGAGGGCAAAACAGTATACTCCAGCTTCACAGAGGTAGTAGCAGCCATCCAGAACATCCCAAGTTCAGAGATCGTATCCGTGTTCGTATACCCGGGGCTGTACAAGGAGCAAATTGTCCTCACCCGCCCCGGCACCACCATCGTCCGCGGCTACTCGGAGGACCCGTACGACAGCAGCCGCAACGAAGCCACGCTCCAGAACAGCCGCGGCGTCGACACCCAAGCCGACCAGAGCAACTCGGACTCCGCGACGCTGTACTCGCGCGCCGGCACCCTCCAGCTCTACAACCTCAACCTGCACAACGTCTTCGGGCAGACGCGCAACTACGCCTCCCTCGGCTTCGCCGTCGGCAACAACGGCCGCGTCGCCCTGTACGGGTGCCAGGTGGCCGGGAACCAGGACACGTTCGACACGAACGCGGGGACCGCCGTGTTCGCGTGGAACACGCGCGTGGAGGGGTCCATCGACTTCGTGTGGGGGGCGGGCGCGGCGTACTTCCTGAACGCGACCGTGGTGCCCAACACGGGCGGCGGGCGGATCGCGGCGATGAAGCGGGCGTCGCGGGACGGCGCGGGGGGGCTCGTCTTCGACCAGTGCGCGGTGGCGGCGGCGGGCGGCGTCGCGCCCGCGTCCGTGTTCCTGGGCCGCCCGTACAACCAGCACTCGCGCGTGGCGTACGTCCGCACGTACCTGGACGGCTCGATCGCGCCGGCCGGCTGGTCGGTGTGGGGGGCCGCGGACCCGCGGACCGACGGCGTGCTGTTCGGCGAGTACCAAAACCGCGGGCCCGGCGCGGCTACCGGCGCGCGTGCTTCCTTCTCGCGGCAGCTGTCGGATGCGGAGGCTGCGCAGTTCGAGCTCGGGAGCTTTTTCTCCGACGAGGGGACTTCGTGGTAAGTTTCGGTCGTGAAAAGACGACTTGTGAGTGGGAAGGACTAAATGTGCCCTAGGATTGATATGGCCTATGTGAAGACCACACCCTTTACTGCTGGGTCTTCTTAGTATGGTAGTTCTGCTACTGCTCTTGAAAGTGTGGCCACACGAAAAGATACGAAGCAACGGATCCTCGGTCTCTGAAAGTAATAAAGCTGGCTATGAGATTTGGTTAAAACTGACTCGATAGGGGTCACAAAGTATTCTGCTTACCTACTTTCCAAGCTGGAATACCTGCTTAAGCCCAAGTTTACTTCGAGCAAAATGGTTGGGTAGTAGAGATGAAGACAACGACGACGGTTGAGATTTCTGCTGTGATTATGAATTTTTAAACCCCTTTTATAGGCCTATTCTAATGTTGAAATGAGTAGATATGCAGTGATACAGCGCCACCTTTCCAGCTAGCTCACTGTGTATCATCCGGTGGCATATCCCAATTTCTAACGGGTTTCCCGTTTTGTTTCCTCTTCCCAAGTGTCGTACCTCCACCGCCAACGAAATTCATGACCCATTCCCGCACCTTTCGGGTCTTTAGCAGCTGGGGGTGGGCTGGTTTCTTCGATGAGACATCTCTCATATTGTATATCCCACCTTTATCGGCCCTGTCTAATCTCCTTCGATGGAGAAGGTCAACTTTTGTAATGCCCTTTCGCAGACTGTATCCGTGTACCTTCTTCATAAATACACCCAAGGCGACGTTTCGAAGGAGCACAATGTCTTGCCTGCGAAGCTCCTTAAGCACCGCGGCCGAAGGGTCGTTGAGTTCCGATGACAACCAAAAGGTGATGCTAAAGCCGGACTTGGTCTCGTCGCCAACGATGAGCTCAACTAAGGACTTCGTCGATCCCCATCGGGTTTTGACAGTGCGCGGCTCAGCAATGGAAATAATACCTACAATGATACTTATAGTCATTGTCTGGGGTGTGATGGAATCTAGGTAAGAAGCTGTTGGCACATCTTCGAGGTCGCTCAGATGAGCCGAATGGGTGGGCAAGAGCTGGTTCTGTGACGCCGAAGCAGGATTACTTCGGAATGAGTCGCCTATGGTTGTCTCATCGGTGAGATTTGAGAATGAGTCGTCGGTACTGAAGCTCTGGGATGGCAGTTGGGACGATCTTATGTTGTCGTGCACAATCAAAGAGTGATCATAGTACTGATCGAGCAATTCCTGGTTCGTCTCATTGGTGGACGTCCAGCCCAAAGCAGATTCTATCGAAGCTGTAGGTGCGGCAAAGAAGCCTTCGCCTCCATAGTAATTCTCCCCTACCTGATGAGTTTGAGAGAAGCCAGTAGGTAGGGCAGCCCTCTCGAGGGGAATTGATCTCCAGAGTGCGACATCAAGGGTGGAAGCTGGGATTGTGTTTGCAGCCGGTTCAACTAATGAGCTGTCGAGGTGGGCGAATTCCGCGATGGAACCCGAAAAGCAGTTCAGGAGGTCAGACTCATCCCAGCTAAGTGTACGGCTGTCCGGTGCGCCTGCGAGAATGACAATCCTCCGCACCATGGCAACCTAGCATCCGGTGGTCTTCATGTTATGAGATGAGCATTGGTTAGGGTCGATTTCGACGGATAGAAAGGGAGGACAAGCTAGGTACTAGATAATAGGTATTGATCTAAGCAGGCACCCGATGGGAATTTTGGTGGTTGAAACGGAGAGATAGATAGATGTCTATGATAGCTGTTTGAGGTGTTGACGATTGACGATTGACGGAGTACAAGTCGAGCTACGGGGGCTAAAGAAGCTAAAGAAGCTAAAGATTCCATTAATTGACTTACCCAAGCACCTTATAGTGGGTATTACTACTACTACTACTACTACTACTACCTAGTACCTAGTACTACTACATAGTACCTAGGTACCTATCAGTAGGTACATGTAGGTACCTGTCCAGCTACCTAGTACAGTAAAGCCGGGATATAACGATTATGTGTAGTACCGATATTCTTATAATAGCGATAATTTTTCGCGAACATGCGGTTTTTAATATGGCTGTAACGATATTTCTCGATTTAACGTAGTATCGCTAATTTCTTTTCGGTCATTCCATATATATCGTTATATCACGAGTGGGACTTTTCCTTTTTTATCCATAATTTTGGTGTAACCAGCCCTATTATGTTTAGATTAATTAATTCCCAGCAGCACCCCACTATTCCAAGTCGTTAGTGGGTCCCTTGTAATAAGAATATTCTTATAATAGCGATATAAAATTGGTAGACGCCCCGCATCGTCTTAACCAGGCTTTACTGTACCATGGTACCCCACATAGAACTTGGTTTGTTGACGCTGCCTTGTTTTTAAACCAGTCATATCGACTTGCGTATTGCGATTTGTTTACATTGGTCGGTGCATCGGGTACCAACTTGGTTGCAACGTTGGTTTCACCCATTAACCCATTAAAATCACAGTTTTTTGCCCTTCAATATTCCCACCATCCCACCATAGTCTACGTACTACATAATGTATACATAGTAAATAACATAACCCAAACACACCGAACACACCAGACCCATCCTGAGTTAGCAGTACCTATACTCACTACACTACCACCGCCTATCAACCACCCAAACCACACATAGCAAGTCACAGAACTTTTTAGCAATCTCCTACATTGCTTTTTGTTTTGTTACTTACCACCATGTCCCAGGAGACGGGACTTTGGAGCGTTCGTCGACCACGAGAGGTATGCTCATTTCATCTTATCTCCTTCACTCACTCAATTATTCACCCCTTTATTGATCTCAGCGATATTTTCGTCTTGTATTTGTTGCGACTATTTACAATTTACAATTTACAATTTACGATTGGCATGACTAACTTTTACTGTCGCCTAGACCCTTGGCGGCATCAATCCCAATTCCGCGATACCTCAACCCGCCTCGGCAATGAAGAGATCGCATTCCATCAGCGGCAATGGCGGTGGCTCTTACGCCGGCAGCCATATGCGATCTGTGTCGGGATCTAGGCAATCCCTCGCACTTGGTCGTCCCAGCCAGCACATGTTTTCGCGAACTTCTTCTGGCACCAATCTGGCTGAGATGGGCATGTCTTCCGTGAAGCGATCTTCTTTCCAAAACAACCCCGGCTCAAACCTCAAACCATATGCCTCTGGCAGCATACCAATGCGATCCTCAGAGCAAGATCAACGCAGGAGCAGCATCTACCGCCCTCGAACCTCCACCACCGGCCCCGGCAATCACCAGAGCTTCTTCCAACAAGCTCCTCAAGCTGCTGGTGTTCCGCGAGATCCCCGCCCTTTGAGAGACCGATCCTTCCAGGCGCGAATCGGCCAGGAGCTGCTGGAATACTTATCCCAGCATAACTTTGAGATGGAGATGAAGCATACCTTGTCGCACAATATCATCAAATCACCCACCCAGAAGGACTTCAACTACATGTTCCAGTGGCTGTACCATCGCATCGACCCCAGCTACCGTTTCCAGAAGAACATCGATCAAGAAGTCCCTCCCATCCTAAAGCAGCTACGCTACCCGTATGAGAAGAGCATTACTAAGTCGCAGATTTCCGCCGTAGGCGGTCAAAACTGGAGCACATTCCTGGGCCTGCTCCATTGGATGATGCAGTTGGCGCAGATGTTGGAGGGTTTCGCGTGTAACCGCTACGACGATGCTTGCTTGGAGAGTGGTGTCGACGTCACTGGCGACCACATCATCTTCGACTTTCTCAGCAAAGCGTACCAAGATTGGCTTGCTATGGACGCTGATGCCACCGACGAGGACGCCGATGAAATGCTTGCGCCGCATGTTGAAAAAATGGCCGAGGCGTTCGAGATATCCAACTCCAAGTATCGATCCGAGCTCGAGATGCTCGAGGCGGAGAATGCTCGATTGGCCCAAGAAATCGAGGACCTCGAGAAATCAACCCCCGATCCTCGTGTCCTCGACAACCACTTCAAGATCATGGAGGAGGACAAAGTCAAATTCGAAGAATACAATGCGCTTGCCCTGTCGAGATCTGACAAGTACGAGAACCGCATCGGGGTCCTACAGGAAGAACTCGACAAGCTGATGGAGGAGCTGAAAGAGGCGGAGGACGAGCGCCGCGCGTTGCAGAAGGAAGTTGACGACCAGGGCATCAGCATGCAGGATATCGACCGCATGACCTCGGAACGCGAAAGGCTGCAGAAGGGGATAGAATCCGCTACTCAGCGCCTGGACGAGGGTAAGAAGAGGGTGGCAGAGAAGGAGATGGAAGCCAGTCGTAGACTGGACGAGCTGGAGAGGCTTGTTGACAAATACAATACGCTCGCCTACCAGATCGGCCTCATTCCCGCTACGGCTGTCAACGCCAAGGGCCAGTCGTACGAGTTGTCCGTGACGGTAAACGAGTCGGACTTCACAGGATCAATCATGAAGGGCTCGTACTCGAGTGGGGCGGGAAGCGAACGCCTATTGGCAGATCCAGTGACGGGATACCAACCGGCACACATCCTTAACTTGGACCTGCGCGGGCAAGTTAAGAACCGCTTCTTAGCCTTGAAGAAGGAGATCTCCGAACGACGAACCGCGGCTATGGACGCCATGATGAAGGACCACGACCTCCTTGACGGCATCAAAGAGGAGATTGAGGACAAACGAAACGAGGTGGAAGCCCTCGAACACAGAGTTAGGGCCGCAGAGGAGGAGTACGAGAAGACGAAAGAGGTATGTGTATCTTGACACGAATGCAACGGTCTAATTTATTTACTCACGGCTTGCTAGGTCACCACCACGCAGAAGCTCGCCTCGGATGCGCAGATCGAGAAGATGGAGAAGGAGCTCGCCAAGATGCGTGCGCAGCTCACGGAATCCGTGCAACTGATGGAGCAGAGAGAGATGAACACCAACATCGAGTACGTTGCTCTTTTCTCATCAGCCTCCCTTTTTACAAACGGTCTCAGGCTAACAGCGAACTTAGGTACGAGCAATTAACTCTTCGTGCAAATTCGCTGCGCGAGGAGCTACACACGGAGATTGAGAGGATGCTAAACGACATCATCAAGTTCAAGGTGCACATCCAGAAGAACCTGGAGGACTACGAGGGCTTCGTGGCGGACGAGCTGGAGAAGGAACTCGGTAGTGACGAGATGAGGGATGATACCCGTGGCTTCGAGATTTGATTACGGCATTGTCGCGTCGCCGGGCGACAGGGTTTGACTATCACTGCTGCTCCCGTGGCTTACTAAAGTTGGGTTCTCGCGATACCTTGTTGCGTGGCGTTGGACTGGATTACTATACCTAGGTACCTAGATGGTAAACGACCGTAATGACCATGATGCCTTGCATGTATGTATGAGGGTTGGTTAGGGACTCAACCTCCATCGGACTAAATAAGACGTTTATTGCAACAGTGATGGTTTATGCGGTCTCAAGTTGTATGAGACGGTCTGGTGAATTATACCCGTTTAGCGATGCCAAACTCAGCTGGCTCTGTTAGTGGTAGTCTATCTTACATTGCTGCCATCCCAACTTAACGAAGTTGACCATTGGGTCTTATGCTCGGGCTTAAGAGCCGACGCAGTGACAATTGTTTTGCGTTCCTTGCTAATGAAGAGATATTAACGACAAATAGATCATACGAATAAGCATTGGTACCCGTGGTAGAGACGTGGGCCCAGCGCCTTTGTTCTAACACCGGAACCCAGAAAAGGGGTACAAGTATCAGACGTTATCGATAAAAAGTGGTGGAGTTCAGGCTTCCCGAAGTACAGGGTAGCTAGCTTCAACGTGAACCCCGCCAAAGCTGTGAACTTCACCATTTCTCGACTTCATCTATAGATTAGCGGCTGACACGTATAGAGCTTCATTGCCATAATAAATCATAATCCTAAAGAACCTGATTAATAACCACACTCATCACCGCTCATACCCATCGACCCAACGACCATTACCTTCCCCAAGATGTCCACGACCCCATCCTCCTCCACCAGCGCCCTCGCTCCTCCTCCTCCTCCCGCCGGCCCCCCAGCACCAGCACCAGCACCAACCTCGACAACCACCACCAACCCCCCCTCCTCCTCGTCCAACGCAAACCCAACCTTCGAATTCCCGCGCGAGTACAACTTCCCGCCGTTCTTCACGCGGCAGACGAACCTAACGACGCTGCACAGCCAGCTGGAGAAGTGGTCGTCGCTGGTGCTGGCGTACTGCCGACACCACCGGCTGTTCCGGGTGGCGCTGTCGTACGAGGGCGCGGCGCACGAGGAGCTGTTCCGCAACCGCCGGCTGGGCCGCCAGCTGCGACTGGCGGACGCGCGCGAGGTGCTGGAGTTCATGCGGCGCGAGGGGCGGGCCGAGGCCGTGGGCGGTGGTAGCAATAGCAGCAATGGCGGGAGTGGGAGTGGTGGTGGGGGTGCAGGAGGAGGAGGAGGAGCAGGGGGGGGAGGTGATGTCTACTGGGTGTACTGGAAGACGCCCGAGGAGTGGGCGGCGCTTGTCGAGGCCTGGGTCGAGGATACGGCGCAGAAGGGCGCGGTGCTTACGCTGTATGAGCTGACGGAGGGCGAGGGGACGAGGGGTACCGGTGAGTTTCTCTTTTCTATAGCATGATATCTGGTGGGGAAGGAGAAGGGAAGGGGGAGGGAAAGAAGGGCTGGGAAGCACATGAGAACAGACGGTGATGAGGAGCATATCACTAACGCGCATGATCTACTAGAGTTTTACGGCCTCGACCCCGAACTACTCCAAAAAGCGCTCCAGGTCCTCGTCAAGCGTGGCAAGGCGCAGATCTTCGGACAGGAAGACCAACAAGGCATTAAGTTTTTCTGAGTGGATTGGTTACGCCTAAAGCTTTGGTTGCGTCGTTCCAAGCGGAACATAGCACCTAGGACATACACAAGAGCCGACCGCCACGTCCTACGGGAACAATGGAAAATTATTTAGGAGCATAGCAAGTAGCGTGGTACGCCATCCAACCGGAAGGCGTGCAAGGACACGGATATCACTAACGCCTCCTTCCTCTCCGCCATCCGAGTCCCAAAACCATCCGTGTAGCCGATCTCATACGTCAAGGACTAATAAAAGCGGGAACGCCAGCCAAACGCAGATATACCCACCATTAATCGAAGAAGTTGGACACCAGGTACTTCTCGTCGAACGAGACCTCCTGGTTCATCACCACATCCAGCAGCCAATCGGCAGCAACGATACGAGGTTCCATGTTTCCCTTTCTCGCCATGTCCTCGAATTTCTTCCATAACTTCTTCTCCTCTGTACTCGTGTTGCTCAGCAAGTACACCGGGTCGGGACCGCCCTCGTCGTCGTCCGGGCTAGTGGGCTTGATCGTGGTCCCGCTCCTCACACCGTACACCATGAAGAGGGCACCATTGGCTTCCGCGATGGCTTGGTAGCCCGTCGGGCCGTTCTTGATGCTGGATGTGCAGTAGATAGGAATGCCCCAAAGGAGCTTGCCCTGGTTCTGACGGGCTCGGCGGACCGAGGCCTCCAGCTTGATACCAAACTTTCGCTCGTTCTCCTTGTCCTTGAGAACATATCCTTTCGGGTTTTGGACTTCCTTCGTATCTAGACAATCCTCAATCCACTTCGAAGATACGATGGTGGCTCCCTTGGAGAGGTTCCGAAGGAATTTGACTGTCCGCACTAAGTGTGGAGCCACAAGATAGTCACACGGTTGGCCATCCGGGACCACGGCGATGCCTAGATCGCGTAATTTCTTCTATTTGTTGCGTTAGCACAATCCAGCCCATGGGCTGTTATCTAATTAACTTACCCTATCCGCATCTTCACGGTGCTTGTCGTTAACCCATCGTTGGAATCCGGTAAGCACCACCCGCATGTTGATATCTGGGAGGGATGGTCTGGCCTTCTTTGCGGGTCGTTTTTCACTTGAAGGTTCTTTCTCTTCACTCGCAGCGGATGGACTAGATGCACTGCGACGGTGGAGATTCTCTCGCTCGATATAATCGGCAGCTCGCTTCCCTCCCCAGGGGCCGTGACCGTCCTTAAGTCCTCGCTTCTTCTCTTTCTCGTACAGGGCGATGTCAGGAGCAAGGACAGAAAGACGATTCAGTGCCTTATCCTTTGCGCTCCGACTCGAAGAAACCGTGGACGGCGTCTCGTTTTCCTTACCAGCACGGACGTGTCGACCTTTGGCAGGGGTAGCAAATTGAGTGCTAGATTTGCGGCGCATTTGCGGTGCCGGCACTCCAAAGACATCGGCTGTCTTCTCCGCATACTCAGCATCGGTGTCCTTCATGACGTCAAATTCCTTATGTGCTTGACGGCCGATCGCGACACCCTCAGCGGGGCCTTCCGAGAATGAATTCTCGTCTGCCATCTCCAGTACCTTACGCTTTCGCTTAGACGAGGACGTGAGGCTTTCCGGTTCACCAGGGAAATATAGAGTTCTCAGTCTCTCTTTATCAAATGGAGTTTTGCCAATAACTTCCCCCAAATTTGTGCGAGACGGGAAATGCGTATATTTTGGTACTGAGAGCGGTTGGATCTCGCACTTGGCATAGCTTTCCTCAATCCATAGATGGTTAAGGATCTCAATATGCCAATCGCGAGCAGCTTCACATTTCTCACCACTTTGGCGGGCCGTAATCAAATGCGTGTTTTCGGTCTTCATGGTCCTAGTATACGCGGCTCCGGTGGCTTTGATCAGATTCTCGAGGTATATGCGGGCCTCTCCGCCATAGTTCGATACCGAAATTGTAGTGCCTTTGAAGCCTGGGATGCCATCGCGTGGAACCGGGTAGTGGAACAGGCGGTAGAGAGGGTCCGCGTATTCGTTACGGGTGATGAGATAATATAGCCAGGACAGGTTCCCAACCGTCTTCCCAGCTTGTGAAGCGCGTATGTACTGCGGTCCATCACGATACTGGCAGACAAACCAGTCGCACGATTCGACATCATCGGTCATCTCACCCCCACCGTGGACGATCAGTCCCAGAACAATTTGTTTAAGCCGATCTCTAATCGACAAGTCTGTTGACAACATGATCCGCTTGCCTTCAAAAACGGTAAGCCTAGGACGTTCCCCCAAGTCACTGGGGGGGCTTGGGATGTAATCGGGTCGAGCCGATGTAGCACCCTCCAAGTGTTGGCTCGACGGCACTTTGACCGCATCTTCAGGATCTGCGCGCAGGTACTCGGGGTCGGGCAAGAGATACGGCTTCTCGTCAATCCGCTTTCCGAGCTTGAAGCAATCATCGAACCTAGAGTAGATTAGACCTGGTGCCTCTTCTCCCTTTATACCGAAACACTTACCAATGAGGAAGCACAATCTTAATCTTCGGATTCTTAATTGAGGCTAAGTGGCATTTAAAGTGGTCCATAGAGAGAGCACAGATATGGGTGGTCGCCCTGGTGACATCATTCGAGTCCATACCACCCATAGCCATGGTAGCACCAATGATGGCCTCGGCGTCGGTGGGTGGTATATCAGCGCACGACAGTATCACATCGGAGAATATCATTCGTGGGTCGGGCGTGAATGGGCGCAGCTGGGCTTGCTTGCCCTTCGCTATGGATGCCGAGATCCATGAGGACTTGACGATAGGGATCATCATACTCGTCGCTGTGGCGTATTCGGGAAATTCGATCGTGTTAGCGACAATGTGGGTTACCTTCTCTAACGGTCGTTCGTCTCTACTGTTGCGACTCATGCGTACGACCTCACCGCCATGTCGCACAACACTTTGAGTTAACTAGAATAAAGTTAGTCATGGCATTCAATGATGACAAAAGACCTTCGGACTATAGCGAAGTGGACGCACCTCCTCGATAAGGCCTTCGACTAAATCCTTGCTAGGAACAAAGAGCACCTTGCAAAGGTCGAAAAGCCCGCCAGGCGCTTCTTGCTCCGGCATCTTGAGTTTGTAAACGTGAGAATTGGTATATGTAGTGTGTGTAGCCTGGGTCAATGTCAATGGTTCAAGACATTCCTGTGAGGAATCTCTATACTTGGAATTGGGATGTGGATGAGAATATGGATGAGGATGTGGGCGAGGATGTGGGCGAAGATGAGGATGAGGATGAGGATGCGAGTGGAGAAGGGAAAGAAGCCCAAATAATAAAGTTTAGGTGGTTTTTGTAAGGGAATCAAATACGTTTCGGGGGGGGAACTGTGGACTAGGTACCTAGTAGGTAGGATATGTAGGTAAGTAAAGGATTACTTGCCCAAGATTTTGCTGGGTTCAAGTTACCACGGTGTGGGAGAAATTGGCGAAATTGGCGAAATTGGTACTGATTTAGCAAATGGCGGGACAATTTGTTTTCCAGGAACTGCCCAAGTGCTGGACGCGTTTAAGGATCGTCGCCAATTAACGCGAAAACGAGTCGCGATCAGCTGACGTTTAGCAGCTTGCCCAACTGCCTACCTACTAGGTAGGTACCTAGTACTAGGTACCAGATACATGTACCTAGTACCTCTGATGGCCATGTTAAGCTGTTAATTGCATACATGTACCTAGTGAAGCAAATACCTAGGTACATATGTAGATACCTAGTAGTAACTCGGATCGTCGAACACTAGGTAGGTACCTATGTACCTAGCAGTATGTAGTACCTAGTACTAGGTACTAGGTATCTATCCGTACTTAACGTTCTCTTCCTTTTTCTAACACTCTTCGTTGTAAAGGATGTCGTATTCCTACATGTATATATGGCCGACGGCCCCTCAAACGAATCGTGAGTCACACCAAGATACCACATTGTGAAAGTAGCAGGTATTGCTCAGTACCTAGTACCGATCACCCACTTGACTCATAACATTAAAACGGTCTATGGAGGCTTGAGTATCACACAGGGTGGCCGCATATGTGCTTCTGCCTACAATATAACAACACATCGCAAAGGAAGCGCTACTCCGAGTCGCCCCGATCAACGACAGGAGACAAATGCCAAATGGCGCTCCTTACCTGACCGTGACCACAACGCGATGCTGCCCTCCCGTTTCTTCAGTTATGTACAACTGCGCGTCGCCTTCTGCCTCAGCGGCCGGAATCCTTCCCAGATTTGTCATGGCTGTTTTCTCGTCTATTGTCACCCTGTCTATCTTGCCCTGCTTAGGAACTGGGAGTATCACTTTCCCCCTCGTACCCAGCGGTACCGTATATTCCAATGCATAGCCGCTGTCGCTGTCTGTGGCCCAGGCGGCAGAGAATTTACCCAGACTCGTGGTGAACCCGCCCTCAGCATGCGTGAGGTCCCCAAATTGAGGGGCAAGTCGCCACGTTGAGCCAGCTAACCCAGTAACGCTGAGTCCAAGAACGTGCTCTGTCAACGCTGTGACCGGACCTGTCGCCCATCCATCTAAAACCACTTAAATTAGCCATCTTCCCGCATCAGCCTTGAGGATATACTTATGATCTCCTTCTCGATAGATAATATTTTCAGGGGAACCCAGTAAAAGGGATGGGTCAATATTACTCACGGGCATGGGAGGTATAAGAGTAGACCTCTTGGTATCCGGCGTCATGTCGGTAACCAAAAGAGCCATCCACAAGATACCCTTCAACCATAGTCGACTGCGTGCCGTTCTCATTGTTCAAGTACCAGCCCCAACTAGTGCGAATTAAGTCCAGAGCACGCTGCGTCTGGCCGGTCAACAAGTGCGCTTGGATTTCAAACGAGGAGATAAACGGTGACACTTCGCCAGGAAGCTCTGGGCTCTCTGCTCCAATTGGCGTCCAATTCTCCGTCAGATACGAAGATATACTCTGCGCCTGGCTCGACGTAGCGTCCACGACACCAAACAGCACCGCAAGTGAATTACCATCCTGAGGGTGTAAGCCAGTGTCGTCCTCGCGCGCCTCGATACTGTCATCGAATGCTCCGAATTCTCTATCCCAAAGCCTCGCATTTATAGCCTGCTGGAGCTTGGCAGCAGCTTTCAGCCACGTCGAATTAACTCCGCTCGTATCACCAATCCAGGTAGCCAGTGTAGAACCAGTGGTTAAAGCATGATAATAGAGCATTTGCGCCGACGTCAAAGTGCTGTTGACGTAAAAACGGCCCCAGTCGTCCGTGTAACCCGTGATATTCAAAAGACCCAGAGACGGGTCGAGTTGCCTGGAAAGAAAATCCATGCCTGCGCAGTACTTGGCCCAGTGGTTTCGGATGAAATCTAGATCCCCGGAATAAAGGGCATAATTATATGTTCCAATCATGGTCCACCTAATGCCACGAGTAGGATTAGTAAAGACTATTCCTGTATTGGCCGGAAAAGGGGGTATCATGAGGTCTTACATGTGATACGTATCACTATTCATGGCAAGAAGCGGCGGTCCGGAAAACGGAAATAGGCCATTCTGGGTCTGTATGCAGAGAGAACGAGGTCGTTAGCAGGGACTCCCACGTGGATCCGGGATATAGGTACTCGTTCGTGAGAGGTGGCACGAACCTGAATGTTATACAAAATCGACAGGGCGTTTTTAACACTCCTAAAGACGGTGAGCATAGGAATACGAAGGCAGATACAGAATAGAGGACCAACTCGGTATCGCCAGTGCTGTAAAATGAGGCGGGGATGGCGACGCCCATATCTCCGGGCCACACCGTCCTATCCCTATAAGATCAAAGCATTAGAACAGATGAAAAAACTCTAGAGCTTGGTGCACATTACCGCTTTGCGCCATCGGTATTGATAGTATCTCCAGGACCAATTATACCATCATTCCTCCATTGGGTCTCTGGTGCAGGCCAAGCCCGTCCAGTAGTTGGAGAGAGCGCATTTGTCTGAAGAGTCTACAACAATTGGTTTAGCGATCACCTCACGTACATAGAACCTAGGAAAGTATATGACATTCGAAGTTTTCATATTGTAACAAACAACTGTACTTATATACAGCGGCAAGGTGTTAAAGGGACATATACTCACATAAGCACCACTATACCAAATTTTATTAAGCAAATCATCACTGCTGTGGAAATATCCCTGGTAGGCCCGTAGATTTGACCAAGTCGGCTGGAACGATATTTCCAAGCTCACGTTCCCAATTGTGACAGAGGAGCTGGCTCCGACAAGGAAGAGCGTCATATACCGAAAGCCTCCACGTAGTTGTACATCCGGCATAACATAGGTATGCGCACCGGCCGAGGAGAAATTGGCATAAAGTGCGCCATCATCTCTTTCATATACGCCACTAGATGAGTCCGAGACACGGCCAAGCCAATCCCTAGCTTCTGTGAAGGCTATGCCGAGAGCGCCCTCGCCGTTAGTTGATGACACGCTATATTGTATCGTAACAACACCTCCAACCTCCTGGCCGAAATCATAGTAGACATCGGACTTATTGGTAGTCAGGGAGACAGCTCCTGCCAAGGGACCTTTTCCCGTGTCAAAGTCGTAGGCAGCCTTGGGAGTGACCACTCGTGACGCCGGCGCGAAGATATTCGATTCCCATTCACCTGGGAAGGCTGCCGCTTGTGCGCCTGTACATTTCGTATCTCTCCAGCAGTTCTGAGCGAGGACGGCCCCAAAAAAGACCGACCATATTGCGAGTACGAGTGGAAACGAAGAAGAGCGAGACGCCATAGCGAGGGAAACGACGTAGAACTACTGTGACGGATAGACATACTGCACCGGGGGAACCTCCAACAGCGAGGCATGGGAATATATGAAAACGACATGTATCAAACTGTCTCCCTTGATTCGGGTCATTGTCGAGGCGAGAGCTGCAGGAGCTGTAGTTCAAGCCACGCGCGATGTAAACATCACAGCGTACATAGTCCGTGTATGCACACATTCTCGTCTCAGCTTCCTGCCGAGACCAACATATCCACCCCCGCCCCAATTAGATCTACCTAAGTCTAGCTTGACAGGGACAAACGCCTGGGATGACAACATCATGGGAACCGCGTCGTTGGGAATCATTGGTCGAGGCCGATGTTCTCCTGCATTCCAGGCGTGGTTCGGCCAGACCTAGGCCTAGGATATCGATGCGGGGGAGGCATGTTTGGTAGCTTGACAAGGTCTACATGTAGCAGGTATCTGATTCTCCGATAAACCAGCCCCGGTCTCCGGTCCACTTAATCCCCGGACATGTCGACCTTGACGCCGCATGGAATCCGAGGGCGTCTCACTCGCGTGTAGGGTAATAACGAAGAATTATATAAGATCGGCGCTGAATGTCCCATACCCTATCGGCGAGACAGTCTTGTGCTTGGTGCGAGCCGCGTTCATTTAACTTCATTCTAGTCGTACTGAGCGGAGGGTCTTTGCTGCATATCAGATTAGGTTTGGAGACACCCACGTTGTCGGGATCCGTGGTACCAACCTGCTTACTGTCGATCTCCCAGTCAGGATCCAATTAATTTTCGGCACCGTTAAGTCTTACCCGTTCCCCTCCATTTGCATGTTTGACCGGCTTGCCAAAATACCAACTTATTACTTACATGTATGTAGGTATAGTATCTACTTAGGTATGAATGTGTGGTGTAGGGATAGGGGTAAGATATCAGCTTTCCGAGGTATGACGAGTAATGGCGCATCGGTGAAGCATAATGGCAGTCGTTTCTCCTCCGTATCGTAAAGAGACCCAGTGGCATGGGTCTAGCGGGCAAACTTTATCGTGCGGGCTTGGTTTAGCAAGCTGAAGTGCATAGGTAGCCCTAATTCTCAGAGGTCTTTAAGCCTTGAGAAGTGAGAAGCCACTTACACAAATTGTAGAAGCTGGAAGTGCTTTTCTTCTTGGAATGTATCTCACGGCTCAGCACAAAGCGAACTAAACTCCATCAGTGTTCTTTAATCGAAGAGGAAAGCAAAGTAGACGTCACACAATCCGCAATAATCACCGAGCGTCAAGCCTCGTGTCATGGAAAAAGTCGACATAGGTTGAAAGTTGCCAATGCTAACAACGGACTCGAAGTGATATTGTTGCTCGTGAAAATGGGGTCCTGGAAATTAGAACTGGCATTATAGATGAGCGTAGATATTATATCGTAAGACACGGATGAGCCCGAGCTTAGATTCGATATAAGTGAGTGCCAATATCATTGATGTTATATGTAGTACGCACCTACCTAGTAGTCTTGATAGTAAGCCAGCTTCCTACCAGGTAACGAGGGATTCGAAAACCTGGCATTCGACCGTTGCATAAGTCTGCACTGAATCTGGTACTTGTCTATATCGCCCCTTCAGCGCAAGCACGTACGCAAACGAGTGTTGCCAGTGCTTAGATGCCCCCAACATACATGCGGTACGAGAGTTGAATGTGACTAATTGCCATAGAGGTGTGGATGCTAAATTATGAAAACTAGGACGCGTGCCTCCGTAGACGGCATCGCGCGAAGAAAACCTACCCGTACAAGATCACACACAGGAATTATTTTCTAGCCTGGTAAGACATGAGGAAGTCATATCTATATTACCTAGTCGTTGGATCTAGGCTGTTGAATTTCAAGGTCGGTACGCCGCAAAAGCACAGTAATACAACGAGAGCCTCTTGCATGAAGCAATGGAACCTCCACACGGAATAAAAATAGCTGGGGGTAATTGAGGCAGTGATCACGGCGTGGGGAATAAACCAACAACCAGGGCAAGGATAGATAGTCCCAGTTTATAACACATATAGAGAATAAAGTAAGGATTGAAGAGGCCGACCGAGCACTGGAGATTAGGTGAGGACTTAGGAATCGAGAGGACGAAAAGAACGAAAAGAACGAAAAGGACGAAAAGGACGAGAAAGCGAATAAGAGAAGTACGCATGCATCAACTAATCATCTTATTTAGTCTTCCGCTAGGTCCTTAGGTGCCTAGTCGCAGTGGGACGCGGCAGCTAAGAGGGCAATTACCCCCGAAATACTGCGTAGTAGCGAATTACAAACAAATCAGCTACACCCTTTTGGTCAGAGGCTTCTTCAGGTGCTTTATTGCTCATTCCGGAGCCCTGGAGCTTAGAAGCTTTGAATGTTCAAGTTTTCACTGTTCTGTCGCACGTGACAGTTGAATTGATCTAATGCTTGAGCTCAGCGTTGTTCAGGGGGCTTGAAAACTACTGTAAACATCTTAATCGCTATATTATAAATAAGCCGTAAATAGCAAGCCAGCTAGGTACCCAGGCAGCCCCTAGAACAACTTGAGAACACTGAAAAAAACAAACAAACAGAGGGTCTGGCGCCGGGCTCTGATGGCGCTAATGCAGCATTATGAACCAGTACTGATTATGAACGTCTAAACTTGCAGCGCTTGAGTTCATGAGTTTCTTTCTCCATCTGATCGATGGTAGGAATACTACTACGTAGTAGGTACCATACCACCGTACCCATACCCATACCATTTCCAAACAGGACCATACCCATACCCATACACATCCAGCCATACTACTTTGTCCACCGTACTAGGTAGGATTCCCATCCTATTACCACGAACCACTTACTACCGAGATACAAAGATACTAGGTACATTGATACTTGTGGAAACAAGAAACAAAAACCCTTTTCAGGCAAGAGGGTTAAGAACTTGGCACCTGGCCAACCACAGTGACGAGACCATGATTTCAAGGTTCTCACACCTCGATTTCGCACACCTGCGCATCCTGCATCCCTAGGTACTACTGCTACATAGTATATGTAGGTACTGCTAGGGCAACGGCTTAACTTCGTTATCTACCTATTTCTAGGTACATAGTATTTACCTAGGTCTCTTCCACGACATTTTGTACCTAATATAAACATTTCAACCCTCCGGAGCCCAACAACTCTATACTTGCAACTTCGGCCGATACAACCCCCTTTATTTGCTTGAGCCATCTCGCCCGTCCGACAAATCCATATAACCCATATTTTTTTTAGTCGATCTGCCGTCGAGCGCTACTTATCTGCTTATACTTACCGTTACTACCTACATCGACACCCGCCGATTTACGTACCTACTGACCTAATTAGTACCTACTGAGCAGGCTGAGGCCCAAGGTTCCAAGGTTACCCGCCGCCTACCTGAGTACTACTACGTAGGTACCCCAGGCGTTAATCGCAAACAGCCCTGGAGCACACCACCCACGCCACCACGCTGCTCTATCTACCTGCCTACATACGCTGCCATTTACCATCAACCCTGACGCGAACGACCACCGCCCCCCCTTCCGACCGACCGACCGTCTTAACATATTACACTCATACTCCCTGAATCATCACATTGCATGCATTCTAGGGGGCAACTTATTGGATATCCAGCATCGACAACGACATTGGACATCGACACGACATTGTCATCTCCATGATAGTGCCGCGACCCGGACGAGACTCTGCTTCGTGCAACCCGACAATAGTATAAGGGGGGGAAATCCTCGAGGTCCATAACCTCTCACGAGGTCGCCGCGAACACCCTCGATGATGGTACGTCATATCAGCTGGTAATACCTGGTCGCATGTCTTGGAATTAGCCTTGGGATATCACCCTTTTCCTCCCAAGAAGTTCATTGTCTCAATAATACACCAGCTTTTTCCTTGGCCTGATCATTAAGTCACTCATGCCACCATGCCACCTACCTATCTGCCCCCTCCCTTCGCTCCCTCCTTGCCGTTTCCTTGTTGCTTACTGTCTCCCTTTGTATTGGCTCTCCTTGCGACTGACCTGACCTAATACCTAGACCTCTCATCGATCTCACGATGCTGGCGGAAGTTTTTCGACTCGGCGAGGCCACGCTAACCAGCTCTCGATATCCGATCCCACTCATCACATAACTGAGACGATCGGCACCTTGTACGGCGATGACGATGACTATCAGAACAATGATTCGCGCCCTATGAGCTTCATCGCGTCCCCTGGGGGAGGCGAGCAAATTCCCCAGCATCGTGAAACCGAACCATCCTCCCCAGATAGTCGTCGACCTCCGCTTCTTCGGACGACTTCCGACAAGACAGGCTCCCAAGGACCGCCTTCTCCTTTAGCCAACGGCAACCCAGCTCAGAAATCTCAGACGCTTCCAGGTCAGATGCCGAGCCAAAGAAGTACCGCATCCAGGAACAGCTCTTACGAGTCAGGTCCCAAATCACCAATATCTCCCATGTCGCCTACGCTCCGTGATATGCGCGAGGATGCCCAGCAGTATCCGATAACCAACATCGATAATCCGAACGATATCGCCCAAGAGCTCAGCAACTTACAAGCGCTACGGCGCATGTCTATGGACGTCTCTAACAACAGCGACCCCGATCTACTCCCCTTTCAAGGAATGTCGCTCATGGCAATGCCGTCTATTGCACCAAAAGGGGACGACGAAGCCGACCCGTCGAGATTACTATGGGTTCCTGCTGGTGTCCACCCGGAACTAGCTCCAACGGAATTCAAGAATTTTGTGGAAAAAAGAGTTCAATCAATGAAACGAAGGTCTTCTGAATCCACACTATCCGTAGATGGGCTGGAAAGAAGCGACTCGGGTGGGCTACGGAGGAAGAAGTCCATGCTCTCGAGGCAAATTGACAACGCAGGGGGGCACGGCGCGGAAGGGTATGTTGATGGTGCTGAGCGGTTGGAAAGGAAGAAATCAGAGAGGCAGTCAGATCAAGGCCCTTCGGAGCTTAGCCTCGATGATCTCGTAAAAGACCCGTCCAAGATTGTTCAGAAGCTTACTCTAGAGTCACAACGGCACGACTCAGGGGGCGAAGCGGCGAACGTGGACGACATGCCCATACTCCCCGTTGCACCGGGCATGGGATTGCGACGGTCGACACGTACCACGTATCGAAAGGGCGGTAGTCTAAAGAATCGACAAGGCTCCCTTAGGTCAGACGAAAAGTTACCTTTCTCAAAGCGTATAGCGGCAAGAAAGAATGAGGAAGGAACAGAGGCATTGCGCATCAATGAAGGGACTGCCGAAGCACCGCCTGGACATGGTTTGACACGAGTGCAATCAGAGCCGATTTCTGAGAACTTTTCGCGACCAACAAGGCCTATACGGCGGCAGCAAACTTTTTCTAAGGACCAGCCATTAGATTCGCAGGAAAACACCCAGCAGCGTGATACCCAAGAACTAAGCCAAGCCACCCCAGCTAGGCCAAAAGGACCGACTCGCCTACCATCTGCCGATAGTATCAGGACATCTACCTCAACTCCACAGATTATCGAAACGCCCATTACCGAGGAGGAACATTCCGCAGCACAGGCTATGGAAAGGAACAGACCTTTCCCCGAAAGATCATCCTCGCAAAAAGGAGCCGCTCAGCCCGCATCTCAGCCCTCACCTGTGCCGGCTGAACCACCAGCCCGCTCCAGCAAAAGGCCAAACCATGGGCAGCCACTTCAGAGCCCGTCGCAGCCGCAAACGACAAGCCGATCCCAACAGCACAGCAGGAACTCAAGTCGGACGCTTAATGATATGTCACAGAACTCATCACCTTTCGCCGGGGCCAGCGCGACTAGCACCGAATCGCTAACGTTCATTCCAACCTTTACTTCGACATCCGAAGAGAGAAAGCCGGAGAAGAAGGGCAAGAAAGACAAGAACGAGAACGAACCAGAGAAGCCTAAGGCTTCCTCCTGGAAGTGGTTCAACAAAGGTGATGACAAGGAGAAGAAAAAGAAGGAAGAAGAGAGCCGGAAGTCCAAGACCAAGGCGCTGGTGGAGAAGGCGCACGATAACGTTCGTCTCGATGTCCTGCAAACCTCGATCGATACGGCGATTCACAAGGGGCGAGAAAGCTTACTGCTAGACCGTGATAGCGTCGACAGCAAGTTGGAGGAAGAGAGGAGAAAAGAGAGCAGTCGCAAATCTACGGATCAGAAAAAAGAAAAGGACGGCATTTTTTCTTCATTCTTTGGCAGTAGCAAAAGGAAGAGTGAGAGAGATTCCGTTAGCAAGAAACACCAAGCCCAAAGATCCTTATCGCCAGAACCAGCTCCATACCGACCCTTGCGCCCCGACGTTGATTACCATTGGACGAGGTTTCCCATATTGGAGGAACGAGCCATCTACCGAATGGCGCATATCAAGCTCGCCAACCCACGCCGCGCCTTGTATAGCCAGGTTCTACTTAGCAACTTCATGTATTCATATCTCGCAAAGGTCCAAGCGATGCATCCTCAATTGCAAGTACCTCAATCTCCCCAACAGAAGAGGTTGCAAGAGGAAGAAAGACGGCGGCGTGAGCAAGAACAGCAGCAGTACATGGAACAGCAGCAAGCGCAGGACAGTATTGACCGCTACAATTTTGAATATCACCGAGTAAGTCAGCGTACCGAGGTTCAATGAAGACTCATCCCTAACCCAAGCCCAGTCGACAACCCAATATGGGGATCCAAGCATGCAGCACGAAGCGGGAGACTATCCAGAAGCGGCTGAGATCTACGACTATGAGCATGGGAAGGATCAAACGAGCCGGGACAATGAATATCAAGGGGTAGATGACTACGACACTCAGGACGGCGATAAGGATTATTATTCGACTTACATGCAATATAACAACCTGAACGGGCGCCGCCAGCAGCAGGGAGAAGAAGAGATGTGGTGAAAAAGCCACACACAAAGCGAAGTTTGACGAAGGCTCCTGCGTGGCGATCGATACAGTGCATAGACCTTCCCGGAGTCCCTAGGGATGGCGGGAATCACTGACTGGCCCTTCGCGGAGCAACCCATCAAGAGCGCCTGGCGATAAAACCCATACCAACCGTACGTATTCTTATCCCACATATCCGGACCTTGTGCTTCTTTTTTTTTGGGCGGGTAGCATGGTGCCTAGGGTGGATACTTAAGTCGTCATTTGCGAAAACCGAAAAGGGGAACGCCAAGCCTGATTTTTCCGGCTTCCTCCTTGCATCTGGAGTTTGTTGCCTAGGTTGCGTCCATTTACATCTCCGGAGGAGTTTGGAAGGGAAGGGGAGCGAGCGGAAGTCATTAGAAAGGGAAGGAGATAACAAAGCAGTGAATTTTATGCGGACCTGCTTCTGGCGGAGGAGAGGAAGAAAGGAAATATATCGAAGGCAGCATCTTTAAGGATGTTTATTAGGGAAGCATACCAGCGGGAAACTTTTACGCGCGGGGCGGGTTGCTAGACAGGTAGGACCCCCCTTTTGGAATATAATAAAAATAAATCGGCCCGCGGGCGAAAACATGCTGTTTTACCTGATCTACGTCGTGATGTGAATTGTGGCTGTTGAAGCTTTACATCCAGAGCTCAATATTTCGTAGGTACGAGCAAGATCAGAGGCTTGGTGGTGCTAGAAAGCCCCCCACTGATGTCGATCTCGTTTTCAAACTGTTTTGGACTCAAAACCAGGGCTAGGAGATGGTAATAGTTCTTCTGGGTAAACCGTTGGTAAAATGACATGATCTCGAGCCCATTGACACACGGGTGTGGGAACAACATGAGACTACGTACAAAAGCTGAACTGTTGATAGTCCGGTATAAATTACCCTAGAATGCCGTCTTATACACCTGGCATGTAGTGCTAGCCTTTCCGTCTAATATCGACCCATATGTTCCCCAGACAGGGACCCGGGTCCTCCAAGGTTATAGTATAACATTGCCTGGGTACCTACCTTTTGAGTCTTACCTACTGGCTGGGTTTTAAGACACTCTATACAACGTCCTGCTGTTCGATTTTGTCACGAGGCGGACCTAGAAGACGCGGAAACAACATCGTTGTTGCGCGAGGAACCTAAGACTATGCTAGGGCTACGGGAGGCTACATATACATGTAGCCGTCTTTGTCTAGCCCTGACAGATTTTTCCATAAGAGAACGTCCGGGTTACAGCCGTTGAGATGGTATTTGGCTAAGCTGAATTTGCTGGCGATACCAACAATCCCTTTTTTCTATATCAGGGCAACATAACACCCAAGCTAGGTACCTAACGGGTCATTCGTAACCCGAATACGTACTCCTACGTCGTGATGATAAATATATATGTAAACACTAAGAGGTGAAAAAAAAAAAAAAGATAGCTGTAGATTTGTATGTCGAAAGCACCGAGCGAGTTTTGGAGGGGATAGAGGGAATGAAGAAAGAGCCATCCGGAAAATCAAACCCCAGAGGAGGCAAGGTGGAAGACATTGTTAGAATTCGAAGCCTTCGGTGTTATTTACTAGTGATCCCCGGAATACCTACTAGGTAGTATAGTTAGGATATTTATCGAGCTCCCCTAGACTTCAGTATCTCTAGCGGGTCGGCCCCCCAAGGTCAAAACGCGTAGTAGAACACTTTGGAGATAAGATACTATAGAATAGGTACGTAAACGGGTAGAGCTGCACATTAAATGATAGTGTTATGCTTCTTTTCGTATGTTAGAAGCTGTGCTAGTTTTTGACCTGCTAATTGGGCTTTGGATATGTCTATCAATCTCATAGTCGGGATGTCTTTGGACGTTATAATTCATATGAACGTACAACATATCCGGGGATCTACTGGGATCATGTTCTTAAATAAATTTATGATACACCTACCAACCTGGGTAGTCAACGTCTATCTTGATATGTGTCACTTACAGGGGCGGCTTGGGTTGCTGGAATACGGTACCCAAGTATCAAGCCGTATGGGCAACGCATATTGCAATTGTGGTTTTCTTACTTCCGGAATGAAGTCCTCTCTTCTATTTTGGATAATTCCGAGTCCCATACGAGAAACTGTAAACGTCAAATTACTTTCGGGCATTTCTGGCGTGGCTCTTGTGGTGACTTACGGGACAAGAGAGTTATACTGGGGATAGGTTGAGTAACACGAGATAATCAAGACAATAGGAAAATGGGTTAATTGCCTCATCCGATGCCACGTGGGTAGCTGGCAGATATAGCAGATATTAGTAATGAAATCATCAATAGATTTCTTGGAATTCGAAAAATCCCAATCCCAATCCCAATCCCAATCCCACAGCTCGAGGTCTTTCAGGTTATTGCGTATGTACCTAGTACCTACATATGCACTTGCCTGTATACATTGATATGTACAGTAGTTTTCATGTGGTTCGTACCTAAGGCAGCTACAAGTTCTATTGCGTTGAGAGGTCGTGCGTCTGGGCAGGTGCGCGGGTGCGTGGGTGCTAGGTCTGTACCTACTAGATACCTAAGGTATTGTACAAAAAGCGTTGGAATTCGAACTGGTGAATCGTTCCTTTTATATTGATCTTGATCTGTAGGGTCGGTTACAGCCCTGGAGATGATCCGTTATCAATGTGTATCACCGGGCAGCTGCTTGGTTGCTACTACCTAGTAGTTCTGTAGACCTTCAGGTACCTACCTACTATAGGTACATATAGGTAGGTAGGTACGCACGTACCTAGTAGAGAGAGGTGTTACAGAGCTCCAGGGCTGTCTACTGCTCGTTATGTGCTGGGAGATCCCATCTGGTAATACTACTAGTAGGTACTGGGTACCTAGTAGTAGGTACCTGATCCTGGGAAAAGTGGACCGAGGCTGAGTGAATTGGTACATAGCGACCAATCAGCAATTAAGGCAGCTGCTGATTGTTGCGAGTTTCCCTACCGTCCCTACCTTCCTTAGTTCCCTTAACCAGCTTAACCAGCCTAACCCCCGTTAAACCCCCGTTAAACCCCGTTAAACCCCGTTAAAACCCCCAGTCGAACATTTTTGGCGCCCCAAACCTTGATTCACCATTGCTGCTGAAAATCCAAAAGCTCAAAGTACCTGCTTCAAACTCAACTTTATCGTCTCCAGCTCTTTTTTTTTTTTACTAACCGATCCGAACCCAACGTTGAACTTTTTAACGACCATCCATATTTACCTACCTCTGCTTCCGCCTCTACCTTCAAGTTACCAGCAAAACGGTAGATCACGCGAGCTCCCTTAACTTTTACCTCCGCTGCGTCTACCCATAGATCGATTCTTGATACATCATACATCATTCTTTTTAAGATACCCGTTTAGTTCACTTCTTCTGGAACTTATTTTTCCTTTTCGTCTTGATATTTGGTAGAGCCACCTGGCCACCAAAAATTCCCCAAATCCAAAACCCCCAAACCAAAACCTTCCCTACACGCGCCTCATCGTCGCCGATAATTTCTCTATCCTGCCTGCCTGCGACGGTCCTCGCCATCCTACCCTCTACCACCGCCGCTCGTCACGAACCCATCGTTGACGCACCTCTACGACCTCTCATCTACATCTTAATAGGTATCTCGCTGCTAAGGAAACCTATTGCCCATGGCTGTAAGTAACCCACCATTTTATTTTTCTGATTTTGCGCGTTACCGGCCATATCCACCATCCCTTCCAAGTTGGGATACGGAATAGCTTCTTCAACACACACCAGCACCACTCCCTTCTCTCTTTTGTTGTTCCTTGTTTTTCCACCACCTCCACCACCTCCACCACCTCCACCACCATATCCTTCATAGGTTCTTGATCATGGATCGTCATCAACCTCCATGGAAGCCTCAGCCGCAGCAATCCCCCCAGCACGTCATGTCCTACAACCATCATCGTGGTGGCGCGCGCATCCCAGCGCCCTCGAGACAGAGCGTCCCTGCTAAACGTCCCCCTCCATCTGGCTTTGAGGATGGATCTTCTCGTGTTCGCCTGCCACCAATGGCGTCTGACTTTGGTCGTCTTGCGTCTCTGAGCGATGCCTACTCCTCCATGAGAATCCACGGATTTGTTACATTTGACGATTATGTGCCTTCCCCGCTAACCTATGGCCACACCCAGGCTCGCTCATACAATAGCCAGGGCTACATGCCCAATGGCGCTCCGAGTGCCCACCCCAACCTCGGCCAACCCGCTCCCGGTGCCGTTCCCCTCCTGCCCAACCAGGGTCGAGTCATTCAGTCGGGTCCTATCCGAGTCCTTTGCATAGCCGACGTACGAGGTAGGATGAGCTTGAGACGGCAATATAAAGTGATGAGGCTGATGATTACGGAACAGGTAACTTGCGATCGCTGAACGAGCTCGCCAGGTCCGCACGAGCCGATCATATCATTCACACTGGCGACTTTGGTTTCTACGACGGCACATCCCTCGAGCGCATCGCCGAAAAGTAAGATGGGGATGCTCTTCCCTTGTAGGACAACCTAACTAATGCGGCGAAACAGGACGCTCAAGCACGTTGCTCAGTACTCGCCCTTGATTAACGAGGATGTCAAGAAGGCCATCGGCCAGGGCGGCCCGGGCTCCGTCAAGGCCCGATTCTCGCCCCAGGAATTGCCTCTATCCGAACTTCCTCTACTCATCAGCGGCCAAGTCAAACTCGACGTACCCGTCTATACCGTCTGGGGCGCTTGCGAAGATGTGCGTGTGCTTGAGAAGTTTCGATCCGGCGAATACAAGGTTCACAACTTGCACATCATCGACGAGGCCCGATCCATGCTTCTGGAGATTGGTGGCGTCAAGTTGCGACTCCTTGGCCTCGGCGGAGCCGTAGTCATGCACAAGCTCTTCGACAATGGCGAGGGTCGAACTACCATTGCGGGCGGACAGGGTACCATGTGGACGACCCTACTTCAGATGGGGGAGCTTATCGATACAGCGAATCGCGTCTACGATCCCACCGAAACCCGCGTCTTTATAACCCACGCCTCTCCTGCCCGCGAGGGCATCCTCAACCAGCTCTCGGTTAGCCTCAAGGCCGACTTTTCCGTCTCAGCCGGTCTCCATTTCCGATACGGCAGCTCGTACAACGAGTTCAGCGTCAACCCAACCTTGGACCACTATCGAGGCAAACTCGCCGCTTCCAAGGCATCGTTTAACGATGTCTGGGAGACGGTCAAGGGGGAGGTCGAGCCCGCCATCCAACAGAACGAGGCCCAACAGAATTTGCTCCGCAATGCCTTGGAGCTCGTGGAGAGGATGCCGCGAACCGCGGCTGGTGGCAACCCCTTTGGTGGACCGGTTGGCGGACCTGGTGTTCAGGGTCAGGTTGACGAGAGTGCCTTCAAAAATATGTGGAACTTCAACCTGGCAGATGCCGCATTTGGCTGGTTAGTGCTAGAGATACAAGACGGCCGTATTGGAACGGAGATGCGAGCCCAAGGCTTCAACTTCTCGCACCGTGGAGCCAAGCAACAGGCCGTGCCCCAAAGCACGCCCTCCCCGGCAGCTGGCTTACCTTCCACGGCCCCTGCTTCTTCCGCGGCCCCGGCTTCCGCACCCCAGCGAAATCCTTCTGCCGCGCAACCCCCTAAGCCCACGGCGGCTACCCCTCTCCAGGCGCCGAAGCCTGCCACCCCTAAGCCAACCGCCTCCTCTCCGGCCCCTAGTGCGACAGCTGGAAAGGAGAATGAGAAGCCGTCGGGTGCCAATGGATCGGCTCACGGACACGAGAATGCGCCATCCCCTGCGCCTCGACCTTCCGCCGACAGCATCATCGGACTCTTCGTCATGAACGTTAGCAGCGACGACCAGACACGAGACATCTTTCCCGATGAGCACAAGACGAAGATTGCCAAAATCGAGAAGTGGGGCAATAACAGCAACAACAAGGTTGTCCACTTCCAGAGCATAGACGAGCGCGACGCCGCTTATTCTAGTCTCTCGGACGAATTCAAGATTCGCCAGTCCGAAGACCGATCGAGACCCCTAGTCAAGATCTTCCAACCCCGCGAGTCCAAGCAAGCCTTCGGGGGTCGGGGTGCTGGAACTTGGGGTAGTGGTCGAGGTAGAGACAATGCAAGTGGATACCGCAGCGCCGGTGACCGCGGAACCCATAGTGGCGGTGAGAGCGGTCCCGAGACTGGTCGGCAACGTGGTGGCCGCGGCGGAGCCCGTGGCGGTCGGGGTGACCGAGGCGGCCGAGGCGGCAGAGGCGGTCGCGGTCTGGTCAAACAAGAGGGCAGCACCCCCTCGCCAGGCCCCGTAGGCGAATCATAAACGACACCTCGCCTCACACTTCATACCCATCCGCATTCTACTATTACTACTAATCATCTCGCGCAGAAATGCGCGAGTTTTTGCTTGTATTCCGGCACCTTTCCACGAAATTACTTTCTATGGTTTAAAGAGGTGGAGTCACAGAGAACCCGCCAGCCTACGAAGGGAGTTTTCTAGGGAAAGATATCACCGGTGCCTCTTATCACATCGAGAGGAGGAGGAATGGAAAAGGAGACAAGGCAGGGGGGGTCGTGAATGGTTCACAAGAGGCAGATGAACGAGGTTCTTCTCTCGGTGAGCCCATGAGGCATTTATTTTTTTCACGTTGGTCGCCTGGAGGCACGGCCCGGTATCTTGCCGGCCAATTCGGAGAGTCTGGAGTGGACGGGGTTGGGTCGTTACGATAGGGTTCTTGCTAATACAACCGGAATGAATTGCACTTTTTAAGTGAATGAAAATATTCTATGCTTATGCCGTGGCTCGCGAGGGCTCTATGCTCACCTCAAAGGGATATCCCTTCGTAGGTGAGATATTTGATGTTTATATTTTGTAAAGCTCGTGGATTGGGCTTACAGATTGGTTCTATTACGTTTTTCCAACATGGGACATTGAAGTGCCCATGGATCAAGGACCCAAGGATTCATTCCGCAACTTGAGGCCGTTAGGTAAATTCATACCATGAGAGTATACGTAAAACTCAATTCGACTATGTAGATGGATCAAGCACGGTTTCCTAGTATTAGTGGCGTTGGTCATCACATAATTGCTACCCAACCTAATTGCCGGTATCATAGACGCGGAAAGGGTCAGTTGAGTTACTTCTGGCTTCTTATTGCTACGCACTATGTACATTGTAGGCGTGATTATTATTTCATTCCCCTCGTCCCTAGCCTAACCTAGCCTTTGTAGCATAGCCTCGACGCCGTTCACAGCCGGCTTTTGTTTATTCCCCTTGTGTTGGTAGGTTACACGTAGCTACTGTACAAGGCTCCGTCCCATCCTCCTCCCCTGCACCACTCGGCGGCATGGGTGGCAACGATCCCCTGGTGTGTCTGCCTTCTTGGTATTCTCATCGGCGCACATCGATAGCGATCAATTAGAGGGGCTTCATGCCCTTATGTATAGCCGCGACGCCACAGGTCAGGTCCTCGTAGCCCTGGCCACCGACGACAAAGCCGGCGTCCTGAATGAGGCGGCGGAAGTGCTGCTGGGAGGGGAAGCGCTCGATGCTCTCGACGAGGTACTGGTAGGAGTCGCGGTCGCCAGCGACGAGCTGGCCGATGAGGGGGATGGCGGCGAAGCTCCAGCGCTTGTAGACGGCGTCGAACAAGGGATTGGTGACCTTGCTGAACTCGAGACAGGCGAAGACGCCGCCGGGCTTGAGCACGCGGTGCGCCTCGGCCAGCGCCGCCGGGATGTTGCTGAAGTTGCGGATCCCGAAGGCGACCGTGTACAGGTCGAGCGAGTTCGCGGGCACGGCGTCGGCCGGCAGGCTCGTGGCGTCGGCTTCCAGGAATGAAAGGTTGGCTTGCTGCGACGCGGGCAGCGATAGCGATCGCTGCTTGCCGACGGCGAGCATTGATGGGTTGATGTCGGAGATGGTGACGTGCACTGATGGGTTCGCGTTGAGCTCGTGCGCGTGGTGCAGCATTCGGAAGGCGATGTCGCCCGTGCCGCCGGCCACGTCGAGGATGCGCTGGGGTTTGGCGGGGTGCGAGGAGGAGCCGCCGGGGTTGAGCGAGGAGACGAAGTGGTCCCTGTGAGGCCGGGGGTGTGGTTAGCTTTGTGAGAAAAGGGGTACAGGGGGGGGGGATATACTTCCACACGCGGTGCCAGCCGAAGGACATCAGGTCGTTCATACGGTCGTAGGATTCGGCGACACTGTGGAAGACGCCGGCCACGCGTTCCGTCTTCTCAGACTCGGATAGGCCGTCCTGGAAGCCAAAATGCGTCGTTTCGTTTCTGCCATTGTTGATGTTGCTAGAAGAGCCATGACTGCTAGGGGGTGGTGTCGAGGTGGATGTCGAGGAAACTTGGGGTCGTTGGTTGTGTATCGTAGTGCTGAAAGGTCTTGTATGCTGGGATGAAACGGAAGAGTGGGAAGAGTAGCAAGAGGATGGTTTCGACGCTCGAAGAGCTGTGCGCAAGACAGAGGTGCGGGCGGCCATCGTTAGGTGTAGAACGCTCGAGAACAGGCCGTCGCTGGAATCAGAATTGGAGATGGCGTCCTACACCAATTGAGGTCGACCTGCTCAGGTAATTAGCAAACCGGCACCGATAAGAAAATTGCGCTGATCCGTCGGCGGATCGGCGTATGTTAATATGGTGGGGGTATGATGGGGGTGTCTCGGGCATAGCTTCCGGTGAAAAATGAAGTGCATCAGCCACAGCGGATCTCAACCATCCCTGCTCATGATTGCCCAGACTAACTGAGCCCCAGGGGTTCTGGAACAGGGATGCCATGCGTAGTGCCGAGACCTGCAGTCCCCAGCACGGATTCGTACATACTACGTAATATCGTAATATCAAATACCTGGATATATCAAATATCTGGGGTCCATGCCCATTTCTAAAGTCACACATGCCTACGGAATGTGGGATATTTCGTCACGGCTCTAGAGCACCAAATAATAGGGTTTCACTCACCTCTTCGTTAGGAAGACCGTTAGGAAGACCTTGGTGCGTTGTTAGGTGCAATGATAGCTACGTTGGTTGGTGCTTCACTAGGTGCGTCGGTACGCACGCTGGTAAGGGCGATGTCCGTCTGCTCTCCTCGCGACTGTGTTCGGCGTCTGGCGGCGCGGGAATTGAACATCAAAACCGCGAATCTCTTGGTATGCTTGAGGCCGCACCAAGTAAAGAGTACGATACCAACGAAGAGGAAGATAACCAGGAGGCCAATGGTGACGTTCGCGCTCGTAGACGACATTTTCTACGTCTAGAGGAAGACTTCCTTCCAATCTATAGCCGACAAACCTTTCTCCCCTCCGCACGGGCTTTTCTGGATCAAATATGGATTGATCTACTCTGGCAGGCGGATGGATCGATTGAGGAGGATGTTTTTGCGGAAGACTGAAAATCGGATGTTACTGGACTGCAAGCCGAGCTGGTGGGAGTAGGTATCGCGTAGTATGATGATGTTATGTTTAGCAGGAGTTCAGCTTTGTCGGATTGTTCGATCTTAGATTTCAAAGTTGTTTTCTTTTTCCACAATCAAGCGAATGTTGAAGTTGCGAGCACACTTTCCTAAACACCTACCCATCTGGATGCGGCGGTTCCTAAAGCGAATGGGTGCACAGGCTTCGACGCTCCTACTACGGACTTGCACCTACAGGTGAGCCGGCGCAGATTTCTTCATGCTGTACCTGCCTACCTAGGTAGTAAAAAGTACTTTCCTTTAATTCGAATTCGCTGGGCACAAGAGACGTCGATTGATTTTATGCTGGCGCATTGATACCTAGTACGATATGTGACTTGACGAGAGAATATCAGTCTATTGACAACACAGGTACCAGGTATCTAAGTGCTGCATAAGTACATACATATGCAAGTACGTGAGATATGAGGTTCGTCTATGATTCAAATTATGTAATCATGCCAAGAACTCGGAAGCTGGGGAAGTTCTCGGTCTAGGCCTTTCGCTTTATGACGGCTTAAGTGACGTCGTTTAACCTCGGAATCCTATCCAATTCATGGTGTCAGACCGACAACAATGGAGCTGAAGGCCAATCCTTCGCTGTAGGACCTGAACTTTTCTTTTTTTTCCCCTTTATACATGGATTGCAGCTAGATACGTAAATTGGAACATTTATTGGCTTGCGTAATACCTAGTACCATGATATAGCAAAAATGAGGGCGCAAGTACTGTCAAAGGCATCACTTCGCAGAGCTGTGCGCTCTGTACCCCGCGGTTCTCGTTCACCCAGTTTCCAATTCTCGGCTGTTCGATACTCGAGCAGCATATCGCAACGTCCCGGCTCGACACATGTCTCTTTCCCCGGAGCCGTAAAGAGTGTTTTTACAAGCGACCTCAAATTTGTCCTACCTTCCGATTATCCTGCCTTACCGACTTACCGTGTAGTTGACCAAGATGGCAACATTGTTGATAGTTCGTTCAACCCAGACCTTAGCAACGAGGAGGTTGTGAAGCTGTATAAAGACATGTTGACTGTCTCGATAATGGACCCCGTTATGTTTGATGCGCAGCGGCAGGGCCGTGTAAGCTTCTATATGGTGTCGGCTGGCGAGGAGGCCATTAGCGTTGGGTCCGCGTCGGCGCTGGACCGAGAAGATGTAGTATTCTGCCAATACCGCGAGCAAGGAATCTTTGCGCAGCGTGGATTTACCTTGAAGGATTTCATGGACCAGCTTTTTGCAAATAAGTATGATCAGGGGAAGGGGAGGAATATGCCCGTACACTATGGCAGCAAAGAGTTAAATATTGTATGTCCCGCATGATGCCCGTATCCTACCTGCACCCCTTGCTAACCACTACCGTGTAGCATACGATTTCATCGCCTCTGGCGACGCAAATACCACACGCATCGGGTGCTGCTTATGCCCTGAAGATGCAGCACATCAATGATCCGACTGTACCTCCTCGAGTGGTCGCTGTCTACTTTGGCGAAGGTGCCGCAAGCGAAGGAGACTTCCACGCTGCATTGAACATTGCAGCTACGCGGTCTTGCCCGGTGGTTTTCATATGCAGAAACAATGGGTATTCCATCTCGACACCGACATTGGAACAATACCGAGGGGACGGAATCGCTAGCCGGGGTATCGGTTACGGAATTGATACTGTGAGAGTGGACGGTAACGACATATGGGCCGTCAGAGAAGTCACCAAGAAGGCAAGGGAGATGGCCCTTCAAGAAGGTGGTAAACCTGTCTTGATCGAAGCAATGAGCTATCGTGTTAGTCATCATAGCACATCGGATGACTCCTTTGCGTACCGAGCAAGGGTTGAGGTGGAAGACTGGAAACGCCGAGACAACCCCATTGCACGACTACGGAAGTATATGGAAGCAAAAGGATTTTGGGACGAGTCGAAGGAGAAGGAGGCCCGGGATAAGATTAGACGAGACGTGTTAAAAGCATTCTCACAGGCAGAACGAGAGAAGAAGCCACCTATTCGGACCATGTTTGAAGACGTATACGAGGAGCTTACCCCTGATCTGAAGGTCCAGATGGAACTGCTGAGGAACCACCTAGAGAAATACCCTAATGAGTATGACCTGGCCGAGTATGAAGGGGGTATTGATAGTTTAAAATCTTCGAAGTAATCGTTGGTTATTGCTGTTTCCAGCCAGAGCATGGGATAATAGATGGTGTCGTATAATTCTTCAAATCCTAAGCATCAATGTCAATATCGTATAGCCGCTTTTAACCACATATATTAGGCGAGTCATCGCAAGTAGTGATGATTGATAAAAGAGCCCCATCTGTTGATTGGCTGCTATGTTAGGAAGCCCAACGTTTGCTAGCCACGTTGGATAAGAGAGTGACAAACCGAACAAAGTTCGTATATGACTATTCTAATACCATTGATGATCATCATCGTTGACCCTATCACGCACAAACGACTTAAGGGCTCAGCACCTCTCAGCACCTAGCAGCACTAAGTAAACTTAGTGAGTGTCAAAATAATACTCAAGTACCTTGGTACCTATATTTCGTGATAATGGGAGAGCGGGCTCAATGATGTCATTGCTCGTAAAGCACTTACATGTACATGGTAGTGCTTTGGTACAAGTAGGTGCTTACTAGTAAGTACTTTGGCTAGCAATTTACGGATCCGTAATCTGAACGCATCCAATCAATGCAGCGCGAACATATAGGCAAGATAAGTACATGCTAGATATGCAGATGGCCCGGATGTCCACAGGCACATCAGTGATATCAAAAAGCAAAATTGTCTGCCATGTAAGCAGCACTGCCATGTAAGTGGACGATGGCATGTCGCGCTTAGAAGTGTCAGGCGCTAGGTGGAATAAAGAGCCGCAAGCGTTCGCTAATCGTTTCGTTTTGATACTTGATACTTGATCGAATTCGCTTTAGCGAGCAAAAGCTACAGTAGGTACCTAGGTACCTAATTAGTGCTGCTGTTGAATTTGTACTTGTACCAGTACCTACTGGGGTATCCGTAGGTAACATTTCTCATAATGACACCCCTGGACGACAACTCGAACATCATACATCATACAGTGATGACAACTGTACCCCGAGATATTTAATTCGATGCACTAATTAGTACCTACTAGCACTAGACAGGGCAGCCATGAGCAATCAATTGATATTAATATTGATGGACTGATCAAAAATGTAAGTGAAAGTGCCCAGGCTAGTACTCCATACTGTGTAGTTGTGTGGTTGTAATGCTGTAGCCACTCTAGCCACACACCGGTGCTGTTACACTACCGCCGGGTTACCTCGAATTAAATATTATCGATAGCACTAGATATCTGCCTGCTGCCCCTACCCGCATGAACTAATCCAGGGTTAATAGCACGGCTACAGGCAGCCTGGCGGTCGGGTCTGGGTGTGCTATGTACTATGTAGTATATACAGTACTAGGTATGTACTAGGTACCTAGCAGGTATTGTACAAATGTGAGTCTGCCACACTTCACGCCTTCACGCCTTCACGCCTTCACGCCCACACTTATACCCATACCCATACCCATATACCCACACCCACAAGCCCACATGCCCAGACCAGACGCACCCACACTACCCACCTACCTTAGCCCAACAACCAGCCGCCCGCTGCTGATGGTTATTCGAGAGTAAACCTCCTCCGATAGAACCTCCAACCAAGTATCTGAAGTTTTCGTTCAACAACAATCAGAGGGACTCCTTATCCTCCGTTTCATCATTTGTGTTATCCGATCTGGTACCGACGTGATTTGTTACTTTCTGTATCAACTTTAGTCGTATTCTATCTTCTGCTTCTTAACTGACCCTGACGTCTGACGTCGGACATCGGACATCCTTGGTTTGGCTTGTTACCCGAGTCGAGATCAAGATCTGGTTTAAAAAAAAAAAGAAGAAAAAAAGAGAAGGAAATTCAGCCCAAAAAAAGAACAGCGAATCTGAGAGTGAAGCCCGAATATTGTACTCGCCACGACCTATCGCCGCCGTGCCTCATGGCGTAATCCATGGCAGACCGAAAACCCTCTGCTGCGACCACGCGCTCTCGATCGGCAGTCGATAACGATCCCCAAGCGCGACTTCCTTCTATCACAGATTTGAACTTGAACCTGAACGTGAACCTGCGATCGGCCGCGACTACCTCGTCACCGACCTCATCATTACCATTGACCCCAAGGTAAGATTGATGAATGATATCGAATTACGCATCAAATATTTCTCAAAAAAGTACATACCATTGCCTACATGACACCTACCTGATACCTGGGTACATCTTGAGGAGTAAACCGCACCACTTTATTTTTTTTTCTTCCGTATCACATTTTATGATCGCTTTCTTCCCATCAACTTTCGAATACCAACTTCCAACAATCTTCTCCTAGCCCGATCTTCCCTCTTCCTTCTTCCGACGTACCATCCTTTCCTTCTAACCCAACACATTCCCAAACCACCCATCGTCAATCCGTTCCTACTCGATACGCAACATTGGGCGTGTATACGTATCGGGCCAACGCTCTCTGGGGAAAGGCCATCAAATGATGGTCGTCAACGGAGGGGTAAACAACTTCGGATCCTGAGGTCTTCAGTTTGATGCCTCGATCCCCATACGCCGGCCTAACCTTCTTTGTCCTCCATCTGGTTTAGCACAACAGAGCATAGGCGCCAGGCGCCAAACGTCCTTGCACTCCAGACCATTGCTGGGTTCCGTGGAGCCTTCATTCGCCATCCATAGCTTCGAACAGTGCTTAGGTGGTTATAACGCTACTTTGATACCACCTGGGACTGTTTGAAGAGCCTAACCCTAAATTCTTATACCGAGGACGGTCCCACTGTCCAAGCTTCCGAAGACGAGGCTTATCAAAATCCCTCCCACCTTTAGTACCCATCCTACCTTGTACCATTTGCACGTCTCTTTCGTCGAGTCACGGCCACAATACCTAATTTTATAAGAGGCCCTATAATCACATACTCACCAATGTCTCCCAGAGTTACCCGTTCTGCTGCGCGCAACGCAGCAAGCCAAGCAGCATCCCCCGCAGACCATTCTTCCAACCATACCGCTGCTGGTCAGTCCACACACACGGCAGCTGGCACCAACGTTGACACCAACGCAAGTCAATCTTCAAAGTCGGCCACACGAAAAAGAAAATCTGCTGCTGCCGAGAACAAGGCTACACCCGCATCACAAGCCCCGCAGAACGAACCAGCTCCATCACCTCGTCGCTCTAAGAGGCAGAAAGTTTCGGACCCAGTGGCTGAACCTCCCGCCGCCCCTACTCCGGCGTCCTCTACACGTAAGCGAAAGGGAAAGAGCGCCGCTCCTGCATCCGGCCGGTCAGAGTATGTTCTATCGCATAGCATTGGAAAAGCTTGTTTGATTAAATGCGTTGCTAATGTTTGTTGGTAGACATTTTGACCCGCCCCCACCCAAAATGCAGGATTCTACTACAAATACAACTTCAGCCTCGTCGAGCCGAAAGTCGAGTCGCAACAAGAAGAGCGCACCGGCAACCCAAGGTATGGAACATTCCCGCACCTTTTACTATTTCTACCCACATACCTAATCCACGTTTCCACGTACTAACCCTTCATTATCAGACGCATCGGCAACTGGCGCTTCGGGTTCTACTCGGCGATCTAAGCGAACATCTACCAATAATCCACCTTTAGATCAGGACACGACCATGACTGGGACTGAAGAGCACGAGGGCGAAGCAGAAGCACCGCCGCCCCCTCCACCTCCTCCTGCGCACGACCCAGATGATGAGAATAGCGATGAGAATGACGACGACGATGATGATGATCCTCATCGTCATTACGACGACGATCCGTTTGGCGGATTCGGAGGGCCTCCTAGCTCAGGCGGCCTTTCTAGTACGCTTAGGGCACTGACGGGCATGGTGTCGGGCATGTCTTCCACGCTACGTACCATTCTACACAATCTGCGACAAAAAGAGGACCCGTCGGTACAACTCGTAGCCTTACAAGAGCTGGCCCAGATCCTGCTCGTCTCCAACGAGGACAACCTTTCGGGGCACTTCTCCCCCGATGCGTTTGTGAAGGAATTGGTAATTTTGATGCAGCCCAACGAACTCACAGGCGAGGAGAATTCTGAGATCATGCTTCTCGCTTGCCGTTGTCTTGCGCATCTGATGGAGGCTCTGCCAGCTAGCGCTGCTAACGTTGTTTACGGTGGTGCCGTCCCCATTCTATGCCAGAAACTTCTCGAGATTCACTATATTGATCTTGCGGAACAATCGCTCAGCACACTGGAGAAGATATCGGTGGAGTATCCCACCAGTATTGTTCGTGAAGGTGGTCTGCATGCTTGCCTGACTTACCTGGACTTTTTCCCCACGGCCACTCAACGATCAGCGGTTACTACCGCCGCCAATTGCTGTCGGAATATTCCCGAGGACTCCTTCAACGGTATCGAGGCGGTTATGCCAATTCTCCTGAATGTCCTGGGCAGTAACGACCAGCGTGTCGTGGAACAAGCCTCCCTCTGCGTCACACGAATAATCGAAAGTTTCAAGTATCAATCATCGAAGCTGGAGCTACTTATTAGCGTGGACTTGCTCAAGGCCATATTGCGCCTTCTCGTTCCCGGGACCACGAACCTCATCAGCGCCAATATCCATACGCAATTCCTCCGGGTCCTGGCGATCGCCGCTCGTGCCAGCCCACGACTGTCTGCGGAGCTTTTCAAATTGAACGTAGTTGAGACGTTATATCAGATTCTGACCGGCGTCTCTCCTCCTAGCGAGACGGAGGACGTCGCCTCGAAGCTTGATAGTGTTGTGATCATGCAGGCACTGATCCACAGGCCCCGTGAGCAGATCATCGAGACTCTTAACGTAATCTGCGAGCTGCTCCCAGGTCTGAGGTGGACCGAGGGCTTGACATCTCAGGGGCCTGCGAACTTCGATCTTACCGAGTCAGTCACCCCGTCGACGATGAGGTCTCGGAGAAAGTCTTCCAACGAGAAGAGGCTTGAGCTACTTTATGAATGCAAGGACCAAGTACGACGATTCGCCTTGATCTTGTTCCCCACTCTAACGGACGCATTCTCAAGCACCGTGAATCTTAGTGTCCGGCAGAAGGTGCTCACAGCTCAGTTGAAAATGCTCTCGAATCTGGACAAAGATATTCTTGTGGATGCGTTGAAAGCCGTTCCATACGCATCGTTCTTGGCCTCAATATTATCCCAGCAGGACCACCCATCACTGGTCATGTCTGCTATCCAGATTTCAGAGCTGCTGTTGAATCGGCTCGACGACATCTACCGATATCAAATCTATCGGGAGGGTGTCGTCGCAGAAATAACGAAGCTGGCAGCCGATTATCAAGAATCTGAGCAAAAGCCCACCGAGGAGTCTGCAGACCATAGTATGGCATCTGGAGACGAAGGGGATAGGGTCTCTATTCACAATGACTCCGAAGAAGAAGACGAAGAAGACCACGAGGAGGACGAGGTAGACGACGAAAATGAAGAGGATGACCACGACCACGACCGTCATGATGATGATATGTCAGGTTCGCCCGCTAGTTCCGATGGATCTACTATGTCTATTGACGGACCACCTCGTCCCATCATGAGCGATATCCCCTCTATGAAACAGCGTATCGCTGAAGCAGCGAAGACTTTCCTAGAAACGCACGAGACCGAGAAGCATAGTAAGACTATGAAGAAAAAGGCCACCAAGATTCTGGAAAGTCTCTCAAGCCTGGCTTCCGAGATTGAAGCATTTTACCTGAGGAGGACCGCTACCAAGGATCTATCCCCCGAGAATGGCGCTGCACTTTTCGAAAGACTTTCATCCTACTTTGAGGCTGATGTCTTAGACAGTGTGACGAGCGCCGAGCTACTCGCCTCGGGGCTTGTACGTGTTCTCGAAGAGGTCTTTAGTAACCCAGACGAGACGCTAGCCAATGCTGCGAGAACCGCCTTCCTCGAGGTTTTCATGGGTCGTTACGTCAATTCCAGACCAAAGACCGCAACTGCTGATTCCCCCACGACGCCTTTTAGTGTCATGATTCACAAGCTTCAGGACCTTCTTAGTCGCTCGGAACACTTCGAGGTCATCACCGTGCATCACAATACATTTGACGGCAATCGCAGTAGCGCCGCTTCGATGCTGGCCAAACAAATCAAACTACGATTAGTTGCCGATGACGATTCCGAAATTCCACGTCCGTTCCGCACCATCGTCGTCCACATTCACGCGATCGCGACATTCAAGGCTCTCGATGACTGGTTAAGACCCCGAATCAACCTCCACGAGCGTCCCCGTGGCCCGAGGCCACGCGATGGACTGTCCCGAGCCCTTGCTGCCATGGCTAGTTCAGCAGGATTGCCATCACCAGAACGCCTTGCAGAACGACTAGGGGCAAACTATTCTACGCCAACCCCTCCGGTTCCCACGCAAGCTTCCGGTTCCCGGCCATCGCGAAGGTCCAAATCGAAGCAGCCAGGACAATCTGACACCCCAACTACCCCAGGCTCGGTAGCAGGCTCAGGTAGGGAGAAGGCCATACTCCGTCGATCCGCACGACGCCAGCCAGCACAACCAAGCGAGACGCAAGTTCCTCCACCGCCGCCGCCGCCGCCGCCGCCGCCGCCAGAGGATGAGGATTTGCAGAACGCATTGGAATGTGCCGACGAGAAACCAATCAGTGACGAAGAAGACGAAGCCGATAGCAGCGCTCTTGACGCTATCGTTGGTGAGTTGGACGAGGATGTGGAAAATGCCCCAGTGCCAGACCCATCCGCGGTTAATCTGATTGAAGCGGCTGGTGGGAAGATGACAGCAAGGAAAGAAGACGGGACTCGAGTTCCCACACCGTCTCAGAGTGGTTTAGCCAATCTTCCGAACCGAAGTGCCCCCCCTCAGCCCTCGGGGTCACAGCAAAGCACACCAACCCCAAGCGCTTCGGCGTCTTCTCGGCCAATTTCCTACGCAGCTGCTATCCAATCCACCCCCCAAGACTGGCACATTGAGTTCAGCCTTAACGATCGAGTCATCCCCAATGAGACTACCATTTACAGGGCAGTGCACAACACCTCCGCCTCGGCTGACGATCACCTCAGTCGTAGTGTTTGGTCCACTATGCATGTCATCAAGTTCCGTCGCGTCCCAGGACCACCCCCCGCAGAAACGACCGGATTTGGGCCTTCATCTGATGGACCCCCTGAAGTGAATGGTGTCCCGGCTTCTCTCTCGAAGAATCCCACTTCCGCGTCCATTCTACGTCTACTCAACATCCTCCACGACTTGAATGCCAACATTGAGGACATCATGGTAGAGAACAAGGATGCGCTGAAGCTGAATGTGGAACCGGCTTCGCAGTTTGTCAATACAAAGTTGACAGCCAAGCTCAACAGACAGTTGGAGGAGCCCCTCATCGTCGCTAGTAACTGCTTACCCAGCTGGAGTGAAGACCTTGCTCGGCTGTATCCCTTCCTCTTCCCCTTCGAAACCCGCCATCTATTCCTTCAGTCGACGTCGTTCGGTTATGCCCGATCTATGAGTCGATGGCAGAATGCCCAACAGGAGGAGACTTCGAGTCGTGATCGGCGGGACGACCACCTTTTCCTTGGCCGCCTCCAGCGCCAAAAGGTGCGGATCTCACGATCTAAGATTTTAGAGTCCGCCCTTAAGGTTATGGAGCTCTATGGTAGTTCACAGAGCATTCTCGAAGTTGAATACTACGAGGAAGTCGGGACGGGCCTTGGTCCCACTCTTGAGTTCTACTCAACGGTCTCCAAGGAGTTCTCTAAGAAAAAGCTGAGGCTGTGGCGTGACATGGATTCCAAGGACTCGGAGTTCATCTCTGGCTCTTTATTCCCTCGCCCGCTGAGTGAAGACGACGCAAGCGCCAGCGTTATACTACAGTTATTCAAGATGCTCGGAAAGTTCGTCGCGCGATCTATGATTGATTCTCGCATCATCGATCTCAACTTCAATCCCACTTTCTTCCGCATCGGCGAAGGCTCTTCCAGCGTCAAGCCATCCCTAGGCGCCATTAAGGCTGTGGACGCTGGGCTCGCAAACTCCCTCAAGCATATTAAAAAGTTTGCAATGGCCAAGAGGGCTATCGATGAAGATCCCAACCGAACCCCCGCACAAAAGGTAGCCGACATAGAGAAGATCGTTGTGGACAACGGGAGACTTGAGGATCTAGCCCTGGATTTCACATTGCCCGGATACGCAGACATTGAGCTCGTCCCCAGTGGATCCCACATTCCGGTCACCATCTACAACGTCGATTCGTATCTCGATAAGGTCATCGATATGACTCTGGGCAAGGGCGTCAAACGCCAGGTAGAAGCATTCCGAATTGGCTTCTCTCAGGTCTTCCCATACTCCGCATTGAACGCCTTCACGCCCAATGAATTAGTGGAGCTATTTGGTCAGGTCGAGGAGGACTGGTCTCTAGAGAGTAAGTTTTACTATATAGACTAACTTGTGATTTATTTGTGAAGCTAACCACCCCGCCTCTAGCCCTTATGGACTCCATCAAGGCAGATCATGGCTTCAATATGGATAGCCGAACTGTCCGAAATCTGCTCCAGACCATGAGCGAACTCAACCCCCAACAACGTCGCGACTTCCTTCAATTCACGACTGGTAGCCCAAAGCTACCCATCGGTGGTATGTTTGCAAGATCCCCTTTCCGAGAAGACACTAATTTAACACGTAACAGGATTCAAGAGCCTGACCCCTATGTTTACGGTGGTCTGCAAGCCGAGCGAACCACCCTACACATCTGATGACTACCTCCCAAGCGTCATGACCTGTGTCAACTACCTCAAATTGCCCGATTACACTACGGTAGAAAGCATGAAGCGACAGCTTTTCACGGCTATCAAGGAAGGACAAGGTGCCTTCCATCTGTCCTAAGCCCTCCAAGGCGCGAAATAAATGGACGGGGCAAATTCCAACGAATTGGTATTGTGATACATGAACGGCATGGACGAAGGGGAGGGGAGGCGATGCATCGATTTGATTTTTCTTAACGTCCTGGCGTGTCTGGGGTGTAATTTCTTTTCTAGCAAATCCCGCGCTGATTCCCTTCTGACGCCCGTCATGACCCTTGACAACGAAGATGAAAAGTCGGACCAAGAAACGAAAAAGAGGGGGGGGATAGGGCGGATAATGAGAGGGCTCGTCTGATGCATGGAGAGGTTGTTTCGGCGTTGAATGATCAACACGATTCCAGGCGGGGGTGGAGTTTGACATCAGACTGGACAGCCCTGACAAGGCTAGCATTTGCTTCGTCTTACTCCTGCAGCCTGGGGGAAGGGTGGCTTCATCAGGTAGATTGGCCAATTTGTCAAAGTATCATTATTTTCTCGCCGCGCGGCTCTCACTGCGTGATAATGAAATGCTACCTGGTAACTGATCCGTGTTTGATGTTTTAATGGTCTGCTATCCAAGGCTACTTGCTTAGTAGATATCTGGTTCTTCATATTCCAACCAACTAACGCTCTAGGTGAGATCTAGCCTCTACGAATACAACATAAGCGGAAACCACATGTCTTCTCTATAATTTAGACTCCGAGCCGCTCAAAGCTCCGTTCTTTTTCGGCGTCGGGCGGCCGACCTTATCTAAGTACTGCTCGCTCAGCGTCGTCTTCTGCCGGACCGGCAACTTGGTCCACTCCTCGTACTCGCGCTCCTTCTCGCGCCACCGCCGCATCTCCCTGCCGATCCACGACGCGGCGTGCCGCGCGCACTCGCCCGGCACCTCCATCGGGAACAGGTGGCCGCGCCCCTCCATCACGACCTGGTCGACGCGCCCCGCCTTCAAGCCGCCGCTCCCCCCGCCGCCCGACCCGCACAGCTCCGTCTTGAGCTTGCGGCCCGCGGGGTCGCCCAGCTCGCTGTCGCCGCCGAAGACCCAGAGCACCGAGGGCCGCACCTCGGTCAGGTGCTTCAGCACGTTGGCGCCCTCGGAGCGGTAGAAGGGGAAGGCGGCGCCGGGGCGGGCGACGGCGTCGGCGTCGGCGTCGGCGTCGGCGTGGTCGGGGTCGAAGTCGGGGGCGCGGTCGCGGTCGACGGCGCCGGTGGCCGGGTCGACGTGGGGCCACAAGGGCCGGAAGAAGGTGAAGACCTCCTGGTGCTTGGTGGTGCGCAGGGTGGCGGCGCCGTGGGCGGCGGGGTCCGGGAACAGCGGGGTGGGGGTGTCGCGCAGGGCGTGGCGGGACCAGGCGTCGAGGACGCGCGGGTCCCAGGCCTGGTAGAAGGGGTGGCGGCGGAAGGAGGCGACGGCGGCGGCGCGGGAGGGCCAGGTCTCGCGGCGGAAGGCGGAGGCGCGGGCGGCGGACTTGCCGGGGTTGGGGCCGGCGGGGCGCAGGGAGAAGGTGGTGATGGTGGGGTCGAAGAGGACGAGGGTCTCGAGGAGGCGGGGGTGCAGCAGGGAGAGCTTGGTCAGGATGGCGGCGCCGAAGGAGTGGCCGACGCCGAGGATGGGCCGCGGCATCGCCGCCCGGAACACGTTGGTCAGGTGCAGCAGGTCGCGCGCGTGGTCATGCCAGCTGGGGTCGTCGCCCAGCGCGTCCTCGTTGCGCTCCCCGCTGTACCCCTGGTTCGTCACGTCCGCGATCCATATGCCGCGGATGCGGAACCCGTGCGCCTGGGAGGCGGCGTGGAGGTCCGCCCACAGCGGCTCGTACAGCTCCTTCGGGAAGCCATTGGCGTGCGTGCCCAGGATGGTGACGTCGCCGGGTTGCGGGTCCGGGTTGTCGATGGGGATGTACTGCTTCACGCTTAGGTAAAGGACGTCCTCTTGCGAGCGGGATGTTGCGCGCGGCCACTCGCGGACGTGCTGCGAGGGCACGGTGTGCTCCTTTACGTGAAAGGGAAAAGACGCCATAGTAGTTATAGACACTAATCCAGGTAGCTCAGTGACAAGCTGATATCCGGTCGTCTCATGAACTCAGTGCTCCTCCAACGAAGATATTCTTGGCAAGAAATATAACGGGGCTGGCTCGTGGCTGACTCAGGGGTAGTTGATACCTCAGTAAGCACCCAGGGAGCGAGCTTGGAGATGATGAGACTGCTTGCGCCCCGTCCAGATATGGTATCGATATATTGACAACGATACCACCAGCCAGATAGACATGTACTAATGGATGTCACGGTTTCTATCTTCAGGCGTCGTGGGGTTGCTATTAGAGACGCCGTTATATGTGGATAGATTTAGCCGCGGCTCGGCCTTCGAACTGTTCGAGAATTCGGACTTAATACTGGCAGCGCTCAACTCCAAGGACGCCAGAGACTGAATAATGCTTACCTAGGTATCTAAAAAGTAACACAGCAATGAAAGACAAAGGTGAGACGCTTCGAATACGATGGCCGAATACTCGAGTTAATTGAAACAAATACCTACCTAGGTAGGTATTTGGTATTTATTGGATTTAGAGAAGACTCAACCTACTGCGTAGTACTTTGGTTGAATATTGTTGGTATCACCCTACATACGAGGGGACCAGGTACTTGTTAATAGTACTATCTAATCCCGATATCCAAAGCCGATCTGAAGGTGCGAGATCTACATATGTACCTAGGTACATACTAGGCTCAGATGTAAAACTCATTTATCGGGGGGAATAAAGTACCTGACCTCGGCCAATGGAAAAGATGTGGGTCATTCGCGGGGGAATGATGGAATGGCGTCAATTAAACATCAATTGATATGCACCATATGCACCATATGCACCTATCCGACACCCAGGCAGCCATTGACGGCCTTCAAGTCCGAAGTGATTGGCCCATTCATGTGGCATGTGGCGTTTAAGTCCCACAATACTAGGTACATTTGCTAGGTACTTTCGGTACGTTTCAAATACGCAGTAAATGTTAAATTGATTTATGCATTTGACGCGACAACTAAAATCATGCCACTTCCTCGACCGCGTCATAAAGCACTTCGCATCTTTCACATCCTTCACATTCTTCACATCCTGCAACTTTTCCAATCTGACTGATTACTTTGCGCTTTACTGCCTAACAGCTTTACCCACCAACATCCTACTAGGTATCCAGTATCCAATCAGTTACAACATCTTCAAGCGCATGAAGATTTCAGGTTCTGGATCTACTCATCAAAAGTAATCGGATACAAGCAACCAATACTTGCAACATTAGGAACAGGAACAGGATTGACTCTCCTTTGAATCAATATCTTGGTCATATCTACTAGGTGCCTTTGGAAGTGCGAATCTCGCCGCGACGCGGTCATCACAATCATGCCACCGCAAACGCGCTCCCGCGACAAACCATCTGGGGATACAGTGTACAGGTCAACCGCTCCAGCTCCTACGCAGCAGCTGTTCCCTTCTCGCCGGCGATCTGTCAAAACCTATGGCCGCTCTCGGCCTACCCGGAAGAATCTGAAGCAAGAGACGCTAACCCAGATGGATTTCGTATCACCGTCCATGCCGGAAAACTCCCTCAGGTCTGAAGATGAAAACGAGAGTGAGGGCGAAGAGGATTATGCGCCAAAGCCAGCGGAGGTAAAGTCCAAAAAGAGGGGCCGTGGCAATCGACGCAAAACTACTGGAGACGAACCGGTGAAGGATGAGAAACCGAAAGGTGCGAAGCGACGAAAGACTTTGGGAGATTCTCCTAGCCCGGCTCCTTCAAGCAACTTCCACACGCAGACTTTAACTCAGCTACTCTCGACTAAAGGCGAAGAGGATCAGGGTGCCTGGCAAATTAACGATTCAGAAGACGATGACAGTGTCTTCGTGTTGGAGACCCCAAAGAAACCGAAAGATCCACGCTCGTCCAAAGATGGATCTAAACCAGAAGGTCAGTCGGAGATCAAGTCTTCGGTCCCCAGCTTGATCCAGTCCGTCACACCAACCAACCGTCAAACGAAGAGCGTCATTCCATCTTCTCCGTCGCCTTTCACGCCAAATGTGGCACGTTACGGCCCAATAGGATTCGACTCGCCGCTAAAGGCGAAATCCAATATCTCTGCTCTGTCTCCAATTATCAAAAAGACTCAGAAGACACCAGGAGATCGAGTGATTCCAGATTCCTACAGCACACATCATAGCTCACCAGTAACACCCGGTGCAAAGCTAGCCAGGGAGACGTCCAAGGAGACCCCAAGCAAAAAGCTCCGGTTTGCACTTCCCGAAGACAAAGAAAATATCACACCGGGAAGGACTGTGCCTAAAGTGCCAAAACAACTAAAGAAAGTTCCTGCCCGTCCACCCCTATTGGAAGTTCGTGATGAGGTATCCGGCGAAGACTCTAAAGGAGAAGACGGTGAAGTTGCCGACGAAATCCCCGATTCTCAGGTCGACGATCTCGATGAAATCGAAGACGAGCAGGACGATGTAGCTGCCGGTAACATTCAAGCCTCGAAAACGGCATTGCGAGAGCATAGTATCCCCGAAACGGACGAATCCGAGGCGGAGACCTGCTACGGGGACATGGGAGAAGAAACGCAGGCAGTAATTCTCTCTACGGCTGAAGAACTTGACCACGAACCCAGTCCCACTAAGGGTGATTCTGGAGAGGAGAGTGGATGGTCTACCCCTACACCGAAACCGAAGCAGAAACGGGCAATTCCCACAACACGAGTTACAAGCACACATACTCCTTCTGTAGCTTCTGTCATAGAGAGGACCCCTGTTTCATCTCCAACGAAGGGAGCACCTATTCACAACACGCCCAACACACACACGCAGATATATACACAGGGTCCCGAGAGTCAACGAGTACCTATGGATGTCATTCACGCCCTTGGCCCAACGACTTCTAATTCCGATATCGTCGTACCAGTTCAGCCGGATCAGATGGCTGAGATCCTGGCTCGCACGAAGAACCACGAGTTCAGAAACTGGAAAAAATGGCCTGAATTGTCGCGCATCTGGATGTTGACCAACCAGCCAGGGGAGTTAAGATACATGTGCACATTTGGCCCCCCTAAGGCACCTGGCGAAGTCGAGGACGAAGAAGGGCTCGGAAATATGGAGTTCAACCGAAAGAAGACACGCAACAAATACGCATACGAGGTACTCCAGGTTTATGAGCTCAACAATCCCGTTTCATCGGAAGAGATGCTGAAGAATGGATGGATCAAACATCTCCCGAAACAATACACCATGATCCCCCCCGGTATCGTTGGAATACTCACGGGAAATTTGAGATGCGCTCTGTTCGGGGAAGACGGTGAAGAGGCAGACAACCCAATACTACCGACCAGTCCAGACATTACGGAGTCGCAAGAACTAAAGGCACAACTCCGAAGCGAAGCAGAGTATTCAACCCAGCATCATTCGCCCAAGCAACCAACCAAGGTCACTCCTTCAAGTCAGTCGTCGCGTAGAGCAACCGGGAAGAGAAACCAGTCTGGGGATCGTGGGGATTTCGCTAAGCCCGCAATCCCTAAACTCCAAACTAGTTCCTCGATCCAATCGCTACCAGCGCCTCCCAGCCGAAAGCCTCATGAGTCTGTACGACCCTCGCAGGCCACAACCGTCTCTAGTTCGACTGCGTCTCCCGAGAAGTCACTCCCGCGTGGTACTGCCGCGTTCAGCGATCCAGCGACCCACGATTCAATCAACAGCAGTCCCACGGCCTACAGGGTCGCTCGAAACAGCTCTTTGAGATCTTCGCAGTTTCAGACGCGCGACCAGATACTGCCGGATAGCTTAGTTAACGACGAGATCCGAGAGCCACCGCCAATCATATGGGACTCCGCAGATGAGTCCGATTAATGTATTACTAGTAGAACATTGCGTTTAGGTTTTACTGATGACATTGCATAAAAAGGTCGCGGTTTGCTCAGTGCAAATGGGAAAAGGTCAACGGATACCTAGGGAAGGGATATGAGCTTGATGGTGTGATTTGAGGGTAAATAATATGCAATGGGGTGGGTTCAAGGACATTGATGGTCACAAGGATGGCCAGAGAACCGAACTGGATGAAAGGATCAGGGGCAGCGCAGCTTTTGATTTTCGTCGGCGAGAAAGTGCTTTTTTCAGGGCTTAGGTGCCAGAACTGAGTTGATTCAAGTCCTGAGAAAAATCATGGCATAGCCAACCAATATATCAATCCCCCATCCTAACTAGCTCAGACCCACGCTGTCATGTAAATATTCCGGTCAAACTACACACGTTGTAATGCACTGCAAGCGCAGAACGGGTATCATACACAAACCCACCCACGAGCCATAAGCGCCCAATACCTCCCTCCAGACGTCCGTCCACGTATCGCCGTCTCCCTAAACTCCGAAACGTAGGCGCGTAACACCTAATAGTTGGCCCGAGCCGCCACTACACATCAGATAAAAAGATGGTCAGATAGCCGAATAGACTAAGGAGGAAGAGGGGGGGTATAAAAAACATGACCTACTCGTGGAGCCTCGGGCCTGCCGGCCCCAGCCGTGTGCGTAGATGACGGCGGCCATGACCAGCATCAGGATGAAGCCGATGCCGAAGCCCGCGGCGATCATCGTGTACTGCATGCCCAGCTCGCGCGGGTAGTCGCGCGGCGGCCCCGTCGACACCGGCGACGCGGCGACGGCGACGGGGGTGGCTATGAGCGTCGTTGTGAAGGTCGTTGTGAAGGTGGCGGACGAGAGGAAGTCGTTCGTCGTCATGGTGGGGTCGCTCGTGGCGAAGGTCGTAAACGGTGGCGGTGGGATGAGGTTTGTGGTCATCGTCGGCTCGCTCGTTGTGAAGAGCGTGGTGGATGATGGGATGAGGTCTGTCGACATTGTGGGGTCGCTGGTGGCGAAGGTCGTGGACAACGATGGGACGAGGTTCGTGGTCATCGTTGGCTCGCTCGCTGTGAAGAGCGCGGTGGATGATGGGGTGAGATCTGTTGACATGGTTGGTTCGCTGGTGGCGAGGTACGTCGTCATCGTCTGGTTCTCATCGATGGACGTGGATGTGGCGGACGACGAGACTAGGTCCGTCGACCATGTTGGGTCGGGCCAGATATAGGCCTGCGACACGGAGGGCGCCTGCGAGGGCATGGAGTCTTCTGCGCGCGCCCAGTGCTGCGGCGGCCGCTGGGTGTCGTCGTTCGCGCGGTTGCACGTGTGTGGGTACTGGTCGCGCCAGTGCGGGTGGATCGCGCAGAAGTGGTGGCCGGAGCGGATGTATCTTAGGGAGGGGGGAAAGGTGTTAGTTGGCTATATCGTGATGGATGAAAAAGGGGAACACATACTGTTGGCAAATCTCGATGTTGCGCACCTCTGCCGGGACCCTACCGCGCATTGTGGGCACCCAGATCGTGCAGGAGAAGGAGTTGGGTAGACGAGAGTCGTAGTTCCAGTCACCTCTAAGTCCCGCCATGGTTGCTCAGGAGATGCGGGTTGCAAGTACGTTGTGTATGATGGCGTATCTACGTGAAGCTGTGCCAGTAGGCAGGAAGTAATAACGGATAGGTATGATAGTAGAAAGGGAGAAGTGAGTGAACCTCGAGGAAAGAGATCCGTTCATATTGATATATTATTCCTCCGCATTTTTGAGATACATGGCTCGTCCAATAGCTCGGACGAGGCGTTCAGGTCAACTCTAAATAGCTCCCATGCTCAACTATCGATCAAACCTGTGGCTAGTCAGAGTTTCTATTGGACTTGATATCTCAAGCGGGTTGTGGAAGGGCCGTCTAACTCACAGTTCCCAGGTCTTCACTAGCATTTTGTCGATAGCGACCATACGCTCCATGGATTCCACTGCGTATAGCTCATCCCGATTTTGAATTTAACCAAGAGAGCTTGGGATGAGACATCGTGAACCCTAAACGATACTCAGATGGATGAGCATCAAGAGAGGCTCAATCTAGCCTATACGTGAAGAACCTTGCCATAGGTTTATCGCACGTCCAGGTAAGCATCTGTCACTTTATACTTCAGCCACCAAATTACTATTGATCAGAATAGCTCCTAAACCACGTAGGCGACCATTCACGAGTTATAACCGATTATCGTCCGGAATAACTGGCTAAGGGCTTACCCAGTCCACCGTGTGCGCGGGTCTTCCTTATTATGAAAGACTATGACGAGTTGTCTTCAAAACACCCAACTGTAATATGTTAATGTACAGTCCATGGATATCTACAAGAGGCCATTTACTCAGTAGATCTCTTTTCTCGCGGATTGCTCTTGTATAACGCGATCCAGCCTACTAGGTCCGTCAGGAGAGCTTATCCAGTCGCAGACGATACCTATGGTCTGGTGTTGGTGATAAAATATGGCATAACCGACTCTCTAAACGGCACACTTCTGGCTGGATGGTAGGAGGATATCATAAGTCCATCCTCATGGCGTTCGGGGGGCTAGATGGGATGATTGATCATCTGCAAGAGCTGGATAGACGTCTTAGTCCCTTTGCCATAGTATAGAATTGTGTATCGAGGCGTCTAAATATAGCAACGATACTCTGACTCGTCTCCGATGATACAAGGGTGACCTTGTCCGAAGAGATTCTATTTTTGTTTCGATTAACTGTAAGTTCGACAGTCGGTTCCCGGGCGGAGATTCTACGCGGCCGGCCCTCGCTTTCGCAGGTTTCCGAGGAAGCCTCGGGATGCATAAGGTATTAGGAGCTTAGCTTCCGTAGAGTGTCTCTTCTGGGACGGCCAATGAGTCCGCTTGCTAGAATTGTGATCATATTGGTTGTTAGGGGACACCTACTCGACCTCTCATGATAGTGGGATTATCTTACAGCTGTAAGAGGTGAAGCTATTGGGGGCATACATCAATAATGAAGCATGACAATCGCCTCCGTCTAAGTATTCGTAGATATTCTTACCTGTTGTTAAGAACTTAGCATATAAGATGTTGATTGGGTGAGCGAATGTAGGTATTTACCTGGTATATACTCTCTTCAAAATAGGAAACATCACAATGACATATTCCCGATGATACCCACCACCTATGACTCAGCTCCAAGCTATGAGAATGAGGGGAAGCTCATGCCAAACGTGGCGAATAACTTTGAACTTGGGCGATCAGTTTCGTGCTTGAGAGTGAATGTATATATAGAGAAGGGCTCATCCGGCAAGACACTGTCATTTGGCAAATTACATACCTATCTGTGCTAGACTTTCCTGTCGGCAAAGATATCTATACAGACCATGTCATCCTTGTTTGAACAAGCCGAGGCTAACAGTACCGACGAGCCTGCTTTGAGTGAGTCTGCAACGCAATTACCCGTTCATGATACGCGGTTGCAATGTTGCCTACAGCTGCTGACTTCGCAAAGCCAAGTACGGCCACACTGGACCTGGTGAGGGCAGTGGAATGGACGAGAATCCCGACACCCGCTCTGCCGCGCAGCCGCAGGGGAACCAGAAGACCTAGGTTGGCAAACTCCAAGCCAGCGCGGCCGGGACACCAAATTCGCCTAGGACGCCGAGCAAGAAGGTAGAGACCGGAATCGAGTATTTCCAGCCCTAGGTGTTGTAGTCTACCTGGGAATGTAATGTCAGTTCAAGTTGCCGGTAGCGTCCACCGAGACGATATTAACGGCTCTTGTACTATTATCGTAGTCATTATTTGAATATAAAGTGTTCACCACTGGGGTAATCCCGTAGGTGCGTGTGATTTAGCTGACTCTGCTATGAGCTTTGGATAGAGAACACACCGACGATGCTGGATAGATGGCAATAGTGCTCAATTGTTCGCAGATATGTACACGCCAGTTATCCGGCATCTATTTCTTAGGCTCCTCCTTCTTTTCCTCTGGCTTTGGTGTAGGCAGCTTGAAACTCTCGGGCTTGCGGTCGGCACCGGGTCCAACCGGCTCCCATGCTGTTGAACCCCCCTCGAAGTTACGGAAGGCTTGGGTCAGCTCTAACGGCTCCGTAACAATGCGCTTCTTCTCTTCGTCGTATCGGATCTCGGTGTATCCGGTCAGGGGGAAGTCTTTCCGTAGCGGGTGGCCTTCGAAACCGTAGTCTGTCAGGACTCGGCGCAGATCCGGGTGGCCGACGAAGAAAACGCCAAACAGGTCGTAGACCTCTCGCTCGTACCAGTTGGCGCCATCGTACAGGGGTGTGATGCTCGGCACGGGTGTTGCTTCGTCGGCGTACGTCTTGACGCGGATTCGCGCATTGTGTCTTACACTTAGTAGATTGTAGACGATCTCGAATCGCTGGTCTCTGGTCGGGAAGTCTACGGCTGTGACGGTGCTGACTTGGGTGAACTCGGCGGCGGTGTTGTCTAGCTCTGGATCAGTAACTATCAACCTCGGCTGCGTATGCTTGTCTTACACTTCAGGAAAGAGAAGACAGGTATGACACCAGAAGGCGAGATGTAGATAGCTAGCTCATCCTTCCAAACGGAGAACTGCTGGATGTACTTGGGCAAGCAGCCCATAAGCCAAGCTCCGTATCGGTGGAGGTCATCGGCCTTGTTGGCATACTTGTCAGCCGGGTTGACGATGGGGGCCTTAAGCTCCTTAGGGTGATCTCGCGGGGCTTGTCTCATGTTCGGGGCGTCCTTGGGCACGGCGACATTTTGTCGGGCAGTGGAAGCGATGCAGCGCACAACCTGCTCGTTCCGGGACGATAGCGAGGGCTTCGCTGGTCGCAAAGCGGAAGCTAGGGCTCTGCTTCGACAGAGCTTGGTCGCCATGATCGATAAGGCGACGGCAGGTGAGCCAATTGGTTGTGGACGGGGATGTTATAGCTTGTTGCGTGTATTAAAGCGTCAATAGCATCAATTATTATTATCATTTGAGAACCTATGGCGTTCATGACTTGAAAGTAACTTAAGGTTGTCCCTCTGTCCCTCTGTCCCTCTACAGTGCATACAGTGTGATTTAGTTACTGAGCCAATCAGATCAGTGTGATTCAAAATTTGCGGAACAACGTTGGGGCCTGCCCCGATCTGCCGATAACCTCTGAAGCTGGTGCCCGCTAGGGCTGTTGACAATGTTGATTAGCACCCATAGCCCGCTATAATTGCTATCATCGCTGTAATCTACCGGTAACCTTGGGCTACCAGGTGCCCACTGCAACACCAGATTTAGGTACTAGGTGCCCAAGTACCTGGATAACCACCTGAACAGTGGGCAAGTCCTAGAGCCCCTGCCGGCGCCAAAGCGATGGGGCATTTCTAAAGGCCTAGTACTAGGTACCTAAGGTATATGTACCTGCCCTGTTGCCCTACTACACGTACCATGTACTAGGTACACTACATGTAGGTAGATCCAAACACGAAAGCCATCTACCTACCTAGTATGTATTTGGACTTTTGATCGTTTTAAATTTTAAATGTTCAATGTTTATAGCAGTACCGCCGACTGCCCAGCACATACGTACTTTTCGTGACGTAGCATTTGAGCACATGAGCAACACCTCCAACTCTTAACTGTTTCTTGCCTTCGCACATGTATCCGAGCAGGCGGAGAACATCATCGATCACATAAACTCATGCCCATCAGAAATCAACACCTGCACATGGTATATAAGTGGTAAGTGGGTCATATAAAACCGGAAGAACACTTACTTGTAAATGGCGACTAATTTTTTGAGACTTTTCAGCCAAAATATTATATTACGGCCTCCTCACTTTTCCCAGTTATAAAATCTTGGAGGTGTTCACTTGCTGCTTAGTCAAGTACGAACTTCCAGTTTGCACAGAACATTAGGTGAGTTAAGTGCATTTTATTATATGTACCTACCTAGCCTAGGTACATACACACCAACCTAGGCCCTAAGCCCTGCTGGGTTCCCAAGTTAGCGGTGGCAGATGGCAGAGGAAGAACCTTGAAGTTCAATGTTGGCATGAGCGGCATGAGCAAACCAGCTGAGGCAAAAAATCGGAATTGGCACTGAAGTTGGCTAGGCCAAATCAGGATGTTCAGGCTTTCTAGCGCGAATCGGGTCAACGTTTCTTTTCTTTTTTGGCGGCGTTTCTAAACCAATCTCCAATCTTTCTTTGCGTTAAACCTCCTTTGCCTTTTTAACCTTCACCTGTTCTTACCTTCACGCCAAATTCATAACACATCAACCAACTGCTTTTACTCCCGACTTTCCTCTGCCTACCAACCTACCTACTCTTTCCGACCTCTTAAAAAAAGGGGAATTTGAACCACTTCTCCTATCTTCATCATCCGCCCTCCCCTCTTATGCGCTTTTTTTATTACTGCCGCCTTACATGGTATTTTTCCCACTTTGATATCATCGTTTTTTTCTTCTTCGGCATAATCACCCGACATTTCAACCCAAACTTGCCAACTAGAGACACGACGCGCTTTCGGTCCACACCTGGCTTACATCGCTAGACGCAAACCTCCTATTCGATTCTGGCGTTGCTAATTTGAGCAACCTATAGTACTGGAGCTATTTTGCCATCCAGCCTTAAGTATCCGAGCAGGCTCGACATATTCAACATGGCACCCCAAGATAGCTTCATCGATGATGAGGAGGACACATGGTAAGTTATCCTCATATCTTCTATTTACTTTGTACTTGGCTACGTATGCATTGCTGACATGCCGCGTGAAGCCCTCTATGCATAGAAGAGTTCGATCTGTCCGACCGAAACTTTCGACCTTGTCCTTGCGGATACCAGGTAGGATTCGATAGGGTTTCATTCCGCCCGAATAGGTTGCTGATGTTCCTGCCGTAGATTTGCCAGTTCTGCTTCAACAATCTGAAAAACAATTTGAACGGACTGTGCCCCGCATGCCGACGACCTTATGACGAAAAAGATATAAAATGGAAGGTCGTCACGCATGAAGAGTATGTATATCCAGGTCGACTCTAACCATTAAACGATCAAACGAGTATCTAATCCAATTCATTTAGGGAAGCGGAGTTTCGAGCAAACATCCAGAAGAACCAGAAGAAACGAGCCACGGAACAACGTCAAAAAGAAGTCCAGAAGCGCGAAGCTGAGAAGGAAAGCCGCAAAAATCTTCAAGGCGTCCGTGTAGTACAGAAGAACCTTGTTTACGTAACTGGCCTGACACCTACCGTTCGGGAAGATGAGCTGCTTAAGACTCTCCGCAAGCCCGAGTTCTTCGGCCAGTATGGCAATATACAAAAAATTTCGATCAGTAATCGCAAATCCGCAGATGGTCAACCTCAGTCCCTCGGTATCTACGTTACCTTCGAGAAGAAAGAGGACGCTGCCCGCTGCATACAGGCCGTCCATGGTTCGCAGAATGGTGACCGCATCTTAAAGGCGCAGCTAGGAACGACTAAGTATTGCTCGGCGTGGCTTAGACACGAGCAGTGTGGAAATCGACAGTGCATGTTCTTGCACGAACTTGGCGATGAGGAGGATAGTTATTCTCGACAGGATCTTTCGTCTCTGAATAGTGTTCATACGCAACGTCCGCTCGCGAACGCCGCCTCGACGTCACGATCTGCCTCCCGACAGCAGGCTCACCCGCATCCACCACCTGGATCACAACCTATGGTCCGTACCTCTAGTAAAGAGGGCTCAGACGCTGGCGATGGCCCTGCCCTACCGGCATCCGCCAATTGGGCGCGGACTACTCAGCAGCGGAGTCGAAGAGGTAGCCACGCTACTAGCGGTGCTGCCTCGAGCCCCGCTATTTCAACTTCGCTACCTGTAACTAGTGAGTCCGCACAAGAAGCCTCCGAAAGCGCCATCGTAACTACGGAACCGCCTGCGCCGACTAGCCGGAAGGCCGAGAAGCAACCGGCAATCGAGCCACCTACCAAATCCACATCCACTACATCCACTACATCTACTACCTCCCCTAATGTAAATGCTTCGGCCCCGGCCGAGGCAAAGCCTGATGTGGTTGATTTTGGTATCGTGATGAAACAACTGGTTACTTGCCCCGAAAACGTGTTCGTGCCGCCCAAAGAGGTGGATGACTCCTACCCGCCTTTATTCGATGTGAATGGAGGCAAGCGAAGACGAGCTATGAGAGACGAAGAGGAGAACCGCTTGGGCGACAATGAAGAGGCCGTTGAGAATCCTGAGCCCTCCGAAGGCGAGCCCGAGAGTGGTAGTCTCGCGCTTGGCGGAGAACCCGAGGACAGAGACCAGAGTCGCGATGGCAATCATTTCAACCAGAGAAGAAATCCGACGCAGCCTCCTATTCAACGAACCAACGCAAATGATCTGTTCGGGCCGACTCTGTCTGGCTATGGCCAGAACTCTACTGGCGTCGGCTCGATCGGTGGACGTACGATAACGCCGCAACAGCAACAACAGCAACAGGTGTTCGTCCGGCCCCAAGCCAGCTTTGCGGACCAAATGCCGCCAGGTATCTCTCCACAGGCATCTTCCCTCTTCCAGGCTCAAGGTCACAGTCGCCAGCAGTCGAGGTTTAGCTTCGCGAACGAGAACAATTCTAGCTCCATCAACGTCAAGTCAACTGGTGACCCACGTTACATGGCTCAACAATCGTCTATGATGCCATCTACGTTCCGTTCGCAACCGGGTAACCAACTATATCCCTCATCTATACCGGGTCCTCCACCCGGACTCAAGTCGACTGGTAACACACCCGTCAACGGTGGAATGTTCGGCCAAGGACATTCGTTTGGAGGATCAACATTCGGCGTAGGATCCAAGGATAATTCGAGCGAGCTCCTCCAGTCCCTGATGCGTGGACGGGGTGCGGGTAGCTCCCAGGCTCACGAGGCCGCGAAGCGTGAGTACTTCCCTTTCACTAATCAATACCCTCCCTCCACCTCCTCCACCCCAGCTCCTGCTCCGGCTCCGGGCCTCCTGGCATCGCTCCACGGTACGCAGCCTGGGGCTTTCCAAGATTTCGGACCTAAGCAGAAGAAGAAGGGGAAGAAGCACAGACACGCTAACACTTCCTCCTCTGGGGGGAGTGGCTTAGTAGATCTTGCGGACCCGAGTATCCTGCAGGCGAGAATGCAGCATCAGCAGCAGGGAACCAGCACCGGAGTCGGACAGGGGCTGTACGGTGGACAAAACCAAGGTGGGTACAATCCCAGCATGGTGTACGGGAGTGGCGTCTACGGCGGCAGGTGGTAGACGACGTTCCCTTTGCGTGTAATTGAGCGGGGTTGACACGTTTATTTTAATGCTTGGGCTTCAAACAAGGGGAGTGTCGTGGCGTCTAGGTTTTCGGAAAGGATCAGGGCAATAATCGGAATATTCCACCACACATTGATTGAGCGAGCATTGCAGGGGCATGGCCCAGGGCGGGTCTAGGTTGCATTTGGCGTCCACATTGCTCTTGGAAACGACGAGGCTTCCCGGCCCGGGCTTTGCCTATCTGAAGATATACACTTCATTTCTGGCACTATTCTGTTTCCTGTTTCTTCCCAAGCATCGTTCGGTTTGCGAGGCCACGTCAGGCAAGCCATCGTCGTCTTCCACACAATTCTTCATGTATGTTAACACGCAGGTCGATCCTCCAGACCAGGCCTGAGAGGTTGCTTAATATAGCATTTCTTCCTCATACCCAATTGCTATTGTCATGTATAACTTGTGGAAGACGACGATGGAAGCTTCGTGACGTAACCTCTGCTTTTTTGGTCTCTTTCGTATTGTAGTCAACAGTCAACCGTATGCTTCTGATTCCAGTAACTAACGTATTGTCTTCTAGACGATGATCTCTTACCTCTCGATGAGGTGTCCTCGTCCGTGGACGCCTTGGTTGCGGATGATGACGGGCCCGATGAATCTCAGTTCTCCTATTTATCGAATGGTGGAAGAACATCCGTACCGCCCGGGCTCGGGCTTGGTCTCAGCCATTCTCACCCCTCGGCGCAACTTGGTGAAAGAAGCTCGACTCCCGTGTCTCATGGCCCGGGTGGTCAAATTACGGTATCCACCAAATCGCCTGCCATTCCCCGGCCTGTAACCCCGCTTATTCCAAAGGCCATTGCGAAATCAGCGGCGTCTGCTAGAAAGGAAAACACGTCCGCAGGTAAGACTGAAGCGAAGAAGGACATTAAGGAACTTGCCGCAAAAAGTGGCTTGTCGAAAGACATCGCTGCGCAAGCGTCTAAGTCATCAAAGGGTAAAGGTGTCCTCCAGGAAGAAGACTTCCCAGCTTTGGACTCGGTCAAGACAACCTCGCCCCCAAAAGTAACTCCAGCGTTGCCGTCAAAGACACAGCCTACCCCCAAGAGCAAGAAGGCTACAAGTGACACGGCAGGAAAGGCATCAACAGGAAAGGCGGCTACTAGTAAACCTGACAAGCGCCCAGTTCCCGGCATCCTCGACATCGCAGCCGCGACGAAAGCCGTTCCGCAAGCTGGTGTTGGTGAAGCAACTAGCGGAACAGATAAATCATCCAGTCAAGTTCCCACCAGTGCTACTCAAGCCCCCAAAGCTCAAGGAGGTTCTACCTTACCCACCCCCACGCCTACCACGGCATCGGTGTCCTCCCCCATGACCAAAGCTGCCCCTAAAACACTACGCCTTGTCAATACTCCAAAGACGGAGGCCCCCCCTATTAATATACCCCCAGCAGCGGTCGCCTCGATTCGAGCCGCCGGAATGTCGAGTTCTTCTCATCGCCCCGCAACTCCGGCCAGTGAGGCCATCTCGGACACGGCATCTATCGTTAGTGCTTCCGTCTCCGTGTCTCGAACTAGCTCTCCGCCACCCTCAAAGATCGGTTCTGCATCTGTGCGCGCAACTACGAAGAGTCAGCAGCGCAAACAACGCAAAGAAGCTTCGAAGGAAGCCGCTGCGCAGATTGCTGAGACCAAGCCCGTGGAGCAAGAGGTAGAAATTGCCCCTATCCTTGGAAGAAAGAAAAAGCAGAAGAAGGAGATGAAGGAGAAGAAGGCGACAACCGCAAGCCGCCCCGAGACGCCAAGCGTCCCGGAGCCACAAGCGGACGTCTCCGTGCCTCAAAAGGGCGTCAGCACGGCTCCCGCAGGTTTGGGCGAGAAGAGTGTGAAAGGAACTAAAGGTTCTGCCCCCACGGTTGAGTCCCCCAAGACCAGTGATCAGAAAAGCAAGTTGGTCAAGAGCCCTCCTAAGAGCCCCGTAGTTGTCGACACGTCCATTAGGTTAAACGAGTCCACAAAAACCACGGTTCTGACTCCTGACTATGTCAGCCATGCATCGGAGCCCAAGCTGGAGCCTCCCATGGATGAGGACATCGGCGATATTCCCAATCTCCGCGATGTTTTCCGAGCTGTCATGGAGAGTGGTATGCTTCCCGATGCCGAGGTGATTAGCTTCTTCAAGGCGGCGCAAGGCTATCGCTCGGACTGGCCTCAGGGCATGCCTATTCCCACTTCGCTTCCGCCGACACTGAAGGCGATCGTCACGAAAGAAGACGAGGACAAGCTCAACGCGTTCCAACCAGTCCGAAAGGTCGTAAATGAGCACACCGTGCTACTCACTCCAAACGGAGATTGCCTCCTCAATCTTACCGAGGACGAGGCTAATCTTTTCCTTACGCTTCAAGATCGCTTAAGGGCGGATAGCGTTCGTCCAACTGTCTTCGCGGCACCTCGTCACACGCCCGCCACAGGCTTTAGTCTCGTGAAGAACCGCGCGGTGCCTAACGGGACACCGTCGTACTTTCCATCCGGACCAGACAACTATCCCAGCGACCCAGTGGGGAAGATGCATCGCGAAGAAGCAATATGCTGTATCAACCAGCACGTTCTCCCCTCACTAAACCTAGGCGGCTATAAGACAGGCTCCGGCTCCGGTATCGATCCCAGCCGCAACGTCAGTCTGCAGCAACTAGCGCCATGGATATACCCCTCGGTCGAGAACGCCGAAGACCAGCGAAAGATGTTCTCCGGTCGACCCAGCGACGATTTCGGCAGCGCTACCGCGGCGAGCGACGGCTTGTACGATGTCCACGGCGGACCAGCGCCATCGATCGGAAGCGCACCACTCATGACGGTAGAGGACGCCGAAGCTGCGTGGACCCAGGCTAGGAAGCAACACGAGGCGCTCGACAAGAAGTTCCGCCAGCTGCAGACGAAGAACCGCCGCCTCGTTGGTCTCCATTGACTGCCCGGCCAATCGCTGCTCGGGACTGCGACCACGACCACACCCACCACCGCATACATCTACGTCATCGCGGTTGCGGTGGGCGTCGTGGGCGTCGTCTCGACGGTCGTCGCCAGCATTTCTCAATACATCATTGGGGCGGCTTTGCGAAAAGCCTTTGAGAGTGTGGGAGTGGACATGGCTTTTGAGGGGAATTAGTCATTGTGCAATTACGCTGTGGCCATATCCTACGGAGGTCGCTATTCATGGTATGGCCTCACCGTAGCACATTGTATTGTGTGTATATGAGTTCTAGCCTAGAATTATGAATGGAGCAAGGAAGCTTGGCCTTATTGTCTAGGTATTTGCTCAATGGCATCGATGCAGGCGTTCGAGGCATGGCATGGCATGGTATGCATTGTACGGCATAGCATGACATGACATCGCATCAAGAGATGGCCATCAAAATCAACGCGCAAGCACGTACAGTCTAGGCAGGCACAAGATGCAGATAGGGGGACGAATAGGCCTCCTTGTCAGTATAGTCTAGGTACAATGAATAGGAGGCAAGCAGACAGGCCATCAAGCAGCTGGCTTACAAATGGCACTCGCTTGCGGTGGCTTGAGTATCATGTCATGTGCTTAGAATTCTTTTGCCAGTGATATGTCCGCTCGTGGTTAATGGATAATATCATTGAGGTGCATTATAACACCTACCTGCCTACATGGGCATATAAAACTTAGGAAGCCCCATCAATGGCTTGTTGACAGAGTATATGTACAGATAGGCATGCGAGGTCTGCTGCAAGAGGTTCAGGGGCCACTCGAAATTGGTGGTTTTCGTAGGTAGATGCTTATAAATCGAGAGTGGGACCTAGTGATACACGATAACAGGTACAAGCGAGGGAATATTAAAAGTAAAACTCGGTGTGTGGTGAGGCGATCGTGGTGTTTAGGTTTTATGGCCACCTATCCTTATTTTGTTACTCTATCATGTAAACTCCTCATACGGACCAACCTTCCAAGGTCGCACTAAGAATATCTCATCTTGCTCATCTTTTCATTAGGTACCTAATCAACAATGATTATATTGTGACAACCAGGAACTAGAATTTGGACATACGATCGCAGGGCCATCGAGGATATCCAAACGATCCAAGTTTCAACGAAGCAAAGGGGCTCGGGTAGCTACGTGTCGTACACGTCGGAATACGGGAAGGTACGATATGAGCATGAGGGGTATTTCAGATTACTTCTCGGTCTTGAGAATATAGCGATCCTCTTGTCCAACGGGTATCTTGACTTGAGTTCCGCCCTTGCCGTGGGACGACACGAACACGAAAGAATCCGACACTAGTAGTTTAGGTGAGCTTTCTTGAGACGATCCCAAACATGGCAAAAAAGCCGAGATTACCTACCTAGGTAGTTATATGAAAATTGTGGTAGGTGAAACACATTTCTATAAGCTCGAATTTGTATTGTGATCTGTTCATCTATTCCTTATGTCTGCCTTTGACGTCTGTGGCGTTCTGGTACACCCCCAGCACACCCAAGAGCAGTTACACAACAGAACAGAGGCGCTTAGCGGCTCACGCTTGCGAGTTGCCGGCCTTCAGCCCTAGTTGCTGTTGGAGCTCCTCTATTCTTTGTTATTGGGGGCTGGGTATGATATCGGTGAAGGCCATGTGCCAAAACAGCCAGGGTATTAATATCCCCCCCTTAGGGACGAGAAGGGACGAGAATTGGAACCATAGATGCGGTCAGATGCTACAACACTATCATCGGTCCCGAATTCGGACACATCCAACGGAGGCCCAAAATGTGCTATGAATGAGACTTCGAAGGCAAGGGCCAAGTTGTGTAATGAACACTACCTAGGTAAACATACAAAGAACTTGTAAGTAGGAAAGAAGCAAAGGGAAGTCTCAGTAGGACCGGTGTGCATGGCAAATTACAATACACACGAAGCGTTGGCCGAGACCGTGAGGATGCCGGAGCTAAAGAATTGGCAAGACATTCAGCTGGACATATATCCTCCAGGGCCCTTAAAATCTATGAAGACAAGCCAAAAGAAAATGGACATTCGGAATGCCATCCATCCGCGGCATTCTCACCATATTAGAACATGGACATCGACAAAATCGGGGGGATTAGGGGTGGGATCGGCGATGGGGTTCTATTGAAATCGATTTCTAACCCAAAATAAGACTTAACTCGCGTGAGACACGTGTCTAATAGCAAATTGTCTCAAGGAGGAATATTTTTCGGCGTGGGAATGCTCAAGGGTGATGATAGTTTTCTCTTTCTTTTTTCTGGTCTTCGCCTTTGGTCGCGTCATAGAATTAGGGGTACCTGGGTACATATACATCACGTGAAGGTTGAAAAAGGGATTGAGGCTGATTATTTCTGCCTCCCTCGCCTCCTCTGCTTCTACTTCTGCTTCTGCTTCTGCTTCTGCTTTGCCAGAAAGGCTGGGGATGCTAGGGGACTGAACGGGTCCACCTAACAATATCCCAAAAAGCTCCGGCCCAATGACGATGATGCTGAGATCTTGTCAAGATCTGGACAGAAAGTACTTCTGCAGCGATCGAGGTACGGCCTGCATAGCGCTCGAAGCTACGGGTCCTCCTTTGTTACCTAAGTGAGGTCGAGACACCCCGATACAGTAGCACACCCTGGGTAACTTGGCCAACTTGGCCTTCGTCCATCAATGATCCTTTCTTCTCACCAGATCTCGCCCACTAAGTTTGTATGTACCTACTGCGTATATTGCTAGCTGGAGTTTGCTTGCTGCATTTCCCACACACTACCACTACCACTACCGAGTAGTAGTAGAGGCCACAGTTGAAACTTGACAGTTGATGTCAGTTTGCCATCATCAGTAAGAGCGCCAAGGTGACCTTATTATGCAGCTACACAATATCGAGATGTCCTATCAAACGCCACTCCGATTCGGCATTCATTGTCTTCTCGCCCAAGACCATGATCTCGGTGTTTGCAAGATACAGAGCAAAAGAGCGAATCTCGCCTATGTTGCTGGGATTAACATCTACGACTCACATAGATCTGTTTCAGGGGTACACGATCAAGCATGAGCACGGAGCAAGCCTAAGGCCAAATATCTGAGACCAGACGCCGACATGCCTTTTACCTATCGGACTCCTAGAAATCCAGGACCCTTTCAAATTTATTACTACGTAGTATGTACAGTACCTAAGGTACCTATTCGCAGGTATCCCTACTAGCCATCATGGAATCATGGATGCAAGCCCGTTTCTTGGAACTAACTGCTGCACGGATTGCGTTAAACCCTTCCGGGAACGGCACTTGGTGGCTTAGGCCCAATATCTTTTACAATGTCCCCGATCACCGCCATGATGTAGAGTGCTGGCGATCATCCAACAGAAATACATCTTGCCTACATGTTAGTTTCGGTATTTTCTATGCTGTTTACCTAGTAGGTAGGCATCGGGTTAGAACGTGACACTTGGCATTTTCATCTGCATGCAATCCGACGTCCGCTTTTCATCTACACGAAACAGCAGGCGTGGCCAATCCAGTAGACCCTCTTTAGCGTTTGTCATCACGATCCCAAAATGGTAGAGCCTCGTGAGGAAGAGACATGAGTCGGATGATAGACATAATAAACTTCAAATTTTACAACCACTCCCCGGCTACTTAACTACATATACTCTGGCAACGCTATCATTGCGGCTTCGGTTACTTCTATATACTCCAACAACTCTGGACACATGGTCGTTTGACTCGAGTACTCACTCTACGAAGATCCACTTGATATCCTCAGATATATGCTCGTTCGCCTCCGTCCTTCTAATCACAGAACCGTAGCTACATCGACATACACACAAAACCTGGTAGTCGGATCGCGAGAAGCTGTTATCATCCACAATGTCTATCATGAACCCGTGGGAAGAGAGTGCATTGCAGGTAGGCCATCACATTCTAATGTTGATCCCTTCCATACCCTGCCATTTTATTATTCGTTGTATTTTCATGGAGAAGATTGTATTACTCGTTACACGTAGCAATGATACTCTGGTGACCCCTCGCTGACAGATCCTGATGAAATAGTATCATTACCAAGATGATGGTACTGCCGTTGCCGTGCCCCAGGGTGTTGCAATGGGACCTAAAGATACTGTACATGATGGTATCATCTATCCCGGGCTATACGCCCCAAGTGGGTTCGACATGATGAACATTCTTGTAAGCACAGCAAATCTAATGTCAGGCAAACAACTCCCCTAACAGTACCAAGATCCGAGTTATGACGAGGCCACGCCCAGTCATCGATCTCGGTCCTATCGACGCATCATGTGCCCTTATCATGTGCGATCTCCAACAGCCAGACTGCCCCATAGTGTATGCGTCGGACGCATTCACAGACTTGACTGGCTACGCACAATCCGAGATTCTTGGGCGGAATTGTCGGTTCTTGCAAGCACCCGGCGGCAATGTCCGAAGGCGTTCCCCTCGCAAATACGTCGAAAAGGATCTCCTCAAGAAGATGAAACGCGCCGTCGACTCCAACAGCGAGCTGTCCGTCGAAGTCGTCAACTTCAAGAAGAACGGCGAGAGGTTTGCAAATTTGCTGACCATGATTCCGGTCTACTGGGACAGTCCGACGCCGAGGTACTCAGTTGGGTTTCAGGCTGAGAAAACTTGGTAATTGTCGCGGATACTATTGTCATATTTGTGGTCCTGGGGTGTACTGAGCAGGCAAGGAGAAAAGGGAGTTCTAAAAATTTTATCATGGAAAAGGTTGGAGAGGCGTTGGTCGCACGCGATTCTGGTTTTCGAGTCTGATACCCCGTCGCCGAACTACGCTATCAGGCGCTTGCATTACGAAATTCGTCACTGGGCATACATCTGCTTTTAGGCATCACACTTGATACCCCCTATTTTACGTTCTAACTTGGCATTTGATGATGAATATGTATAGGAGAGCATATATGAGGAGTCTAGAGAGTATACATAGAGTTAACTTTCTATATCGTTTTGGGAATTTTATGATAACCGAAACTCGAGGTTTTTTTATTCACAACATCACAATCAATGGTCTAATGAGGGAAGAGTGTGTTCTTTCAGTAGTTTATACGAAGGTTGTCAATATGATACAATCAACCCCTCAGCGGAAGAGGCACTATATTCTCCCTATCTGCTGTGATCTATAGCCCGGTATCACGACTTAGACGATCGGCCCAGCGGCATGTGACGTGAGGCAAATGTTCTAACACGGAGAGCCGTACGAGACACGAATATCTTCCGAGCTCAGGGGCTTACGAAAAGCAGCAAAACCAGTGGTCGAAACAACCACGATTTTCGGGGACTGGCCTCGCGCAACTCTATCGTGTCATACAATATCTTAACAAAGGCTTTCAAGGACCGGTCAACAGGCTATACCTACTGAAAATTGTCGTATACCGGTGAACCCGCTGTCTCGCCCGCAAACTAGGTACGTATGGAACAACCCGTGGGGATTAAGACAGCGGGGCCTGAAGCAGGTAGGGTCCTATTGAGACCTGCCCACCTGTCTACACATCTGCCGTACCATACTGACGCAAGGCCGGGCCGGCGATTGCCTACGGCATCGGATTGGCTCCCACCAGCACGACACATCTCACTCAGATCCACAGGCCACCGGCGTTGGGCAGCTATTAACCACCATCCGCCCACACGCACGCAAGCAAGCACGTACTTCCACCACCACCACCACCACCGCTGCGCCGATCGCCCTACCGCCATCGACGTCCCGTCATCGAGGCAGGTCCCCACAGCAGCTTCCCTCCCTTCTGTCTGCTATGTAGAAGGGTTGGGTCGCGGGCTTCGACACAGAACATGCAGCACGCCAACCTGTCGCGCGCGCGCCGATCCCACGCCCTGCTGCGGGGGCAGGGCGCGCCGTCGAAACTCTGCTCCCTACCAAGGCCTTGACGTGCGGGGCGGCGTCGCGCCCGCATTCGCGAAGTCTAATGCGTGCCGGGGCGTGGCGTGGGCGTATGCAGGGTTTCCCGGTCTGCGTGTGCCTGGTGTCGCGGTGGTGGGCGTGCTGGCATGTTTCGCGGTGATCGTTGCTGCCGTGGACGCTGTGTCCTGCGTAGGGGTCTCGCGGTGAGAGTCTGGCGGCGGATTGGCGTCTTTGCTCGGGGTATGTTGAGACCTGGGGGTTGGGCTGGGGGGGGAAGATATTGCTTCGTTGGTCTCGTTTGATTCATGCCCAAGGGATGATCAATGGCAGGGCGGGACCAGGTCACCGAATGCCATGGAGATTGGCGGCATGGAGCGGAGCGTGGACTTTGTTGTACGATCGTGTTGGCGGGTGGAATATTGGTAGGAAACGGGACACAACACATCCCCATCCTCCGACCTTTTAGAGTTCGTAGTGATAACAAGTCGTTCCTGTCTGCGTGCTCGACTCGCAATAAACGCACTCATACTCAGTTTATTCTTGCTGTCCAATAAGCCACCAATGATCATGGTCTTAGGTCCTTGGTAGGTTGTATTTAACCCCTATTCGTGGGATGCCATGAAATCGCTCCATTATCCTTAAGGCCAAATGTGTTTAAGAGCGTCTATTACACTGGCTGGATACTAGATAGTCTAGTTGGCTTTGGTTTGTGATATCATTCATTAACTCATCGAGTATAATGCAAATGCCTAGCTATCATACTATACCCAAGGGACCCCAGCGGTGCCGAGAAACTTCAGTGTATATCGACCTTTTAACGTTACAATACTCCGTGCCCTCCGAACTGGCCCCTTATGATAAGTCCCGTGTCCACAGTCGTCCGTAAGCTACGCCATTTGGTTCAAGATAATCCGGACTATGCCCTAGCAACGGATCAGTGTATTAACACCGCCGGGACACCCATAGCATAAGCGCTTGATACGACCCGGCTGCCAGGTTCGAGTCGTTCACGTAGATCCGAGCACGCGAAGCGGCGGCCTATCGGTCCAGGCGTTGTGACTTATGCAGCGGAAATGCCTCATCTTTCCGTAATCACACCGTCGTGAACAGCCATCTAACCGTATTACCCCCTAGTCCATCCTCCAATATATCCACCCTAGACCTAATATCGCGCAACGGTATGTCTGGAGCTTCGGCACGGCCTCGTTCGTTTTGCATCGTCCAGCTTATCACTCACGACTACTCTACGTAGCGCGGCTGGCAACACCCAACTCGTATCCTCACCACGCAACCCCACACGTAGTTCCGTCTCCCTCGCCAACACCATGGTGTCGTAACCCCTATATTTTAAAGTCGCTTATGTAGTCACCCGCGCGCCTTATTCTTTCTTCTCCTTCTTCTTCTTCTTGTTGTCGTTGTCCTTTGTTCTCGTTCCCGTTCCCATTTCTCCTTCTCCCCCCCCTCTCATCTCGCCTCCGCCGTAAACCCCTCCTCCAGCACACTCAACGACCCCAGCCTGCCATCCAGCCAGCGCGCCAGCTCCTCCGCCTGCCGGCGCACAGCCACGGCAGCGGCACCCGCGGCACTCGTCGTCGTGGTCGCCACGCTTGCCGTCGTCGCCGCCCCGGCGCTCGCCACGCTGCTGACCTCCGACGGCGAGCCTAGCGGCGTCGTGGCCGCGTGCGTCTGCTCGCCGACCTGCAGCGCCGACGCGGGCATCGGGCGGCCTTGCGTCGTTGTGGAGCCCAACCCCGACGTCTGCGTGTGGTGCTCGCCGCCGTCGGCGGACGGGCCCACGCACACGAACAGCAGGCCGCAGCGCAGCCGCCGGATGACCATGACGCCGGCGGCCAGCTGGAGGGTTATGGCGGTGGGGAGGGGTCGGAGGTGCTGCTGCTGCTGGGAGGAGGAGGAAGAAGGAGGCAAGGCGGCGGTGATGGGGTGGTGGTGGTGGTGGGGGTGGTCGGTGGCGGCGGGGGTCGCGTACTGCGCCCATATGGAGGCGGCGACGGTGCACTGGGTGCGCAGGGTGCCGACGGGGTGGGGGGAGGCGTGGGCGAGGAGCTTCCCGGAGAGGGTGGTGAGGACGGCTGTGTGGAGTTGCGGACTGAGGTTGGAGTTGAGGAAGGCGGTTAGCCGCTTGGTGAGGAGGAGCGGAGGGGTGGGCGTGGCGGATTGCGGCATGTTGGGAGGGGTGTGGTGTTTGTGATGGGTGGATGCAGCTTTGGAATGCTTTAGGGACTAGATAAGTAGGTAGATAGGTAGGCCTTGAAGGCCGTCAGGAAGGGTTCGTCGTTTGCGTGGGATATCCGAAAGGATGGCGCGCCCTTTGAATTCTCTATACGGGGACTTGCATTTGCTACGGAGTCAGGACCAATGAATCCGCTGTTTTCGAGTGTCGAAGTGAATAGAATCGTGTCGCTTGATCATGGTTAGGCGTGATCGTAATTGTTGGGCGTGATTTGGTATTGGCAGAAATTGGTTTGTATGCTGTAGACGCCCAGGGACGTGACGTCGAATTCAGCCCCCGATATACCGATGTAGCAACCTTGGAAGCTAGAGGCAACAGGGGGGAGATACGGGGAGATAAGCTGTATAAGCTGCAGGTGCTGGTCTAAGCGTTAAAATTCTCATCCCTGAGCTTCGGACGATCCCCGGGGAACCATGGGCACTCGCTGGGGACATCCATATCGCTGGGGAGATTCCGTCCACTATGCAGTGCGATAAGATAAGCTAAGCTGCTGTGACTATAGGTAGAACCGCCAAGGTCGGCGTCTTCTCGTCCTATGCCGGCCATGACGTACATACATAGGTACTTATGCGCTTATACAAGCACGATTAAGTTGACCCGATGCAGCATGATTAAAAGGGACATATCCGGTATTGTTGGGGCCAGGAGCCTATAGGCACTACCTATAGTAATGATAGATATTACGAACGACGATAGCCTCAGAAAGAGGATGGCATCATACCGAGGAGTGATCCATTCGGCGCCTGAAGCTTGACGAATCGAACTAAGTGTTCTGTTTCACAAACATTGGTGGCGGAGCCATGCATACGACGACGTTTCAAGATTTGCTTCTTTCCGCGTTATTGCAGGAGAAGAATCTAGAAAGGAAGCATTTGCATACCGAGAAATGAGGGGGGTGTCCAGCCGATATATTGTCATACCATACCGATGACGTCGACTGGCCGTAATTCCAGCCATCTCTGACGGCTACAAATCTTCCATGTTACCAGAAATTTCCGTCGTCTGTATACCTACCCAGCAGCGTGTGCGTATGTACAGAAACCAAGAGCTTTAGAATATAGAACCGAAGCCTACGCTAGATAGGCTTTATCCTCACTCTCCATGGCCGGCAAACCCACCACCTCCCCTCCTCCCCTTCGCCGACAGCACATGAACGGTGCTACCAAGGAGCGAGAGCCCGCATCCGACGACAGCCGCGCAAGTCCGTCTTCGAAGAAACCCCAGACGACCTTGCAGCAGCACGTCTCGTTCTTCGACCGGGACAACGACGGCATCATCTGGCCCGGGGACGTGTACCGGGGGTTCCGGGAGCTGGGCTTCGGCGTGGTGTTCTCGCTGGGGTCGCTGCTGATCCCGGTCTTCTTCTCGTACGCGACGGCGGTGGGGCGGTCGTGGGTGCCGGACCCGCGCCTGCGCATCTACGTGGACGACATCCACAGGGCGAAGCACGGCTCGGACTCGGGCGTGTACGACCTGGACGGCCGCTTCAGCGCGGCGCGCTTCGACCGCGTCTTCGACCGCTTCGACGCCTCGCGCACCGGCGGCCTGAGCGTCGGCGATCTGGCTGCGATGTGGCGCAAGGACCGCTGTGCCGCCGACCCGGCTGGCTGGTGCTTTGCGTTCATGGAGCTGTGGACTACGTGGTTGCTCCTGCAGAAGAACGGTCGCGTCTGGAAGGAGGATCTGCGGGCTTGCTACGACGGCACGTTGTTCTGGAGGATCAGTGAGGAGAGGGCCAAGGGAGACGGGTGGCAGAAAGGCTACGGCGTCCGCGAGTTCGTGCAGGGTCTGTGGACAGGCGGTACTTGGAAGTACTGGGAGATACGGAATAAGTAGATTAACCTACTACCTAGTATCTATCTAGTACGGGATGGGTAGTCAAGAATTGAAAGAATAGAAAAGCAAGGGGAACCAAAAAGGGGAACCCGCGGGTAGGCATCCCGTACGTATGTGCCTGCCTACATGTAGGTGCTGGTATTTGGGTGCGGATTGGACTCTTCCTTTTTCAATAGTGTCGTGCGAGATTCGGTCACAAAATAACAGCACAAAAGACGTTAAAGTCTATTGGTATTAAACTCGCCAAATCCCCCCCATTGAGGGCTACAACAAAATACATCTAGACGCAGCACGACCCAAACAGCCCCGATTTGAACCAGTCCCACCGGCTCACTTAGTCTTTCCTATGCACCTAGTGCCCTTATTCCTCCATCTTATCATCCTCGTCATGCAAGTGGTCGAGTGCCCATTTGTAATCGGGACCATCGCCGTCGTTGTACAGAACGTCCACCTGAGGCGCGGTCCTGGGCTTGTCCTTGAAGAACTTGTCCTGCGAGTCGAGGACCGAGTTGACGGCGTCGTACGAGTCGCCGATGCGGTTGTTCTCGTCCTCGTCCTCGATCAGCTGGTCCACGAGGGCCTCCTCGCCGAGCACCATCTTCTTGGCCTCGGGGTGGTTCGACTTCCGCCAGATCTGGAAGGCCGTGAAGCACTCGACGCACATCTTGGACGTCTGGGACGCCCGGAGGTTGTACTTGTACGTGCCGTTCGGGTTCTTGTCGTCCGGGTTGATCGTCATCAGCTTCACGATCGCGTTCTTCAGCAGGTTCGAGTACCCCAGGTCGAGGAGGTTGTCCATCGGGCTGTCCGTGCGGACGCGCTCTAGGTGATATTCGTCCCGTGGCGTCACCATCATCGCTTGGACGATTTCTCCCAACGCCCTCCATTCGCTGACTACGGTGTACGGTTGGTCCGCCTAACAGCAGCAACGGGTCATTAGATGTGCAAGAGGAGAGGGAATGGGCGGGCAGCTTACCTGTACGGGGTGGGTATAGCCGCGCTTTACGTCCTGCTGTACTAGCGATTCAAACGTTTGGTCCTCCTCCGCCCCAGGGTTTGGGGCTAGGGGCTTGCTGTAAATTTGGACAGTAGCAGGCGGGGCCGGCTTATCCAGCCCGTTCACATGTCCGGAGATGGACACGCTGCCGTAGTTACCTAGCTTGCAGTTTCCGTACCACTCGTTGCGTCTGGGGTGGCAGAGGAATATGTTGGTGGGGTCGATATTGCGATGCAAGATGGGTTGCCAATCTGGAGACGGCGACATCTTGTATTGGCCATTGTTGACAGCCTCGATCTCTCGGCTCCCGTCGTGAAGCCACGCCAGAGCCTTGAGCATGGAGATGAGGACATGCCAGCAGAGGGATTCTGGAAGGAATACCGGTTTCGGCCCCACCCTAGACGTCGACGCGCGGAAATCATACGGCCCGGACCGCGCTAGGTCTTCGTCGTCCAGCAATTCGGTGCTTGACACAGGCTCACGCTCCTCATCATAGTCTGGAGGGCGCTTCTCACCACCGGGCGCTATGGGTTCCGGGACGAGCAAGTTCCCCAAGTTGCCGGCGTCGCAAAAGTCCCAGACGATATAGAAACGCTTCTCGGGCAACCTACCCGCTTGTGACCTTTCCACCGCGACATAATCTATCAGCGAGACCAGATTTTCATGGCTCAGAAGAGCTGCGAGCGGGTCTAGCATGTTGTACTCTCCATCCAGCACACGATAGAGATCGGTCCCGGAGTCCTTCAGTGATTGGAAGGGGTTTGTGGTAAGCCCGTCCGTGACATCGTGGGCGAGAAATACCACCTTGTCGTGCTTGCGGGCTAGCTTCCAGACCCCAGGAGAAAGCTCTGTTTGGAAATCATAATCATTGGCCCTTGCGAGCTCATCGTAGGCTGCGGAGAATGAGGAGGACATGATGGCTTTTGGCAGACGCAGAGGTTACAGAACGGATAGGCCTTGAGAAGAGAAAGTCATGGGCCAACAGGCTACGGTAATATTGGCTTGGATATGGAGGCATGTTGAGATTGGTTTTCTTTGGAATGCTAATCTTTCAATGCCTTTGTTCTTTCTGGCCGTATCAGGAATAGGGGGCATTCCAGAGACCGATTCGTCCAGAACTCGCAGTGTAGTTCTAGCCGCATCCATAATCTCTTCCGTGCCTGCTTGTTCGCTTGGAAACACGTCTAGTCAGTTGGTTCCCAGGTTGAGTCTTCACTGACGTTTTAGCTCTTTATGGGATTTCTCCCTTTTAATCTGAAGGTTGTTCATTGGTCTTATAGAACATAGTAGGTATGCTGATTTGCGTATTTTGGAATCTCATTATTGGTCCAGGGCTGCATCTTATTCACAGTCACAGTGAACAGCCATCTATGAGTGTAGATAATGATCAATTGTGTGAGTCCTAAACCTAGAGTGGAGAAATGAAGTCGTAGGATTTGTCGTGCCCATCTTGGTCCTGAACAACAAACTTGGTAGGCCAAACCGTATTGTGGAAGAGACCGGATACCAAAATAATGGTCTCTCCACCTGAAATATGGAATTAATAGCAACTTGGCATTTGGCGGATCTTGGGACTTCCACCTTAGGATTTGCTGATTTTCTTATGCAGCGCGACGAATGAGCAGCCGATCATTATGTTATGGAAGCGCTTTGATTTCGACCTCTCGGAACAGCCGGTCCCGTTGGCCCAGAGAGTTCGATTGAAGCAAATTGAAGCGAGCGCGGCGCATAGAGTTTTTGTATGCGACAAAGTTGACATCTGTCTTGCATATTTCGGTACACGGCTGCGGCTGCGGCTGCGGCTGGAGACGAATCCAACCTCTCATCCTCTTACTTGTACAGGAACTGAGTTGTTTGATGTTTCGTTGTTTCGCGCGTTTCCTCTAAATTGGGCATTACTGGGTGGGCAGTTCCGTCTAAGGTGGGATCTGATCCCCGTCGCCAATACGTTGATAACTGCCTAAATTGGTATTGGTGTTGAGGTACGGATAACGCTACCAAAAGTTTTGTCCATAGGAACAGCTGCAGATCGAAGAACCACCAGTCAACGACTATCTGGCTTTACGTAATAAAAGCATCCGGCACTGTCAGCCACCTTCAAACCAGCGGGCATGCAACTGAATTTTCCACCTCACGGCTAATAGCAGCTGTAAAAAATCTTGGCATCCCCAGCTTGGACCAGCTGCCAAGACCTGGGCAGCTGGCTCTATGGACAAAATTTTTGGTAGCGTTATCCGTACTACTAGGTAGGTATCATTGATATGTACGAGCTGTATAGTACCATGTAGGTACCTGATAGCGTATGAAGTATCTCTGCCTTGCTGTCCCCTCTGTGGATTGATCAATTGTTGCTTGTCTAACGCGTACCGACTACATAGTAACTAAGAAAAGAGGGACCCCCGCGCGACGAGCACCTTTCAAAACCCCAAAGGTACCACAAGCACCACAGGCACCACAAAGTACCTCAAGGGGTCCCGGCGCTAAGCTGAGCTTGGGGGCCGTACCTTGCATAAGCAGGGGAAAAGGGAACGGATTAGCACCAATGAATGTCAGAATTGATCACTACGTACCACTGAGTACCACTGAGTACCACTGACAGAATAGCGTCAGAAAAGTCCGACACCCCCTTTATTTGCCATACCATCAAACGATAATAAGCTTAATTATATATAAAAATCAAATAAAATATATAAGCAAATATTAAACATATTTATTTAATTAAGGAAATAGAATAATAATTAAGGTATTATCAATAATTTTAATTACGGTATATAAGGGGGTGTCGGACTTTTCTGACGCTATTCTGCACTGAGTACCACTATATTTCCTGCTCTATTATGTTGTGCTCCTTGTGTTCCTTGCTTAGCGTACCCGTTTTTCTCAATCTCAAACCGCCAAAACCGTCAACCTGGCTCTCCCAGGCCTCTCTCTCTCCATTCTCCTCTTCCCCATCTCTCTCCCAGTGTACTGCATAGTAGACCTCAAGGACCCTGGAGGTTTAGGGATTAAGCCCACCCCCCCATCGTTGGCCTCTCTCAGGTCTCTTTTCTTTTTTTCCCGCATCCTTATCCCGTCGGTCGCAGAAGAAGGTAACAAGTTGTTCGTCTTAAACGCCCATTCATCGCAACTTGAAGGGCACAGCAGCAATTATGATCCATCTGAGGATCAGAAATTTGGATCGAGGATTTTGAGAATCGTCTACGCAGTAACGACGTTCGTTTTGGTGTTTCACCAACACTTATTCACTCATTTATCATTTTTTGAATTTCTTCAAATCAATCAATTCACATCCATATTCATATCCATATTCATAGGTATTCACGATACCCACACCAGTCTCCCTCTATCTAACCCGATCCGACTCTTTGACACTTCGACCAAGCACGCCCTCCTCGTGCCCTAGGGGTCGATCAAACAAAGCCGAACGATATCAGCTAACATATCAAACGACCGTGCTGAACAAATTCATTGTGCCCGGTCCAGCTAAACAACCCAACTGAGCTACGAAACTGAACTAAACCAGAGTCCGTGTCGTCCGCAATGAATTCGCAGTAGTTGTGGCCCGCCGCATTTTCGGAAACCCACTATACCAAGTCCCTAGTTCGCCTGGCTGGCATGCCTTTCCGTCAGTGGCGCTGAGACTTGTCATTGCTGACCTGACCGGTAATCCTCTTCAACGTCTCCCGGGCTTAGGACGGCGTTCGTTTTTTCCCTCTGCGAGCCCCATCCGGGAATCCAATTCTTTTCTTTCAATTCTTCTTACGCCGCTCTGCGAGCCTTAGCTCTCCTTTCCGATTCGAGAGCATAGTCGACAACTTCGCGGGCGAGGTACGACGACTGTGCAGAACGGCGGGACCGCTTTGGCAATTGATCACGAATTGACGGCGACACAACCCACTGGGTACCTACTTCGAAGCAGTATCGCGACTGCGACTACCTTCAATTCCGTTCTTTTCCCCGATCTTCGTTTCTTGATTACTTTCTTTGATACCCTTTCAAACCAAGCTCTTCTTTTTCCTTTTCGGTAGGCAGGATCCCAACGTACCAATTCGCCAAGATGGGTTGTCTTGGTTTTGGTCGAAAGCAGGTCGAGATTCGACCTGAGCAGAAGTGGGATGCGATTGTAGGTTCCCCGTTCAAAGCGTTTACCTTGGCGAATCGAAAGCAATGCTAATTGTGTTAAACAGAGCCTCCGAGATTTTAAGTCAACATCTTGTTTCACTCCCTTCGCTTACGCCTACCTCTACTTTTCTCTCACTTTATCTGTGGCTGTCTACGGCGTCGATACCTTCACTGCCATCAACTTGCTGGCTTTCGGTACCTGGTCGTCTTCCATCGAACCCTCCCAGCTTATTCCACTCGACGTCTCGAAATGGATCTTTTCGATTTGCATTATTGCCTCTTTCGTGAATCTGGGATTCGAACATATACGGGCTTTGAGGGTCATGAAACGAGGAAGTGTGGCCGAATGTTATCTTGACCCCTTGGCCGTACGCTTAGAGAGCGTTCGGTTCGGAGAGGGCCAGGGATGGAGGCGTTTCTTGGTTTTCGCTGAATTGACTAAATCCAAGAAAGGCGCCGAATACGTCGCCCTTTTCACGTATTTCAGTTTTCAATGTGAGTGACGTTAGGCGAGCAGGGCGGGAAAGAATCCAGCTACTGACTTACTCTTTAGCTTGGATCCGAGTCATATTCTGTTCTGGCCCGCGTCAAGTTGTGAATGCCTTCACCTTGTACTCGGTTTACAATTCCAATCTCATCCCAACCGATGTTTCTTCCGTCGAGAGCACGCTCGGCACCTTCTTCAGTAAGCTGGAGCACCTCGCCAACGAGAACAAGCAGCAAGTAGTCATCTTGTCTGGTATGGTGTTTACCTTGGTCATTTGGGTGTTCGCCGTCTTATTCCTACTGATCGGTGCACTGTTCTATGTCTTCTTCCTCTGGCATTACATTCCTCGGCAGGATGGCGGACTCCACGGCTACTGTGAACGGAAGGTTAACAAGAGGCTGAAGTCTATCGTGACTGTCAAGGTGAACAAGGCGTTAGAGAGGGAGGAGCGAGACCGAATCAGGGCAGGACTCAGGGCTGCAAAGAAGAATGGCGAAAAAGCCCCTGTTGAGCGACAGGCGACGCTTCCGACTTTCATGGACGCTGGCAACGACGACAAACTCCCCGAGATGCCCATGCTTAATCGCACCGACACCATGCCTACCCTACCGCCGTACGACTCGCGCCCTGGTTCGACACGTGGCATTGAACTGGACTCTTGGGACCAGAAGCGGCCGACAGTCTCGCGACAAGGGACGACATCCACCGGCTTTTCCTCTCGTGCGCCCCTCATGGATGGGGCAGCCCCGATGGGTTTTGATCGAACCGCGTCTCCCGCGCCGACCCTACCACCCATGGATCTCAACAACTTTGCGCCTCCTGTTCGTCCAGGAACGTCATTCTCAAACAGAGGCTTTGGTCCGGGTCCCCAGCCTGGTCGTCTGCAGACTAATGGCAACGGCTTTGGCGGGGGCTATAGTTCAAGCCCTTCCACATACTCGTCGGATGGCTTACCGCCAATCCCGCAGACCACTCGTTCGCCCCCTCCCATGGATGGATTCGGCCGACCTATGCCCCGTCCGATCGACCGGATTAGCGGGCGCTCTAGTCCAGCTCCGTCTATGTATTCGAATCGCGGACCGCCTCCTAACGGGCCACCCTACGCTGGCCATCCCTATCCACCCCCGCGTAGCATCACGAATCCCATGCCTCCAACCCAGAGGCAGCCGCCACAGCGAAACATGACGGCGCCGATGCCGCCTCGGCAGCCAGATGCCTACTTCCCGCAACGCCCCGGAACCCCGTCAGGTCGAGGAAACGGATTCGACGGCGACCTAGAAGGGCAACGTGATTACCCGAGGTACTAGGGGTACTAGGGCTTTTTAATGTTGGGGTTATGTGAACAGTGCGAGCAGGATATCCTAATGCCATGCCATTTGAAGAGGTAGCACGTTGGCGCTGTCTCTGTTTCCTCGTTGTAGTTGAACTAGCGTGAAAAAGGATCACGCAGGCCTTGATGGTGGCCCTGCTGCCGGCCAGGGAGCGTCTGGGGAAGACGGCGTCCAAGGGCAAAAAACCAATGACATTAATGAATGGAGCGTATGTATTTACTATACCTATTCGCAGATATCCGGTAGCTGGCAGAGTAGCTGGAGCTATCGTTGTAAAATACCACGGATGTTCCTCGGTCCCTGTCCCAGCATTTCTCGTTGGGGAAACGTCATCACTAAGAAGCGCGGCATTCCCGCGGGGTTTGCATGTCAATTCTTTTGTCCAAATTGCGCCCTTCATGATTTGTCATGGCCATCATCCTTGGCATCGATTGTCAATCGCCATCGCGCCTAACCTAGAAATTTCTAGGCCAGGTAAGACCTTGGGTAAGGTGTCCTCCCAACGACGAGCCTCATTATATTGACCCGTCTTTGTGGGATGATGTGGGATGCTCAGTAAGCCATCTGTCGCAGGACGCTGCATCGCTATATTAAGACCAGCTCTACGAGTATCTGGTGGAAAGCTTGGGTTGCGAGTTGCGTATTACTTCTTACCTGCTACTTACCTACCTACCTAGCTGCTTTTGCTCGAGGATAGCATCATATTTCCCGCGACGATGGCGCAATTTGTGACGCTCGAGGAAGCGCAGTTCCACCCGGGGGAGAAGGCGGTGCAGCGACTGCTGCGCACGCCGCGGCGAGACAACCCGACGCATCGTGGGCTGCCGGCGCCGCTCGGGTTCCGCGTTGCGAGCAGCCCGTTGGTGGCGGTGGCAGCGCTGGACGGACAGGGGCGGCCGTGGGCGAGCGTCTGGGGCGGTGAGGCTGGGTTCTGCCAGCCGGTGCAGCCGGGGGTTTTGGGCGTGCGCGGGATGGTGGACGGACGGTTCGACCCGGTGGCGCGAGCGCTGCTGGCCGCCGAGGACGGGGAGGGGGGGATCGTGGACGACGCGGTGGTGCGACACGAAGGCGGAAGAGCGCTGATGGCCGGGTTGTCGATTGATCTCGAAACGCGGGATCGGGTCAAGATCGCGGGACGCATGATGGTGGGGATCGCGACCGGGCCGGCGGACGGCAATGGTGTGCGGGAGATGCAGATGGCGGTCCAGGTTGAGGAGTCTTTGGGAAACTGCCCCAAGTACCTGAACAAGAAACGGATCACACCGCACGTTCCTTCGCCGCGGCTTGTCAGCGAGGGAACTGGGCGCCCGTTGCCGCGCGGTGCGGTCGACGTCATACGCAAGGCCGACTTGTTCTTTATCGCGACTCGGTACGGCACCACGAGCATGGACGCAAACCACCGCGGCGGCGCGCCGGGGTTCCTCCGCATTCTCAGCAACGAGATACCGGAAGACGGGGGTGTGGCGCTGGTGTACCCCGAGTTCTCGGGCAACCGCCTGTACCAGACGCTCGGCAACCTGCAGCAGGATCCGTACGCCGGGCTCGTGATCCCAGATTTCGCAACGGGCGACGTGGTGTACGTCACGGGGCGCGCGCAGATCCTGGTGGGCGCCAAGGCGGCGGCGTGCATGCCGCGCGCGAAACTGGCGGTCAGGATCGACGTCGAGGAGGCGAGGTTCGTGAGGGACGGGCTGATGTTCCGGGGCGAAGTGATCGACTACTCGCCGTACAACCCCGCGATCCGACCCCTAGCTTGTGAGAAGCCAGCCACCACAGCGGGGACCGAGGACCCCAACGATGACGGTGGAGCCATTGCGTCAGCGGAGCTGGTCCGTCGAACGGTGCTCACACCGACTATCTCGCGGTACGCGTTCAAGCTGGCGCGAAGGGGCAAGCCCCTCAAGGCGTGGCGGCCCGGCCACCACGTCACGCTGGACTTCGCGCCGGAGCTGGACGCGGGCTACGCGCACATGCGGGACGACGACCCGCAGAGCTTGAACGACGACTACGTGCGGACGTTTACGGTAAGCCGGCCTCTGGACGCGGATGCCGTGGACGCGCAGGGGTACATCCGCGAAGGCGTCGAGCCCGAATTGGAGATCACGGTTAGGAGACACGGCCCGGCTACGAAGTTCCTCGAGAGGTGGAATACGAGAGCCCCGCTGGAGATACCGGTGCTGGGATTCGGCGGCGCGGAGGGCTTCAGGCTACCTGCTGATAGGCGGGACGGCACGAGCGTGTTTGTGGCTGCTGGTGTTGGGGTCACGCCGTTGATGGCGCAGGCCCCCGGGGTCCTAGGGGAGGTTGGTGGTGAAAAGAGGCTCAGAACGCTATGGAGTCTGAAGGGAGAAGATCTCCCGCTTGCCGTGGATGTACTGGGTAGGTTACCAAGGTTAGGGGGCGTTACTAGACTTTTTGTTACGGGAAAAATAAGCGACGAAGGGAGGTTGTTGATAGCTACAATTCAGGGGCTGGGGGGGGGAGTGGTGGAGAGACGGATAGACAGGACTGATGTTTTGGCGGAAGGAGAAGAAGGAAAAAGGAGGTTCTACGCTTGTACGGGACCTGAGATGTTAAGGGAGTTGCTGAAGTGGACGGAGGGAGAAGAGATGGTGTATGAGAGCTTTGAGTATTGATATTGATAGATATCAATAATTGAAGTTAATATAGGTACTACTACGAATTCGTACCTAGTAAGCACCGTCGACCCCTTTACTAAAAGCGGGAGCGCTTGGACCATCACGGGGTATTGCAGCTTTGCAGCTACTACTGTGGATGTCGTATAAGTACCTATTTAGGTACCTACCTACGTAAGTCCCTAAGCAGCTCTGGAGCCCTGGAGCCCTGGAGCCCTGGAGAAGCAAACAGGGCAGTAAAAGCCACGCCAAGACGTGCCCGACGCAGGACGAAGGAGGGTCGCATGGCGCTATGATTTGATGACGCAGGACCAACTCACTTCTCCCGTTTCCATTTCCATTTCCATTTCCATTTCCATTTCCATCAATACAACCCATAGCGTCCATAGCGTCCGTAGAGAATGTAAACCAAGACATTCGACTTTACCAATCCCGGGAGCTTGCAGCAATTCATCATCATCAGACTTACTCGTTTTATCTATCAATCAAATCTACCTTTTTTACCTACCTAGGTATCTTCCCTCATTATTCCATCTATATCATTCTAATGGTGTTTCTCCTATCTCATCTCGTTAAAAAGTAGAGCCTGGTCATGACTCGAATATCCCGCCTCCTCGCCGGCGCGTTGCTGCTAGCCAGCGGCGTCGTGTCCGATGAGGCTTACACGCCTAAGCATGAGCCCGGCCGTTGCGCCATGCGAGGACATTGCGGCAAGAAGAGCTGGTTCGGCAAACAGCTTCCCTGCGTCGACAACGACCTAGCTACGACACCCGACCCTAAGTTCGCCAAGGAAATAGAAGCTGTGTGCGGTTCGAAGTGGAAGGATAGCAAGGTTTGCTGTAGCCCGGAGCAGGTGCGTTTGATTCCCCTTCTCCTATCTTGCGACATTTTCTGTCGCCTTGATGGCTTTTTTCTAACTCAACCCCCGTCTAGCTCTCTGCGCTCAAGTCGGAGCTCTCCACACCGAATCAGATCATCGGTTCCTGTCCCGCCTGCAAAGAGAACTTCTACAATCTGTTTTGCTCCTTCAGCTGCTCCCCCGACCAGTCGCTCTTCATCAACGTGACCAAGACAGTCGAGAAAAATGGAAAGACGTTGGTTGCCGAGGTCGATCAACTAATATCTAAAGAATACGGCGAAGGCTTCTACGACAGCTGCAAGGAGGTCAAGTTTGGGGCCTCCAACTCTCGAGCCATGGACTTCATCGGCGGCGGCGCGAAGAACTACTCGCAACTTCTAAAATTCCTTGGTGATGAGAAGGCCATCGGATCGCCTTTCCAGATCAACTTCCCCCTCGATTACTCCCAGCCTGGTATGGGGCCACGCGATATGAAGCCCAAGAAGTGCAACGACGAGGATCCGAATTTCCGATGTTCTTGCGTCGATTGTCCTGCGGTGTGTCCGGAGCTTCCGGACGTGGATCAGGCGGGATCGTGCCGAGTCGGCGTGCTCCCCTGCTTATCCTTCGCTTCAATATTCACCTACGGCATACTGCTATTCACCCTCATCGTCGCCCTGGTTGGTCACGTCGCATGGATGAAGCACGCGCAACGGCGGAGCGAACGGCTTCACCTGCTGCAGGGTGCTGAACCCAGCGATGACGAAGATGAGGGCGACCTTGTTCGTAATGGCGCGATGTACGACCGACCCCAGAGAAACTACCGAATCAACACTTGGTGCGATACTGCGTTCAGCAAGCTAGGTCATCTTTGCGCGAGATTCCCAGGGATTACCATATTTCTCAGCCTGATACTAGTCATCGTCCTCAGTGTCGGTTGGGTTAAGTTCGAGGTGGAGAGGGAGCCTGCGAGGTTATGGGTGAGCCCCGACTCGGCGGCTGCCCAGGAGAAGGCTTTCTTTGATGAGAACTTTGGTCCATTCTATCGTGCGCAAAAGGTCTTCTTGGTAAACGATACCAATCCATCAGGCCCTGGCCCAGTCCTCAGCTACGACACCTTGATGTGGTGGGCCGAGGTCGAGGATAGTGTGACGAAACTCAAGGGTGGAAGCTTTGGCACCACTTTCCAAGACGTATGCTTCAAGCCAACTGGGTCTGCCTGTGTTGTACAATCCCCGACCACCTACTTCGACAAAACAAAGAACTGGAAGTCTCAATTTAAAGATTGCGCTGAGTCTCCTGTGAACTGCCGGCCCGACTTTGGACAACCAGTAGAGCCAAATATGATTCTAGGTGGTTATGATGGTGTCGAGAATATCACGGAAGCGCGAGCTATGACGACGACTTGGGTTGTGAACAATCACCCCGAGGGCAGCTCCGAACTCGCCCATGCCATGGATTGGGAACGGTCCTTGAAGGATCGACTTCTGGCTGCGCAACAGGAAGCATCCGAACGGGGCCTGCGGCTTTCTTTCTCGACCGAAGTCAGTCTGGAAGAAGAGCTGAACAAGTCTACCAACTCGGATGCTGCGATTATCGTCATCAGCTATCTCGTCATGTTTTTCTACGTTTCCCTCGCCTTGGGCTCGACCAGCATGACTATTCGCGAACTGATTAGGAATCCAGCCGTGACCTTGGTCCAGAGCAAGTTTACGCTCGGCCTCATCGGTATCTTGATCGTCTTGATGTCCATCACCTCTTCCATTGGCCTATTCTCTTGGGCGGGTATCAAAGCCACCCTTATCATTGCCGAGGTCATTCCTTTCATTGTGCTAGCTGTTGGAGTGGACAACATTTTCCTGATCGTACACGAGTTTGAGCGCGTGAATCTGAGTCACCCAGATGCGATGGTGGAAGAGAGGATAGCTAGAGCCCTTGGGCGAATGGGGCCCTCTATCCTTTTTTCAGCGATCACAGAAACAGTCTCTTTCGCTCTCGGCGCGTTTGTGGGGATGCCGGCTGTCAGAAACTTCGCAGTCTATGCCGCGGGTGCCGTATTCATCAACGCGCTACTCCAGATGACGCTGTTCATTTCTATCCTGTCTTACAACCAGATGCGCACCGAGGACCATAGGGCAGATTGCTTCCCCTGCGTCCAAGTCAAGGCAGCCCGTGTCCATCTAAGTGGTAGCAACGGCCCTGGTGGTCCTCGCCCATACGACATACCAGATGAGAGCTGGCTACAGCAATTTATTCGAAAATATTACGCTCCCGCTCTGCTCGAAAAGAAGGTCAAAGTCCTTGTCATTGCCGTCTTTCTTGGTCTTCTCGCAGCTGGCGTGGCTTTGATCCCGTATGTGAAGCTTGGTCTCGATCAAAGAGTCGCTCTCCCTGACGATTCCTACCTCATCGATTATTTCAACGACATGTATAACTACATGGATACCGGCCCGCCCGTGTACTTTGTTACCAGGGAATTGAATGCAACGGAGCGTTCTAGGCAGCAAAACCTATGCTCACGCTTCACGACCTGCGAACAATTGTCTCTTACGAATGTACTCGAGCAGGAGCGGAAACGACCAGACGTTTCTTACATATCCTCCCCGACCGCTAGTTGGATCGACGACTTCTTCCTCTGGCTCAACCCAGACTTCGAAAGCTGCTGCAAGGAGAATAGCAAGGTTTGCTTTGCTAATCGGGATCCTTCTTGGAACATCACCCTCCATGGAATGCCCGAAGGCGGCGAGTTCATTCACTATCTGCAGAAGTACCTGCGTTCCCCAACTACAGAGGACTGTCCACTGGCTGGCCAAGCGGCATACAGCCAAGCCGTGGTCGTAGATGACGAGAAGGTCACCATACCTGCGAGCAATTTCCGCACTATGCACAAACCCTTGCGCAGCCAAGACGACTTCATCAACGCCTACGCATCAGCTCGCCGCATCGCCAACGATGTTAGCGCCAACACAGGGGTCGAGATCTTCCCCTATAGTGTCTTCTACGTGTTCTTTGACCAGTACGCGAGCATCGTCAGCCTAACCGCTGCTCTCCTCGGTTCTGCGGTGGCCATCATCTTCGTTGTCTCTACCATCCTCCTAGGCTCCGTCGTCACTGCGCTTGTCGTTGCTCTGACGGTTGTCATGACCGTGGTGGACATCATTGGCGCCATGGCGGCCTTTGACGTGTCCCTCAACGCCGTGTCCCTGGTAAACTTGATCATATGCGTGGGCATCGCGGTGGAGTTCTGCGCCCACATCGCGCGCGCCTTCATGTTCCCGTCGGGCTCCGTCATGGAGCGCGCCAAGAACCGCTTCCGTGGCCGTGACGCGCGCGCGTGGACGGCCCTCGTCAACGTGGGCGGGTCCGTCTTCAGCGGCATCACCATCACCAAGCTGCTCGGCGTCTGCGTCCTCGCCTTCACGCGGTCCAAGATCTTCGAGATCTACTACTTCCGCGTCTGGCTCGCCCTCGTCGTCCTCGCCGCCACCCACGCCCTCATCTTCCTACCCGTCGCCCTCTCCCTCTTCGGCGGCGACGGCTACGTCGACCCCGAGAGCGAGGGCGGCCTCGTCGAGGACCTCGTCAACAGACGCTACCGGGCGCTCGTGCCTGATGATGACAGCGACTCGGACGACGATGACGAGTAGGCATGCCCACGTGGGTGGAGAGGCGGTAATGAAGGGAAGGAGATGTCGCAAGTGTACAAATAACAAGTTGCAATTCGCAGGGTTAGCGCATGGGTTGTTTCATCCTTTTTTTTTTCATTGGAGTACTAGAAGGGCACAAGCAAATTGGGTTACACTTGGAGGGGTATATTGTATTGTACAATTGAGAGACAGTGCGTCGTTATGTATGCTGCCTGTCTACCTGTCTACTTCCTGAGCAGGTGGGCGAGACTAGCTATGGGTGCTGGTACGTAAAAGAACAGAACAGAGTGTGATCGATTCCTTAGGGTCCGTCGATAGACTGAGAGCGTCATAAACGTAATTGCATGTGTGGCTCTTCCAGCGGTATTACACATTCCTGTGGTGATCAAAGCAGTGTCGACTTCCGCCACGGGTATTATTAAATATCTAGATCTCAAAGAGTAGATAATGCTTGTCAAGGGGCTTGTCAGGACTGAAGACAAGGTGTATAGGTAACCTCCCATAATCCTAGCTTAGGTCTCGGGTCCCTCGTACAGCAACCATGTTGTTTCTATGTCTTCCAGATTCGTCTCGTAACGATACTTGCGCACCAACACCAACACCAGTTAAACCGCTCTGTTCAGTTCAATGCCAAACTTATTACCTATATGATACAACCCGATGTCGGAGGAGGTTCCGTACAGCAAGGCTTCTTTCTATAGGCGTACGTTAGCCGAGAACGAACGTGCAAGAAATAAAAGGAGGTTAAGAGAGGGGGTTATTCAGGGGCTAGTGCTAGGGTTAGGGTTAGGATGGGCTTCGCCATTGTCCAAGCCGTTCTTCTGGGGTGCCTTTTGCCTCAGCTCCTATTGGTACTGTCAGACACGGAGCCTGGCTGAGACAGGATCAACTGTATACATGCTGCAGTGCTTGCTGGGTGACCATGACGGGAAGGCAAAAAGAGGAAAAGGGGTAGAAATCAATACAATGCCGCGGGACGCTCGCCCCAACAATCACCTAGAGAAGAGAAGAGGCGGGGGGAAGACTTACAACGGAATACCAAGCGAATCGCGCCATCGCCATCACCCTCACCCTTGATAGTAGCCCCCCGCGGCGGTCCCGCGTCTTCGTCTTTCTCAGGTTGCAGAGAATCCAGCGGCGACTCCGACTTCACTCCCGGCTCCAGCTCCGCCTCCGAGCACTCATCCCCATCATCATCATCATCCCCAAACCCGTCCGGCCGACGAAACGGATTCCAATTCCGCAGCTCGCGGGCCATCTGCGCGTGCGCCGCGGCCAGCTGGTCGCGCAGCAGATCGACGGCCATCTCGAGGCGGCGGATGGACTCGCCGGCGTCGCGCAGCAGCACGTCCTGCTCGATGATGTGGGCCTTGAGCTCGTGGTTCTCGAACGCGCGCGCCTTGCACACGCGCGAGCTGCGCCTGCGCTTGTGCCGCTGCGCCGCCTCGGACGCCTTCTCTGCGCCCGTCGTGTCCTCGGAGGCTGCCACGGCCCTGGCTGCTGCGTCCTGGGTTCTCCGTCCTTCGAGGTCGGCGCTGCACCATGGACGCTCGGGCCGCGTGGCGTGCGGGGTTCGTGGGCTTTGTGGGTTCGCGGGGTGCTGCCCAAGGTGGCGCTGCTGCTCGGAGGTCGCGGAGGGGGAATATTCGCCGCGGTTGCTGTCCGCGGCGGCGGGGCTATCGCTGGGGTCGGACTCTATGAGTTCGAGGTTTGGCTCGGACTTGATGGGGGTTGTGTTGCCCATGCCCGGAAATACGAGTAACTTGAATAGGAGTGCCTCTAATTCCTTTCCTTGTAAAAGCATACAAATATCAGCAATGTGAGTTTTGCTGTCGAGTATCAATGGTTAGACTAGCTGTATGATGTGATAAAGAACACAGCAAAGACTTAGCCGGCGGCGTCGTAGTCCGAGCAACGAATATAGAACTAGGTCTCTACTCGCTTTACGGCGGGGCCAACGAGTGTCGTGATGAAGTTTGGAGTCCCGTCTCAGAAATTCTCTGATGGATTTGACGGATCTATGATACAGCTTAGAGGCTTGACTGAAGCTTGAAGAAATAAAAGAATCAATGCTATTCTTAGGGAAAACCCGGCTGAGGGGACCCTGATATACAAACCCATCCGAGAAACCCTATGATGAGGTTGATGGCGAGAACTTCCCTCTAGAGCGGTCATGGTTTGATTTCCATCTACATATTGAACTCCAAACCCCGCGGGTGTTCATGGTTGGGATTTAAAAGTTCGATAAACCATATCCTATCAATGAAATGATGGGCCTCGACAGTCATTACCAGCTAGGTTGGATGGTTTGGAAGCGTCAGGGGTATCAGGAGACCTGCCAGGACCATCAAACAGCGAGCTATCTATATAGGTAGGCTCTCATAGTCTTAGCAGTGAGGTTTTAGATTCTTCGGGTCACAGCGATATTGATCCCGCGCCCTCTAAATTCACTTTGTTATGAGAAATGCCACTTCGGGTCCCGATAGTTACCCGTAACTTTGGCCATCGGAACTATAGGGGTCTGTTACCATCGTGGGACGTTGCATAAGAGGTTTTTTATGCTACTTCGGCTTTCAATGAGTTGCGCCAGTCAATATATACACGCAAACTCAAACTGAGATTATTAGGGATGTACAAGTTATAAAATTCAATAGAGCAACTACCTACACGAAACATCTATCAGTATTCAATATGAACTCGAAATTTACTTAGTATTTAGTTGACTTACATCAATTATCACCCACCTACTTGAATATTCTCAACCTACGGTCCTATCCACAATTCAACTTCTGGGTGAAGCTCGTAAGGGTAGCACTGATTCAAGATCTGATCGGATGAGAAGCGGGAGTTGAAAGATAGCTAAATGGTGAGGAGGCTTGCGCGGGTACCCAGCCGTACGACGGAGGAACCCTGCTCACACTTCTCTGCTTCATATCCATGGATAGGAGTGGCAACTGCCGACATGACCATGGGGACATGTATGGACGGGATATCGAGTTGACAGATACCAGATGTCGCGTGACATTTGGAGTAGACTTAGTAGGTACCTAGTAGGCGACAAAATAGGCAAGTAACTCGAGAAAGGGTTATTAATATCAATACCATCAAAGGGGAAAGTCAGTTTGTGGGCGAAAGCAAACCAGAAAGGAGATGGTCTATACGTAAGGAATGGCCTAAATGAAAGGAGGATTTGAACCGAAGATATTGGGACTGGAGAGGCTATAAATGAAGGTTCGACACTAGGTAGGTATTAGGTAGGGAATCACCCGACGCGACGGCCCCTTTCAAAATGTTAAAGACGCCTCTTTTCGTGATGCCATTGTTTATCGATGCATTAGTTATCTAGTAAGTAGTAGTATGCCTTGGCTCGTGAAAAGCTCGATCAAAATTGTGGTGAAGAATAATCCGTGTTGGATATAAGTATACATATATCCAAGACGTTACACCTTTGACCAAAAAGGGGATGGATCAATTACTTCATGATGCAAGATGCGGGCAATAACACGCAAGCAGATAGGTGCAGTGCCAGGTATGTGGTGAAGCGATGGGGTCTGAAATCGCCCTTATACGTTGAAATTGTGCCTACGTACACTCTATGTGTAGAGGACGGATATCATCTCTAATAGGTAAACGTGAATACTTCGTAATGCAATACCGAAAGATATCGAAAAAAGGTCTCGAGTCCCGCGTCCCATGATAAGTAGAGAAAAAAGATACCAAAAACCAAAAATCAAAGTGTGTCGATTGAAGTCGCTCGATGAGTCAGCGTCTTGAGCTCTTCCGCGGAGACCCTTTCACTATATCTCGTCCTTAATAACCCTAGAAACGATGTGTACCATCAGATCATGGTGGCGGCCATAGTTGGCAGCCATGTCGGGAGTGTACTCCACCGGAAATTAACAGATTGGAGTCAATCGGTAGGTGGTGAGAGTGAGGAAGAGGGTGAGGGGGGGGGTGAGAGAAATCTACTATGCAGTATTGCCCCTCATTTGCTCTTTGGCTGATTGGAGCTAAACGAGCCAGTGAGTCCAGAGTCCAGAGTCCAGAGTCCAGAATGTGAATGCCCCAAAAAGCGACACCCCGCAAACTCAATAGTTCCGCGGCTCAACTCTGGAATTGGTTTGGTTTGGTTTGGTTTGGTTTGTTTGGGCTGTGTCGCGTGCCGTCGTCATGTTTCTGTACAATGCGCTGAAAAAAGAAAAGAAACAAGTTGCGACATCTTTACGCAAGACGCCAGTGGCAGTGGACCCCTAAAGGAATAGGAATAGGAATCTGAATCTGAATCTGAATCTGGCTTTCCTTTTGGTGTAACCGTGATGACGTATTGGCGAAATAAGCGTGCCTAGGTAACCGAAACCACGGGCTCGGTGAATACCTCAATTTGTCGCATTTTGCTTCTCTTTGTCTTTGCCTGCGTCCCTGCCTTTTGCTCCGCTGTCATCTGTGTATAACTTGTTTTCCTCGATATACTGAATGACGGGTGCTGGGATTAAATATTGCACACTCATACTGTGGCAGGTCCTATTAGTACCTTGCCTAGTAGTGGTAGAGTATACAGGAATAAGGAAGACGTATACTTACTCGCGCCTGAGGAATAGCCTGATCTTAGTGCTGCTCACATCATTTTGTATGATTTGCGTGATAACATGAATATTGTGTTCCCACTGCTTCAAGTTTGTGAGGGCTTCGTCTATGTCCGTTCCGCTTCGCTCGATGATCATGGCTCCGAAACCACCCAGGATGTGGTCCAGATCCTTTTCAGCCCAGACTCCAGGCGTCGACATAGTGCTGATGAGATCTGCGCCTGCGAGTAGCATGATCTTGACCGGCTTCTTGTTTTCGCCGTCCACATCGAGGATGCCACCAAGGACATGGTTAATCTCGTACTCGAAGTGCTACAACAGTTTGGAATCAGTACCCATAATATAGAGGATGCGGCAGCGCCAGATGCGCTCTGCAACAGTAGCGAGTGTTTCGTGAGGAACTTGGTGTGGTGGCGTTCACTTACGTCTAGCACCTTGGCAGTAGGCATGTACTTTGGCTGAAGAGCCTCCCAAGGGTCAACCATCAGCCAATTTGACGTCTCCTCGGTCGCCAATTCGCACATGCGAACTCTGTTGAGAACATCGTATTAGTCTCGGTCGTACTCGGAGTAGATTGGCTAGCTACTTGCCTGTGGCGTGACTCTGCTAATCCGACCTTCCGGTAAGCATCGGACACTGGCGATAGAAAGCCTCCGACAACCTCGTACTGCGTATTTATGCGTGCGTAGTCGTTGGCCACTGCATGTTCGGTCGCACATTAGTAATTGACTCGCGTGCAAACCATCTTGAGGGAGCTCCGAGTCATATCCCGCCAGATACAAAGTCAGATTATAAAAGATTGAGCCACGTACTCTCAAACATCCGGAGATGCAGGAAGGTAATGGGAGAGAAACTACCACAGGCGACAAGCACCAGGGGAATGCGTTCGGCGGCGCGCTGCTGCCGCAACAGACGATGGGTTGGGAATTTGTAGGTATCCAGTGTCATGTCGGACACTGGTAGCGGCGCTTGTCCTGCAGCGTCGTTGGTCATCGTGGCGTTGAAGGCTGCGGCACAAGAAGCTCTTGTCCCGCGATTGTCGAGTTACGTTATTTGGGGGCGAAAGAGGAAGAATGAGGCAAGAGCTGCAGAAGTCCGGCAGATGCGAATTACAATCGGGGAAGATGGGGTTTTAAGGGAAAAACCAAGTAAGGCTCGGGGTTAGGAGACTTGAGCTCTTTGTGTTAATTATATTCTCAGGGTTTAAGCTGCAGGCACAGGATAAATCGGCTAGGAATTGAAGTTGATAAAGCGAAGCAGAGAGCACTAGAGGTCTGTCTGAGGTTGAAGTGTGAAATGTGAAGTACAAAGTGGGTCGCTGATCTGGGACTGGGATATCGGAGACTGGGCGCTGGAGACCAGAAACTGGTATGAATACCGGATACTGGAAGTGTTAGATGAATGGATCAATCTGTACCAATTGTACTGGCCGTCGTATTGCTGGGTACTAGGTAGAGTGTAGAGTGCCACTGAAGATGTACTACTACACAGTAATAGCAGATCCAATATGCTATATGTATAAGTACCTAGGATTAATCCATTAACTGCAGCTTGTGACTTGTTAAAACTTGGGGGACAAGGGGAGGTAATGAGGGTCTAGTCCCGCTTGCTTGCGCAGTTAAGGCCGAAGCAAGCTATATATACCTCCTTAGGTATATGCTATGCACACCAGACATGTTCTTAGGGTTCTTAGGGCCCTTAGGTATAAGTCATTCACGGCCGTAGTCGGCGTTGATCGGAATTGCCGCGGACTGGAAGTTTAAACATGGTCACTAGACGCTACTAGGTAGGCACGAGTTACCTCCAGGGCTGCTATAGACTACATACATTGATGTACTAGAGGTAGTTGGTAAGTTACTGTACCTAGGTACCTAAGGCTTAGGGGGCTTAACAGTTCTGTAGGTACTACGTAGTAGATTTCTATCAAATATGCCTGCAGGTAAACTTCAAGAGGCTTTGGGTAGTACAAGTACCTTCAAATCTTCAATTGTTACGCCCAGATGGGGCTGAATCAAGCAGATGGGGGTCTCTTACGCATTCCATCTCCTTCTTGCCGTCAATTGTGCTCCTCTTTAATTGATTGGTTGAGTTGTCTACATGTACTGGGTACCTACCTACTACCTAGTAGGTAGTAGTATGCCAGTGTTTTCTTAGGTACCTACGTAGGTACCCATGAGGTACTACGAATACTGATAAATTCCCGAGTATGCCACAGATCTTGCTCGCTTAAGATAAAAGAGACGCCTTGGTTCCAGTTTCTGTTACCGTCTGACTTTCTCCAAGGAGCTTCGTCTCAGAGAGCAACCCCCCCCCCGGTTGTGTTCGGCACAGTGGAATCTCGCGGGGTGAGTTACAAATGCACATGTACCGGGGCAATTATACGCAGAACGGAGGTTGGTAATATTCTTAGTTTGTCACGTAATGCCCATTACGTACACTTTTGGGCATCGCATCGCACCTAGGAATATCTGCACCAACAAGGGTTGTATAATAGCTCATAGCACATATTTTGTAGATGACTACGAGGTATGTACATAGCAGTATGCAAGTTACATATAACCTACTAGTAGGTAACGGGTGACTACACCGCCGAGCCCTATTGCATCAGTTGTTCTATGTACTACGCTCAAATTGGTTCTGTTCCAACAGTCTTGCTTCAGCGGTAGATCATGCAGTCCTAACTCACTGAAGATTATTGCCGTTACTAAACCTGTTTTGGCCAACATTCTTCAGCTCCCCTCAGCTCCCCTCAGCCCAACCGTTTTTCGGGCTAATAGGTACCTAGTACCTAAGCCAAGTACCTATCCTCCCTGTATCGTATCTCATCACATAAAACAATCATCCAAAACAGCGAGGGCAAGTTCTGTTCAAAACACCAAATTTGTAATTGTAATTGCCTTTCCCTTCTATGCGATTTCGATCATCCCGCGACCCCGTGATCTTCCTCCTTGAAACGCCGCCAATGTGCGTTAACGAAGTCGGAATGGACTCCATCTCTTGAACTTAAGGTTCGTGCATTCTGCCAAGTCCTGGAGAGCCACCCACATAGGGATGCGATGCGTTCGAGATCAACTCCTAAGGCGCAGCCCCGATTTGTAATCACCTCGTCCTCCCCGTGATGAGGTATGACCCAGTCTGCACCTGAACCTTCCACCCGTCAGCAACGAGCGCCTTGCAAACGTGGATGCGCAATCGCGATTTTCCGTCTGCGCTGTGCCTCCCAATGCCGGTCACCACTTTGATGCCTTCTTTTGCTTTCCGACTCCGCTCCTCCCCAAGGTCTTGCCACCACTTCCATACTCTATCCAGAGCGATGTCCACCCCGTCTTGCACCGTGACGCCGTGAAGGTCAATGGTATCCTTGGTGCTCTGCTGATCGACCAGGTAGTTAGCTTCTATGCTAACAGCTTGTCGGTGGCTGGCAGCCTGCTCCCGGGCCCGTCCCGCGTAGAAGGCCCCAGCTTGTCTAAATAAGGGGTCCGATTTGCCTTTCTGGAAAGCCGCCGTAGCCGAAGCAAATGAGCGATTCCGTGACTCAGAGATGGACGTGGAAGTGGCTGCGGCGGCCCGTAGGTTTGTTGGACTGGAAATTCGATGAGGGGTACCACTTGTGGGCGAACGCATGGTTAGGCCCTTGGGTAGTTGCTTTAAATCGGTCGCGATGACAAGGTCAGGAGTAGTTGCTGCTTTGTACGCATCCGATGCCACAACGTTATATGCCACATCGTATTTTATGTAAGACGGTTTCTTATAATAGCCTGCCAATATCTGGACAATGTCTCCTGCATCGTCCGGTGTCAGGCAGATTCCAAATGCTGCTTTTATATATTTGTGGGGTATCCACGGAAACCTGTCTTTGTCTTGTTGAACCTTGGACGGCAGATCCAAGTCTGATTGGATATCCAGGGCAATGTAATTGTCCAAAATTTCGACCACAGTAGCTCCAGGGGAGTTATTGTGGCGCTGGTATATGCTTTTCACCTCGGGGACTGCCAGATTAAATCTGTTAGATATGAGGTCGATTTTATCTATTTACTCCATTAGATACTATATCAAATCAAGTCAAGCCAAATCACCGTTCGCGTTCTTACCAGTATGTACGGACTCGTTATGGCCCGCATCGCTAGCTGTATTTTCTGGGCGAGCAGCCTCCAGAGAGACCACCTTGGATCCTTTCTTCTTCTTTTTGCCCTTCTTCTTTCTCTTGTTGCCCGGCGTATCGTCTCCGGATACGTAGAATCCGTCGATACCCTTAGGGCGCTGACCTGTTTCCTCGAGCAATTGTAGGCTGAGGAGTTCGTCGATAGCGAGACTCGCGTCGCCCTTTGATTTCTGCAGTGCCAACTTCACATCGATTGGCTTAAGGAGCCCCTGGAACATTTCTATGAGCTGGCGCTCTTTTTCGCCATCGCTGAGGCCGTCAAAAATGTTAAGGCGAGGCTCAGGGGTCGCGTTGGAAGACGCCTTGGATGATCCAGTAGAAACAAGACTCGGAGGTACTGAGTCCTCTGTGGTAGCAGTGAAATCGCCAATGCTTCGCATATCGTTGCTGGTGCCATCGGCAGTCTCGGCATCATTATCCTGACCTTGTGGGTTGATTTCTATAACACCGTCACCGCCAAGACCACTCGGGTTGAAGCCAGTGGCTTCTTCTGCTTCGACATTCTCAGATATTTCCAAAAGAGTTTGGCGCACTTGAGTGAACTGCTGAGGATCTTCTAGATCATATTCACCAGAGATAGAAATGATAACAGTCTCATCCAGGAGTGACCGAAACTCATTCTAGACTCATGGGTTAGCCGAAGGAATAACGCAAGGCAAGTCGATAGGCGACGGGCTAGTGACGGGTTGTGAAATATTGACCGTGGCAACCGCGTCTATGTTGTCTGCCAAGTGAGGATCAAGCCAAGTCTGCTGCCGACAAGTAAAATACCGAAAATTTGGAAGACGCTCATGATTCATAGAAGAAAACCTTTTCATAAGGGATAAAAACTTACCATCAACTTCGTTGTTGGATCATTCATTTTGAAATAAACCAATATTAATGATTTTGTCGGTTGAATAGGTGGAGGCCGAGGCGCATCATAGAACACGTCACATGGATGCCTTTCTACAGCGGGAAGAATTGAGAGAGGCTAGAACTATATAGACAGAATTTCCAGTCTCGTCGTTGACGCATGGTAAGACGCTATGGGGAGTTCGACTAATTGGGAGTAGGTGATATTTGCAGTTTGGACTGTGCTGGATCGTGTCAACAATTCCTTTTTCAGATGTGCAACGTAGACAGCACGACGTGGACGATGTTTCGGGATGTGACAGTTGAATAAATTCTTGGTGCGCTGGAAAACAGTGCTTATGCACCTAGTAGACTGTCTTGGGTCCAAATGTACTGGATAAATCCATAGTAGTGGCTGAATTAGCACAGTACATGTATGTAGGCGTAATCGCGGGTTGGACTATGTAGGTAGGTACCTTAGGTAAGTAACCTAAATGTACTTGCCCCTCGGTGTCTTCCAGTACTGCCCAATGTTTGCATCCATACCTGATATTCATGAAGAAATCAATATCAATGGAAAAGAAAGCATAGGTACCTAAGTAGGTAGTGATGCAGATTTTGAATTGAGATTGCTTTTCAGCTGGTATAACTTCCGTACATAACATCTAAATATAACACCAATGTACGTAGTACCACAGGTCATGAGAGCTACGCCCGACGCCTAAAGTAAGAGGCGATTAAAACAAATTCCCCAGTGCACGCCGGTCTATCATGCTCGTCACCCAAACTCCTTTCTCTAGGTAAAACATGAGATATGCTTAAAACTCCCTGGACTCGCCGATATCGCAAACATCAAATACACCCGTCTCTGGCAAGCCCTTTCTCTTTAGCGACTGCTTCAAGAGTTGCGGGGGCTCCAGCACCGGCTCTGGCGTCAGAACCCAGGTGCCCCAGTGAATCGCCATCGCCCTCTTGCACTTTGTATCTAAGAATATATTCACCGCGTCCATGGGGTTGGAGTGGACGCCGGAGAATAGAGGCCGGGGGTAGTAGGCCCCGATCGGGATGAGGCCGAGGTCGAAGGACCCGAAGCGCTCGCCGATCTGCCGGAACTGCGGGCACACCGGCAGGTGCTCGTACTCGGGGCCGTAGTCATCCACGCCCTCGGCCACCTTCGGCACGTGTCGGTAGCCGGTGTCACCACCGAACCAAACCGACTTGGCGGGTTCTCCGGAAGACACGGCCCACGAACACCAGAGCGTCTTGTTCTGATCCAGTATGCCCCGACCGGAACCGTGCTGGCATGGAAGGCAGGATATCTTCGCGGTAATGGGGCCCGACAGCTCTGTGTTACTTCCGTTGCTCTTCTCAGCCTCACCTTTGCCGTTTTGTGGTGTTAACGTAATCTCCGCGTCCTGCCACCAGTCCAACTCCGTCACATTGTGTATGCCACTTTGCTTAAACCATTTCTCCAGCCCCAATCCGACAAAGAAGTGCGCATTCGGATGGTGCTTTTTGATCTCTTGGGCGGACGGGTGCGACAGGTGGTCGTAATGGCTGTGGCTGATAAGGACGGCGTCAACGTACGGCAAGTCGGCGATCTTGCACGGCGGCTCGGTATACCGCTTCAATGACGGGAGGCTGACGGGCGCGCAGCAATCTTCGAATACGGGATCGAACAGGACTCGCAGCCCGGACGGATATTCCACGTAGTAGCAGGAGTGGCCGAGCCAAGTGGCGCGAAGCGTGGGCGACGAGGGCGTGCGCGTCGATAAAAGCTCCGGTTTCACCACGGGCACCACCTTGTCCTCCAGCTTGGGACTAGGGCGCGGGATAGAGCCGGTCGCTAATTTTCTATGCACCGTAATCTATCAGCAAAGATAAAACCATGTTAAACCTAAGAGAATATATAATTTACGAACATGAGCATGCTAAGAAGATCAAGGGGAGTGGGGAATGCGAACGAGGGGTGCGGGTTGCGGAATTTGACGGTGTTCCCACGGCGATCTTTGACGTGGTGGGCATGCGGGTCGAACTCTGAAGACTCGGCGGCCCGCGTGGGCTGTACCGTAACGCTGCTGTAATACGCGGCTACTGAGAGCGTCGCCGTAGCGCTTGCCACCGAAGCCATTTTCGAAAATCGCTGTCTCGAAGACGTCGCCGGTGCTCTTCTAAAAAGAAGTCGGAAGGAGGAACGCATGAGTTGGACGAAATAGCCAGAAAATTGGGGGACGAAGAATTCGGAAAGGAAGAAACGTGTTGGTTATCTACTGGCAATCTCGGGGAGTTATCGTTGTCCTCCCTTGTTCGGAGTTATGGGGACTTAAGAAACGTATGGTCATTTCATTAGGAGGCTTCGGTCTGCGGCGTGATTCTGGTCCCGAATACCTTCCCATTTACTAACTACTAGGTACCCAGTAGGTCCGTAAATAGGCACCAACTAGGAGTACGTGATGAAGAGTTACGGGAGATTCTGGTCGATTTAATTATACCCAAACGGGACTTACAGATTCGTATGTTGGAGGGCATGATTCGAGATCCTTCCTGATGGAGCACGCTAAAGCGAAATGCAGTTAGAAGTACCATGTAATATGCTTGTGCTGCTCTCAGTTTCTCACGAATGAATTGTTGCTGTAGGGCGAAGAGAGGAATGCATGGATGTAGATAATAAGAAAGGGGGTCCAATCATGGAATATATCAATATAGATTGATGTGGAGACACGTGATCCACGAGCCACATCGAGTAGGCATGTAGTGAATTCAACTTCAATCAATCATTCCATTGGCGGCTCTTCTTTAATTTCATATACATAATACCACAGTACATGCCGAGAATCCTCACCGTGAAGGGTCAGTTGGGTACCTACTTACCTACATTCGCAAGGTGTATCATCCAATTAGAAAACCTACCTAGTAAGCACCGTGAGGTCTCTGGGAGTGGCGCTTCCAAAATCTGATAAAACCAAAATCTGATGCCAGAATCATATGCCATATCCAATGGCAGCTCGACACGTCTAGGGCTACATCGTAGTGAGGCTGGGTATGCAGGCAGGACATGTCACCGATGCCGACAGCCTTATCCTTCAATCAACCCCAGGTTCTCATGGATTTGCTACATAAGATGATGCATTTCTGTCCAAACGTGAAGTTGGGACTTCCAACTCATATCATTCCAGTCGGTCCACCATGCCCATCTCATCGACAACTCAACGAATATTGGAGGACGATTGGAAAGCTCGCGAGTGTCGAATTCGTGACCTATATCTTCGTGATGGACATAAGCTTAGCGACGTCATGCAGACGATGGCAAAGGAAGGGTTTGCCGCCACGTAAGTTCCCTTTTGATCAAGTTTCGAAACAGCTCAACTAAAACGTTTCAAGAAAATCCCAATACGAAAAGCAGTTCCGAATATGGGAGTGGCGTAAATATATGAAGCAACGTGAATGGGTTGGACTTTTGCGAGAGAATGTCAGTGGCTAGGGTCCTTCCCGTCGCGCGTGTCCCTGATAGAGAAGCAGCAGGAAGGGGAAGTCGCCCAAAACATCCCTCCGAGTATCATAATCTCGAACTCCAGGCGAGAGAAAGCACGACGCCGTTACCTACGGGACAGGCGACGTATGGAAGACCCAGGTTCGTGATACCATTAGAATAATTCCGACGGTTCGTTTCAAACCAACAAGAATTGTGTTTGCATAGTTCTACAGCACAATGGCAACGCAACTCCGGGAGATGCGGCATTCCTTATTCCAATCGAAGATGGCACCATTTCTGTTGATAGATTCGTACCTCAGGTGGCTTCGTTAAATGGCATTCATGGAAGAGGTACTGGCATGACTGCTGCCACAGAGCTCGGCGTCTCCGGTCCTACCCAAGAAGTGCTACCTCCTAGGTTGGCTATTGAAAGCAACGCAACGCCATCTCATGGGCCCTTTGGCACGTTTGACACTAGCGCGGATATTGCTGGTTCAATAGGCCCTGAGATTCTCGACTCTCAATACATGGGAGGGAATTCCCAGGCTTTTCAGACACCGGTGTACCCATCCCAGAGCAACATTCTTACTACTGGATTACCTCCTTGTGACGTTTCACTTACGCATAGTGTGGGTGTCAACAAGGTGCAAGATTCTCAAACGTCATTCCAACAACTAACCGGCCTATCATCTGCATAGCTGTCTACATTATCGGAGAGTGACTTCCCCGAGTTTTCAATGGATGCGGCCACCACCCTCCTCTGAGGTTCTAGATAAATTCATAGAAGGTAACGAAAGCACTCCATGAAACCCCTATTAACGTTAAAATATTCAGAGGCTAACGCACTTCTTCTTTGAAGTTGTATATAACACCAATGATACTCGTACCACCACCCATGACATCGAGTCGACAAGTATCGCATTTAAACTGGCTTGGCAGTTGGAGAGGGACATAACCATATTCCACCCAAGGAAGGGGAACTCGACGACCTTGATGAGAAATTCCGCCACCCTCTTTCTGGCTCTCAGCAACTTCCACTTGACAGAATCCCTGTCTGAAGGAGCGCAAAATCAGTTTGCTGTGCTCCCAGAACACCTCGCCACCGAAGCTCGTCTCTACAGTGGGCTAATCGGGATGTTCATCAATGGATTCGCAGGCCTCGGGGACATACCAGCCGCTGGCGTTCTGAAGTTCCTTCAAAGGCACAAAGGCTTGCAGCCATTTATGGTATCGTTTCTAGGCTCTAATTCGGGTCCCGTGGCTAAATCCTTTGCCGAGAATATCTTTCGAGCAGCTTTAGAGGCCGACGATGTCGATATCATCAGATACTTGCTTGATTGCACTGATTTGATTGATGCTAACGAGACTGTGTGCTATGGTAGTGGGAAAAGATATACTCCACTTCAGTATGCCGCAAGCAAACTATCCCTTAGAACTCTCCGACTCCTAATAAAGCGTGGGGTCGATGTTAAGAAGAGTTTCCTACCCGGGCGCCATTGTCCCAACGCTCTAGTACTATTAATCAGTCACAGCTGTGTCCGACGAACTCTGGACGACGAGTTTCTGGATACGATTGACGTCTTCTTGGAGGCCGAATCACCAACATCCCTCCGTTCTATTGAAAACATACTTTGGCAGTTTACTCATCCACGTCTCATAACTCATCTCGTTAAGAAGGTTGTTTCGCAAACACCACAAGACCGCACCATCCTTAACATCCGGTTTCTCCCCACCATTGTTATAAAGCTTGATAGGCGAGATGCAACGGATTTGATTGAGCTTATTGTAAGACGCTGCTCTGAACCGGGTAGCGGTGGTGACCTACATCGACCTTCCCTAGACGTTAACGAGGCTTTATGTGCGGCTATTGAGTATGGTTACGAAGAAATAGTAGGAGCTCTGTTACCATTTTCGTCGAATCCATACGGTGTGCTTCGGGTGGTATCGAAACACGGAAACCAAGCGATGGTCGATTCAATCTTTCGAAGTAATTCAAACTTGGATAAGAAGAAAGTAGAGTGGGTTGAATTCCTCGTCGCTCTTAAATCAGGAAACCGCAATCGGCTTCAAGCCCTAGAAGAAAATGGCATCTTTGACCGCCTCAAAGCCAACCACGGTCTTGGCCAAGCGTTCATCACAGCTCTCAAGGCTGGAAATTCGGAATATGCTACCAAAATATTGGACCTTGACCCCGATTTTGATTCTTTTGATTTTTTTGATTTTTTTGGTGGGGAATTCGACCCAAGCGTCGCAATGGGTGCTGCTTTGAGTCATGGATTCAATGACATTGCTTGGAAGGTCCTGCCTGTCGCGGTCGCGCCGCCCCCATCATGCAACTGCTCGTTCTCGGCGTTGTATGTTGCGGTGGAGAAGAAAAAACCAGACTTCGTTAAAGCCATCGTGGAGTCCGGCTATAATCTTTCCCTGATGGTAAAGTCTCAGAACAGGAATAGGAACGAGGGATGGTCCGTTATTAAAGCTGCTTTCGAATGGGGCGACGACTCAATCATCAACGAAATTTGGAAGGCCTGCTCTTCTTATGCGATCAACATGTCGATAGATGACCTAGATTTTATACTCGAACATGGGCGCTTGGACATATTCCTAGACCTTTCCAAATATTATTCTGAGAGCAAGAAGGAAGGGACGCCTGTAGCGATTGCGATACATCATCAAAATATACCGGCACTCGATGGATTGATTGCTCTTGGTCTTAGCAACGGATTGGACCGCGACGACGTACTGTTTGAGGCTTCACATTCATATCCCTCAATGGTTAAGCCACTCCTGGAGCGTTATTGGAAGGTTTGCCCGCATGGACGTACTGAATACGGCAAACTAGCTATTAACTATGTACTCCGAAGTTACCCAGAATCTTCCGAATTGCTGGATACATTTTTCGCCTTCGGGCTTGTAACCGCGGATGTCCTCCAAGGAAATGGAAAGTGCATTTTGCTGACCACGGCAATCAAAAACAATGGGGTTCCTATATCCCTTATTCAGACGTTACTCGACCTTAGCAGCAACTTTAACAACACTACGAACGTATCTTATCCTCTTGGGATGACAACTGCTTTTCTAAGTGCTATCAAAGCGAAAAGAAAAGACGTGGTCGATCTCTTCATCCAACGCGGTGCCGATGTGAACAAGCCAGACCATTTTGGGTTAAGAACGACACCTCTCCAGAAAGCTGTCGAGGTGGATAGCCTCGAAATTGTCCGCTTGCTGCTCGAACACGGTGCAGACATCAACGCTGCGCCAGCACCATTCACCGGCGCTACCGCGCTGCAGTTTGCAGCAATCACGGGCAATTATGAGGTTGCGACGATACTCATAGAGCGTGGGGCCCGACTAGACGCACAGCCCCCACAGGGAAGACACGGGCGCTGGCCGCTTGAGGGCGCGGCAGAGCACGGTCGTCTCGACATGATACAACTGCTGTGGAATGCCAATGGAGGCCCCTTCGACGACCAGCAATGCCAAAGGGCCATGCGTCTCGCGAAACGCAACGGGCACTTTGGCTGCAGGGATTTGATCCAACAGCTGCTCGGGGAGTCATTCGACCCCTTCTTTCAGACAATCGTGTCCAATATGGCAAACATGTAGGGGACATACTACACGCTGAGAAACGAACTACGATAGCATATGGTCAGCGGGGGCGTGGCGGGATTGAACTTTCCTATGAGTTTATGATGAGTTATGACTTCTATTTTCTATCCTTCTAGTAGGGTGGTTTCTTAGTGAGCAATTCGGTTTGAAGTAGATGGGGACGCGACTACGAGGTACTGGATATGAGGACATACAGGAAGCACTTAAAGGCACGCGATGCAGCAGATTGTTAGATATCCGAATAAGAGATTCAGTTTTCGATTCACACCTAAGGGCTGGACTCCCAGTTCAGATTGCCCAACTTCCCAAGTACATGGGCACATAGTAGACACCCAGCAACTACAAAGTCATTGAGGCTAGGTAGTTACTGTTAAAAGACATCTTATTTCCTTCTACGGAACAGCAAAGCTTACAATCCCATTCCTGTTGCTGCCGTCATCAATCCAAGTTACCTTTGCAACCTCCACTACTTCCCAAGACTTCCGCAATCTCACGCCCCAGCCTCGCTCCCCCCTTCCTCCCCCTCCTCCTCTCCCTCTCCCTCAGCATCCTCCTCCGGCGGCACCCAAACCAGAACGCCATCACGATCGCTCTTCATGCCCTCGGTAGGGATGATCTTGAGGACCTTCTGGAAGTACTTATCGCGGACGACGAGGGTAGGCCGGATCCAGGCGCCGCGGACGAGGGGGAGCAGGCGGTAGGCGACGGTGCGGCGGGCGACGGGCAGGACGTTGAGGGTGGTGGTTTTGGCACCCGAGAAGGCGAACTCGTCGCTGGGCTCCATCAGCAGGCCGAACGTCAGGAAGTGCGACGACGGGTTCTCGATCGTGATGTCCAGGAACAAAAGCGGCGGCGGTGCCCGGTCCGCGGCGAGGGTGGCGGTGCTCGCCGCCGACGATGAGTCGGGCGGTGAGTAGTACGATACGCTGGCCAGGACCCGCGGTTCCGAGGTGGTGACGAGGAACCGGGGCAGTGGTAGGATCGTGGTGTTTACTGGTCCTTTGGTCGGTGTAAGGCGTCGCCACTTGATCGTGAAGGCAAGATCGGCGGTTGCTGGTGATCTATCGTCGAGGTCTATTTTTTGCGCTACGAGATCAAAGTGTGCTTCTTCGATAGTTTTAGGACTTATGACTATGCCGTCGTCCGTAATCGATTGGCCCTTCGACTTTTTGCAACTGACATTCCCTTGTGTGGAGAGAATGCTGATATCCAGGTCCGCGATGGCCAGGTCCTCGTGTGCGAAGGAGGCATATCGTGTGGCGAGCGACCATTTCTGCGCAATTCCTCGAGGGCGAACGATAGACCCGTCCCCATCGGATGAGTCTTGTGCAACCTCTGTATTAAAATAGTTCGGCCATCTTGGATGTAGTCTGGGGAATAAGTCGTAGCTTGCCTCAAAAGGGTTGACAACGTTCAGGTTGTAAGTAGCCTGTTGGATGATTGGTGTTCCTGGATCTGATACAAGATGATATCGAGCCTTCACCACTAGGTCGAACGCTCTTGGACCATCAACGGGATCGATTGTCATCGTGACCCTTTCGGACTTGGAGTTGGCTATCGTCCCGACCGGGATTCCGTCAAGTCGCGATTCTTCGGCCCCCGCAGTGCTCGACTTCTCTCTGCTGTCACCAGCTTGTACCTTAAAACTAGGAACCTGATCGCCATAAAGGATAATGTCCAATCTTATATTAGCATCGACATCTTCTTCGTTGAGGATGTCTATCTCTAGTCCAACGTATTCGCTTGCATAGTATTGCTCGAGACCATTTGCAAGTTTAATCTCCATTTTGGGGGGTCTTGGAAGAACTTTGATCTTGTGCGGGTTCGTCCGCGTAACTTTGGTTCGGCGGGATGACTGCGAATGCCATGAGCCCACTGAGTTCGTCTCTCGGAGGTTTATTGTGTATGCGAGGGTGAAGGATTGCGGAGCTACCGAGACTTCTACTAAAGATGCTTTGGCCTCGCCAGGCTCTCTTAGCGGAACATCTATTTCGAACACTCGCGTATGCCCTGGGTGTAGGGTTAAGTCGTCCATCCCCTCTAGTAGAAACGTTGAGCTCGTCTCCGAATCAGTTCCGGAAGCCTCATCGGAATCGGACTCATCACTGTCCTCCAACTCCACCTCCGATAAAGATACTTTGGTGACTCGTACTGTTGAAGATTTCGGTTTCTGGTCATTGCTGGGCTGATGTTTGAGAAGTACTGCACGTAAGCTTCCGTCAAACTCGACACGGATTGAATGAAGAACCACTGGCACGGCATCCGCAAATGCATTAGACGTGATTGAAACCTGGGCGGGGCAAGTCTGGCCCGCCTTTCCCTCTTCATTCTTGAAGATGAAGGATGTCTGTATGAATGATGTTATATACTCATCACTGATGTTGAGAACAGGTCGGTCTTCTCCGGGCACGTCGTCCAGTGCCTTCGTTATGTCATAATGCCAGCCAGGCCGCCTAGAGAATCCTGTGACTAGTATTAGCTCTCCAAGCCGCCACCTTCCCGAAGGCTCGCTCACCTTTATTGAGAAGTTCCCAGTCGATGGCAATAATAATATCTCTTCGGCCAATTTCTACAGCCGCGCCTCTCAAAGTCCAACTCAACGCTTCCATGATGTCCCACCAGCCTTCCGTACGGAAGGACACGTTCCTCCATAGTGGTCCCAGTATTTCCAATATCTGCTTCCACTCTTTCATTCTCTCCAACTCTTTCGCACATCCAAGTGCCAATTCCGCTGAAGTTCGGAATTGGCGCCGCTTGTGGAATTCGCTTCGTGCCAACACTAGGTGCTTTAGGATCAGTTCTTCATGATTGACCCCGTGCCCAATTAACGGATACTCTTCGTACGGCTCCGGGCACATATAGGTATCATAGTTATAGGCCTTGTTTGGCTTAGCCGACGAGGCAGTGTCCGGTGGCTTCCGGTCATCTTCGGAGATAGCGTAGGCCAGTCTTCGTCTCTCGGCGAGGTGTCGTGCGGCCGCACGGTACCAATACCCCTGATGGTGAAGGAGCTCCCAGGGCTGCAAACGCTCGGCCGAGAGGATCTTCTCGGGTGGGCGGTGTGATAGCATTGTGGATGGTTCCAGTTCCGGAAATCTAACTTTTTCGATCAGGTTGGCCATGACCGTACTCCATCTCGCTTCCCAGGCCTTCCACCCGTAATTCTGCGTCCCGCGTCCCATCTGATCCACTAGGTAAGCTATCCTATTGTAATGTGCCTGCCATCTTTTAACGGCGGCGGTGCTTTGCCCAGTCCACAGTAAGCATTTCAACGCTCGTATGGCTATTATATCAGCCAGAAGCCGAGCATCGTTGAACCTGGGACTCCAACCAGGAATGGTTTCGAGAACATCCGCACCAAGTAGGGCCTCGTATGCTTGCTCGTAAGAGCGTAATGCGCCCTCTAGGTCTTGGCGGAACTCGGCAAAGATGGCCGTCTTAAAATCATAGCGGACGTTCCAGCCCTGAAGAGACAAGGTATGAGAAGTGCCACTTGTCGGCGGAACAGTCGGCTGCGGCGCTACCCCTCTCCCTTTCTTCTTGCGTGCATGTCTGCTGAGGTCGCGGTAGTACTCAGTGGCTTGTTCGAATACCGCAGCAAGGATACTATCCACGGCATGCTCCAGTTCTGCATCGGTCCGTTGGGTGGGTAGGACAAAAAGTGAAGTTTTGGGGTCTAATCCCGTACTTCTCCTGATGTTTTCCAGCCTCTCTTGGAATAGACCGATGGATGCTGGCGACTGGTCACTCACGATGACCACCACCAGCCGACACTTATGGCCGGATTGGCTGATTGCACTTTTGACGGCGTTGATGTCCGTCTTAAGCTGGTTATCATGCAAAGTAGCGAGGCTAGAGTCCGATGTCAAGTTATAGAAAGCCAAACACACACTGGGTATGAGTTCTTGGTGTTTTTGAAGCCATTGCGCGTCTATCAGCCCATCTGGATACAAGGTAGAACCCGGACTGAGGGGAGAGAAAGGGGAATGTAGGGTAATCGGAGTTTGAGGCGCCTCGAAATTGTCGGGAAGACGTGCGCGGCGAGGCGGAAGCAGCAACTCTCTCCCAATAGCTTTGATCTTGAACTTGTATTTCGTAGAACTATCCCGTGAATTCCAAGAGAGATCAGTGGCATCTCTTTCTTGGATAAAGCGGAGAATGGTCTTGGCCTCCCGAGTATCTATAGGGGGGAGCTCTGATCGAACAAGGATGCTCTGCTCTCGCAAGTCGGGGTCCATAGGAACAGGCTTTGGGGAGGCATGGCTAAGCCCCGAGACGACGAGGAAGGGGACATTGTGGTCCAGACTACCGGTTGGATAGTCGTCCATTGGTCTGTCAGAGTAGGGGATCGGAAGACATTGGGTGTAATGTGTAATGGCAGTGGTCTTATACGAACGAATCGAGAACGGTCATGCCAAAATGGGATCGGCCGGGCCTAAACTGCCTGAGTAGGTAGAATTACAGTCGGCTTTATTCGTCGCTCATCGCTCGTTGCCCATCTCCCATGTGCTCATCGCCCTACATACAACTGATCAGCCCTACCAGGTCCTTTAGCTTTTGGGTTCCGGTCTGCTTTTTTTTGCATAGGGGTCTCTGGATACACTTGATCCTGGGTATTTTCCAACTATCAATAGATGTGTTACTTGACATACGATTTAGCATGAACAGCGCGTCTGTTATCGCATATAGAAGTGGTTGGCTGTGGTGTTTGTTATCGCATCATTTCTCGCCATTTACTATGTATGGAGCTGTATAACGAAATAGTGGGCTTGGTTTGGAGGCTTCAGTGACCTCACACTAAGACTACAGAACTAACAGGCCTACACTAGTAATAATCCTTGCAGCTTTTGCCGATAAGTGGACCTTTTTACCTCCAGCGGGTTCTTCAATCTTCAAGGTCGTGATCGGGAGCTCGGCATCATCTTCTGCCGCACCTGATTCTTGTTATCGCAACACTGATAATATTGATAACGTTGATAACGTTGATAACGGTTAAATTATGGAGCAGAATGAGTTAGCGTACAATTAATGCAAAGTACCTACCTAATAGTACCTACATAGTGTACCTAGCACCTAGCACCTAGCACCTAAATACCCGTACCTAACGCAAGCCAAAGTCCGCTGTGTTAATTGGTCACCGTGCGCGCACTCGCACTTGTTCAATCATTCATTCACCTGCGGGCAACAGCAGCCTTGTTCTTCTTCTTCTTCTTCTTCTTCCTCCTCCTCTTAGCTCTTCTTCTGGTCGTGTCATTACGAGAGTATTCTTCCGTTCACTCTCTGGTTTACCCTCTCTCCCTTGAAGACATATCCTTTTATCGTGTCACTTCAAGAACCATACCGTAAACACCAAGGCTTAGCTTTTATCGTCTCGAGATTCCTTGATCCAACCCACCTCCATCCGTCTCGTCATTCCGACCCTGCGACCGACACATACTCCAGCCCAATTTCTTCATATAGCATATCTACCAATGCAATCTACTCCGTAAACCACTTCGTATTACAAGAAACCATATCGATATAGTTACCTACGGATAGAGTGTACATACGCCACGACTTGTCATAGAAGAGAGACGGTCGCAATGACGTCTCAGCAAGTTCTCTTCGCCGAGACCATTGCGGCGATGAAGAAGGCCCGGAAGAGAAAGGCATACGGTAGGCTGTCCGGTATAGGCGCTTCGGCGTAGTTATTGACGCTTAGATCCACAGACTCTGATTCGGATTCCGAGATTTGCTACCATGCCAACCGAGGCCATAAATTAATGAAGAGGGCCAGATTTGTTCATGAAGGACAACTAGCAGCACCGTCCGGGCCTGAAGTATACAAGGAGGTGAGTCCACGCTTCCTTGACACTATCGAACGCGAAACGCGAAAGAGATCTGACCACTCTTCCTTTTCCAGGTCGTAAACCATGCCGGCTACCAGAGAGCAATCATTAGTCGGAATCCGGTGCTCCTCGACGACGAAGGTTATGAAATCGATAGCGACGATGACCAGGAGTACATCCAAGACGTTGCCGACTCAGCAGCTGAGTTCAATCCATACGCGAACGTGCGCCTCGAAAGTTGGTGACGACTCCTAGACCAGCAATGCTTCTGAGATTGCTAACAACCCATACTCCGCAGATATTCTAGCCCCCCTTACCTCTGTTACCGATCTTCCCTCACATCCTACCTTATCGCGACCATATACTGCCAAAACCCTTACAGATCTGGCGAAACAGAGCAGTAATATCATGCACAAAGAAAATGCGGCGCTGTGGAAGGTAAAGCACCTGCAGACAAAGCTCGTCGGCGACCACATCTGGGCGCCCTGCGAAATTATGCTCGGGGCCAATGACATCGAGCTGTATCGCGACGATTATATGGACTATGGCAGCCAAGCGCAAGCGTCCATCAAATCAGAGGCCAACCCGCTATCACTCGAGGACTCGCAAGCAAAGAGCAACAAGAGCGCCAAAGCCGCAGCGACGGATAGGGCTTCCGTGAACACTGATGAGAACACAACGACCAATGGAGAACCGGTTGGTGACGTCGACACCCCTATGATTGACGTTGAACCCCCAACGGACGCAGCTCCGGTTGTACCAGAGCACAGCGGGAAAGCTGCTACTGAATCCCAGAAACAAGCCACCAAGGATAACGAGCAAGACAACAGTTCCGACAGTCCGGAAGAGAAAGATGCGGAAGCTAGTTCAGTCTCAAACCGATTGCCAGCAGTTGCTAGTACCAGTAACGGTACTAAGGAACTGCTTAATGCGGAAACCTCTGGCGGATTAGCAACAAACTATACGGCGGCGGGGCAAAGCGAAACTGATAAAGCGACCGAGCATAGCAAGACGGGCAGAGAAATAGAAAATGAAGGCAGCCGAGCGGTGTCTGTGGTGTCAGAATTCGCAGACGAACCGCCTATTCATCCTCTCTTCTTACACCCGCGATCAGCTCATCCTGACCGGGATCTAGGGATTCCGGAGGCGGAGGCTGAAGATATGCGACGACTTTTGCAGCTGTATGTACAGAAGCAGGAGGAAGTATGCCGGGGGGCGAAACGGCTACACGAAGGCCTCCTCCGAGCCGACAGGATGCGGAAGACAGTTCTGCAATGGTCTAAATATGAGGCGCATGCTGGGTCGAATCGTGACATGTCGGATGGCGAGGACTGGTACGACAAAGAGGAATGGGGATTAGAAGACGACCTGAAGAAGGGACAAGATGAAGAGGAAGAGGACACGACACAGACGACCAAGAAGACGAGAACGCGTAGATGACGATGACGATGAGCGTTAGCTAGAAGATGCTTGTTTGACGGACTTGTTGCTCTAGGTTTAGAGTCTGGGTCCGGTAAATGGATATCCGCCTCTACACCAACCTAGACGCCTAGATATAGAATACCCAAGCGGATTCGGATTGTTGGTCAAACCTCCAAATCTCCTTCGATTAGGAACCTCCAGCCTTACTTCAAACCCGGTCTTCATCAGGATCAAGACGTGATTTGGGGCTTGAGAGTATAGTGTGCAATTACCTGAAATGACCGCCTGTTCGCCTGCCAGAAAGGCGCTCAGGGGGTGGGTAAAGACATGAACGCATGATGATACACGTAGCACTTTGAGCTCTTTTGACGAGAATGTTGGGAGTTCAAGGCCGCAGATATCCAATGCTCTAATGCACGTGCGCTCTCGGATCGGCAATGGTAAAGTTGTCGGGAGGGGCCTCCGAGTGTGAGGAACCTATGTAAGGGGGAGAAACCAGGTGCGGGATGACAATTGAGGCATAAGACATTGATACTGAATAAGACAATCAAGATCAAGATCAAGATCAATGATACATACTAGGTACCTAATGATTGATTCATTCCATTCCATGGATCTTGTGGATTAGAAACGGAACAATGAAAGACGAGGTCTTGGCTCCGTGGCAGCAGTACAAACCACAAAATTGGTTAAGCTTCAATGTTCCCAGCTTTTTTCAAGCTTCCAAGGCTTCCAAGCTTTTCAGGCCTTTCCCCCCCCCCCCTCCTTCTCTCTTTCTCTCCCGCCAGGCCACGGTTGTCTCAAAGGAACCTTAAAAGTACATATACCTACCCGCCTACCTACATATATTGATGTAGTAGGTACAACACCCCATATGTAACATACATACATGTACTGAAGCATTTGATTTCCCCGAACCAACGTCATCGCCGTTATTGTCTTCCTCTCCTACATAGCATCACCATCCTTTGCGCATCACGTACATCATACTAAACGGCAACAGCAACATTGCTAAGTACCACCTTGTCACCAAAATAAGCCATGGCACCATTTGAAGCTCCGGCGACCAAGTTGGTCGACCTCAGCCAGAAGAGCTTGTTCAGTACGTCACAACTTGATTAGCGATTAGCTAGCTGTAACGATACGTACATGCATGTCTACGTGATACTAATAGGAATAGTTTCTGCATGTTCCATCGCATTTAATCCGCTATTCTGGAAGTGAGTCGTTGAATTTGTCTCTGTCTCAACAAATACATGGAGTGCAAGCAGACTAACAGCAATCACAGCATTGTAGCTCGATCAGGTCCTCCAACCCAAGCCCCCGTAGGTGCCTAGTACCTAGGAAGTATATGCCCCTGACCTTGAGAACAGAATATCGTAGCAAGACGCTCACCAAGCTGTTCGGTGGGCGCTCCCAAACGGCTTGCTATGCGCTAGCTATCACCATCTTCTCGATCGGTCTGGTGCGCGACTTCCTATACGAGCGCGCGCTTCGCCAGCAGCCATCCTACCCCTTACTCGAGTTGGACGAGGTAAAATACGTCGCATATGGGTTACTCGCCGTGGGCAACCTCCTTGTCATATCCTCTACCTGGCAGCTAGGGATCACAGGCACGTTCCTGGGCGACTATTTCGGGATCCTGATGGACGACATCGTGACGGGCTTCCCCTTCAACGTCACGGATGCGCCCATGTACAACGGCTCGACGTGCAGCTTCCTGGGCACAGCGCTGCTGTACGGCAAGCCGGCCGGCATCCTGCTAACCGCGTGGGTCTTCGTGGTCTACCAGATCGCGCTCAAGTACGAGAATCCGTTCACGGCCGAGATCTACGCGAAGAGGGAGAGGGAGCGCGCCGCGGGCAAGACGGCCAGCAAGAAGTCGCAATGATCTGCGAATCCCACGCGGATGCACCTACTAAGCAATCGGGCTGCGTCCCACCGACCACGGGCGGTAGCGGGTGATACCCGAGATTTGCCGAAACTCGCCCGAAACCGGGTTGCCACATTGCAGCGGAGTGGGCGGACCAGAGGACGAGGACGAAAACGAGAACGAGGACTAGAAGGCCAGAAGAGGGGTGACTTTGAAGGTATTCCGGCATGAACCTGCCGGACGTGGGTGCATGAATATACATGGGTGTATCGTACATACTTACATAGGCACATGCGTCAGCATTATAGCGGTGTAATTCAGAGACGACGTTAAAAATGAATTCGCATGATACATGTGATGGTCACGAGTTGAGCAAGAAGAGCTCTACTTCGACGCAGGTTGATAAGTCGACAGAAAATAGGATTAAACGTGCAGCATGCAAACAACGTTGGTATTGCATTCCGGAGGTAGTAGTAGGAGCAAGCAATGCAACGCAACAGGGAACTACTAAACTTCATGATAAACTCAACTTGAACAATGCGATGATACCTCTCTGCCGCCGCCGGTGCTGCTGTCGCTCCTGTTTCTGCGTTACAATAAATAGATACCTTCCAGATTCATATACATGATATGATGATCAGGATGCGAATAAGTCCCCAGCTAGATACCTAGTACCTACTAGGTATCCACGTAGGCATTGCATCAAACATTTATCTATCTACCGTCAATTCTTCATATTGATCCAAAGGCTATGGAGTTGGGATATAAAGGAGCCATGAAGGAACAAAGAACCCAAGCCACGGAACAAGGGAAGTTGAGGTATACCCAGTCACGTCTTATACTCGAGTAAAAAAGTAAATAATGCGGTTGCTGCGAAAATGTCTAGATGTGAGTTCGCATCCATTTATAGAATTTCTTCCGATAGGGACAGCGTCAAGGTACCACAAGTTTCGGCATGCGCTCGGCTGACGGTGCCGGGAGAAAGTCGTGATTATATCAATCAATGCGTCAGTTCCAGACGGGCGACGGGCAACGGGCAACGAGCAACGGGGTCCAGAATGGTAGCATTTTCAGGGAATATCTGGCCATATTCAGTACTATTCCGCACTTACGTACATGTACTCAGCCCTGGAAGCAATCCTGTTAAGAGTCTTGGAGGTACAAAAGAAGAAAAAGAACCCTGAGAACCCCGAGAACCCTCGAAAAAATCCACTACGGCTTAGCACTCGTACGCTAAATTCCGGGGTTACGGGTACGAACTGACCACTGTCCACGTTATGTACTTGAAGGTTCCATGATCCTTCTAAGTCTTCTAGTCTTCTAGTGGGGCGAGAAAGCCGAAAGCCAAGGTGAAAACCAGCATCGTTGACGAATCATTTCATATAAGCCCATCTTCCAATACGAATCTCGCCTTTTTCTTCCGATACCGTTCCAGATTTTTGATCTCTTCCTGGGTCATCATCAATCCTCAACCTTGGAACAACTCTGGATTCTACGAATCTTTGTTTTCCATACTGGGCAGGGGGAAACCTTTCTTCTTCTCCACTGTCATAAGTTTTTCTCTTATCGTCATGAGAACATAATACCGTCTTTCGAGAAAATAGGAAATAAAAGAGAGAGAGAGAAACAAGAACGAGGTACGGGATACGGGCTAACACATCGTCCTAGTGGTTCCCCTTCTCGTTCGGGTCAACCATGAACAAGACGTCGAGAACCGACGAGCCCCTGAAATCAGGGGGGCAGGGACTCAACCAGAGTCCCCGCGACTTGTCGAACGACCTCGTCACAAATCAAGATCTCAATGGCATCGCCAATGTAAGAGAGCACCGCGGCAGCATCTCCTCGAGGAGTATGGACAAAACAGGTCAGCCCGTGGGCGAGGACGTTCCGCCTTCTATCGACAAGGACCCTGATGGCGGCGCTACCAGAGCCCCGGAGGATCTGACCATTCCGTGTCATACCATTGGTCAGCCCTCCGGTCGGGCCTCCGTCCTTCTCAACGAAGGCTACGACAACGTGCCTGATGACAATTCGACGGGCTCTCGCCAGCCCAAGGGTTTCCGACACCAGGTCATGCACACTATTGTCACTTTTGGAAAGTTTGTTGGGCCTGGTTTTCTCGTCGCCGTAGCTTACAGTACGTTTCCCATGTAACAGTCTCCCAATTACCATGCAGAATACTAATCCAGACTCCTTCCATAGTCGACCCTGGTAACTACTCTACCGACATCGCCGCGGGCGCTGAAAACCAGTTCCGTCTCCTGTTCATCATTTTGATGAGCAACTTGTTCGCTATCTTTTTGCAATGTCTCTCGATCAAGCTGGGTACCGTCACAGGACTCAACTTGGCCGAAGCATGCCGCGCGTTTCTCCCAAGATGGGTTAATTACTTCCTGTATTTCATGGCTGAGGCAGCCATCATCGCTACCGATATCGCCGAGGTGAGTACTATGAGTGTGCAGGTCAATCTATGTATACGATAGCTAACCAGACCCAGGTTATCGGTACCGCCATTGGATTAAACTTGCTCATCCCCAAGCTGCCCCTTGTGGCTGGATGCGCTATCTCCATCTTAGACGTAATGGTTATTCTTTTCTTCTACCGGCCCGACGATTCGATGCGGGGACTTCGCATGTTCGAGATTTTCGTCATGATGCTCGTCATGGCCGTTGTTGTTTGTTTTTGTATCCAGCTCTCCCTCATAGAGGGCACAACCCCTGGCGAAGTCTTCCTGGGTTACGTGCCAAATGATTCCATCACACAGTCTGCGGGTCTTTTCCAGGCTTGTGGTATTCTGGGTGCTACGGTACGCCTACCCCTTTTTCCTGAACGGCATCCGCTCTTACCCCTTTCGACCCCGCGCAGAAGCGTACCACCTTACCAAGTTTCCATCCACACATAAATCGTGTCCCCTAATACACTCGCTTATATGAAATCATAGGTGATGCCTCACTCGCTGTTCTTAGGCTCGGGTATAGTGCAGAGTCGCCTCAGGGACTACGACACGAAGCACAATCTGCTCCCACTCGAGCCACCGTCGACAAACAGTAGCACCCGAGACGGCAAGATGGGCGAGAAGACGTACTACGTCCCCAGCCTTGCCGCAATCAAGCACTCCCTCAAGTACTCGTACGCCGAGGTGTCCATATCGCTCTTCACGTTCGCGCTCTTCGTCAACAGCGCCATCCTCATCGTCGCCGGGGCCAGCCTGTACAACAACCCAGACGCGCTGGAGGCGGACATCTTCGGGATCCACGACCTGCTGGCGGCCAGCATCAGCCCGGCGGCAGGGACCATCTTTGCCTTAGCCCTTCTCTTCTCGGGGGTGTCGGCGGGGATCGTGTGCACGATCTCGGGGCAGATGATCTGCGAGGGGGCGCTGCGGTGGCGGATGAAGCCGTGGCTGCGGCGGCTGGTGACGCGGTCGATCTCGATCACGCCGAGCATCATCATCGCGGGGGCGGCGGGCCGCGACAAGCTCAACGCCGCCCTCAACGGCTCCCAGGTCGCCCTCTCCGTCGTCCTACCCTTCGTCTCCGCCCCCCTCATCTGGTTCACCTGCTTCAACAAGTACATGACCGCCCACCCCGGCCACGCCCGCTACAAGACCGAGGGCAAGGACCCCTTCACCCTCAACGCCCTCGCCCTCGGCCTCGCCGCCAACGAAGGCGAGCTCGGCTCGGCTCCTCCTGCTGCTGCTGCTGCGACTCCCGTGCGCATGGCGAATCCTTGGTGGATCTCGGTCCTGGCTGGCCTTATCTGGCTCATCATCGTCGCTATGAACGTCGCGAACTTGGTCCTGCTTGGGCTTGGGAGCGTTTAAGCGGTGCGCCGCCTGGACTGGTGTCGTCGGACTGGGTGTGCGGGGTTCTGTGTGTACCTCGCCCGCGCATCCGTTCGGCGGGACCCGCTACTAGGTGGTCATGCCGCTTTCTCGCTGCTTGTGTATGGTGATAAGGTGCCTGGTCTCTTTGACGTCAGTGTCAACATCCACGTCGAAGTCACCAGGTTGGATCCTCGAAATCTAGAACGTTGAGTGGATGCTTGTCGAAGGGGGGGGTGTTGAGAGACGGACGGAAACCGTCGTATTAAGTTTACTTTCTACTCATTGGGGACGCTTCATTTGGTCTTTGTTTGGTGGACATGTGGTATATACGAGATGCTTGTATACGACCGCATGAGCTCAGTCTAGTCTAGTCTACAGATGGAGAATAGCTTTGCTATTGCAAGGATTTATTACTCTGGATATGCTGCTTGAAGAATTTATATGCTGCCTGGTTGCTGTGAAGTTTAGTGACACGTTCTTGTTTAAGGTATCTTCCCGCGCGATGCCCAGTAAGGGAGGAAAAGGGGGGTTGTCGCTACTGGTCTAATTTTCAGACTTCATAGGTACCTAGTCCCTTGGTGGTATGCCATCCCCTGGCAACCTATTTTCTTGTAATCTTTTACCGTCCAGGTCTTCCTCCAATTTAAATCAGGTAAGTAAGTGCTCAAACAGCTAGCTAGCTGTGGGTATGTCACAGGTTACGAAGACTTTGGCTTTGATATTACCTATTACCCATAGAGCCCACACACTCTCACGCAAGACTACAACGGATAGTGATGCGTAAACATCTCGAATTATCAGGAATTTTAATTACCGTTGCACGCCGTCCACTAACAGGCGCCTAGAGTCGTTCCTGAAGAACCCTGGGACAAGTAACGACCAACTTCCAAGGTAATAGCAACACCACGGGACCCTCCTCTCGGGTGCTTATAGGTACCTGTTTAGCAAGGTTGCGGCATCAATCGCCTCTAGACAAGCTATAGGTAAGACTTTGCTTATCGCTCGTGGCTCGGTGGGCGGCGGCTACTCTCCACAGGCTGTGGAGATGGTGAAAACCACGTCCTGGACTTACTGTACTGCTTTCTGATGAGTTTTTCCACGGGAGGTTGGCGAATCTGAGTCAACAGTCTCCTCTGATATGGGGTATTGGGATCCCACGAGAGAGGAAACTTACACTTACGAGTATCTGGGTACTTTCACATTCCCTTCACTGTGAGTGTCTGAGAGGTCTGCTGGACAAGACATACCTGTTTGTCTTGAGCTTCCGCTGATATCTTCAACACTACATCTATTAAGCGATGTTGATGGCGGCTCTATATTTTCGCTTTTCTTACAGCTGCCTGTACGGATTCAATGGAGTCCTGCCCCCCCTTATTCTTACTTTTATTCATTTTCCCTTAAGTTCGACGAGTATACCACGTCCAGCAGCTGAATCAATCTGAGCTACCGTGGCGCATATTTACCGGCAGGCGGCCATCGACTATCTACTTCCTATTTACTGCTTCATCCTGGATATCACATAGAAGCATATCAGCCCAGCGTGTATGAGGTAGGTACGAATCGGACGGGAATAAAAACAAATTACCCATTTCTTCGCACCAAAGCCCAGTAATTAATAACTTTGAAATATTATAGTCCCAACCAGATCGAATGTAATTAAGATTAGGTAACTGGTTCAGGCTTGGCCGTTTTGGTAAACTTCGTTAAAACTTTGAGTTTTTATATTCAAGGGGTTGGCGTTGTATGGGAAATCCTGAGACCAGTTGATCTCTATACTTTCTAGAATTGGCGGGAATCGATGGACTATTTCCTCTGAAACTCTGGTTTATTGTTTTCTAGGTACGTATTTCTCTAATTTTGTAGACTTCAATATTATTGTCCATTTGCAAGTTTAGTAGCAATTTGGGAGCGTATCGTTGGTATACGATTTCTGAACTCGTCATAAAATTAATGAAATAGGGGTGAACATGAATATTGGATTTGAATTAACTATTATTAATAAGTATTTTCTATTCTCATACACATGTTCATATAATTAATGTTGAATTAAAGAAACAGTGTGCAAATCGATAAAAATTATTCGTGGGTCTGTATCAGAGATACTTGATGTAGGCATGTCTAATTCGGGTTCGCTGGGTGAAATAAAATCGAGGATTGATGGCAATTGATCTATTCACCGCGCACTGGTCTTTCGGCACATGGCTGGGAGCGAGGCATTCGACAACGGAGAATAAAATTCATACGTGGCGTACCTAGTATTTCCCAAGTAGAGTGTTGCGCCATACTGGGTCTATTTGACTTTGTTGAAGCTTCCAGAGAGTCAAGCGACTTGAATACGGTTCAGCATACGAATCGTATATTCTACAAGGTAGATATTGTAGTCGATGTTAACTATAATTCCTGATATTCATAGATCAGACCCTTCTGGCCTAGGTAGAGATACTGATCCCACTGGCTTGAGAGATTGGGCTAGATGATTGAAACGTGCCGACTGACGTCCTTAGAACACTGTCAGGGCTTCTATGTTCGAGCCGAAAATAGAATTGGGTGAGTGCTGGGCAGGTAGCTACATAATGATACATGTTAGCTAGGTACCTAGGTACATATGGATGCAGGTCGTCGCGACTGGCTGGTCTGGAGGGCGACATGCGATACTCGAGTCTACGCGATTCGACTTCGACGCGTCGGTTTATCCTCTGGTAGCGCGCTCCTAACCTGAACACTCACATGAGGATGGCTTCTTTACTTGAACCTTAGTCAAATCGAGATAGCACATTGCCATCGCAGGGCTTGACGAGCAGTGACTCGATCCGAAAAAGGCAACAAGTAAACAAAGTTCGAGATATTCTTTCCGCCACGAAAGTATCGTGGACAATTCTTTTCTGAACGCCTCGCCAAGAATATAAAACCAAGCAGGTTCTCTGTGCTTTCGATCTCTCTTCATCAAACCCGACAAATAACTTACCTTCCAGGCAATTCAACAGACCTGCCAAAAAAAAAAAAAAACTACGACATCTACTTCGTACTCCGACGCTTCAAAGCTCACCCGAGACTCATCGATATTTTTCCGCCCTGAGGCTTCGAACCTAGTACCAGTATTGTAAGTATCTCACCATTGAATATCGCCGCCCACCATTTCTCATACAATACCTAGGTGCATATTGGTACTTTACTCTGCACACCATTCCGCTACCCATTAAACACACCTGCCATTCATCACATCAATCTATCGATACCCTTCAACGCACAATTAATTCACAATCCAATCCAACCCGACCCAAGTTAATCTGCATCTACTCTCTAACTTGGACAACGCCAATACCTATCCCAATACCTATCCCAAGCACTCTGCACCTTACATTTCACATACCTCTTCAATCATACCTTACCTACACTCTACCTACGTTTTTCCACAATCATATTTCAAAATGGTTTCACCAATGGACATCACCCCCACGAAGGAGAGCCTCTTCGCACCCCGCTACAGGACCCTGGTCAAGCCCTCGGAGCGCCGTGCCATCGATCCCGCTGTCAGCGGACTCCCAAGCCCTCCCTGGTCCGCTAGACGAGACGCACGCCGTTCCGGGGCCCACAATCGCACCCGCAGCCGCAGCCAGTCACCCATTCGCAACAGGACGTCGGATCCTAGACGCTACCGGGATCGGCGAGACACCTTCTTGGAAAAACAACTGGAGGATCTCTTTTGGCACGCGCCCAAGGGCACCAACTTGGGCCTCTACCACACCAACCAGGAACGACCTGTGGCTTACAAGAAAGACTACTTCCACGGAAACGTCCGACCCCGCACCATGATGGACGACCTCTACGACAGCATGTCCAAGGACAAGCTGGACCAGCTCCGCGAGCAGCGAGACATGGACGTTGACATGGATAGCGACAGCAACGACGGTGATGCCGACGGCGACGTCGACATGGATAGCCTCGACTACGAGGAAGTTGACAGCGCCAACAACGGCTTCCAACAGAAGGATGAAGACGAAGTCATGGAAGACGTCGACGACGGGTACGAAGCCGACGATGACTGTTCCTACTCCAACGACTCGGATGAGGTTGTAGTTGAGATGGACTGGTCGACCAAGACGGCAGGGCGAGGGGGGTTTTAACTCAAATTAAACTACCCCTGGAGCTGCGAAGTCGGGGATATGCTGCCGCCCCGGACCCGCAACCACTCGTATCTCCTAGATGGCACAATCTGAGAACTTCATTCGGGTTTCCTTTTCAGGAAATTCTGGAAACCAAAGCTAAGACCGTCGCACGTCGCACGTCCCCCTCTCAAATGTTGAAACCCCCTTTGCCCAAAATAGAGCGCATTTCGGAGTCCAAAAGGAACAGGAGTTTCGTCGCAGCGGTATGCAAGGTGTCACGCGAGACTAAAATCGATATGTCCAGCTTCTAGACTGCGCTGGCTCATCGCGGTGGACCCAACGAAATTGCACACATGGTTTTTCTCGTCGCAAGGGAGCAGGGGGAGGTAGGGGAGATAGGGCAGGGGAGAGAAAAAAAAAATCAAGCTGGCACATACCGCGCGTCCCCCAAGACGAGCATGTGCGCACCAGTTGCCTGGAAAACGCCATCTGCAAGAGTCGAGACCTGCATGAAAAGCGGTGGATGTCCGGGACTCGGTGTCCACGGCCCCACCAGAAAATCCCGGAACAGAAGTTGAACGGACGATCTCCCGACCTTAAACAGTCCCACATTTGACCGACAGCGAGGTTGGCGGCAACGAGTGGAGCCCAAGATATCGATACTAAGTCTACCTTCACGATCGAATTGGCGAAATTATTCATTCGGACTACGCGGCACTGCACCACACGAAACCCATCACAGCAGGAAATGTATTACAATTGCCGAGATCTACCAAATGTCAGAAGGCAGAAACTAAAATGCCTCATCTGAACCAAGGAGGGTTGTGTGGGAGAAAGGGGGTCGGAACTAGTTGAATGGGGCAGATGGTTGGAAGGAGGAAAAGGGAAAAGGAAGAGACTAAGAAAGGAGGAGGGAATAGGTGTGGAAGAAGAGAGACAAGGGAGAGTGTGGGAGGAGGAGGAGGGAGTGGAAGAGGGAGAGAAGGAAAAAGGATAACTGAGATGAGGAGAAGAAAGCATGGGAATTGGCACTAAGGAAACCAAGCAGAAGAGAAGATTGGAAAATTGCTCCCAAAAAGTCGTTGACGTAAACCATGTACGAGAAGACGAGATACGTGGCTATCCCAGTCCACATATATTGCTATGAATAATATGCCTCCCGGTCGCAACCAGAGCTCCTAACTTGTCGAATCTATGCCAATTTGTCACGCGGGAAAAGATGATCGTGAAGTGCCTAGGTGGCTCCTCGTGTTGGATCGGCGATGAGAATGCTCAACGCTCAACGAAGGAAGCGATTGCTTGACCGCATTCAAGGGGTAACGTTGGAGATTTGAGAGGAAAGATAAAAAAAAAAAAGAGGTTCCATTTCAGGCACTTAGACAAGGCAGGGAATGCATAAGGTCACCTGGCAAGCTGTGCGTAAGAAAGATAAGCTCAGTTACAATAGTTTGGGCATTAGGGTGAATTACGATGAAAATAGAGCGATGGGGCAGCTTGTCGAGTAATGGGGGGGGGGAAACTGGATGGAGCAAATTAGAATCTGTTCACATGGTCGACGATAGAGATGGACTAGATAGACTACATATGTAGAATAAAAAAAGAAATGAGTAATTGAGGGGCATTAGTTTAGATCAATTCTTGAGGGTTGAGGGTTGAGGGTTGAGGGTTTGGCTCTTGAGATTTCTACTTCCGGGTGCAAGATGCATTAGGTAGGTACCTAGTACCTAATACCTACTAGGTAGTAGTGCAAGGTGCAGGTGCAGGTGCAGGTGCATGTGCAAGTTTAAGAAATGGATGCTAAATTTCCAAATTTCCATAGCATCTTTCAAAAAACCCCTTGCCCCTCTGCCCCCTTTCAAGCTTCTCCCTTCCAGCTTATCACTTCCATTTCCACCCCTTTGGTTTGAATCGTTTTAGTGTGAATGGATATTCGATGGATCATTGTTGATTTTTGTGTATGTACTACTAGGTATGTACGTTCCCGGTGTTGGGTATCCGAATACCCAGTACCCAGTACCCAGTACCCAGTACTCAGTACTCAGTACTCAGTACTAGGCGGTGCAACCAGTGGACTCTTAAAATAATAGCAAATTAAGCAAATTATAGGTACCGGATACCTAGTCGGTGACCCCCAACTTGCCAAGATGCCCCTCTCTCCTCTTAAGTATTTTGACCATGTGAACTAATGGGAGCCTCCCCCTTCATCGAAGATGTTCCACCAATCCTCTAAATGCCACTAAATGCCATGCAGATTGGTTCGGGAAAGTGGAGTTGCGAAGGATCAAGAAAGAAAAAACAACTCCGTACGACCTAGCGACTAAGCAGTAGGCCTAGGCAAGCTGGGGCTGTACTTTGTGTGCGTATCGTACTTTGTACGTAGTATTCCTTTTTTTTCTTCTTCTCAAGTGGCTTCTTTCTCGTCAAGGACAAGCCGGCTAGCCCAGTCTCAATCCCCACAAGAAGCCGGTATGTGACCGATTTCTCTTCACCCATCCAATAATGTGTTCCCCGCAAACCTCCACTCTCCACGACTCTACCAACCTTACGTACCTGGTGCTCCAGAGACACGGGCGCAGCGGCTCTATACCATCCCTGCTTCAAGCTTGCATTCTCGCATTCTCGGATTTTGCATTAACATAAGCTGCCTACCTAGCAGGTTCAAGGTACAGTGCTACGTACTTTGCCATTACATGCGACAGGCGACAGGCGACGGGCGACGGGCCAATAGGCTCATTATAGGCGACAAACCATAGGCGACACCTTCAAGCCCGGTTGTGATCGGGTACTTCTGGAACCTGAACGGGACCTTGACAAGACCTTGGACCCAAGGCCTGGGCAGAATACGTAAGTGCGACAGTGTGCGCGATCTACTGACCTACCTACCTTACCAAATATGATTTACCACATCACTGCCACCATCTGTTCCTCCTTCTCCTCTTCTTATTCATATTCCGCATCCTGCTTCTCCTCCTCCTTTCTCTTCCCCTCCTCCTCTTCATTCTTCTCCTCACTCTATCGAAAACTCCCTCCTAGCTTGAGCCAACGCCGATTTACCACCCTCCACTCTGCGCTGTCGCATTCCTCCTACATACCCGTTATCAGATCAACCCCTATCGTAGCCTGCCGCTCGGACTTCTTTCAACCGACCACACACCACCTACACCTAAATCCTATTTGCTAGGATAAGGCTAAATTGCATCGCGTCGTCTCCCATCCATATCGAACTTCATCAGGACAATTTCCAATTACCACCAGAGCCTCCTCGTCAGCTGTAGCACATAGCGACCAGGTCGTCATGGGAGACCATCGTGAGACTAACGGCGTGCGCGCTAACGGCCACGCCGCAACCAACGGCCGTACCAATGGTTATACTAATGGTTATACCAACGGACACACCAACGGGTTAACCAACGGAAACACCAATGGTTACACAAATGGGTATACCAACAGCCAAACCAATGGCTTAAGCAACGGTTACACCAACGGCCGTACGAATGGCTTAAGCAATGGCTTAAGCAATGGCCTAACCAATGGCCTAACCAATGGGACAACCACCAACGGTACCAGCAACGGCACCACCAATGGCATCACCAACGGACGATCCAGCGGCGGCGGCAACGGACTTTGGGAGCCTGAATGGTTCATCGGGAGTATAGACCAGGGCACAACGTCATCTCGATTTCTGATCTTCAATCGACATATGGACCCAGTCGCAAGCCATCAAATGGAGTTTGAAAATCTCTATCCTGAATCGGGGTATGCAGTGACGTCAGCCCCACTCTATACGTTCATGATAAGCTAATGTCGCATCGCGCATCAACAGTTGGCATGAACATGACGCCCTCGAATTGTTAAGTTCCGTCGAGTCTTGCATTGAGCGGGCCATGGAACAGTTTACCTATAGGGGTTATTCCAAGTCCCAGGTAAAAGCTGTAGGTATCACGAACCAGAGAGAAACTACCGTATGCTGGGACAAGAACACCGGCGAGCCTCTTTGCAACGCCGTCGTGTGGCCCGACACCCGAACCAAAGACATCGTTCGCGACTTGAAGAACTGCCCAGGCGCTCATGAGATCCCCGAACTGTGCGGTCTCCCCCTGAGTACCTATCCGTCCAGTGTAAAACTCGTCTGGCTCCTGCAAAACAACCTGGACGTGCGACATGCCTACGAAGAAGGCCGTCTCGCGTTCGGCACCGTAGATAGTTGGTTGATATACCGCCTGAACGGTAAGGAGAAGAACGTTCACGTTACCGACACGACGAACGCCAGTAGGACCATGTTCATGAACTTGCACACCCTCAAGTACGATGAAAAGCTGCTGAACTTCTTCGGCATTGACCGAAACAAGGTCGCCTTACCCGAGATCGTGCCTTCGTCCGACCCTGAAGCCTTTGGATCCATTGCCAGGGGCGCTCTCGCCGGCGTGAAAATTGCCGGTTGCTTGGGCGACCAGTCCAGTGCTCTCGTTGGCCAATGCGGTTTCAGCCCGGGTCAAGCGAAGAACACCTACGGTACAGGATGCTTCTTGCTTTACAACGTAGGCAGCAAGCCTGTGCTCTCTAAGTACGGTTTACTTGCCACCGTCGCATTCGACTTTGGCAAGGGCCAGGAACCCGTCTACGCCCTAGAAGGCAGTATCGCCGTGGCTGGTTCCGGTGTCAAGTTCTTGATGCACAACTTGGGCTTCATCCGCGACTCTACTAAGGTCGGCGAGTTAGCTGAAAGTGTTAAGGACAACGGCGGGGTCGTATTCGTCACAGCCTTCAGCGGACTGTTCGCACCATACTGGATTGACGACGCGAAGGGCACTCTCTGTAAGTCTTCTCTAATGTCCGCTCAGCCCAAGACAACTTTTACTAACCGGTCGCAGTCGGCATAACACAACATACCCAAAGAGGCCACATCGCGCGCGCAACCCTGGAGGCCACTTGCTTCCAGACGCGAGCCATTCTAGAGGCTATGGAGAAAGACTCAAATCATAAGCTAGAGTCTCTCGCCGTAGACGGCGGTATGTCGAACTCAGATTTGACAATGCAAACGCAGGCCGACATCGGTGGCGTCCGCGTAGAGCGCCCCGCCATGCGTGAAACAACAGCTCTGGGTGCTGCCATCGCCGCGGGTCTCGCAGTCAAAAGCTGCTGGACAAGCCTCGAGCAGTTGACGGAACTCACACGTAAGAAGCGCGGTCGCAGGGTCTTTGAACCCCAGGTGGACCGTAAGAAGGCCCAACGCATGTATAGGCACTGGGAGAGAGCTGTCGAGATGAGCCGCGGATGGGTCCGCGACGAATGGGGTGACGAGGACCAAAACGAGTCTTCGAGGCCTGACATATTAAGGCAACCGACGCTGTGAAGCCCGTCTAAGGATGGTGGGTGTCACTCATTTATGAATATTCCCCAGCCGTCGAGCTACGACGAAGTGGTGTGATTGATGATCAGTGGTGGATCTCAGGATTCGGGCGGGGCCGCTCATTCACTGGACGCAATGAAGCGCTTGAACAGCGCCATGACACTTTATTTTATTATTCTTCTTACCGTCGTATCCTCTTCCCCTTGCATTGGATGGATGGAGGGATGGTATCGGGAGGGGAAAGGCGAGAGAGGGGAGGGTATTTTTTTCCATTCCTTTCCAATCAACCATGCATCACACATATGGATATGTAGGTACCCTTACCATACCGCACATATTTGTATGGGTCTGAGGGCCTCAGGGCGGGTATATGTCGCATGGAAGGTGGATGGGCCCTCTCTCGCAACTCTTAGTAATGTTAGTCGTCTTACCGCAGACGCGCGCACACAACCGACGTACGCCAAACCGATGCCTCTGTGTACGAAAATCACGTACCGGGGTGGTGGTGTACGGTATACGGTATAATATAGTTAAAGCATTTCGTTGCATCAGCTCGTGGTCCTAAATCAATGCCTGTGTCTTATGCCAGAGGTGATTTATGATGACCGAATACTCTGTTTCCGTGCCTCTGGATTTTGTGGTCGCCCGGCGTACAAATCGACGGATGGTTGTACGTCGTGCTAATATACCTGGCTGTCTACCTGAAGGAATTATCTGGTAGACTGATCGTCCAGGTAACTGTTGCCTTACTGCCGTGTAGGAAGGCTTCAAAGCTGCTCGCTTCCCAACTACCAGCCTGCCTCGTTACTCAGTAATCCGTGGATATTCAGCGCCTACCCTCCTTGCTCAATGATACTATCAAGCGCCTAGTCCGCTCAGATATATATATATCCAGAATCCTCCAGCCACGCCGCCGTCCTAGCGTATACGCCTAGGTATATCCATCCACCACCCATACCCTCTGGGAACATAGCTACTAGCTACTAGATACCGAGACAAGTGAACGCATCGATGCCGCCCGCATACAAGCACCTCCCATCCACTCGCCAGGCGGCCGTACTGCTAAGTGAAGCGGGAAACCCCGCTTGGATCGTCGTTGTATACCTAGTAGCCAAGTCGCTAAACAGCCAGCAAGCTCGTCTGCTCGCCGAGGTCAGGAGTCTTACCAGAGAACTTACCTACCAGTGCCTAGCAGCCTAGATGGAATGGTGGACCGAGTCTACAAACCTATACTTATTGAACGTTCACTTCGAAACTTCCAGTTGCCCTGCTACGTACCTAGGTAGGCAAATACCTATTAGCCCGTTGAAGTAAATCTCACGTACGCCCAGGTGGCCGGTGGATAGGCCGTAGAGGGGTGTGCGGGTATGTAATGTAAGCTCCGGGGAAGACCAAAGAACCAGTAACGCACCACAATACCCGACTACACCTGATAGGCAAACACACAACGCACAGGCAGTTGGCATACAATCACATAAGCACACAGTCAGGTCATTAAGGTTTTATTTTTGCCTATCTTTCGTAGGTTGATTCGAGAAACCGGGTCGCGATGCGTAGACCGTCCGACGCCCAGTAACTTGGATCCTCCCTGGAATAACTGCAACCGCTGCTAAACGGAACTGAACCGTCGCGAGCAACGAACGAGAACCGTCAATTATACCATCGCCCATAACGTCGTATACTCCGCTCTCCACGTTTCACGTTCCGTTTTGGGGGGGTTAGAAACATTCCTCGCCGTCAACCTTCGTCCACGTCGTCTCCTTCCATCCCAGAAGGCACTATTTTCGCTTGTTTTTTTATATAAGCTCGGCATATTAGGAGAGGTAGGTTGGATCTCCAGAGGAAATCCTCGAGTAGGCGTAGTCGATTCGTGCCAGATCCAGGGGTGAAACGGGACTGATTCTCCCTTTGTCCTTGTTCTAGGACAGGATCCAATCGAGGCAAAACAATAAAATGACTGTTGCCCTGCCACAACCCGATACCCCATAGGATTTGCGAGAGCCTGGGAAAACGGTAACGGCCATAATCATGACAATGCTGACCAGAACGCCACCCTATTTGCGAGATCGAATCGAACCAATGCTGAGAAGAGAGGGTGCCCTACGATCAAAGGCAAAAAAACACGAGGTATTACGAAATTATAGTAGTGCAAAGGTGCCAGATATACACACGAAGAAAGCGTCGAAAATCGAAGCGACTCGGAGGGGCTCAAAGGCGTGTTCGGCTCGATTACATAATGATGGCCGGCACATCGACGTTGGCCTTGATGCTCTTATGCGGAAGCACGCTGCCACCGTTGACGTAGATCTCGTCACCAATGGTAACGTCGTCGCCGAGGACCGTCACGTTCTCGAGACGAGCCCACTTGCCGACGCTGCTGTTCCAGCCGACAATGGTGCTCTTGATCCACGCGTGATCCTTAACCTTGGATCCCGGTAGTAGTGTGCACCGTTGCAGACGCACGCCATCGCCAATGACCACATTCTTGCCAATGACCACGTTGGGGCCGATTCGGCAGTTTTTTCCAATCTTGGCCGTCTCGTCAATCATGACATTGCCGCCGTGGACAAAGTTTTCGGAGGGCGAAACGAGAAGGTGGGGTTGCTTCTTGGCTAGTGAAGAAAGGTACAGGCAAGTGCCCGTCAGGAAATCCTTGGGTTGACCGACGTCCATCCAGAAACCTTCGAGATCGAAGGAGTGTAGCTGACCATCACGGACGATGGCAGGGAAGGTCTCCTGCTCAATCGAAGTAGGGCGGTTCTTCTCAATACGTCTCAGCACCGAGGTGTTCAGCATGTAAAGACCGGCATTGATACGGTTACCAACGAACTCGACGGGCTTCTCGACGAAGCGGTCGATTCGCGTGGGGTGGTTTGGCTTGTGGACAATGACACCGTACTTCGAGGGCTCTTCCACCTTGGTGACAACGATAGTACCCTCATCGCCATGCGCCTTGTGGAATTCGGCAAGCTGCTTGAAGGGAAATTCGCAGGTAACGTCGGAGTTTAGAACAAAGAAGGGCGTGTCGTCTTTGGCCAAGATGTCTTCTGCTAGCTTGAGTGGACCAGCAGTACCGAGGGGCTCGTTCTCCAGGGAGAAGTGGATCTTAACACCCAGGGAGTCCTCATACTACACACATTAGATGTCAGCAGAGGGGAAAAAGGGGGGCACCTGCGGGTTTTAGATTGGGGCGACTACTGACCTCCTTCAACACCCTCTCCATGATCTCGGGGCGGTAGTTGACGGCGAGAACAACATCGGTAACACCGACAGCAGCTAGTGCCTCGATCTGGTGAAGAATCATGGGTTTGTTGGCGAACTCGACCAAGGGCTTGGGCATAGTAAGGGTCTAAAAGGGGGGGCTCCGATTAGCTTTGAAAATCGAGTCTGAGACAGCAGCATTGTTGGATTCGACACTGCATGATAGCAAGCTACAGCATTGCGGAACGTACCAAAGGCCGCAGACGTGTGCCGAAGCCACCGACGAGGATGATAGCTGTGTTACCCAAGTTAGCCACCTGTCCAATAGAGCATGGTGGGGACTTCTCTAGCAAATACATACCCTTCATATTGACGGTTAGGTGAAAAGAGCTGAACCGAGTATTGTATTCAAGCGAGCGAGGTTATACGAGAGTGGTACTCTTGGGTCGAGCGTTGCTGCAATCAAAAGAAACGAACGACGGTTACGGGACTGCGGGAGGAAGATTCCTAGGAGGGAGTCGGTGTGGCAGAAAGTGGCCGATGCTTGGGCTCGAAAAGAGATATTCACGAGAACTGGTGTCTGCGGAAGACGGTTGACTACTAACTAGTGTACTAGGTAGGTAGTTGAAAAGATAGAAGCTCAACGCGTCGTAAGAAATTAATGATTGGCACAAGGGAATAGTTGTTGAGTTCTTCGAAAGGACAACTATACTTATTTTCTGGATTCGTATTTTTGGGTGTTAAGATTGTCGCGAAATTTCACAAGTTGGTCGAACGAGGGATTGTTGTTCGGTGTACGAAAGTACCTACATACCTAGGTAGCATTCAAGTTGTCCAGCTGCCCCCTTTATTCTTATTTTAGAGCCAGTTAGCTTTGTCGCGCCAGTGAATGGCTGCCAAATTAGCGTTTCTCCTCCCATCCAGGGCTTCTAACGGTTTTACATACTTAGTAACACACCTAGCATAGGTACATACCTAGCACCTACTGTAGGTGCCTATGTAGCCAAAAACCCCCCCTGAGCCATTGATCTTGTTAGCTGTTTGGCACCTGATTTTTCTGCGTGTCAGCACGTCAAAGGCTTAAACTGGAATCGAGAAAGGAACATCGGTGCGCAAACCCCACAGCCACAAGGTCCGCAGGCCAGGGCTGGTGCTGGTGCTGGTGCACTCCTACCTTAACTTTTTATTTTACCTGTTTCGGGACCAATCACATGGTCACAATCTCCACGCGGTACGAGGCGTGGAAATTATGGAAGCTCAAAACGCATTGCGTTCTTTCCATGGCCTTATTTCATTCATGACAGGGAAGCCTTACCGTAGTACCTTTCCTCAAATTTACTGAACTGGTTATCTATTAAAATCACGAATTACACGAGAGTTTATACCGAATTAATTGAATTGATATCAATTCACGGCAGGTTCAATGTTCAATTCAATGTGAGGCTGTGGCTGGGGCCCTTCCCCTAACTTTCTTGAAAACCCCAAAACACTTTAAACGCTAAAGACGCCCGATAAACTTAAAACCACTCGTGACCATGACCATGTTCTTTGCTAAACTTACAAGTACGCAGGTACCTAGGACCTACCGTTTAGCACGTCGCATTAATATCCTCGTATTGGCATGGTGGAAATCGCCGGCATAGGGTAGCCTACTCTATAAATACGAGCTATATCGCCTCGGGACTGGACTCTGCTAGATCCATTGCATTGCCTGATGTTCGGGGCGAATTGCACTATCAAATTCGAGACTCCCGTCGTGATGCATTAGGTACCTATAGGTACGTGTATTGAATGTATGTTGGTGATGTATGCCAATCCCAACCCTAACCATGATGGTATTGTATTGTCTTATGTGATAGAAGAAGAAAAAAAGAAAAAATACCCAACTTCTTCCAAGCACGTACATGATCCGCAGAGGAATAGCGTGACACAGATATTAGTTCCCCTTTCTACCTAGACCAAGTGTCATACACCTTACCAGCGATCACCTACATAAGTAGCTACCATGCCTTACCTACCCTACCCTACCCTACACTAAATCTGATATGCAGAAGACATTCTTCCCGTCCCAAGTAAACGGGTGCCGTGTCACGAACTGCAGGTTCATGTGCCTGTCACAGGAACGAGGCACAAGGGGATGGGGATGGATGAATAGGAGGGGGGAGGGGTGGTGAAAGGGAGGGGAGACGGAGAATGGGGGAAGACGCTTGTCCACCCGTCCTACCCGCCCTCCCGCCGAGCGGTCGTGACGATCTGGAACTGGAACTGGACTCGGCCAAAAAAGAATGGGGTACGATTTTCGTTCCATAGAGCCGGTGGAAGAGGGTGGTGTTCTTTTTTTAGACCGTGTGCCATCCCATCGGAATTTAGCAGCGCAGGTTCAACTTCATCTTCTACGTTGGCTACTGGGTACCTAGGTAGGTAGGTGGTTGGCTCGCACTTCAATTAATAACTTGCAGACCCAATCCCTAGGCAGGTATATATCGATCACAGACAAGTGTACTCCTTTCATCTAGCATCATAGCAGTAAAGAGTGTCTCGTCAGCCTCATCTCCTCATCTCATCGTCCCCTCACCCCCTAATTTCCACAGTATCAGGTACAAATCAGAGTCACACGCATCAAAATCCCGATCGAAGAATCTGCTTGCGAAATGGAGAGAGAGAAAAAAGTCGTCGCGACCATGAGATTCATCATGTCGTGAACGTCGTAAATTCGAGAAGTCGTGACTTAATCGTGAATCATCGTCATCATCTATCTAGCCGTGAGATCGTAATTGTATAGAGTTTCCCCAGCGGGAGGGAGAGACGGAAAAAAAAAAGGCAATAAAGATATAATAAAAGGCCTCTCCATCCCCCATCTTCGAAAAAAGCGCGTTGGCGGAAGGAAGAAAGAAACCAAAAAAAAAAAAAAAGGAAAATCAAAAGATCCGCCCAATCCAGATGCCTTCTTCCCTCCTTTCCCCCATCCCCCCCTTTTGGGCGCTGATTCCCCTTTCCCATTTTCTACTCTCCTCTTCCTTCCCATCCCGACTCTAATCTTGGCCGATTCGCTTCTCGTCGCCCGGCTGAGAGAAACGTAGACAGCGCCATGTAGGCCCTTGTCGAAAGGGGGAGAAACCGAAACACAACGGACGGGAGAAAAAAAAAAGAGGTTTGCCGCATTTTGCCTATGTTGGCCGCCTGAGCAGTCCTAAGGCATCCAAAAGAAGTCTATCCCGAGATAATCCAGGTTCCATGCATCCAGTCCACGATGGCTGATTTTCTCATGAACGGTTGTTTGGTTTTTTTTTCGAGGCCACAAATGGTTTTTTGACTGGGAAAAGATGGCACCCAAGACCGGGTTTCGCTGAATAGCAGAGTCGCCTCCTGAAAGAATCCCCTTTTTTCCCGGAACCGGCCTGGTTCTGTAACTCCCACTGGCCGAGAAAAAGGAGTGATCTCGTCAAGTCTTTTTTTCTGTAGAATAAAATCAAAGAGAAAAAAAAAAAAAAAGAATACGCGTCAAAACGAATATGAATCCCTCTCCTGGGAGAATGGCCCGAGAAAATGGCCCTATAATTAAAGAGTTGGTCTCATAAAAGTCGTTCAGTTCTTTCGTGAAAGTCGTAATTCGTTCGAGTGTATGCAAACTTTTGTCTCTCCATCTCTCGCTCTCGCTCTCTCTCTCTCGTGCGCTTTCGCTCTGTCTCTTTCTCTTTCTCTCTCTCGCTCTCGTTTCTCATCGGAATAATGCTGAATGGGGTAATCCGCGGAATATGCCTGAGGGGGGATAAGCTGCGAAGCTTCACCACGTGTATATATATCATCAATCTTTGACGCCTTCTGTTTTCTTTTTCGCTTTGTATTCATTGGTTGGAATTTGCCGACGATCGCGCTTGGCCGCAGTCCCTGCCGGGGGGGCCGGCCGGCAATCGCATTTTCTTTTTTTCCCTCACTCGAAGGATGCGGTCGAACTGCTGCTCGAGTGATGCCCGGACCTATGGCGGCTCTCCTTCTGGGTGTGGCCGTGGCTGGCAGAGGCATGACGAGATTTCTTGCGCCTGGTCGACTCATTGGCTGGAAGACCCTGGACGATCCCATTGCGCGCAAGCATACCCCCGTTGACAGAAAAATTCCGGCACACCATGAAGGCCCTCATGGCAGCGTTCTCCTGAGCCAGGTGGTCCGATTCGTACGCCAGGTCCGTCTGGTACTCGCGTCCATTCACCAGGACCAGGCACGTGTAGCCACTGGGATCTCTGTAACACTCGTACGAAGGGTCTCGCCACCCACGGCGCCGGCACAGGCCTATCGGACGCCAAGTTAGCTCGCCAATCCTGGAAACGTCCCCCCATTCGGTGCTATAATGACGCCCGCCGCATATCTGCAGCCCTGATGACGCGACGGAGATCAAGGCACAATACATGCATGACAGCTCTGATCGCGAACCCTCCAGACCAAATGAAAACGTGGAGGGCGCATCCATTGCGACCATACCCGTGCCGGGGAACGTGGCGTTGAACAAAGAACAAAAAAAGGAACGAATTGCCAACATTGGGGTTCGAGGCTTCCGCGGCATCGCGCTTCGACGCAGGGGGTTGTCCACGTGTGTGAGACGAACTGTTCGTTGTCCAGCCCCACCGCGCACATCATCGTGGGGTCGTTGGAGACGACAAAGCAACCGCCGGGCGTGTTGAAAGCAAGCAGGCAGACTTACTCTCGAGATACTGCATGTAGAATCCTCCCATATTGCTGGCTTTTGCTTTGCTGACGGTGACTCAATGGCCCAGAACTCGGTAAGAAAATCCAACAGGGTGGTATTTTCGAAGCATAGAAACACCCCACCAAAAATTAGGAAAAAAAAAAAAAAAAGTTCGGTCGGGTATATGTGTATGTGCGTGATTCCCGGGGAAGAATATTAAAAAAAAAAAAAGGATATTCAGTGTCGTAAGCAGACACGGGATGAGATTCCGGACGCCTTTGAGTATGCAGTTAAGCCCAACTGTACGAGGGAATTAGAGGGTCAAGACCAGACGGTAGGGCAGCACTGAGAGGTCGTTGATGAGTTCTGTACTACAAAACCGAGGTGTGGTTGTGGTAGTGTTGAAGAAGGGGGAGGTTAGGCTACGTATTCAGGGCTGCGGTGCAGAGGGACGAGCCATCGACGGCGAGACATGTGTGCTTTATTGCAGAATTGAGTTGTTAGTGCGGGGCAGGGATCTGTAAAGACGCAATTAAACAGACAAGGCCGAAGGGGCAATGGGACGGAAGGGAACCAGGTCGATAGACGCAGGTGAAGATGCGGCTCTTGAAGAGTGTGACCCCATCTTGCTGTGCTGGCGCGTGTCGTTGCCAGTTGATAAAACCTCGAGAGACTAGGCAACTCCACCGCGACACATGGGGTAATGCATTCTCTTAGACGATCGTCTCTGATAAGTCTGGCTGTACTCCTTTTGGCAGAATGTGGTACCGCTGTCTCCGTCCGAGTTCTACTCCATAACCCTGTCCAACAACAATGGAACCAGCTGGGTAAAAAGAGATGATGTATGCAGAGGTAAGCATATTGAAAGTGGCGAAATGAAACTGGAACCAGCTTCTGCGGCCAATACACGACCTCGGCGGAACTGCAAGAAAAATAATAATCATAATAATAATGCCACTACTACTAGGTAATAATATTAAAAACAAAAACAGAGATAGCTCGAAAGATTCCTACCGACTGGGGCCCGGCTCGTCCAGTCACGTCCCCTCATCCAAAGGACGTCTCGGAGAACCGTAACGAAGGGATGGGATATGCCTGGTTCGTTGTCTGGAGGGGAAGGTAGGGGAAAAAAAAGGACGAGAAAGAAACAAACTGCCATTCCAAGTTGCCTCTTCGCGGCCGCTAATGCAATAACACTCAATCAAAACAATGAAAAAGAAGCTGGTACGGTTTAGAAACGGCGTTTTTTTTAGACGACCAAAAAAGGTTCAATAATGATACCTCCCCACGTACGTGCATATTTCCCACCTAGTCTTCTTTTTTTTTTGCTACTACGACCATGCCTGTCTGTTGATGTACGCGCACCTGTATCATGTAGGTATGTATAGATCCATGTACATGACAAGGACTCGGAGATCGAACTGAGAGATGAGAGAAGGCGGGGTCTTAACGGTGAGGATGGAGTCCCGGATCTGAGAAGAAGGTTACCATAGGCCAATCCGCTGGGATCAGACAGACAGAGAGTGAACCGCACCGCACCGCACCCATCGTGGTTCTTGTGGACCGGAGAAAGGGGTGGGCGATACGCAACCGAGCGCCAGAGAGAAAAAAAATCATAATAAACAACGTAAGCAATAAACCATTGGACAAATCAAAATTATCGACGGCGTCAAGACAAAGAGGGAGAAAAACACTTATAAAATACTAAAATAGAAAAGTCGAAATACCACCGGAGCTTATTCGATAGTGTGAGCGTTTCGTTGGAGACAGTTGAAAGTAGTCCGGCGGCAACTTTTGTGTCTTTGAGTCCGTCGTCTGCGTAGGCGGAGAACGTGTGTGTACCTGGAAAATGGGGATTTTGCCTTTAGCCTCTCTTTTCTTGGGGGGACATTTTTTTTTCTCCATTTTCCTAAATTTTCGTTGTTTATTACCCCCTTTCCCTCTTTTCCTCCTCTTTAGGGCCACAAGCATCAAGTAAAAGAAAAAGAAATTCGACGACGTGACTGGCTCAAGCCGGAACCATCAAGTCGGTGAGAAAGAATGAGATGCATGAACACTGGCTAGCTTGCCTGGGCAACCCCGGTCTCTGCCCTAAAAGGCCATTGGTGAGCCATTGAAGACCCTGCGAAGGCCGACAGGAGCCACCAAGAGCCTATGGACCCGGAACCAATGAGGAGAGAAGGTGTCCGGGAGCAGTAAGGCGACTAGGCGAAGAACAGACGTTTAACACCTCATGCAATGATGAGTTGGCATTGCCGCTTGATATTAAATCAAGATAGACGTTATTTTGTGCATGTTAGATTGGGTACGGGTACTAGTCGATCCAACGCGCCTGTGCCTGCGACTGAGGTAGCGGTACCGATTCACGACCTGGCCCGACAGGCCTGACCACCTTCGTTGCATGTGAGGAGAATGGGATGCCGCTCATCATGACGATTCTCGCCCTTTAGCTAGATGGACGATGGACGACGAACGCCGAACGGGATGAACGGTGTCATGGTATTGGTAGCGTGGGTCTTGGTCTTGGTCTTGGTCGTGATTGTGGTTGTGGTTGTGGTCGTAGTCGTGATCATGGTTATGGTTGTGATTGCTACAATACTACTACGATACTACTACTTGATGTATTCCGTACGATATTACAATAGGCGAGAATGAAGGAAGAACTGGAAGAGAAAGCCGTGGACAATTGACAGCGGAGCGGCGGCATGTAACTTTTCGGACTTTAATGTAGCTGCCGGTACTATGTAGGACTTTTGTTTTTATTATATATGGTCTTTTTTCTTCTTTGATGTCTCTTCTTCCACATGTACCTTGGTAGTATTTTGGTGTCTATGTGTATGTACTCAGTGGAGGGATTCAGCGTCGTTAGGTACCACCACCATCAGATCAGGTACATTCAGGGTATATGTACATAATGTACATAATGTATTCAGCGCTTGGAGAACCAGAACGCCCAGACCAACCTTGAAACCCACATGGTAAACATGCACGATACTTACGCTAGGCGCAATACAAAGCAATATTTCTAAACACCTACATATGTACCTACCTTCTTCGTACAATGATAAATACAATATCCAACGTTACCAAAATTCCGAGATACCCAGACCTACCTGCCTGTCTGCCTGCCTACCTGCCTACCTTGTAGGTGGTAACGTGAGGGGACGCGCTCGGAATGGCCCAGCCCTAGAGCGACAACCGTAGGCATAATTGTGAGATCGTGGATGCTAGACATCATTGATGCTTGGCCTCAGGTAGGTGGTGAACACTAAATGGCAAAGGGGGAGGAGAAGAGGGAAAAAACAAACAATTAAAAGATACTTCGAAAACCAGTATGAGGTACACAGTTGAGCATACATCACTCCTAAAATTTCATAGATTGGGCATGTATCACGATGTATAAGTATATCTACCTACCTACTTTTAAACCCCTTCAGTGAGACGGGTTGAAGCGGGTACCACATACGTCTTGTGTAGCTCAGTTCGGTCTAAGAGGCCTCTCTCGTTGGACGGGCCTGACGATAGCGACCATCGATGACATCTAGAAGACCGAGGACCAAAGAAGAAGAGGAGTCCCCAGACATCCTTCACTCGGTAACCACGGCCGCACTAAAAAGGGGGTTAAAAAAAGGGCCCTCCATGCATTATACCGCAGCACCTATTGATTATACTGTATTGTATTACGTTCTGCATTCTGCATTCTACGTTAATACCAGGTAAGTAGGTAGTAGGTAGATACATAGATAGCTACCTAGTAGGTAGGAATGTATCTCTATATTGACGCTGGGCAGGTATACATTGATCCATCACACATAGACGCCATACTCGTTTGAGTTAAGAAGCGCTAATGCCTTTTTAAGGGTGCTGCCGATACCCTAAGCCCTCGCTCCCACGTACGCGGTTAGGGAGCGCTCACGATCCTACCTAATCTGTGAGACCTGGGGTCTTCGCCAGAGACATACATACGTAGATTTAGGGCCATTCTGTCAGAAATGCAACGTGCGTTGCGAGATCCGAGACCTTCGAACGCGACGTCCATCCGCGCCTTGTGGACACGACGTCCGGACTGTTGGGAAGCGGAGAGGGGAGGAGAAAAAAATAGGAGAAAGGGAGGCGTCGGGACAAAGGATCGCGAGGTCCATCGCAGCCCCCTCCCCTATTTTTTCCCCCATTTGGATGTTTTTTCCTTTCAAGCCCTCGGATGCCTCCCTTCGAAAAAGGGACCTCCTTTGGATTATTTTGTAGGATCTCGCGGAACGTAGTGAATGCTAGGACCGTACATACGTGTGTTGATCGATATCAATCGTTTTGCTAGGTACCTACATACATGCTCAGGTACATACAATCGAGACGGTTCGCATATCCGAAAAACGCCCACAGGCAAAAAGGCAATGCCTTGCAGCAAGCCTTGTTTATCATAATATCCAGCACACTCGGAGACGCAATCTAAGAGCTTATGGGGCCGGCCGCATCGGCCTGTTGGCCGGTTAGGAGGTGCATGTCCTCCTCATGCTATCCCATCTCACCCCGAAGGGGGATTCCCACGCCCAACGCCCAGGCAATTTTTCCGGCGCAGCAATTTAACGGGCAACGGCAAGTAGCGTGATCAGCAAGCAACACCATTCCATATATAATGGGCCTGGGAAGTCGATGTTCAAGCATAATACCCTCTATTAAGGCATCTATGGGAACCATCGAGCAGATTGGTATGACAACCTTCGATCCTCGAGTTGACGGGCCCTCCTCCATGTGCCCTGCGAGTATGTAGCACGGCATCTTACTACGTCGCTAGTAGCCCATGCGATCAGTGGATATGATGCCAAATACCATCTCTTCTCGCCTTAGCTCGGTTGGGATCGTTCCAACCTCTGAGGTCATGGCCGCTTGGGAGGCCTGGAATGGGGATTGACACGTCAGGGGCTTTAATGTGGCCGTAAGAGTACAAACAATGCGGTATATGGTATTGGGGGGGTGTACGCCTAGGGGGGCGGGATGCGAAACGACCACACCATGTGGCCAAACCGTCGATTCTGTTGAGTCGATCAGCACGTACAGAGCTCATGCAACTCTGCGCGGCACCCTCTCTCTCTCTCTCTCTCTCTCTCTCTCGACCACCGTAAAATGCGGTCATTATCCATAAGACTCGAGGAAATATGGACGCCCGTCGTATGATTTTATTAGCCTCCTTACTTGGACTAGCGCTGCCGTCTGCCGTCAACCTTCCGAATTGGACTACTTCAGATATAGATCAGTGGCGTCTTCCCGGAGTCTGGCAAGTCGGGTCAAATCCAGCCTCTGCGAGAGTTGCCACCATGCCGGCCGGCGTTGGCTCATACTGCGTCCAAACCTGCTGAACAAGGTATCGTCTGTCGTGTTGGACAGCATGACCGCATGTGGTGGAGAAGGCAGATTAACGAATGCGATGGAATCCCTCTAGCTGGTTCTGTTTCACGTCAATCGGGCGAATTTGCTTGATGAACATTCTCTTGTATTACCGGTACGAGCCTAACTGCTGATTGAAAAGTGCATAATACATCCTGTGGAAGAGTGTGAAAAGGGTATAGTCAAAGTTTACGGGCCCTTCTTGTGCGATGAGCGAGCCAATCTTCGTCGATGAACTTCTCGATGCACCGTCTTGATGTGTAACTGCGGAGGCACGCCATCCAGTAAGGATAGGGGCGCAACCATTAGCCACTACGCTCGAGTGCCTTTCACATTCGGCGTGTTCTTCTACGTAGGCAGGTCCGCGGTTCAGCCCGTCTCGACCGAGGAAGTTTTACTGTATGACTTATACAAGGCGTAGCGTAGGAGCTTGAACTACGCTATAGAGCTCGGCACGTGAAGATCCATAACGCTGACACCCACAATTATGGGTTGAGAGTTGAAGCATCGTAGGATTGCGAGGGAGATTCTCAGCCTTCTTCGTATTGGCCCGGCGTAGTGTCGGATATGGCCTCTTGATATGCGGCCACAAGCGGGTCAGAACCCCGGCTTCGATAGGAAATACGACATGATCTCTTTCCGTTTCCCCTCAGGAATGAAATAGACTGGATCCGTTGGGTTGACTCGGTCTTCTTCAGGGTAAACCTGAGAATCCTCCATGTGCGGCGAGACGTCATATTTCGAATGCGTCATCAATCCTTCGCCATCCGAAGAAAGCAAGCGAGTAACATGCTGAGCACAGGAAAGCCCGCTGAGTACGTAGCAGGTATGATACGCGTCGGAAACTCTTTTTCTGCGGTTTAGTCCAGGCTTAATTTGCTGGTTGGGAGTTTGCATGTACTTACTTGCTTGGCTTATCCCTCATGCCCCCCCTTTTTGATTGGTCCTGCGCACAGCAGAGGATATACCGTATGAGCCCTTCACGACTGTAAAGGTTATGAAGCTCCATTTCTGAACTGTCAGTTTTGATCACGTCAAACATGAGATTAGTTGGTCCAGTGAGGCTGGCCTCAATTAACGGCCAACAACAACCAACCCAGTGACTATAACATCCATCAACTAGCTTGTTCGTGCGGCCGCTGAATCCGCCCTCCGGTGCGTACTGCCGGGACGAGAGCCAAGAAGTGAGTCGAGGGACGTCGAGGTATCTGCATGGTGTGAGAGAGTGCCAGCCATCTCAGCAAGTTCTTCTGGGGATACGCTGGTGATACGAACCTGGAGAAAGTACGATGCGGAGCGCCGAGGATCGCGAGACAGCCTAGAGCGCAGAAGGCATAGGCACCATGCGCTTCACCACCTGGTTGCGCCGAGATACCGCCCTCGAAGTTTTGGCCTGGTTGGTCAGCATGGACATCCCGCACGGGTGGTTCGCCGGGTTCCCTTACATCGACGGACGTAATCTCCTAGGCCCGTGAACAGGTTTGGCCGGTCGGGCGACAGGTCCAGGGGAAGGTTCAGCAAGGTAATCAAGACGGCCGCGCAATAAGCCCCTCTGACACCACAATTAGACACGTGTTGCTGAACCAAGTCTAAAGAGGTTGACTTGCCTTATGTCGACTTCACCTCCGATAGCCATCCTAAAGCCTCCATCCGGTTGTTTCAAAGCGCAAAGCCACCTCCACATGGCTCTGCGGTCGACGACCTCATACGCAGATTCTCCCCCAACGATAGCTAGCGCCAAGACTATGGCATACGTGCAGGCTAGATGGGATTCATGGCCGAATCCGCCTCCGAACCCACCGGTGCTGTTTTGCATAGGGCGTACCGTCTCCACCAGGTCCTCGCGATAATCAGAAACGTCGACGCCTAGGATGGATAGCCCGTTGAGGCACCAGTAAAACATCCAGGGCCTACTAGCATCCAGCGACACGTACTGAGAGGGCAAGGGCTTCAAGTTCTTACGAAGAAACCTTATGTGCCGTTCTCGGTCAAGTCGCGGCACGCCATGCTGGTTGAAAGGGAACATACGAACAGGACCAGACAAAAAAGGTAGACACTCGTTCACGGTTTGATCCTGTGCCATGGAAGTTGGGGTAGAAAGGCCATCCCGGATAGGGGGCCAGCTAGTGAACAGCTCTGGGATCATGATTTGCGGTTCCTGAATTCTGTAAGCTAATGAGCCAGAATAGGGGGGGTTAAAGTTATGATTAACCGGCTCGACGACGTTAGTACGGTGGCGCTGGGATGCCATGATCTTCCGTCTGTGCGGTGCTCGTTGACGGGCTCGGGAAAGACTAGTCTTCACCGGCATGCGAGGCTGAAATAATCCTTTTTACCTAACACATGTGATGTTTGCAAGCGATATCCAGGTGTGGGGTGGTGGACATGGAATGCAGCTTGCAGACTGCAGATTGTATGTATGTATGTAGGTATGTAGGTATGTAGGTATGTAGAGCACAGATGTTTACTGTAGCACTCCACGATGGTGGGGGACCAAACAAGGTAAAACTTGACTAAGACCAAATTCTCCAAGACAGACAATGAAAATATTAACAAGTACGTAGAGGGCTTTGTGCTCAATAACGTCTCGTGGAATTCCAAAATGGTTGAGGCTCTTTTAACACTAGGGTACCCTCAGCCGTGTTAGTATTGGCGTATCAAGTGCAAAAGCTGGAGAGATCCACGGACGCTGGACGCTGGACGCTGGACGCTGAATGCTGAATGCTGAATGCCAGTGCTGCTCGTGGTCCGTGGATGCCAAGGTAGTACTTAGGTACACAATCCCTCACTTCAAACATGCAATCACGCCCAACTTTTTCTAATAGAGAAACCGGCAATACTCCGGCAACGTGCGGTCCTACCTACTATAGTACATACTACCTTAGTACCTAGTATGTACCTGGGCAGGTACCTAGGTAGACAACATACGTCATTTGGTATGGCTTAGGACACGTATCTTAGCGCAAGGTTCAAGAGCATGGAATTCTTCAATGATCAATGATAACAGAGGAAGAATTTACGACTCTATTCGCAACTCGATCCTCGAATAATACTTTCTCCGCAAATTGCCTCGGTCTTATTCACCAAAATAACTACCTAGGTACCTAGGTAGGTATGTAAGACATTACCGCCGAACCAAGCCTTTCCGCAGCGTACCTACCTACTGCGTATTTAATATTATGATCTCTAGAACTACTATGTATACTACACATTTGGATCTGTAACCCTTCGGTGGTCTATTAATTAACCAAGTCTAAGAAATCCCCATCACGTTTCCAGATACCAAGTGATGGTAATAAGGGCAATAAGCCGGGTTGCTGAGTGATACCCGAATTTAGTGGAAGCGGCAGGCTGACATGATACGGGAATCTTCACTTCAAGCCATCGTCCCTTGACTTAGATGTCGTTGTCTCACATGAACATAATGTAGCATTATCTGGTTCGGGTGAGCTTCTTTCTAAACTACGTAGTTGGCGAGCGACAACTTGGTCATCTCGACCGTAGATCTCCTCGGGACGGAGCCTAGACTTTCCCAGTGGGTAGGAGTTTACTAAGCTAGTTGCCAACATTGTAACCGGAGATAGTCCGTGATCAACCCATCGGAACTAAGTGCATCCACATTCACCTGCTTGGTGGAAACGGGACTAATATACCTTACCTAGCTGTCCTGGGATTGTAACTTACGACATAGAGAATAAGGCCATACTAATCACACGAATGGACGAGTGGCGAATAATGCGAATATACGACCCAAAGGTGCTGGGCGCATGGGCTTAGGAAAACCTATCAGATATGACCTCGATTGCGAAAAAACGTGTCGTACCAAGGTCTGGCAAAGTCCGGTGATGAAGTCGGTGCGAACCTCAAGTCATCCAAACGGCAAGTCCGTCTCCGGTCGGGACCGGGACGAGCTCATCTTGTGTGCATACCTAGGTACCTACCTAGTACGCAGCAGTTTCCAGCTGAAACTTGCTGGTTGACGCGCGCCTCACCTTTCATCCGAATGGGCTACGTTGCCTTTTCTTCACGGGATACAAAAGGACCGCGACCTTACGTACTAGGTAGGTGGTAGCTATAGCCTACGGCCCATCTACAGTACAGCTTTTTGAGGCTTAGCTTTTTACAGGGTGAGTGCCGCACAGTGCTGAATCTCACCAGCCTTTTCCGTTTCCCTTCCCACCAACCTCTTCTCCGCCTTACGTAGTACAGGCCGACCCTGACCCGTCAACAGGGGCCCAAGTCTTCAGTCTCTTCGTTTCATGGAATCGGAATCCCGAACAGCGAGATTAGGCTTTGTTGACATGCGGAACGTAGACTATATGTAGAACGAGGCGGAGCAAACTGGTGCCATGGAACGATGGAGTTGTGGTAGTGGTGGTTTTCGATCTTCGTGCGCTGGGGCTACTGGCAAGGTCAGATCATAAGCACCTGTGCAGGTACTGTAAGAGCTTGGACCATCAGGGGTTACAGTGGAATAGAACACACCCGCACATCGCAGAATGTAATCGGGTCTTTAGATACTTACCTACCTACCTAGTACCTACCTAGCAGCCCTAGTAAGCTGGAGAGTGCAAGATGTAAATGTGAAATAAGCTTGAAGAGATTAAACTCTGAACTTCGTATGCACTTGAAAGGGGGTATGGATCTTCTGTGGTCTGGAGTAGCCAGAGTGAATCCTTCACGATGTTACCAAATGCAACCAGGAGGTGTGATAGTGTGTTTTGAAAGGATGGTAAACGGCGTGTCCTCTCTGGGTAGTACACCATGTCTCCAGTGCGGTATACCGAACGGGAGAGAGAGATTAATCCTTCGCCTCCCGCCCGCATAAGAGCCTACATCCAAACGGTCCCCGGCACTGCTGTTGAGAATGCCGAGCGCAGTGAGAGCCTCATTGTGTGGATGTACCCACCGCGGCCAGGCTGCCGCGATTCGGTTTGGTACCTGGCTTTCAGTCCTTAGGTAATTGTGACTTAGTAACCCGATAATCCGACTGCTCGGTAGCTCGAGAGAGGCGCTGAGGTTTTCTCCATGTTAAAGGCATGGACGGAGGCTCAAGGCTCAAAGCACAAAGCATGAGGAGAACATGACACCATCTATCATCACGATTTACTACCGTCGAGAAGAGGGGAACAGAGGCGATTTTTATCTGGGCAGCGGGTTGGTTGGACGGAAGGGTTGGATTGGACGAATGCAATGTGAAGATCCAGCAGATTCAACTGGCTCATGCGCAAAGGGTATCACCATAATCGTATATTCCGGTGCAGCTGACGGCAGGGTGATATGCACAGTAAAGGAGCAAAGGTGGACACTGGCGTGGGAACTTTGGCTGCGTGTTGCAAATCTCCCGTACGGGCGAAGTCTCCCGAGGTCTAAGTCTAAGTCTTGTGAGGTCTTTCGAGTTTCGCCATCAACTACTATTTTGCATCTTGTGTTTCTGCGTTTTCGCGCTCCTCTCGCCCCTCTCGGCTTGTGGGGTTTGCTACTATGTATGGGTGCAAAAGACAACGCAGTGGCATGGGCAGTTACTATGCAGTACTAGTAAGGACCTAGTATAGGCTCCAGTAAGGGCCACCCGTTCAAGCCTGTTCCAGATCCAGCCCCGGAGATCGTATTTTTCTTGTCGGTTCGTTGGCTCGTTACCTAGCTCGCCACGGTAAACTGGCGACTGGGAACGGCAACCGCCAACCGGAACGACGAGAGACCCACAGACAAGCGACTATTGAAAGTGGCCGGCTCTCGTAGTTGGCAACTCTCCTTGGCTCCAGTGCTCCAGGGCTCCTCAATGTCGAGATCCTTTCGGGATTCCGAGGTCTAGGGTGGCACATCCCCGACCACCGAGCTCAATGTTCTCAGTGTTTGCGACGTACGGTGTTGCATTGAGAGTTACGTAGAACTTGTAAGCATGGAGAGAGAGAGTATTGAGACAGGCGTTGACTTAGGGTGACGCAGTCCTACAATATATCTGCAGTGAGCCGTTCACACCAGAAAGCCCATACGCCATGTCATCAATCATTCACACACACACACACACACACACTGCCTCAACATGAGATTGCTGAGTGTGGAGTTGCATAGAGTTGCAGGGACTTGGGTCAGACATCCTACAACTAGGTCTATGTAGGTTGTAGGTAGGTACCTTGTGGTCTATGGATATTCATGGATTTCTCTATGGATTAGGGGACCATATGGGAGATCTTGACGGGACTTTATGGGAAGGCTAAGACTGATAAGGGTTTGATACCCCGCCATCGAAGCAGTGGATATAGGTATCCATAATGGATTACAGTATTGGGCGTACGGTACAACAATGGTCGTTGTACAACGGGGATTAGCTTGTTACCAACCTATTCCTTGCTTTCGAGGCTGTTACCCGTCGGTAATGTGGGAAGTGGAAATGGGGGAAGGATTGCTATGGCATGGCAGTAGGGGTTATTCGACAAGACAGCTTGCATGACAACTATGGCAACGTGCTGGGTGTGTGGTAGACAGCTAGGTACAGGATAGGCGATTAAGCTTCTTTTACCTTTTACCTTATCGTGGGGATATCATACATACCTACTGGGTAGAGGTAGGATATTATTGTTTGCTATTTGCTACCTAGCTGTCTTCCTAGCTAGACACCTTTCCTTTACCTAACGCTTAATATAGCTCGCCTCTAGGGTAGATGGAGAATCAAGAGATCCATGGATTTAGCGTTTGGCGTCTGGTGAGACTTGAGAGTTGGTTGGTTTCTCTTCCCGGGGCCCTCTTCTACTCCCCTACTCTCTTTGCCCCTCTCGTCTCGCTGTAAGTACCTCACACAGTGCGAATCCTTCTTGAAGAACATAGCCCACTAAATAGGCGGTTGGTTATTGGCGTTATTGGCCTCGTGGTCCCACCCCCCATGTCCTGTCTGCCCATGATTCTTGCAGAACTGGCTCTCCATGATTGGCCGTCTAGCTGCATGTTGCAGGTGGAGCCGGTACGCCAGCGTTGTTCTTCTCACCGCCAGTTTCCCGTGTGTCCTCGCACAATCTCATGTCTCCTCTCCCATTGCCTTCAAGGGCTGCTCCCCGTCGACTCCCTCGATCTCACTCGACCATCCACGACCATCCACCGCAAAATCTTACCTCCCTCCACATCCAGACATTCCCTTCACCCCCCTTCCTTCCCCCAGAAGCTGCCCATCAGCATAGCGAGGGGATTCTACGAAAGAGCGGTGTCGTTTCTGCTTGTCAATAATACTAGCGGAACTCGTCCAAAAATCCCCCAGTTGAATTCTCCTCCCTTTTCCTGACTTCTGACGACAATGACCCTCGAATTCAATGTCGCCGGGGGGGATGCCTTGTTGGACTTGACCACATTCGACCAGCGGGAGCGTTATCCGTACACCACTACAGCACCCAGCACCAATCCCGCCATCTCGGCCACAGCGATGGCTCCTACTCGTCCTTCCGGTGCCTGGCCCGTTCCTCTTGATATGACCGGTCCCCAGAACCCGAATTCGAGCAGTGTGCCCTCACCCGTCGAGTCTCACGCTCAGTCGCACTCGCCCGCGCAATCAACCGCGAGCCCTCTGCAGCACTCGCCTTACCAGGCTGCGCCTCCGCAGACGCATTCTCCGCCGCTTCTGACAGACTGGACGCTACTTCAGCATCAACAGCAACATCCGCCGGTTCAGGATATTAGCCATTTTATGCAAGAAAATCAGGCTCTGATACCGTTCAATCCGTTCGCAACAAATTACCAGACGAATGCTATAGGGTATCTGTCCCCAGGATCGCAAGGGACGCTTGATTCCACCATGCCGATGGAGCAGCAGGGTTTTAACAATGTCTCGCCTATTGAGGAGGCTCGTGCGATGCAGCAGCAGTGGGATGGTATGGGAATGGGAAATTGGCAGGATTTTGGTACCTCGTTGCAATTTCCATCCGATGGACTTCCACGATTTGGAAGCTTGGGAAGCCAGTCCCCTACGGGAACATATTTGGAGGTATTATCGCTGCCAGGATCCAGTGATAACGGGTGGACTCAGGTCGACATGTACCAAAATTATGAGCAGTATCAGCAGGCTCAGGCTCAGAACACGGCCATCTTCAACCCAGGCCAGACGCTGCATTTGAGGACAGGCTCGGACGCGGCTCACTCCGATGGAAGCGGTCAGCACACTGACTTCAGCAGCAGCAGCTTTGAGGACATAGGCTCATTTAATTACACTCCATTTTCTCCGGAGTCTGATACGTATTCGGACCCGGCGAGCCACCGAAATTGCTACCACGGAGAGAATCATCATACGCATGAAATCATAAGCCCTGCCGCTGCCGTTGAGCCTGTTCCCATCAAGTCGTCGACGTCGAATCGACCTAGCCCCGCCAGTGGATCTGGCGTGACCTCGCCCACTCACAGTGCCCGCCGAAACTCGGGTCCTAAGAAGAACAACCCGATCGCGAAGAACACCAAGTCGGTGATCAGGAGAACATCCAATGGAAAGAAGGATGGCACAGTTGAGAAGAAGGTCGGACGACGGAAAGGCCCGCTTCTGCCCGAGCAGAGGAAGCAGGCGAGCGAGATCAGAAAACTCCGAGCTTGTCTGCGGTGTAAGTTCCTCAAGAAGACTTGCGACAAGGGCGAGCCTTGTGGTGGCTGCCAGCCGTCGCATGCTCGACTTTGGCAAGTTCCTTGCACTCGTATCGATATCAAGGACATTGGCTATTTCATGAAGGACTGGAAGGCCGACTACGAGCGACATCTCAGCCGCGGCGTCTCCGTCTATAACGTTAAGGGATTTGCACCCAAGGAGAGCCTGATGTGGATCACGCATGGTTATGGCTTCTGCCTGCCCGTCCCGGTTCGTGAGGTTTACGTCGCCGACGAGAGCTGCTTCCAGGTTGACTGGGTCGAATCGTTCCAGGTAGACCAGGAGCCCATTGAGTTTGAACTCAAGACCGAGAGACTTGACGTTGGCGAAAGCGGTATTAACCCCGACGCCCTTGCGGAGTACTTGGACAAGCACATCGAGAACGGCTTTGAGAACTTCATTGACGACCACTTCGAAGGCACACCTTTCATCACTGAAATTCTCAAGACTGCCTACCGATTCTATACCAAGGAGAAGTTGCCGGTTCTCCGTAAGGCGCTGAAGCTCGTATTAGCCTACAACCTGACCATGCACATTACATTAGTCGAGCAACAAGGCTCCGAGCAATCCTTGGAGGGCCAAATCGATGACGAAGATTCCAAGTACTTTGGCAAGTACGTGGCACCCGTCATGATCAACTTCCAGATCAAGTGCGCCATGGCCGACATGTGGCGAGAGCTGCAAAAAGACATCCTTGAGGAGCTTTCGGCTCTTTACTCGAGCGTATATAGCGGTGACCGTCTCAAGAACTGGCCTACCATCTTCATGTTGGCCTCCATCCTCCTGGCTGTCTGGGAAGAGATGCAGTTCGATTGCCATTACCGAGTCCCCGACCCAGTGGCAGTGGAGAAGTTCTGCTCTGACATGGAGAGTACTCCAGTCGGCGTCATCACTGGCCTATTCCACGCCATCTCTCAGAAGCTCCCAGCTTTGATCGATTGGGATACCGAACGACACGGTCATCTTCTGAACAACAACGTAGCCGTTTGCGAAGCGATGACCGAAGTACGACAACATGTCCTCAAGCACGGTAAGATTGATGTCACTGCGGAATGCCTAACACCTGCTAATTCAAAGACAGAGGCCTACCTCAGGACCAGAAATACGTCGAAATTCGACCGATACGACTTTGATTCATTATCGAACAAGTTCTTGTCGAAGCTGGTCATCAAGGCCAACTAGAAGGAGCGCGCCCTCGATCTTGATATGAAGATGATGCGATATGCTTAGATTTACGAGAACCATGCATGCCACGAAATGCAGGCGACTTGCTATTTATTTATTTATTGGAAATATGCCCCATTTCCTTTGTTCAGATTGACGGAAACATTTAGCGACGGCGTTGTTTGAGGATATGATGTTTTTGTCATGACCTAACACTACCATCCCACCACTAGTCGACCAAAACATATCTTCCTCTTCTTCTGTTCTCTCACTTACCGGCTGGTCACCGCCAAACTCGACGACGCATGCGATGTCTTTTTTTTATTCCCCCTGAAAAAAACGAACGCCATGCTGTTCCGAATTTACGACCTTTTGAACTTTTTTTATTTTATTAACGGCTGATTTCGACGATTGTATGACTTGAAATTATTGATGTTTTTGATCGTTCCCAATCAACGCGAGAGCGCGCGCAAGCAAGCAAGCACAGCACAGCAACCCAAAAAGCGGTACAATGGATCATGTTTTTATGACGTGGGAAGAAGCTACGGATTTCACGCACATACATGCGGTTACGTACAAGAAGCATAGAAAAATACATGCAGCGAAGATTTTCAGGCGTCTGACAGACCCCCAAACGGTCTTAGATGGACGACCTTTATGAACCACTAGATGGATGGATATATTGAAGGATCCAAGGCTCTCCTGGAGGGTGTGGTGGTGGTAGTGATGATGGTGAGGGTGAAGGTGAAGGTGATGGTGGAATTTTTTCTCTTTCTCGCGTTCTTGTTTGTATCGTGGTGTAGGACGGAAGATACAAATCAGGGATAATCGAATACATGCCATTTGACGCTTCCACAAAAGGGGGGTGGGAACATGCTTACTACCTATCTGATAGCCCATTATCGTGCCAACCTAAAACTACCATTGTAGCCTTTTGGGCACATCCTTACTCGCAGTCTTGTATTATGCGGAGGATTACAGTGTTGCATCGTTATCAAGCCTCTTGATGCAGATGGTCGCAAAATGCTACCACAAGCTGACAAGCACCGTGCCGCTCCGTAAGCGCTGGCGTATATTGGATACCACATCGTGATCAGCGAGGATGGGTGCAATGGTGCGGTGTTACCGTGACTCGGGTCTCATTGAGGTTGATACTTGCCTAGGAGATAGCCTACCCTGTGTAGTACCTAGTAGATACTGGGTGAGTTCGCTTGTTGCGCCTAGGTGCGCCGGTAACGTAATATTGTAGTGTACCTACCTAGTAGGTAGATCTGTTTGAGTATGTATTGAACGCCGAAGTATGAGATCTACATCACGGCTTATTGGTGTTAATGAATCACTCCTGACCCAGGGAGCTAGCTAGATAATAGGTACACATCGTAGCTCTAGAGAAACACACATCAACATTCTGATGCGGTGAATTGCGTTATTTGGATCAGTATTCGCGCATGACGTTAGCCCCGTCGATGGTCACCAAGTTAGCGTCAACAGGTTGAGAAGAACGAACCCCGCACTCATCCTGGAAGGGTCGGCCGTTCCCACCACTCTTCCTGTGGAGAGGTGAGAACAAAGAGCATTTAGGAAACTTGGTGGCGCTATCGTGGTTCACCTGCCCACTCTGTTTCCAAGTTGTTTTCTGAAGCAATGGTATAACAAGCGATCGCCATGGCATGATGGTCCCAACTGACCCAGCTGGTCCAACCAGAGCGATCAGCGCCGAACTTGAGGCTCCATTGCTCGGCTCGCTCCGGAGATGTTGATCTTGGGAAAAAAGGGGCGAGAAAACGTGTTGTATATTCATACCTACCTAGTATCATTGATGTATCAGCCCTTTAATGTTCTAGGTCAGGCCCTTCGTTATGCGCCCATTGATCGATTGATCGATCGAATCTATCTAGGGTTCAGTGCTGGCTGTGTACCTATTGTTTGAACGATTCACTACGCATGAGTAAAACAGTTAATTGCTTATAAGTGCTTCCTACTAACACTGCTATAACACTACTACTTTGTTTGTTGGTGATGTTGTACCTAGTAGGCAAGCAAAAAGCGCTCCAGGGCCACGTCCACTGGTAGCTACTGGTGGTTTGCCCGGTTTGCCCATGATCCATCATCTACCAGCATCCACTCAACCCTGCGATTTCTTTATCTTAACCCTTGAACCAACATGACGTAGAGTCGATATAATACGACAAGAGGTCAACAGGTTCCATAATAGCTGCTCTTCACCGCCATCAATCTTGCAAAGTCAAGATAACTACTAGTTACCTACCTGATACCTGATACCTGATACCTAATACCTAATAGTGATATCCTTCTTTATTCGCATTGAACCTCAATTACGTTCTAAAGTTATAATTTGAATTCAGAAGAACCCTCGCATTTAAGATCTTACGAGACCTCCAAAGCCATCAGCTTAAAGCTGGAAGCTGACGCGACTGCCGATAAGTGGCTGGACGAATAAAGCTGGTTTGAAGGTACCCACAACCTAGATTATCAAGCCAGTTTGCCTCTTTGGTAAGTACAGAGTACCTATATTTTCCACTGTAATCCAGTACCAGCACGTACCTACAGTGCCCCAGCAGCCCTAGAGGTGTTCAGATAGCCAGCAGGGTCTAGCCACTTCTGGCGCTTTCCCCCCCCCCCGCCATTCGCGGTGACTGGTGGTCGTTTCCGATGATTCACCTTCTGAACTGACCAGGTTGCTGCAACATGATTGGTTGAACACTGCCCCCGCCTCCTTCCCTTTCTCAAGGCTTCCATTCAGGTCACTGCGCCTCAGGTATCTGCCACCCTGTTTGCCGCTCCCCCAAACGCCTATTTGAACTCTTGTCCCGCCAACCTTTCCAAACCTCCCAATCCTTCCTTCGTACATCTACGCATCCCAACCCAACAAATCCTCATCTCCCATCTCGTTGCCTCTTTCGGTGACACTACTAAACATCATCAACATCATCAGAACTTCTCAAATCCCGACTTTTTCATCAACAACACCGACAAGATGCAGATCTTCGTCAAAACCCTCACTGGCAAGACCATCACTCTTGAGGTCGAGTCTTCCGACACCATCGACAACGTTAAGTCTAAGATTCAGGACAAGGAGGGCATTCCCCCCGACCAGCAGCGATTGATTTTCGCTGGCAAGCAACTCGAAGACGGTCGCACCCTCTCTGACTACAACATTCAGAAGGAGTCTACTCTCCACCTTGTCCTCCGTCTCCGTGGTGGCATGCAGATCTGTAAGTTCAATCCACAATACCCCACTATGGCTTACGCATTGCATTTTACTAACTATACTTGAATAGTCGTCAAGACTCTCACCGGCAAGACCATCACCCTCGAGGTTGAGTCTTCCGACACCATCGACAATGTCAAATCCAAGATCCAGGACAAGGAAGGCATCCCTCCCGACCAGCAGCGTTTGATCTTTGCTGGTAAGCAACTTGAGGACGGCCGCACCCTCTCCGACTACAACATCCAGAAGGAATCCACTCTCCATCTTGTCCTGCGTCTTCGTGGTGGTATGCAAATCTTCGTCAAGACACTGACTGGCAAGACGATCACCCTCGAGGTTGAGTCGTCTGACACCATTGACAATGTCAAGTCGAAGATTCAAGACAAGGAAGGTATCCCGCCTGACCAACAGCGACTCATCTTCGCTGGTAAGCAGCTGGAGGATGGTCGAACCCTGAGCGACTACAACATTCAGAAGGAATCGACCCTGCACTTGGTTCTCCGACTTCGTGGTGGTATGCAGATCTTCGTCAAGACCCTTACGGGAAAGACGATCACGTTGGAGGTGGAATCGTCGGATACTATTGACAACGTGAAGAGCAAGATCCAGGATAAGGAGGGTATCCCCCCCGACCAGCAACGTCTTATCTTCGCTGGCAAGCAGCTGGAGGATGGTCGCACTCTGAGCGACTACAACATTCAGAAGGAGTCTACCCTCCACCTGGTCCTCCGTCTCCGTGGTGGACAGTAGGCGGCGAGCATGGTGAAAGATATGACGACATTGACATTGACACGAACTGGCGTTAATGGATTTGGCCCTAGGGCAGGGTCATGGGCTACGGCATAATCAAACATTCATAGTAGTTTGCAAATAGCATCATATGAAGCTGGTGCTTTCTGATGAATATACCATAATTCATCAATTCCTTAAATTTTCTCGACGAGTGATATCGTGATAAGACCGTAGAATACCTAGTAGGTTACCTAACGTTTGGTATATAACCTTAACGGAAGAACATCGTAATGTGGCTAGTGGCTTGGTAATTCGCCCGAGTTTCAGCTTATCGAGCAGTTCTTACCGTTTGCTATCAGAGTTTAGTGGGTAAACGACTAAGGCGGTGCGTTGCAGCTTCGATGTAAAGAAAAGATCAATAGATTCCTAGCGAACTCAAAGGAAGCCAACCATTACACTCTCCTACTTACAAAAATCACTGTCCTATCCCAAATCATGTCGTGGTCACAGCTGAATTTTATTTGCCATTTTAACAAGAGTAGCTGTCTACTTAGTCAATCCCGTGCTATAGATTTTATTGCCTTGGCAAATCGCAATACCAAATTACGACCTACGTTGGCTCGATTTCCGAGATATGCATATGGATGATCTGCTTACGAACGATCGCGTACCTAGGTATTCTTAACAACATTGGGCTATGCCTTCATTTTATTATTACCATATCAAGTTTGAAATCTATCCTACACCGAGGCCGACGTCTGGTGGAAGTGACCCCGGAAAGGCCTTGGGATTGCGTCCAGGTTCCATCTGGCTGCCAGGAAAGACCTCAGATATCTTCGAAAACCTCCCTTCGCATCCTTCAAACCAAACAACAATCCCGAGTCGTAGCGGCAAGGCATCACATAGTCGACAACGAAATAAAGCCTCGTCTATCCAAGCTAAGGCCAACCAAGGCGTTATCGACTGCGGGGCCCCTCGGCCACCCGAGGCTTCGGATAATCGAAATATCATACGGCTCAGCGAAAGGCAACACCGAGAACGAACCCTTAGCTTTCCACCCCCGAATTCCTATATTGCTTTAAATCCGCATACCGCAGCTAAGGATTGGCGGTTCGGACGGCTTAGGATCGAAAGCATAGACGTGGAGGGTTACGACGAGCAGATCAGTATGCAATCGTCGTCTGCAGCAGCGGCAGCGGTCGGCCCTTCTATGGGGAGCGCGGGCAAGGCTACCAAGGCCAAATATGTTCCGTTGACTACTTTCAAGAACACCGAGCTGGGCTGGGGCGTTGTCCATCTTTACAGGGAAGAGGCAGAAAGTCCCGAACTCACGATATCTCCCGAAGCCATAGCTGAATTAGACGATAAGGAAGATGGAACCCAGGTCAACTGTACTACAGTTTGTATTCCGGCGGTCCCAAGCTATCTTTCTCCGAGCGACTTCCTCGGGTTTGTAGGTGAGAAGTGGAGAGACCAGGTCAGCCATTATCGCATGGTCATGACCGGCAGAATGAACAGATACCTGGTGCTCATGAAGTTCCGAGAAAGCAAGCAAGCGCAGCTGTTCAGGCGAGAGTTTGACGGCAAAGTATTCAATGATATCGAGGTAAGACTCTCCTAGCTTAAACCAGATTCATATGATATCCAATGTAATACTGACAAACAAACTAGCCGGAGACCTGCACTGTTGCTTTCATCAAATCCGTTACATTCGAGAGCCCGACTCCTTCGGATGATACTTTTCCAGATCTCAGTCAGGATCCATTTACACCATCCACTGCGGCGACATCTAATTCCCTGAAGCCTTTCCCGCCGCCAACGCCAAATCTTGTCGAACTACCTACGTGTCCTGTTTGTCTAGAGCGCATGGACGATACCACAGGCCTACTCACAATCCCCTGCCAACACGTTTTCCATTGCTCTTGTCTGCAGAAATGGAAAGGCTCCGGTTGTCCAGTCTGCCGACATACAAACCCAACCGCCTCGTCAAACGCACATACATCCGCTCCATATGACCCCAACGACCCATATTCGCAACCTTTTGGCTCAAGGGTGTCTAACTTGTGTTCCGTTTGCGACTCTCCCGAAGATCTCTGGATCTGTCTAATATGCGGCAACGTAGGCTGCGGGCGATACAAAGGAGGCCATGCCAAAGAACATTGGAAAGACACAGCCCATACTTTCTCTTTGGAGTTGGAGACTCAGCACGTTTGGGACTACGCCGGCGACATGTGGGTACATCGCTTGATTAGAGATAAGGGAGATGGTAAAGTCGTGGAGCTGCCGGGTCGCCAAGGAGGGCACATGGCACCTCACGACCAAGAGGACGAGGATGTCGTGCCTCGAGCCAAGCTTGAAAGCATCGGCATGGAGTATACTCACCTTCTCAGTAGCCAGCTCGAAAGCCAGCGTGTGTATTTCGAGGAGATGCTTTCGAAAGCCGCAGACAAGGCGGCGAAAGCATCAGCTGCGGCGGAGACAGCGGCCGCCCAAGCATCGGATGCGCTGAAGGAGTTGAAGGCAATCAAGGATGAAGGCCGTCAACTACGCACCGAAACAATCCCCTCTCTCGAAAGGGACCTGTCACGCGAACGGAAACGGGCTACCAAGTCCACCGATCTTGCGAGAGGCCTAAGCAAGAGTCTTCAAGAAGAAAAAGAAGTTTCGGCAGGGCTAATGAAACGAATCGAACACATGAATAAGGAGTTTGGGGCAAACCTTGAAAAGATGAAAGGGGAGTTGTCTCGGATCCAGGAGCAAATGGAGGAAGTCAAGGCGGAAAACCTGGACCTGAAAGATCAGAATCATGATCTCACCATGTTCATCTCAGGGCAAGAGAAGCTGAAAGAGCTTGAGGCCGAAGGCCAGGTTGAGGAAGGTGAGGTCCAGGAGGGTAGTATTTCGGTGCCCGAAGATACAGGACAGCAACAAGGAAAAGGAAAAGGGAAAGCAAAAGGGAAGGGGAAGGGGAAACGCTAGTTCTTCTGACGGTTTTTTCCCTTCCACTTTAGGTGCCTGGTTTTCAAATAGGTAGTCGTGGGATGGGTAAGGCCCGTTCCCAAGCGTTGAACAGTATCTATACATTGCGCCGATCTCGAAGCATCTATGCCTACCAACCTTGAAGGCACCTGGATGCTTCATGGAAGCGCACAGAGCTCGGATGGGGACCGTTGCGGCCTACGCCGTACGTAACGCGACCCGCTACCTACTTAACCCCCAGAAAATTAATTAAGAGTTTAGTAAATGAAAACCTTTCTGTGCGTGATTGGACTTGAACATTAACGATAAACCACCAGAGTATGGAAACAACCTCGCTGTTTTGCTACCTACTTACTAGCCGGCCATTACCTAATGGACGTCTTGGAGGCGTATGCATGCATCAATGATTTGCATTTCGTATCGGCGCCCTCGGGGGCCATATACGGCGTACCATGTTTGCGAGGCACTCCGAGACGCATATCTAGCCTCGTCGATAGACCTACATATATATACCTGCACGTATACACGTACATATTACGTACTCTAGTCGGGATACCCGGATAAGTAGGTCGATCGATTGTTGCATCTCAACAAGAATATCTATCCTGTCGTGCTGCCCAGTATTTGGGTAGATACCAAGATAGAAAGGTAGGTAGTCGGAGCATGAGGCGCGTAGGTAGGTAGGTAGGTAGAGGTAGGTACCCAGGGAAGCCGCATCTCGGCGCACGCAGGCGAAACCATTCCGTTGGGACCGGCGTTGGGTGAAGATTCCCTCGTGTGTTCCTGAGACATGTGACGCCGCTTTTGGGAGCTCAACCTCCTCCATGGATCCATGGATGTCACACCCCACATTCTCTCTCCATAGATGCTCTTCCGCGGGCTTTGCGTGCGAGCTTAGCCTCAACTACCTACATGTAGGCAGCCCCCCCTAATCACGCGAAAAGACGCCTCTATCACATATGCGGCTTTCTATTTCGTCATTTGCATGATAGCCATGGCTTATATACGATCGTTTCTAGAAGTTCATCACGTTTCTCTTCAGCTTCTTGTGAGGCTGCTGACATGCAGGGATACTCAAGAACTTCGTGCTTTACCCTATTTGTAGGCCTTGTCGAGCTCTTAAATTGAGTGTATCGCTGTTTAGTGCCAATTGAGAGCTAGGCGATAAGTATTGAAGTCTTTTAGTAGCGACTGACTTAGTTGATCTCTTGTATACGTCTTGATAGAATTGCGAATGACTCTATTCAACGAGATGATTGATTCATGTTCAAGCCCTTCTATATGCTTCTTTGCATACCTACCTAGGTACTTACATATACATGTAACTCGGGTAATGATCTTGAAAGTGGGCTTCCACTGACAGATAACGATGCGAGATGGGCTTGAATTACTACTAGGTACGTACCTATAGGACGGCGAATTATCAAAACGTTATTCGGTCTAATGGCAAAAGGTACCTAACATCTTGCGGCTCATCCCCGCCACGACTTGGTACCTCGGATGAGATGCAACGAAACCTGGAACCCAGTCACATCGCGCCCCTCCTCCACTATTTCATTATCTCACTATTAATCCAAGCCCTGGAGTAATTGGAACCTATTTGCCAAGATTCCAGTGGCTTCTAGCTAGCTCGTCTAGGTAGGTACAGGTATGTAGATACAGTGGACTTTGTGGGCTTCTTAGCTTAGGTGCTGTAGGCTGTGTGTGGCTACATTTTCGTTCATGCACAGCTGTTTGAATTTTTGGCCTGTGATTGAAGAGAGTTTTTTTTTTATACATTGTATAATTATTTTTCTCTCTCTTTTCCCTGTCCAAGCGAGCTCTTTTCTTCAATGATCTACACTGCACTTCTGTCCTCAATTCATCATATCTTTTGAAAGATGACGCTCATGTTTGCTCGCATGCTGGTCTATTGACAGTTGCATACTATCTTGCTATCAGGCACTATCTAAATATTAGGTGGTGAACCTACCTAATAGCTTTAGTCAATTGATAATAAGAACATTGAACTCAGAATTCCATACCCTCCCTCTCCTCTCCTCTCCTCCCTCTCGGACTACTTTTGCATTCGCAGTCCGTAAGTTCCATTGGTTCACAATTCCAATTCCCTGGAACGTATCGTCTCGAATACGGCGCGCGACCCCGCCATACTTGTCATTACTTGAATGATCAGTTCAGAATATTCGTCGCCCGTCTCGCCAGCGTACTAGGCAGCCTATGGGTTAGGCATCATCGCGACCTCTTCCAATCCCATCTTAACATATACCAACCTACCTACCGGCTCCCACCCAAACTATCCGAACTTCCCCAACCACAACTTCCGCGATCATGGCCGACGGTAAACCCGCCGAGGAGGCACGTTCTTCCTCCACCGTTGCGCAAAGGAAGCCTAAGGAGAAGGAACTATACCCTATGTCACCATGGAAGTACGATGCCTTCTTGCACACCTTTTCCGTTCTCGTCGACCTGTTCTTTCGAGAGGTCCATCCGCGCGGCGCGTGGCGAGTGCCCAGAACCGGCCCCATTCTATTCGTCGCGGCGCCCCATGCGAACCAGTTCGTCGATGGTCTGGTCTTGCAGCGAACCCTGAAAAACGAGGCACAACGACGCGTTGGCCTTCTGATCGCCGAAAAGTCCGTACATGGTTTTATCGGGTGGGGATCCCGTCAGACAGGTTCCGTCCCGGTTGGCCGCGCCCAGGATAAGGCGAAACCCGCTTCCGGTATTATCTATCTCCCCGACCCCATCAACGACCCGACCCTGATACGGGGTGTGGGTACCAACTTCGAGAAGGAGGCTGAGGTTGGCGGCATGATCTTCTTGCCCTCTGCGAAGGGTCAGTCGGGAAGCTCGGTCGACATCTCTAAGATCATTGGTCCCGAGGAAGTTCGGATTAAGCGACCATTTAAGGGCAAGCTCTCGATGCAACAACTAACCGGCCGGGATGACATCGACGAGAAAGGAAACTTCGCCAACAAGGAACTGACCGGTCCAAAGGACGGTTACGAAGGCACCAAATTTAAACTAGCCCCTCACATTGACCAGACGGAGGTCTACAAAGCCGTTTTCAACCGTTTGAGGTCGGGTGGCTGTATTGGAATCTTCCCCGAAGGAGGTAGTCACGACAGAACTGAGCTATTGCCCTTAAAGGCCGGTGTCGCCATCATGGCGCTGGGCACCCTCGCCGAAGACCCCGACTGTGGCTTACAGATCGTCCCGGTCGGAATGAACTATTTCCATGCTCACAAATTCCGGTCACGGGCAGTGGTCGAATTTGGCGCGCCCTTCCAAATCCCAAGAGATATTGTCGAGAAGTATAAGAACAACGAAAGGAGAGATGCGATCGGGCAGACACTTGACATGGTCCATCAAGCCTTGAGCGCCGTCACGGTATCTGCTCCGGACTACGATACTTTGATGTGCATCCAAGCGGCTAGGAGACTTTATAACACAGGAAAGAAACTGCCTCTGCCAATGGTGGTGGAGCTCAACAGGAGACTTGCAGTGGGCTTCTCCAAGTATAAAGATGACCCACGCATCATTGACCTGATGGATAACGTCAAAGACTATAACAAACAACTTCACTACCTAAACATCAAGGATCACCAGGTTTCGTACGCCAAGATGACCCTCCCAACCGTCATATTTACCCTACTCTACCGGATAATCAAGCTCTCTGTTCTCTCTATCGGCGTGATCCCTGGACTCGTCTTGTTCGCCCCCGTCTTTGTTGCTTCTAAAATCATCAGTCATAAGAAAGCTAAAGAGGCACTGGCGGCTTCGTCAGTTAAAATCCAGGGGCGAGATGTTATGGCCACCTGGAAATTACTCGTGGCCATGGCTTTTACTCCCGTGCTTTATAACCTCTATTCCGTCCTCCTTTCCATCAAGGCGTACCAGGACCATCTGTGGGGCTACGTGCCGGAGTGGGTGCCATTTTGGCTCGTCTTCCTCGGTGGCTGGGTTGTCTTCCCGGCCATCACGTTTGCCGCGTTGCGATTCGGTGAGGTCGGTATGGACATACTCAAGTCGCTCAGGCCCCTGGTCTTGTGTATCAGCCCAACATCCAACTACAGCATCCACAAACTGCGGGAGCGGAGAGCAGAGCTATCTGAGAAGGTGGTGAAGGTAATCAATGACCTCGGCCCCGACATGTACGAGGACTTTGAGCACACCCGTCTCGTCTTGGATCCGTCCCGCGAAGATGGTGCGCTCAGCCCAACAAAGGAACCCGGCTTGTCGGAGACAGCCGTGTCCACACCGCCGGATTCGCCCCACCTATCGA